>JBBPCY010000150.1:8340827-8379926 GCA_037974405.1 Brachyalestes nurse | reverse complement strand
AGTAGCAGTAGTAGTAGTAGTAGTAATAGTAGTAGCAGTAGTAGTAGTAGTAGTAGTAGTAGTAGTAATGGTAGTGGTATTAGTGGCAGTGATTATTGTGGTAGCAGCAGTAGTAATAGGGATGGTTGTTGTTTTTACGTTATATATACATTGTGTATTGACAAAGTGACTGGTAAATTATGGGCTGCCACTTGATGCTGCAGCCAGGTGGACTAAAATACTATAGTGCCACCCAGTACAAACGATTGTGAGAGTGAGTAATGACATACAGGAAGTTCCAGTAAGGCAAAACTGGACTATTCTGTACAGTATATTATTCAAGTAGATAGCTTTGACCATTTATTATGCATATAAATTGTCATTTATTTATTCTTTTTTTTTTTTACCCTGCAAATATTTGATTTTGTCGTCAGTTGCTTATTGTCACGGCACAGTTAAGATATTTTTAACGCTTGGTTTAACCACTGGAGATAATGTGCATCTTTGCAGAGTAAATTGATATTTATGGGCGATGCATGACATTAATTGTGTGCGATTAAGATAAACAACAAGAACAACAACTTCCGTAATCCTCTATAGAAATTACAAGGCTTCTCGATTGGCTGTGTGATTGGTCCACGCCCCTTTTTAGTCATCCGTTTTCTCCTAATGTGTGTGCAGATGTCGATGGGAGTTGTCTGTAATTGAAACATGGCATTTTTCATTCTTCAGATATGTTAATTACTGTCTCATAGTGCTACTATCCAAGCAGACGCCAAATCCCCATATGCAATAGTCAATTATAGGAAATAACAAGCCGTGCCTCCATAGCTCCATAGACTGAAAAAGAAGTACATTCAGTGAACATGGAGCAGAGATATGAATGGATCTTTCATCGAGTACATCTTGAATTTTTTTTTTTCATCAAAGACAAGGAACGCAGTTTAATTAGTTAAATGGATTGTATTTAAATGCTTAGAATTCTGCGGTCTCATGCGGAGAGTTAAGACTTATTTGTTCAGCTGATGTCATTTTGACTTGAATAAAGGGATGTTTCTGCTCATGGCACGCTGCAGCAGAAATCTGGCGATTATGGTAATTAGTCATTATACACCTTGATGAGTTCCTTTAGTTGTGTTTAGTGAAACACTTTTTTTTATTGACTACTCTGAAGCTTTACATACCAGTTGGACCGCTTTACGGTCACAGCAACTGAGAATGTTGGTGGAGGAAGAAACAAATCTTCAACTGCCTTACATCTTTTAGGTTTTTTGTTTGTTGATTTTGTTTACGCATAAGTGAGTTCATACAGATGTAATTAGGACGCTGTTAGTTGCCATGTCTGTATGCATAATATTATTGCTTAAAAAGTCCTAGATCACTTATGAGTAATAGGTCGTTTGCACAATTATTGCTGTTGATTAATTAAATTGGACCTGTGCGCCACATTGTACAGTAATTTGCTATTATACCAGCAAACTGTGTTTGTCAATGTCTTTCGTTTAATGAGCCTGATGTGCTTGTGCCTCCAATGTCAACCATTTCTGTATCTCACCTGTGCATGGCTGCTTCACCCAAGAAATGGTGTGGGAATTTATTGACTGCTGACCTTAGGTTGGGCGCTATGGTGATAACAGCTACAAATCAATACAGAATACTTATCAGTAGGACAATTAAGGCTGTATTTCTTGCCCCAGATTACAAGGCGGTCCACGGCAAGGGCAGAGCAGCCTTGCAGCTTGTCACTACAAACGCTGTGTTCATCTGTATTCTAGAACGAGCAACTAGGCAAAGACAGTAGCCACACATAAGATGGTCCAGCAAGACACTGAATGAGTGTGTTCACTGGAAAAGTAATACAAATCAGTGCAGTAATGACTTTGGAGCAGGTGGAATCCAGGACTGGTCCTCCAGTGGGTATAAAAATTAGAAGGCAATTCCAGTTTTTTTTTCTTTTTTAATTTTCAAAATGATCATTTTCAGGTGTGGTTTTGGCCACAGACATATTTTTATTCAGGAAATGTAATTTTTTTCACATTTGCTACTGTTTTACCATTATCAACATTATATGGTTGCTGTTGGAACCTCGTAATAAACCAAGAAAGCATATTGGATGGGAAGAAACATTCGACTTTCAATGCATATTAACACGATGTTGTCAGGTTATTATTTTTGAAACGTTTTTATTGGCTGCTCATATAAAATTACAAATATAAAAACAAACAAAAATGAAACAGAAATAAAGATGCAGAGCCAGCTGTAGTCCTGGAGCCACTTACATGGTTTTAGAGTGCTGTGCACAATGTCAGTTGCACTACTGGGACATCACATTCCCAAAAGTAGGAAGTCATTAAAACAATTCCAAAATTAGGCTCCAGGTGTGTGCAAATGTCAACACAATGCCATGTTATAAATGTTCTTTTTTATCGCTTGGCTTCCTGAACTAGAAAAAAAAGCCCTAACTTACAGATGGCAGGACTGTTTGAGCCCCAGATAGATTTCTACATCATACATCTTCAAGACATATTCGGTGTGCTCAGTGAGTGTCAACAACTCTCTGAGATGGTGCATTCCATCTGCGGACTGTCAACTGTTTCGCCATGGAATCTGCTGGTATTAAAACACCTGTTTTATTTTCCCTGCTGTTAACAAGTCTCAATTGTGTGCCAGCTGTGTCTGCTTGTTCACACCCCCCCCCCATCTTCTTCAGTGATAGCTTAGCCAGAGCTAACGTTGTCGCCTTAAAAAACAGCTCTCTGCGTTTGAACTGAGATTTTAACGTAATCCATCACTTGGTAAGCTCCCGCATGTTTGACGGCTGAACACTTCAGCCGTCTTCTTTCATCCCCCTTCGAAACACCGAGCACTAAGCCGATGACTGTTTTCCCTCTGCAGAGCATTACGAGCAGTTACCCTCATCAACCTTTGCGCCCATCACTGACTGTTAATGTGCGGACTGATTATGTTTTGAGCCAGTCCAAAGAGAGATGGTTATTTAAGTTTTAACTGAGGACCACTCCATCAAAATGGCCCCTTGCCTTCATGCGGAGGCTGCATTCGGGGTCACTTATGATGGATAGGTACATTGCGAAAAGGTGAGGAGCGCACAGGCCTGATTGATGGAGAAGTGAAAGGTTTGGAAGAGTGACAGGTTCATGACCCCATGGAGAATGCATGATTTAACCATCCCCCCCACCAAAGAAAACAAAATTTACAGAAAGTTATGGAGGGAGGGAAACCGCTTACAGAAGGAATTAAAATGAAAACATGTTAATGCTCGGTTCTGTTGAGTTTGTTGAGTTAAAAAAGGTACAGTTCATTCATTAATGCTACCACTATCAAACCAGACAAAAGCAAATAGAAAGAATGTAATCTTGCATCTCAAGATTCAAGACTCTAAGACTTTTATTGTCATTGTACAGATGCCTGGACAACAAAATCAGCTGGCAAGACCACAAAGGTGCAGAAAGGGTGACACCACTTACAAATCACATTTTTTCCCTCTATAATACACACCCAAATGGTTTTTGGTTCTAGTGTGGTTCTAGGAAAGCCCATGATATTGCTCTGGAATTGGGGCTAATTAGTAATCATGCACCAAAACAAAATTCCAAGGCCAAAGCAAACAAAAAATTGGAATAGAACAAACTTAGTACAGTGATTACCACATGTAGGCTACAGTATGTGAAATCCTATATCATCCACAATAGAGAACGGGTGGTCATCCGAAGCATAGATTTTTTGTTTATTTTGTTTATTTTCTACACTTTGATTCTGACATGTTTTTTTTTGTTGGCATGTCAAAAATTTTACCTACAGGAGACATGCAGGCATCTTTCGGTTCCCGTTTTTCTGTTTTTCTGTGAATTCAGCATATTCCCAAGTGCAGTCAAACCCATCATAGAGAAGCACTGACACTTTACATTATCTTTTTGATTGATTGTTAAATCTCAGTTTTTCATACTTCATTGTGGGTTTTTTTTTTTGGTGGGTGTAAATTTTGACAATTTAAAAATGTTCCTGTTTGGATGAAACGTTTTTCATGCCCATGCTTTCAAATGTAGCCAGGTGCAGTAGGAGAAATGATCAAAATCACTGTAGTCACAATTTTCCTTGGAGAAACTTTCCGTCTTTGTGCGTGCCATGATGTCTTGCAAAAACATCACGAAAATGTCTAATGATGTGATTTTTTTCCCACATCCCCGGCCCTTATATAGTACCTTACGTGAATGTTCTGTAAACTTGCCGTAAACTTGGCATCACCCCAAAGAACCGTTTTTGGCCCCTTTACTTCTAAGAGCGTAGTCCTAGTGATTCGCCTTTTCTGATAAAGAAAAAAAAAGTGCACTCGAGACAGCCGTAGTGTGCTGCCAGCGAGCCGAAAACAAGGATAAGTTGAAATCAATGGCGGCATCTATATGCAGATACACTCCTGTCTGTGTACCCTCAGTTAATGGTGCTCAGCTGAGGGTGGAAAGATTTAGCCTTATTCAGAGGAAAAAGAGCCGGGGAGGTTGAAAGGACAATGGTATAATCTCTTTTCATCAAGGATTATACACCTCTTTAATGAACCCAAATGCTTTGCTGATGATCGGAATGCGGCGCACCATGTGACACAACTATTGGGCTTGTTTTGATTGCGTCCTCTCCTGGTGCTAAAGATAAGCTGAATTATGATTAAGGGGAGGTTGTCTGTGGGTAGCATGAAAGAAGTGCATGCACACACAATTGCGAGGGGAGAGTGAGCGTAATTTGCAGGGTGTAGAACATACTCCGGAGTCCGGGTTTGGCTGAAGAAGCAAGGCAGCCTGCACTGTCCATGTGTGAAGCTTTAAATGAGTGCATTCACGCTCTAGGCTTGTTTTTTCAGTGTCGTTCTAAACTATTATGTGAAGAAATAACAATGCATTTGTGTGCGTGTTCAAGGTCGGCCCTCTGCATGAAAAATTAATGTTTTCAATCTGTTTCGTTACAAGTAACTGCGGACAGTAAGATGTTCGTGGAAACGTCGTAGGTTTGTAGTAGATTGAATGTGAACGCATTACGAATGCACACAATGTATTATAGATAAAGATTTAAGACATCGTTCCCATATGTACTGTAAGCTGCTAAATGATAGATGACCTCATTAAAAAAAGAATGGGTTTGAGGCTGGACCTGCAGTTTTGGGCTTCATCATGATTAACTGTACAGTGATTACTGACTGGGGACAGTCCACGGCAGGCATTCTTGAAAGATTTACTCTGTAGCCTGAAAATACGAAGTGTAAGATTTTGTTCCTCTTATTTTTCATCAATAATTCAATATGAAAAGACAACTCAGGTAAATCAAGACCACAGTTTATGCGTGATTGGTCAGGGGGGGTTGATCAAATATGTAAAAGTTATTTGAACAAGGTTAGATGACTATAACTTTCTATGTGGAAATGTATCGTGTTTCCGTAATGCAGTGCTTTTCAACTGGGTGCAGTCGAGTTACTCAAACAAGTTTCTAATAACATCCATTTCACAAATTATATGCTTCTCTTTTATTATTAGTATTCAATTATCAAGGTCAATAGACATTGCACTGAAACCGCATCATGTGTGGCGTTCGAAATGTTTTAGCGTCACTAATGGAATTATTAGTAATCTTTGCCCATACATAAAAATGACATAATGGTTCTCCATATATGCTATCTAAGTGCATACATGGAATTAAAAGTACCTCAGCATGCACTGCTTGAATTTGTAGAGATGTGCAGAACGTTTTTGCACGCGTATTTTTATTAGAAAAACTTTCTTACTTCTGAACTGTTACATTTAGCACCTTTGGTACCCTCCACTGTACATAATAGATACACCAGAGAGCTGCAAACAAACAAGAAAAGAAGTAGTGGAAAGCTACATTTCCCCTTGAGAGACCCACTGTAATAAGAATCCACCAGCTATTTAAATGAGAATGAGAATTTTTAATGGAATTCCCTTTTTAATTTGTAAAAGTCACCCTTTAGGGTCAGATCTGAGCAATAGGATTGATTACACAAACTACACAAAATAATACGATTAATTATGATACAGGCCTTATAGATATTATTTGTGGTTAAAAGGACACAACGAGAAGAACAAAGGTTTGGTTCCTGGCCTGGCTTTGCACTTTAGCCACTGCATGGATTTGTTCAATTCCGTCAGTGGCTCATCATGTAATTTAAGAAAGGATTGAGTAACCAAACTGGGTATAACTGGGCCTCTTTCAGGAGAGCTTTGGAAATGATTAATGCAGCATCGGCATTGCAATAATTATGGCCGACATCACATGACGTGTTCAGAGATTTTCATGTGGGTAGAAATGGTGAGCTGATTGTTTCTCTGTCTTTGTCCTCAGGTCAACCCTGTGGCGGTGTGGTTCAAGGCCTGAATGGGACCATAGAAAGCCCTGGCTTCCCCCATGGTTACCCCAACTATGCCAACTGCACGTGGATCATAGTGACGGGAGAGCGCAACAGGATACAGCTGTCCTTTCACACCTTTGCGCTGGAGGAGGACTTTGACATCGTCTCCATTTACGATGGACAGCCACAGCCAGGCAACCTGAAGATGAGGTAGGATCTTGAATCCGGCAGTTCTGCTTTGCTAGCTCCACTTCTGTCATGCACGTTTGACAGGATACCACTGTCGTCTTTAAAAGGACAAGAATGATAACCTTGCCCTTCCCGGAAGTCAAACCTTTTGTATGGCAGTGAATACCCTTGGCTTTTGCACATGACTACCCTCGGCTTGAACGAGCTTGTGTAAGCCACGGGGAAGTAGTCCATTATCATCTATTCTGACTGCGCTCTAAGATCTCCTCGAGCCTGAATATAAAGCGTGCTAGACCATTTTATACAAAGAGGATCCAAAAAAATTTCCTCCCAACAAATCCTGCGAAAAATCTCCTCGAAGTAATCTAAAATAATAAATAAAAAAAGAGCGGAATAAATAAATGAAAGTTCTGGTGCGAGTGTGCAGTGCCAGTGCGGGCGCTGTGCCTATCGTTGCTGAGGCTCCACTTAGAACTGTTAAAGAATGCGGGTTGGAGGGTATTGTGGGAAGCTTGAGATGTTTAATGGAAAGCTGCGATCAATAGACGCCAAAGCAAAGTTCTTGGGCTCCCATAATTAGACCCAGAATGCTTTTAAGTGTCCAGTGATGATCATAAGGTTTGTGTAAAGCCAGTTGCGAGTCAGTTGTAGCTGCGCTCTTGTCTTTGGGGTTGGCGGTTGAGCTGAGAATGTTTACTAAAAGATTCTAAAAGATGTTCCGTTTTTTTAAGGTGTTTTTTTTTATCTTTTAAGTGTGTGTAAGTGGCGGTCAAAAAGCGCCTTTGTGTGAGCTGATTCCACAGAGAAAGTAGCTCTCAGGCCGCTGGTGATGTCGAAGTGACGCACGTTTGCTCTGTCGCAGTATGGGGTTTGAAATGTATGTAAGTAGCCCGCAGGCTTCAAAATGCATTTGTCCCTGTACAATAACTGCTATTAGTGTTAAGTCTCTGATGTGGCTCAGGGTTTCTCTCACTCGCCCCAACTCCATCTCTCCCCCTCTCCCTCTCCCTCTCCCCCACTCCCTCTCTCCCTCTCCCCCACTCCCTCTCTCTCTCTCCCTTCCACTCCCTCTCTCTGTCACTCTCTCCATACTAAGTACTGCGCACCAACATACAAATACCACCCGGAGACAATAAACACAGTAGTCAAATTATAGAGTGTGGCTGACAGACCAGTAGTCATCTTTTCATTAAAAAGGCAACTCAGTTGGAATAACAGTGAAAAAGCAATGCTAATATAAACATACTGTATAAATATCAGAATATCAAATAAGTGCTTTTTTTCTAGCATGAGAGAGGTATCATTTTAGCTGTATCTGAGAGGTTGAAGCTTGAAAAGCTACAAGGTGTCCATTTCAGCAGGGTCAGCAGTAGGTAGAGACAGAACGCAAGTGATTTTGAAGATATTTAATCTACCCTGGTCTGATAGGCAACACACTGAAGCGATGCTTTTTAAGAAATAATACATACGGTTTGGCAGAGCCGGGTTTAGTCCAGTTAAGTCAAGTTAGTCAAATAAAGAGCCATACTCTAGGTCTTACAAAACAGGACTTTTCTTGATAGTGTTCGCTGTGTATCAGTGAAGTATAATTCGTTTTACTGGTGTTTATACCAAGGTGTTGTGATCCTTTTAATAACCAAAATGGAAACACACAAGAGTACCTTACACTCCAAAAACCATACAAACCTGTACCAGTTAAAACGTACAAGTAATGACAAATTGTTCCTTTATTTAGTATAAAATAACCCAGTAAATGTCATCCTTTCCATTGCTCTGGACAAGACAACAAGTAAAAAAAAAAGCATAGTGAGGGCAAATACTTCTTACAGAGCCAGAAACAGTGGAAACAGCAGCCTCTGGTTAAAATCATAGCGAAGAAAATAAATTCAGGTTTACTTTGCTGCTGGAATCTTTTTTTCGGTGTGAAAATCTTCATCCGTTTCACAAAAGCAATCAGACTGATTTGATGCTTCTATGGACAGATTGCTCATTCAGTTCACACCAGAAGCAAACTTTTTACAGCTTGGACATCACTTACATTTTTCAGTATTTTTATCTTTACATGGTAATCACTGGGAGCTGTCTCAGTTACTTGTTAACCACTGATTACTTGCTTAAAAATAAACAATTAAAATGCAAATTCTCAATACATTGGCCAAGTGATTACATTGCAATTTGAATGTTAAAGACTGATCCGCGGATTTATCTAAATCTGTGTTTTTCAACGTGAACAAAACAATGGGATGCTGTCATAAATGACTTTTGTGTGTCACTGAAAAAGAGAAAAAAGCCAAACAGGATCATAAGTTTGAAATTCCATGTATATGAAGTAAAATGAAAAGTTAACTGGTAGATTATTTGATTCTTTATATCATCAATAGTGACAGACCTAACTGAAAGATTCTCTCTTGGTCTAGCTCGGTCAGGGAACAACCAAGAATCCTGTTATCATATTTTTCAAGGAAAGACATTTGGTGCTTTCGTATTTTGCTTAATTAGCACTAAATAGTTTTTAAATGGTCTATTATGATGCATTCAGCAGCTGGACTAACAGCTGTGATGCAAAGAATGCTAAAATAAACACTACTAATGTAAGGCAAGTGTTCCAGTGTACATAGTGTATAGGAACATGTATTCCTAAATAATTTTGGGCTGAGGATGAGGTGATGTTTGGTGCTAAGAGAGGGTCAGAGAGGGCTAGTGTGAATCTATTTTGAATAGTACTGTAGTTTTGATCTGCTGTGGATATTTTAGAAGTTTCTAGATGGGAAAGCAGCCGAAAAGGGCGAGCTGTTCTTTTCATTATACTGAAAATGAAAACTCTGAGTTCTGACCCTGAATAATGTTTTGTCTCATATTAGTCCCTGGCTGATGTACTCATGGTATTATCAAGTGACCTCTGGATACAAAGACATGTGCGGGAAAGACATTTTCAAACGTTAGAATCATTTAACATTGTTTTGACCAAGCCAGAGTTTTGAGACTAACTTGTGAAATATTCATTTTATTTTACTTAAGTTTTTGAGAAGCTCTGGGACTGCATGCACACTTTGTGACTGTAACTAGTGAAGAGTGAAGCTAAATCTAAGGCTGGAGACAAAGTATCACAAACCGCTCAACTAATGAACTGTATTAGTTATTTAGATATTTTAGTGAAGTGCACTAACCAACAAAATCATTTACAAAGAGGGCACAGAAGGGAGGAATGTTCTAACATACAAACGTTTATGATATTTACTCATAATGATAATTAGGTCCTCTTCCGGGGCCTCTGGTTTCTCACACAGTCCAAAGACATGTGCATCAGGTGAATTGGAGATTCTAAATTGACTGTAGGTGAGAGTGTGTGTTTGACTGAATGGTGTGTGTGTGTGTGTGTGTGTGTGTGTGAGACCTGTGGTGGGCTGGCGCCCCGCCCAGGGTGAGTCCCTGCCTTGCGCCCAGGGATAGCCCCAGTAAAGATGACGCAATAACAGAAAGTGAATGAATGAATGAATGATAATTCGGTTAACCAGCCGTAGAAATATCAGGGGCGACCAGATAAAAGTGAATTCCTGAGTTCCTTCAGTTCTTGAGCCTCCTGCTGTGTGAACCTTTCCTGCCTCTGCTGGGACCGCTCAAGTATGATGGTCTGGACTCTTCAGGCTCTGCTTTTTAATGATTGTATTTGTCTTCTGTCCTCACTAAAACCCATCCAGCATTATTGGTGTGAAGATACTGGTCTGCCTCCCAATTTTTCAAGCTTTTTATAGCCTCTCTGTCACTAACGATTCCACAAAGCAAGTAAAAACGCTCCCATATGAGACGTTTAGGCACTTTTTCATATTGTCCTCCCATCCCTCTGTGGTGGAAGGATGAGGTAAGACAATATCACCTTGCTTTAACGTAGTTTTAGTGTGCTCCTACATTTTTGCTGTTACTGAATGCAGGATTCGTAATGTGCTCTGCTGGTTCTGCTTGGCTGGAAGGAACCAATGGGGGTAGAAATATTATGGATAAAGCAGGACCAGGGTGGTTCTGGCTTCTCCTGAAACCTGACTGTTGTGTCTCCCCAAAACATCCTTTCATATAATTGACTATTTAGATTTGTCCTGGTTATTTTGACTCTTGCAATTTAGGGAGCCTTGCTGGTTATTCTACCAAAATAATAACAACAACAACAATAATAATAATAATAATAATAATAATAATAATAAAAAGTAAATGCAGCTAGTCCATTTATGTAGTCTATTAGAAGTCCATTAATTTCTCAGGGATTTTTTTTAAACTTAAACCCTTTTACTACTTTTAAACTGACCTTCTTTGCTGTGAAAAATGTAATTAAAGTCTTAATTACAACTTCTTTGTGTCCCCAACCACCCATTACTTGTTACTGTAAAAATGTCTGTATTTTGAATCCACACAGCCCTAACATTAACATGACTCACCGGAAATGACATGATTTTGATAAATTGCAGATGATGGTGGGGTTTTTATCCATGTTTGTAATTTTTTTTTTTTTTTTTCTCATTGTGAATTGAGCTGTCAGGCTAAACACATCAGGCATGTAAATTTCATTTAGCATGGATAAAATATAATTATATGTGGAAATTAGAAAATGAATAGCTAAATGGAACGGGATAATGCACACCTATATCACCATCAGCTCTGTTACCAGTCTCTAGAATACTATAGGTAATTGTTCACTTTATGTAGAATGACGCTTGCGCACCGTTTATGTGTGCGGTTGTGTATTAATGATGTGCTGAATGTTGTTAAAAGATGTCAGAGTTGAAGGAATGTCCTTCAGTCCACTCTGCACTGTGTGTGGAATAATATACTGCTTTTCAGTTATCCAGTCATTTCAATTTATGTTCACATAAAAAGGAGAAAAAAGGAATAGCTTAAGTTAACAGTTAACAAGCCACCCACTGATATGGTCCTAGAATCACCATGAATTAACATAAATTAAAATTAAGAACATTTTTGTCCCTTCTCCTGTAAAATTCTCCTTTCAGAGAGGGGAACAGAAATATGACTGAAGTAATTTCTGATGTTCTGTTGTAAAGTTTCATGATGGTAAAACTTCTAGGTCAGCACCTGGACTGTGAGGAAAAGTTGAAGCCTTGGCAAATTCGCTTCTAACCAAGTTCTGTGCTGCTTTTGCGGTATGTTTCCAGACATCATCAGTCTTTTGTTCGAAAGATGGTGAAATTGAGGATGCAGGTGTATGTAGATCCTTCAAGAAACACAGATCCTTCAAGAAATAACCAATAGTGCTGTGCAGCTACACAGATCTTTTAGTCAAGGACAAGCAGCAGATGCCTGAGAAGCCCTAGAGATTGCTTTGAATCTATGGAAAGGTTGTAAAAGGTATGAAAGGTATTGCATTGTACTATTGCTTTTAGTAGAAAAGAAGGTGGGAATTGAAGTGGAAATGTGCAAAAGATTATGACCATTAGTCAAAACCAAGAAAGAATTTTGTATTTTGCTTGACATTAACTTCCTCCAGTGGAACGTACATAGAGCCTGGTTGCTAAAAAAGCAATAGAGCCTGGTTGCTAATAAAGTAAAGTGGCCCCTTATATGCTATTGGCTATGTTTGTGGTGCCACTGAGGTACCCTTGAGCAAGATACTGTCCCCACACACTGCTCCCTGGGCGCCCCTCATTTGTGGCAGCCCCCTGCTTCACTTGGTGAATGGGTTAAATGCCGATAAAGAATTTCACACTGTTCTCACTGTGTGCTGTGGTGTGTTCACGCACAACTATAAGGGGCCACTTTGCTTTAGGGGCAGCTGGTGGCCTAGTGGTTGGGCACCTACGATCAGAAATTTGTGGGTTCGATTCCCCGAGGTACCCTGAGCAAGTTACCGTCCCCAGGCACTGTGTTCCTGAATGCCCACTTGGTGAATGGGTTTAAATGCAGAGGAAGAATTTTGTGCTGTTCATACTGTGTGCTGTGGTGTGTGACAGAACAGTTATTTTCACTTTTTTATAGTCACGTGAACACACCACAGCATACAGTGTGAATGCGAAATTCCTTCTCTGCATTTAACCCATTCACCAAGTGAAGCAGGCACCCAGCAGTGTACCTTGTTCATGGGTACGTCAGTGATGACACTAGCAGTTGGGATTCGAACCCACAACCTTCTAATCGCAGAGCCTACACCCTAACCATTAAGCCACCAGCTGCCTCATGAGGTCATAATTGACTTGTGATGTAGAACAGACAGATGCAGAATTCTGTTTGTAGCTTTGTTTCCTTTCAAGCACATCCTTTGCACCGTTTGTACGTAAAATAACTCATCCGCAAAGAATTTCATATGACTTCCGTCTCATTAATTTTTCCATTCACAGGCTACTCACAGCTTAATGAACTTCTTATTGCCATTTTTAAATGGTCTGAGAAACCTGCTAGAGGGTGTTTAAGAAAAAAAAATGATCCTCTTAGAACGAAACGGGTGAATTGGTAA
Source organism: Brachyalestes nurse (assembly GCA_037974405.1). Lineage (NCBI taxonomy): Eukaryota > Metazoa > Chordata > Actinopteri > Characiformes > Alestidae > Brachyalestes > Brachyalestes nurse. The sequence continues at coordinate 8,366,934 of JBBPCY010000150.1, read as the reverse complement.
AGTCATTATGAAATGGATTATAGCACAAATATCATCAAATTTAATCAAGTAATTAAGTCATCTTTTCCTTGTCTTTGTCATCTTTCTTAAGAGGATGATTATACATCCTTTAACTCCTTCTATTTATTGATACTAAACAGAATGTGATACATATATTCAGACCATGTTAACTCCAATCTGTAACAGATGTCGGAATAAATTAATTACTTTTGGGTCATAATCCTCTTAGGGCATGTTGAAGGAATTTACACTTACTTACACAATTCTCCTCTTACTCCAGATGTTTGGCAACCAAATGTAGCTGTTTCAGGCTGGCACTGGAGCGATGAGGCTGATTACCTACAAACACTAGAAATCGATTCTCACCCAGGTCATTTCCTAAAAAAAAAAAACAGCTTTCAAAACACTCAAACTGCATTCAACTCTTCAATAAGGTAGTACAGATTTGTCATTGTAGTTTAGGACACAGAATGACTTACTGTAGGCCAGAAAAATGAACCAAACTTTATGAATACCAGTCCTGAGTACCATTAGTTAGGACTAATCCATATTTATAATGGTCCTTGTCACACAAACTGATTCTAGATCAGCACTGCGAGGAGTTTTGTGTAAACAGATTAAAGTTCTCTATAACACCTGCTTATAGAACTCAGCTACACTGTATAGTTTTTTCTAGCTTGCAGTAGGTACTGTGTCCTAAAGCACATCTGTGCCACCTTAAAGAAAAGTTACATGTAGTTTGAGGGGGTTGAGAAAACTTGTGGGAATGTATCTACTGATAAGATCTGGGTCATTACTGACTTCTAGCTTTGTAGCTCCAATACTTGACTAAAGAAGCCACATTAGGACTCAAAGCAGGTCCTGGCTGATTGTGTAAGTGGAGAATGGTATAAATGATGTACACATTCTTTTTTTGTCTTTTCTTTTTGCTTACAGGCTGTGAAGTTATCGCTGAACATTTAGAAATGTGATCCACAAACACATGCTGTCGAGCTTGGATAGTAATCGCAACAGTATTCGGTTTTAATAAAGACTGATGTTGGTTTATGAATCAGTGGCTGCCTCTATATCACAGGATATGAAAGTGTATTGATGCTGCTGCAGAGCGATATCGCCACGTATTACGGTAGGGTAGGGGTGGGTGGCGGGGGGGGTCCATGCTGTGATGTCTTTATCATGGTTCTAAAAATAACAATGCATGCTTGTTGCAGAGTGCAGAGAGACTGCATGGTCTGACAGGCGAAGTTATGTCAACAAATTAACATCCGGAAGTCTTTTGATGGCTGGTTCAGTGGGATGGAAAAAAACAGAGGAGGCAGTATAGATTACTGGTGTGCGAACGAGCTTTAATAAAAATAGTAGTTTAGTGATTAGCATGCTAGCTGCTTGTATGCGGCAGCGTTTAAGCAAGTGATCTGATGCTGCTGACACTCCTGCTAATTAAGCAGCAGCCATTACCACAGGGTGTCTGTGGTGTATGTGAGACAGAGACAGAAGGTGTGTGTGTGTGTGTGTGTGTGTGTGTAAGGAACAATGCAGCAAAGCTCAGTGCTGCTTGTCTCATGGGCCGTGATGGAGCTGTGTCTTCCAGGCTCCTCAGGCCAACACCATGCACACTGTGACCACACTGTCAACGCGGGAGTGCGCGTGCGCGCCGCGTGACACACGAGCTCCGTCTGTCAGCTTTGCGATCGCGCTCCTCTCACAGATTCAATACCTACGTGGAGAGGGAGCGTCAGCCAGCAGGCCGCATTCCTCTCCGCGGAGGCTGCTGTGTCTCCTCACCACAAGGTGTCAGTGGAACCTTAACCCAGGTCTTTTTATGCTAATGGAATACACGCATCACGCATGCATAACAGAGTACCCTACATTCAGCAAGAGAAAAATAGGCCACGCACAGATAACCAGTGACTTGAACAAATCCAGCACATGGGACAGAGATTCAAGCTAGCCGAACTAAGAAAGGCGAAAAAAAAAAAAAATTAAATAAATGAATAAAAAAAAAAGAGGAAAGGGTGCTTTGGCTTACTAGTCTTTTTTAACTTTGATAATTCTGTAAGCTTCTTTATTCACAGAGAAAATATCCCCCTACACCCCCCCCCTTCGTCATTTTTCACAGATTGGAAAAAATGAGAAAGAAAAAAAAAGTGCCATGTAGAGTCATCTGCACGAACAAGGCCGAAATATTGAATGTGGGCGAGTTGAGCCGGACTGAGCAATCAGAGCAGTCCCTGGTAGAACTGTCATTCTTGCGCAAGCCAAAGGATTGCATAAATGCTTCATTTGCAGACATGTCATTTGAATACTGCATCAGAATCACAGCACTCTGCACCTGAGACACACACACACACACACACACACACACACACACATAAGCGCAGGTTGCTGAAAGTGGGGTCCAGTGAGAACATGCTGTCCAGTACAGCAGATCCAGCTCCCTGTCTTTGTGACTGATAACACACATCATGCAGCACAGCTCTCCTCCCCAGCACACACCTGCACACAGCACACACACTTCTTCTCTGTGGACAGGACTACTGCAAGGCTTTGGGAATCACATGCAAGACGTCTGTGACTAAGCATACAGATGAGTGATGAGCAGAACAGATGCGATATATACACAACATACGTTATACATATGTACAACTGCGTTTTACATTCGTTACCCTATTCTTTTAAGTTCACGCAACTCAATTTTAAGTCAGGAGTGATTTTTAATTCACAAGTCAGGAGAAAGTCATAAGTCAGGAGAAAGCTCTATTATACATTTTTACAAATTTTAGGGGGGCATTCTGAAGGTCACTTTTAGAACAATGTCAATCTCATAATAAAATGTTATACAACTTACTTTGCCATTTTGGAATCATCTACAGCTCCAGTCATCCTCACAGATACGTAATAAAATGTAGAGATGGCAACAGATTTTCTTGATGCTGATACCATTATCGATTCTGCCTGTCGGTCCGATTCTGTGTCGTTTCTCTTATTGATTCCTGATTCATCTTCTGTGGGTGTGTGTGTGTGTGGGGGGGGTGATGCTACACAGGTTTTCAGCATCAACAGAGCTGTTTTATTTTCTCTGAGTTAAAAAAAAAAACCTAAACTAAACTTTTAAATTAAACTTTTTTTTTTTCTTCAAATAATTTTTTTGGCATAATCCGATACCTCCAACCAGTTGAATACATGTCTTTGTTTTTTACTGCTTCCAGAAAGGTGCAGGGGCTCTGAAGGGGTGATTTTGTTAAGGGGTGGGGGATGCACAGTCATATTTGTTGTGGGGATAGTTGCACCATTTTCAAGTTATTTCAGAGTAAAATGAATATAATATGTGAGACACTGTTCTTGAGCACAGTGGTGTGTGGGCTGTCTTTCACAACATGAAATCAAAATAAACAAAACGAGTGCAATGGAAGTTCTCATTCCACTTTGTTATTATTTTTATTTTCAACAACAGGAGTAAATCGCTTAGAAAAAAAACAAGCCTTGACACTGATGAAGCAGTCTTGCTAGATGCTAGACTGTATGCTGACAATGCTTTGTTCAGCTCTGAAAACAGACCAACCTCATAGGCCTCAAAGTTATTATATGTAGGGGGAAATTTCACAAAACACAGTCAAATTATGGGTTAGTTTTGTCTTTTAAATAATTAAAGAGAACACTGAGTAGGATAACTGACTTTGTAAATATTAATATAATAATAATAATAGTAATTATAATGACTTATTATTATATGCCGCACACCTTGCTGCTGGCAATGGAAGCATGACCTGTTGCCCGTTTGACATTTCTGCTTGCTATTGAAAGTGAACTGTGGAAGGCTGGTAGTTAGTTACCCATCTGTGTTGAATACATGTTTCAATCACCAAGTCTGTTGCAGAGATATATATGTTTCAGGGGAAAGAAATTAGGACTTGAAGACTAATCCACTGGATTCTGTGAAAGGCTAAGTAAGGTCCCTCTTTCTTTCTCTGCTTGCCCATGTTCCACATTAATATCTCAGTGAGTGCAGACTAGCTACATTATTGGGTCTCTTAGAAACTGGGCAGATGTACCATGAAATTAGTCCTATTCATGATTTACTTACCTATAGTCATATGTAAAAGTGTGCTATAATCATACACTATGTGGACAAAAGTACTGGGACTCCCAACCATTACACCAAAAGGGAATTTGTGCCCATTCATTCTATAGAGCATTTATGAACTCAGGCACTGAAGGCCTGGCTTGCAATCTCCATTCCAGTTCATCCCAACAGTGTTGGATGGGGTTGAGGTCAGGGCTCTGTCTGGGTTAGTCAAGTTCTTCCACAATGAACTCATCCAGCCATGTCTTTGTAAACCTTGCTCTGTCCACTGGGGCACAGTCAAGGTGGAATAGAAAAGGTTCTTCCCCAAACTTTGTGTCTACAAAGTTGGAAGCATGGTGTTGTCCAAAATCTCTTGGTGTGCTGAGGCATTAAGATTCAGTGGAAGTAAGGGGCCACCTGAATTAAATAAGTGGTTTGTGTTGGAATTGGTCTCATTACTTGTTTTCATAAATGTATTTAATGCATGATCAGAATGACAGCATAAATAGGTCTGGGGGAATCACAGTTCAAAGTTTGGAATCACAGGAGTGGTGTGCATTGCTGCACAGGTAAAATATAAATACAGATAATGTTCAATATATATATATATTTCTACTCCACGATGGAGCTTACATACTGTATTACATAAACTGCATTTTTTATAACAGCAAAAGATATCTTCCCCCCCCCCCTATCTTATAAGTTTTGCAGCTGATGTAACCAATGGGGAGCCCCCGGGCTTTCTGTGCCTCCAGAGAAGGGCTAATGATTGCTGAGAACAAAAAAAATGGATGTCTGTAAATATTTTCATTTTCATTTAGCAGAATCATCATGCATGTTGTATTTACACTTTGCGAGCTCAAATGGAATCATGTTAATGTTACATGGTGTGAAGGTGGCAGACAGAGCGCTATTCCTTCCTCCAGTTCCTTTCAATTGTTAATCGTTTCCTGCGTATTTCTTAGCTCAAACTGAAAAGCTTCTAAGACACTGAAACCGATGCCCTACGACCTCATGCAGCCATCTCCATATTTCACAGTAGGTATTATGCTGTTTTCTGCATGACCACCCCTGTTCCCATGCCAAACATAATGTGCATGGCTAAAAGCATGGCTGTGTTCTCATCTCCACCACAAAACCCAATTACAATCAAAGTAAAGTTTCAATAACACTTAATAAATCCTCAACACTTAGGGCTGATGAGAGTGTAGGCCATTTTCTGCTAAGCATCTCAAGTAGCTTGTTGGCATACATGAGAAATCTCTTCTAGGTCAGTTCATTACCCCTACTGTTGTTAGCTTTGTGTAATAAAGAAAACGTAGTCACTGTTATAAGGGCTTGCAAGGAATATTCAGCAAATGCTTCGTTTGTGTGTTTCTGATCCTCCCTGGTTTGATCAATCCTAATCCTGGCACCTCACACTAGGTTTGGTGCTTTGTCTTGATCTACCACAACCAATTCAGCTCATCAACTAATTTGCCAGCGTCTCATTGGCTGGAAGGGACATGTAGAGTGAGTAAAACACAAAACTGTGTAGAGCATGGCGGTTACCAGGATGAGGAGTGGGAACCTGATGCTGGATTTTAGCCATGATTTGAGAACAAGCTAATGAGCAGGTTTTTTTTTCTTTCTGGAATGTGAAAATGGGCCTTTCGGTTGCTCTTAAAAGAGAAAAATCTTCAAATAAAAATCCTGTTAAAATAAAATAACGCTAAAAATAATGTTCAGATATCACTGCTGGGTTCCTATGCCTGAGATGTGGAATGCTAAAGGATATATTAGCTAAATGTAATATAGCTATACCTCTGTTAGAACGTATATGCCGTATAGATCTCATATGATGTTAAATGCTGGCACCAAAAGTACATTTATTGTGGAGAAAGAAGTTTAAATGCTTGGTTCTTATGGAAATATGAAGAACGCATGCTGGAAATATGAGAGCTACAGGGTATACATGCTGTTGTGGAGAAATCCGCATGCCAAATCAGGGATAAAAGGCTCTGAGTGTTTTCGCTCGCTCCTTTGCCTAGACCCGACAATATACACTTTCCAATTTACAGTGGATCAGTGGCCACATGGCTGCTCCAGTATGTGCCATTTCATTGCAGGAACTTTTAGCCGACCCTGATGTCGCTTGCAATAGCAGATTCTATTAATTCACTGTAGATATGCACAGTAAAGTCATGGCATAACTTTGAGAGTGAAAGTCTAATGTGTGCAGGGGATTATAGTGTGATGTTGTGTGATGTTTTGCCTGTTGATACAGGCTGACTCTAAAGGGCTGACCGTAAAGGTACACGCTTTTTTGAACTGTAGAATCAGTTTTGCCAAACCCAAAGGGAAAGCAAGTAGTTAATTAGTAGAGTAGTGCAATTAAAGGTTCATTAATCCAATTAGGTTTGCAGTTAAACTCAGAAAGACAGATTCCCCCCAGGAGCTGGAGTAATTCCATTCCTGGTGTTTCTTGTTGTGTCTTTGGTGAATGGAGGGTGCACTGAATTTGCCTGTTTTTACAGGACGTTTCTGTAATTGCTAAGGAGAGTTTCATCTGGCTTTCATACGGGTCTATTAACTCCGACAGCTGACTGACCTTATCTCATTGCAATAATGTATTGTTTTGACAAGTGTAGAGTAGAAGAGTTCCCAACGTATGGCTACTCTGCCATTGTTGTCTTTTCAAAGACTGCACTTACTATACTGAGCTCTGGAAGTGGAACTGCTGGGAATTCTCAGGACTTGGACAGAGCGCTTTTGTTGGGCCTCTTTCCAGATTGGCTCAGAACAATTTCCTTCATCATAATTGCTTATTTTGCCATTGTCTGCTCCACCAATCCCCCTCCACCTCCAGGACCTCAAACCGGTGCCAATTGTTGTCCCCTTGCATTGTCCTGAGCGGAACAACATGACTGTGAGTGCCACATAGGCAGATAGGCTGGGTAGAAATTGAGGATGATGGAGTGGCAATTTTCAGACAGAATGGATTATAGGAAAGCTCTGCTTGACTTACAATCCTTATCATTTGTTGCTTCAAGAACGATTACAATTAATATTTGAATATGTTGATAGACCTTGGAGGTAAATAGACTGCAAGGTCACCAATTCAAGTCTTTTTTTTCCAGTAGCAAAGAAAAAAAGATGATGTGCTAGAGATCTCCATGTTGAGATATTTTGCTGTGTTACTGATCAGGGCAGACACAATAACGGTGGTATGACAAACTCTTTCATAGCGAACTCTTTCATTGAGAGGGCCTCTTTATTGCTTGATCAAAACTATGCAAAACAGAATGGAAAAAGGCGTTGAAATGTCTTCGTTGAAAATGTGTTCTCAAAATTAAACTCTATGCCAATAACCTCACACTCCTTAAAACAGAGAATTCTAGGAGGGTTGGAAAGGCTAACAAGAGATGCTTGATGAAAAGCTGCTCCCTTATAACAAGGGTACTCGATTCCAGTCCCTGACGAATTAGACAGAACTGCAAAGTTAAGTGTTTTCCCAACTTGGCATGATAATTAACTTGATAATTAGCCAGGGAATTGAATCAAGGTGTGAAACCAGGGAAAGTACTAAACCTTGCAGAACTGTCTCTACAATAATGGACATGACGAAAAAAGTAAGAAGAATAATACCTGGGGCATTTAGGACTTTGGAGCAGAGGTACACACCTCCAGTCCTGAAGAGCCAATACGGTTCTTACTTGTAGGGATTCCCCTGCTCCCTGAGACATGCAGTTCAATTTATAAGCTAAATATAACACTCTCCTTCAGTTCAACCAGGTTTTAGAGTTGTATAGTATAGTACAACTAGTTTAGAGTTGTAAACTGTATAGTAATTAGTCATGTAGAGTGTACTTGTATATGACCTTGCATGTTCCTTAAAATCCCCAAAAGGTTCTTTGGAATGATGTGAGAGTTCCTTCAGCTTTAAAAAAGTTCTTCAGACTTCACACGTCTTGTAGGGTTCCTCTCAGGCAGGGGTGCCCAGTCTTATCTGCAAAGGGCTGCATGTTTTTATCCCAACAAAGTCGGAACACATGCTTCTTTTTTGGATTAAAAACCATCAGCCGCACCAGCCCTTTGCTGAGAAGATTGGACACACCTGCTCTTTGGCATCACTCCAGGAACATTAGTACCTTTATTTCGAAAAGCGTGGGTCTGAAACCGTGCACCTTTCAATATGGAGGTTATTTAAACTCTTCAAAGATTTTTCCAGACCCATCTCATGTACAAAAGTGATTCTTTAACGATTCATTCAAGGTTCATTAGGGTTCCTCTAGGGCTTGACTCCAGTGACCCATGGTACTTTCACATTTAAGCGTGCAGGTCTGAAACCATGCACACTGCTCACTCTTAACGAATTAAGAGTAGTCTGCCGATATGACTATTCTTTTTAGACTCTCTAAAAAGACCAGGTATGGGCACAGATTTCTTTACTTCTGAATAAAGCCCCACAAACCCTGAAGATTCCCTTGTTTAAAAAACACCAAGGCATTAATATGACACTGGCCTGGCCGGTCTGACTCTTGCAACCTCTTTTGATTTATTATAGCTGTCTCAGACAGACTCTTCTCTGGGATGATGGCTGGTCACATGACCCATGCTGCACCACTTTTTCTGTGCAGCTCCTTTCATCTCGGGCTTCAAAACAAAATCCTATACATATTGAAGATTAGGAAGAGGGGAAATGTGTGTTTGCCCTCTCTTTTTCTCAGTCCAAGTCCAATCAGATTTGTGCAGTTGTGGTGCCTGGCTGTTGCAGAGACCGAATCAAATACAGCGGCAGCCCTGGCCCAGGAGTAATTATAGCTAAATGCTACTGGTAAGGGGACGAATGAGTACATGTGAGCTCAGTAACAGAATTAGCATTGCATTGATTTCTATGATTCTATGGCTGGCTGGGAAACGTAAAAATGTAATCAACAATGTGGCAAAGCTGCTCAGTGGGGTAATTCATGTCCTAATTCAACCTCGGTTATTTACTTAACCTAATAGAGGCACCAGACTGGTCAAAGGCATGTAGTGCTACATTCCCACATGCTTCAATGATCTTTAAATGGGCTCTTTACTATGTTGTTAATTTCCCAGGGTTTACGGCAGGACTAACTGTTCTTTTTTAAGGGGCCCACATCCTACAATGTCTTGTATTTCCTCCATGGGAATTTATGTAGTTTTATTTGTATTTTACGTATAGGTTATTTTTGTGTAGTTTCATTTATATACACATGTATATAAATTATATATGTCCATATGTCCATTTCTGAAACTAAACAGGCTTTCACTATTTCTTTGAGTCTGATTTACCTATGTAAATGATCTCTGTTCTGATTGGCTGCACTGTATTGTACCTCATTGTGTAATCCAGAATGAAACAGTTCTGTGTCAATGAATGTTGCTAAAGTGCCCTTCTTCTAAATTGTTGACTGAATTGAATGGATGTATGTATGTAAATGTGTTCATTTCATCGTGTCATGTCGTGAAGAGATCCTCTATGGCCCAGGGCTGCTGCGCGCTTGTTTGCACGAATAGTTGACCTAGTAACAAGTCATCACCTTTCTCAGTGCCAGGCAGTGCTCTTTCATTATATACAGCAAGGACTTGGGCTACTCATGCGTTACACCCCCCACCCCACCCACACCCCCCCAACCCTGTAATCTTGATTCAAAAGTGTCGAGAATTCACCACTGGCCTGGAGTGGCTCCAAATTGCTTGCCTCTTCAGTGCTGACTTTGCGAGTGCATGAATAAATGATTTTGCCAACAGTGGATAAAACCCCTGTAAGCTTGTGCCACTGTTTTAATTGCTTCTGCCACGCTGTGTGCACACAGTGGCATGGTGTGGATGGAGGAAACGCACGCGAGACAAATACACTCGTCAACTCACGCTGCAACTTCCTACCTATGCTTGGCCCCCGGCTTCTGAAAAACATACGTGTTCTAGAGACGTCTTCATTCTGTAGTCATTGTACCATTTGCCTTCTTATAAAAACCTTTGTAAATAAAAACAGTGCTCACGGAGCATTTCGTGGCACTCTTGCCATTCATTGCTGTGTAATTATGCATTACAGTGTGACCGGTCAAGTTTTTTGCTGCTGTTTTCCCCAGGCTCTCCAGCTGTTCTGCCTGTTTGTCAGGCAGACGGGTCAGTGCTGATTTCCACGCCGTGCTTTCACAGAGAAAAAGCTCAAGTTGTTATCACTGTAATCTCTCATTAAAAAGTTCACAGTGCATTGATTTAACACTTCTCTGATCCTTTGGTGTGACTGAATGAAGAGGTTTAACGTTTCTTCTTTTAGACAATGCTTCCGCAGACAAGAGAGCATCAGATATCTGTTCACAAAGGCTAAAAGGCTAGGTGCAGACTTTGTTGGTCTCCACGATGCATTTTATTGTCACTGTCACAGGTCAAGTTGGCAACTCACTGCTCCGGGAACATCAATCTAACCTTCGCAGATATTTCTGCCTTCCTATTATATAACTGCATGAATAACAACTATTATTATTTGTTAAAGTAATTCATCACTGCTTCAAAATTGTTGTAAGCAGGGCGAGTTTTGATTCATTCGTATGCATGGCAGAGACGAGCGGTGCGGTGGACTCCTAATGCAGTCACCAAACTGCCACTCTGCCGTCAGCCCTTGCTTCATTTGAGCTCATGGAACCTTACTTAGATTTTTGATAGATGTTCCAGCTTTCAAGCGAAGAGGTCGTTAAAAGTGAATCAATTTCATTTGCACAAAAGCACCAAAAAAAAAAAACGGGAGAAAACGCATGGTCCCTCCCTGAATTGGATTGTTGTAACAGGTGGACTGGGAATTAAAGTTGTCAGACAGTTCAGTCAATGTGGCCATGCAAAATGACGACGTGAAAAATGCAAAGCTTCTCTTAATGTTCCGCATAACTTTTCTGTTGGTTTTCACTGACAACACTCAATGTGATATATGCTCAGGTTGGCCAATATTACATGTTTTCATTATCAGGATAAAATGTATCGCAATGCACTTTTCTGAGTATATCATGGGTATCATAAGTACCTATGAATATATAGAACACTGAAGAACTGCATATATAATAGAAAAAGAGATTTAGATTGACCAGTTACAAAGCCTGTATAGAACAACCAGAGTATAGTAAGGTGTGTACGGTAGATAGTAACGAGCCAGTGATGCATTAGTAGGTTTATTTTAAATTTTATGTCTGAAATTTGACGCCACTTCTATTCCTACAGGTTTTGAGGTATTGACATGGTTCCAAACCTTATATGTGTGCTATATCCCACCCCAAAAGCGTGTATATACAACTTTTCAATAAGTTGATCGGGGCCGAGTGTAGACCATAAATAAACTGCAGGCCTTAGAGAGATGTGTCTCGTGAATGGAATGAGCCAAACCAGTAAATCCAAAACAAACAGGGAGACTGGACTCTGGACTCTGCTGCAGAGCTGCTAACACTGCTAACTAGGTAGCCTGTGATGCTAAACGAGCTATGCAAACATATTACTGCTACTGAAGAGACCACCAACAGTGTGGATTATTAACAGAATATATTTCACATTTCTGTTGTTTTATTAATGTTAATTCAGCATAAAAAGGTAATATTTATGATAACTGCCCTCTGCTCTACTCTGCTCCAGCCAGCAGCTAAAGGGGTAATTATCTAATGCTGGTTTTGTATGTACGTTTCTGTAGCCTTTAAGACACTAAAGTACAGGTCAGTTATGAAATGAAATATGTGTGTCACTGAAAATATAATCAACCTGTGAAAGCTTATTTTTAGCGCTGAGGCTGTTAGTTAGCCAGCAAGCCAGCTCCATTAGCTGATTTCGGAACAAAGTGTGGATTCTGAGGGTGAAAAATGATGCTGAGCCTTAAGGAAACTTAAGTGTGTTAGTTTGAGAGTGTAAATGAGCCAGTAATTTTGTGCTGATTTTTTTTCTCTGCCACTGTAATGTCTTTCATGGCCAAGCACAATTTCGAGGTTCAGAGTTACTTTATTGTCCTCAGCAGCTGTGTACACATACATAGTGCACATCAGAAAATATGCCTTTATTTAGCCCTCAGTACATGTAACTTAATGGAGGAAATTATTTGTAATTGTTGTTTTGATCATTAATAAGGAAGCAATCCATTGGCATTAGATGAAGTGAGCTTTGTCGGGCCCCCGTCCCCCATTTTCAGCTGTAAATGGGGGCTGAGCGAACCTCCTCTCCTGGGATTCAAACGCACAACCTTCTAATCAAAGGGCCAACTCCCTAACCACCTGATCACCAGCTGAACCACTAGGCTACCATCTGACAGAAACCCACTGGTATGGCTGCAACTTATATTGTCAGTGAAGGTCTAGAGTGATGTCCCTTGTGACACTGGCATGGTTTGATTGATTGGGTGGTCTCGTCTCAATCAAGCTGAGACAAAAATTTTGTTCAGATAATTTTCTATTGCCCATTTCAAGAGTTTAACCCTATTGTTTACAACCACTGTACTGCAGCACTTGTTGAGCTTTAAATAGAACATGATTCTACAGAATCATTAAATTAAAAGTACAGACCTCTTTTTTGTTTTACTTAAATCATTAGGGCTTCTCTGTAAAAGCTTCTAAGCTTTTAAAACTGCAAAGAATTCGTTTTTGTTTAAATTGCCTTTCTTAGGGCCATAGAAAGCAGGATAAGAAAGGGAAAGGCCCAGCCCTTAACCTGGCCTGTGTTCCTTTTATCCTATTGGACAAACCTGCACACACACTGCAGAAAACACCTGCTATTGTTCTGTAGGCTCTTGAATTCTGTTCTGTACTTCAAACAGCATATTCAGGACTTCCTATTGAGGGTGTTGTCGAGGATCACAACAGAAAAACATTCTCTCAGTTTGGCCAAAAGCACTCTTCAGAGTAATGTGCATCACTCTCCAGGTTATTCAAATGTTTTTGGTGTGACGGATGCACGCTATTCCCCCTTATGTTTACAATAAACACTGCACAGCAAAATATCCAGTAATTCAAACTCTCAGACATATATTTCACCTTGAAATTCCAGCCACATAGGTGACAAAACGGCAGCGTAATCCATCACAGAGCTATGACCTTTTCCACTGAAATGTACCACTCTGGAGTGTGCGCAGACTAACACTAGATCAGTCTCGTTGGGCTCGTGCTCGTGGCTAATTTCAAATATCTACTATGAATAGCCTAATCTGTGCTGAAGCAATTCTCACTTTTTGTGTGAGAAAATCAAGTAAAAAAAAACCCTACAACCTGAAAACAGACATTGTGTTTATTCCAGCATGGTGCTGCACTGCAATACATCAAGAACACCTTCGTTTTGGGGGGGGAGTGCCATAAAAAACGAAATCCCATCATCCCTTTCTAGCGCAGCAGTCACAGTTCATCTCCATCCCACTGTGCCTTGTCTTCTCAAGTTCTTTATCAAATTTGATTCCCTCTTTGTTCGCCCTCCAACCCAAATGCGACCCACTGCAAGCCTTTACCTTTGCGGCTGTGATAAAATACCCCTCGCTACGTTGGAGTGACAATCCAGAGGCCCTGAGTCGAGTGAGCTTCACTTTTTTTTTTTCATTATTTTTTTTTTTTTTTATTGGTGCAAAAAACGCACCGGTGTTCGCTCAAAAGAGAGAGAGATAGAGAGAGAGAGAGCGAGAGCGAGAGCAGAGAGAGTCGGCCGAGTGACATGTGAGGTTGCTGTCATGTTTTCCTCCCTTTTAGAATTATTGTTATGTGTGGATAGGAATGGCAGCGCTGGGGCCCTGCTTGGGCTTCCTGTGAGAGAATAATTGCTCTGGGGCCTGCGATAAAGAGCAAAGAGAGGATGAACCTGCTTCTCAGAGTGATAAAGAGTGTCATAGAGGAGGCCTAGAGGAATATTATGAAGGCAGAATGATTCTGTTATGAATATGAATGTATATATCTAAAAAAAGGCCTTAATGCTGACGTATGGATGTATGGGGATTGGGTAGGGGTGGAGGTTTAACCAGGCCGTTGCTTAGCCTTACAGATGATTTGCATTACAAAGCATTTGGGCTGCTACTTTGAAGGAATTATTTGAGGTCATATTTGAGGAAAATGAAAATGGAGATTAATGTTAATCTCCATGTTTTCGCTTTACTGTACTGTTCTCATACAGGCATGCTTTTTGGTTTGATGTCTTTGCAAAGTCATTATATCGTAAAATATTGTTCATTAAACAGCAGTGTACCTATTGGCAAGCATTTTGTTTATTATTACATTTTGTGCACTTTATTAATGATATCCATGACTGGACTATTAACTGCAAAATAGGACTTTCACTGTCTGCCCCAGATTTTTTCTGAAATAAGAGTTTGATATGCAGATTCCATGTTAACAAAAAAAAATTGAAATATTTAAAATATTCACACACGAAAAGCTTTAGACTACAGGCTACCAGACGCTGGATGCTTCAGACCGGATGACACACAGTTTCAAAACAAATGCACCACCCTGCATTTTACTACAAATGCACTACAATCAAGGTAGTCCCAGTTGCTGTGTTTTACAATTTGATGTACACTGGAAAATAACCTTTAGAAAATAGTTCTATAATAGCACCAAAATGGGTTCTGCTGTTAAACATTTTTTGCTACATGAAACATTTTTGCTAAATATTTATAGTTGAAAACACAAATTGATCACACGCTTTATGAAACTGATCACTCACTTTTGCAGTGAGCTAATCCAAATCAATGGCGTCTGTCTTTGATTTTAATTTTAAAAGGAAGTTAATTTGTGGATCTATGTGAAGGTATTTCAAAAATGAGCAAAATTAGCAAACCGAGAAATGGATCTAAACTACTGTACCAACATTATAGCAACCTTCATGACAGATGAAGGTTATAAGAATAACAGAGAAACTGCAGATACAAACACTTCCAAAACATTTCAGTGGCAGCATTAAGAAGAAAAAAAGCGAAACATGATACGAAAACATGCTCTGCTGTTTTTTTGTAATCATCCGGTGGTTTGGTTTGGTTTTTGAGGGCACTGATCAGTATGTTTCTCAGACCAGGGGGAAGATTGATACCAGTGGGGAAGATCTTTAAAGATAACAGAAAAGAATGGAGGAAGTGATGGAATTGTTAAAAAAAAAAACAAAGAAACAAAGAAATAAAGAGAGTGACAAAAGGTGGAGAGATGCAAAGAGAAAAAAAGAAGCGAGCAAGAGAGAGAGGGAGAGAGGCAGAGAAAGGAACAAGAAAGCATCAGGGGAACTGGCTGCAGTCAGACTTCCTTGAAGAGAGAAATGAAACCAATGTTCAGTGTTGTATAACTTTTGAAAACCCCAGGGCAGGGGCAGAAATTGAACAGTGTAAAAATAATTAGAACACCAGGTGTGGGCACAATGAATCTGAGGCAGCCACTGTTGACAAACCAATGCGGCCCTCTTCCTCTCACATTGTGTGAAAACTCAATTTCAAGTTTCCTCTGTAACGTCCATGTGGCGACCGAAAGAGAGGAGATACGCGGCAGACCCGATTAAAGATTGTGGGGGTGGGCGGGTGGTTACTGCGGGGATGGGGGTGGACATCCAGGAACGAGCTGAAATCAATTGCTCAAAAAATGCTAAATTATGCACAATGCTTAAAAGCGCATGGAGTCCGTAAAATGGTCCCAAAGATGATATCTCGATGGACTACAAAGATAAGTCTTGAAAGAAAGTTATTAGGTATACAAGATCATTTTAATGCGTTTTGAAGACTATAACTACACCAGCATTAACTTTATGGTCCAAAACCAATTGCTTTGTGGAAGTGCTCTGCAGTACTTTCCATATTAAGATGAGGCCTGAGTAAATAATTCATGTTTTCCAATTCAAATAACTTACTGAAAGAAGTAAAGGAGGCTTGATTTAGTTTTCCTGTTCATTGGTGAATTAAATATGTAACAAATATGTGACCATAGTTGAGGGTTTCCTGTATCTAAATGCTAATGTATCTTTTTATTATTTATTTTGTCATGAACACACAATCACAGTTCACTTTTGTTCTCTATAGGCAGAGATCACCATAATGACTAGAGATGCAGATGTTTCCTGCAGACCTCAGCTCCTGTAGGTAAATAGTCAAATGGTGTAAAATATTTCAGCTTTAATAGGCCCTAAACAAACCATAGTTTTTCCTCTTCAGACACAACAACACATAACATAATGATTCAGCCTTCAGCTTCCCCCAGAAGTAACTCAAAGCTATAAATAAATAAATAAAAGTTTCTCTTCCTGGTAATGAGGACCACCAGCACCAATTGTCCTCCAAATCTGCAAAAGTGGTCACAACCTAACAACAGAGAGACAGTTAGATACTTTGGCTATGACAACTTTAACTCCTTAAAACCTTGTTGAAACCCATGCATTCATCAGTTATAGTGAAAGGCAACTAAAGTATAATATTCCTATTCATATGTTTGACCTACTATACCATTCTGAAGTGATTCATCAGTAGCCATATATGCAGACTTTGTTATTTCTTTGTTATTACAGTTATAACTTCTACAGTGTCAAAGTCCAGTAGCCATAAGGTTACCCAACACATACATAAGCCTTTCATGCAAAATTCCATAAATGTACATAATTGCTTAACAAGGAATATTTCAATAAGCATCGTTTTTTTTCAGCATCAGTACGCTTTCCTGAGATGTAATGATATCGTGACAACACGTTTTTGCGATATGTAGGTTCATGTCTGTTGTCATGAAAGGTTTATGCATTTATCCTTACAAATAGTAACATTCACTGAAGATTTGCCAGATTTTTTTCAATGTTTCAAGAGCTCTGTGAACAAGATACTGTATAAATCACATTGATTTCTATTTTTGAAATATGATGGATTCCGACCATTTTGTTATACACTGATCAGCCGTAAAATTAAAATCACCTGCTCGGACTTGTCTAGGCATGGACTCCACAAGACCAGCTGTAGATCCTTTAAGTTGCGAGATGGGTCCTGCATGGATTGGACTAGTTTGTCCAGCACATCCCACAGATGCTCGATTGGATTGAGGTCTGGGGAATGTGGAGGCCAAGTCAACACCTTGTTCCTCAAACCATTCCTGAACAATGTTTGCAGTGTGGCAGGGCACTTTATCTCGATGAAAGAGGCCACTGCAATTAGGGAATAAAGTTATCATGAAGGGGTGTACAATAATGTTTAGGTATGTGGTATGTTTCAAAGTAACATCAACCTGAATGCCAGCACCCAAAGATTCCCAACCGAACATTGCCCCCATCACACGGCCTCCACTGGCTTACCTTCCTCCCAGGCAAGCCCCAGGTAAGAGGTGCACACATCTAACAGTCCACATTAGGTCAAAGAAAATGTGATTCTTTAGACCTGGCCATCTTCTTCCATTGCTCAGTGGTTCATTTCTGATGCTCATGTGCCCTTTGAAAGAGCTTTCAGCGGTGGACAGGGGTCAGCATGGGCACTCTGACTGGTCCTTAAACACAGCGCCATATAGCAATGCACTGTTTTCTGACTGGCTAAAGTCCCTCAGATCATTATGTTTGCCCATTTTCAGTATAACCCCCCTTGACAGGTGCCGCTGTTACAAGGTAATCAGTGTTATTTCCTTCTCCTGTCAGACGTTTTAATGCTGTGGCTTACTGTTTTCACTTAATTGCCCTTTACACAGCTTTCTCAGACGTTAGGACTTTTCAACAACTCTGTTCATCACACAAATTTAACATTTCTTTCTTTTTATTTTCCTGCTTAGTGTGTTCTAATTATTTAAAACCTATTGCACAGGTCTAGTTAAACTAAATGGCACAGGAGCACTAAAAAAAGGTGCCCCAACTATTCTGGCAAAATATTTTAAGGGGTTAAAGAGAACACAATAAAAGTAGCTGAATGTGTCATTGATGACACAGTTGGTAAGAAAGTTATTGTGATCAATTTTAGTGGTCTGTAGGTGAGTTGGTGGTCTGGACCTCATTACTTGTATGTGTGAAAATGGTTATTTCTCAGCATTGAGGAAACACTGAAGGAGAGGCTGAAACATTATTTTAGGGGCTGGTGTATCTGAAGAGGATACCTGATGGTTGTTTAGGACATTTTAGAGTTAAAATCTTTTCCATTATTTATCTCCCGACTGCTAGAACTGAAACCTGCAGAAAACAGCTGCATCTCTCCAGCTGTTATGGCGATCTCTCTCTATCTCTTGACAGTTTAAATCTGGACTGTCATTGTTTGTTCAGGAAGAGAAGTGAAAAAACTTACTTTCTCATAACACTTACAGAATTAAACAGTATGTAGAAAGGATAAGCTCTATGGTAATGTATGCAGTAGAAAAATATTATACATCTCCTTACCTCTTCTAATAATGTTCAGTTATATTTCATGAGAGATTGTAATGATGTCATGCCTAAAAACTGTAGCAAGAATGAATAATTAGGTGCTGGTTCAGAAAAAGCTGAATTGTATTTGCAAAAATTCTGAAACTGAGTGATACATCAGCCATGAATCCAAATGGTAAGATGGAAGTCAAAATGTGTCAAAATGTGTAGAACATTTAACAATGTTGGCTCAATCTGTCAATTCTAAAACTCTGAGCTCAGTGAAGATGAATTGTTTAAAAAGTGCACTTGAAATGATTTTCTTCATTGAGCTAAGTTCATTTAAGTTTCAAGCATGAGAAATTGAAGATCTCTTCTGTACTTTCCTATTTTCATTCTTTGTTAAAAAACAGTTGATTCATTGTAGAATGGTGGAGTGTAGGGCAGCTCTTTGTGATACTTATTTAGTCAGTAGGGTTAATTGAATTGTAATTCAATATTTTTCATATTTATTAAGCTTTTGCATGTTATGCATCTATGAAAATGAAAAAAGAGACTGAAATTAGATACATAAGACCAATGATGTACATTCTGGAATGTAGAATGTAGAGTTTTAAGCTACTTCAGCTGTAGTCCGCTCCTTAATTACTGGCACCTTCGATGGACAAAAAGCTGATAAAAAATATCTTTGTGGTTAATTTCTTTGAAAACACGAGGAAAATGTAATCTTTATATCAGTATACAAGTACATTTAATCTAAAAAAACATTAGCTGTAATGGCTGACGGCCGCTAGAGGCCGTCCTGTTCAGTTTGCAGATGTGGAGCTTTTGTTTTGACATGCCTGAGCACACTGGTCGTGAGTTTGTTTATGCTATGTGTTTCAGCTGACCGGCGTGCTCAGTTAAAGCGATACTGAGTTCTTATTGGTTTACTGAGTATTAGGTTTTGTATTTAAGTCCCTTTGTGTCTGTCAACCGTCTTCATAGCTTTGTTTGTGTTCCTGTCTCCTTTGTTTAAGAAAAATGTATGTTTAGGCCCTCGTGCCGGTTTCTTTTGTATTAAATAAAAACTTGAAAAAGAATGGAATGCATTTGTCGAGAGATGGAGATTTGTGACATTAACAATTACGTTTTAACAAAACCATGGATGGTTTTGAATATGATCCAGTTTGCAAGGCTGCAAGATTTTCATTTTAAATCTGCTGGAACTTTATGGAGTTCATGATGCCATGTATCCTAACAACGTTAACAGGGTTTTTGGAGATTTTCTACTTGCTCTTTTTTGTAGAATCATTTAACTACGGTTCCTGTTTGCCTCTTCTACCTTCAACCTTACTGCGATTGGTGGTAAGGTAAACATGCATCCTCTTCAACACAAGTTAAACTACTGGTCTAACCGTATAAATGGGCATTTTCAGGCATGCGTTTATAGTCATTGCTCATTAGATAACTTTTATCTGATTTTCTACATGTTGATGAATAAATTGTGCAGTCTGGCTTCTGTGTCGCCTTTATTTATACCCCAAGTGCAAACTGGAACACAAACAATGGTAATCATTTTGTCTTTGTGCTAATTTACCACAATGCCATTTTATGACCTTTTTGCCCGTGTTTACCAAGGGTGCCAGCAATGAAAGGGAATGCCTTTGATATTCATTATTTCTTCATATTACAATGGTTGAGATTTACATTTACATTCACGGCATTTAAGCAGACGCTTTTATCCAAAGAGCACTTCCATTCCCCAACTACAGGGGGCAGTCTCCCTGGAGCAACCTGGGCTTAAGGGTCTTGCTCAGGAACACAGTGGTGGTTTGCTGAAGGTAGGATTTGAACCCATAACGTCTTGGTCCAGAGGCAAGTATCCTACCCACTAGGCCACCACCATCCTGACATTGATTTAAAAACAAAGTTATTTAAAGTTATTTGCTCACTGATTAGGATTTCTTTAATTGATTTAATATGTTTATGTAACCCATTCATTATATGCCAGTTTATTAATAATTAATTTATGAATAGTTGTTTTTTACTCTCTGTAGCTTTTAAATATTTTTTGAAGTAAACTGTCCTTTTAGTTTTCTAAATCTAAAAGGTTCTGTTTTGCATTGGAAATGAAAACTACTTACAATAAATATTTATAGAAAAGTTCAAGGGAATAATCTTACATTTCAGTGGTGCTGCATTCATGTTTCTTCATGTGTTAATCTTACTGCAGTGCACTAGGGAACCATTAATTTCCACTTTATAACAGTAATTACATAACAGTAATAAATGATGCCTCCCCCTCCTCCGTGCGAGAGTTTTTCCTGAGTGATAGCCGGGAGCGGTCAGCTCTCAGCCCACTGCCCAGTTGGTGCTGACTCAGTGGGCTGCCTACAGAATATTGAAATCACTTTCCAATAATGTGTAGTCTGAGTTTTTTTAAATGGAGAACATTAAAATACACAGCAAAAAGAGACAGGTTCTAAGCTTGATTTTGATATACAGGCTGCAGGGCTAACCAAGCTGCCACACCGTGCTTTTGTCTCACAAGCTCGTGCAGCTGACGCGGTCGGGGAGACTACAGAATATGGCAGTCACAGTATTGTTTTGTAAATGAAACAATTATGACTGGAATCAAAGTCCTGTGTTACAAACAGAATGGGCGTTTTTATCTTGTGGCTGTTCACAATGAGATGAATCGATCTGAAACATAATGTCTGATGCATGGACATGTCAATCATCTTTTTTCCCCTGAATAATAACAAGCAACTTTTTGTGCGAGAAATCTCTGTTTCCGTTATTTTTCTCATTCCCGAATAATGTAGTCAGACTTAGGTACATCATCTATAATATGTGATTTTGACAATGGCAAAATAGTGGCAAAAAAAACAAATCTGGAAATTTTATTTTGGTACTGTTTTGCCTCACAATGCTCTGACGGTACCTCATGCATGTGTTTCAAAAATCCTTTTTTGGCCAAAATCATATCTCAGATGTGAGGCGAGGAGGCGGAGCCTCAGCCTGTGTCCCCCAGACTGAGCACGGGGCTCCTCCCTTGACGGCCAGAGACCCTTTAAAACTCGGGTTCTCTATTTGAGAAGGAGGAGGGAGACAGGATGGAGAAACAGAGACTGGAGGGAGAACAGAGAACAGAGAGCGGGACAGAGCGCGAGTGAGCCCATGTTTTATTCAGCCCGAAGTGGTGGGGGTTTTATGTGTGTGGTTTTTTCTGAACTGTTTTGCCGTTTATTTTGAATTAAAGCCCTGTTGTGCACCGGCGCTGGTCTCTGTTCCTGGGTGTGCGTTTAGGCTTCCCAGCCTGTGGGTGTCGGCCCTTCCCCCGGACTGTGGCACACAGAACAGTGTCTTATGGCACCAGGCATTTTTGCAACCATTCAGTGTAATAACTCTCTGTGAGGTAGCCTTTAGAGGCATTAAACACTTTAGACATCTAGTCACCTAACTTATCACCACCACTGTGAAAGTTTCCTTGGAATGGCACATTACACATTGAACTGCTTTAAATAGTTTGACATCATCTTAATAATTTAATTCTACAAAAATCTTTAAACAACTGGACTCCATTTAAAGAGCTAGATGTGTTTGGAAAAGGTGTGCAACAGAAAGAAATATAAAATAGAGCCAAAAGCAACAACATACCTAAATAATCACCATTAAAAGGACACCATCTACCCACAGAATTCAGTACCTGCTCAAATCTGGCATGCCTGGTCCAGCTAATGACATAGACTGATTATGAAATGTGTTCAGTGAGGGCTGGAATTGGACTGTTTGGGAAGGTTGCCATTCTGAATATTCCCTTAGGGATAAATAAAGTATCTGTCTGTCTGTCTGTCTCTCTTTCTCTCTCTCTCTGTGTCTCTCTCTTTCTCTCTCTCTCTCTCTCTCTCTCTCTCTCTCTCTCTCTCTCATTCTCTCTCTATCTCACTGTCTCTCACTCTCTCTCTCTCTTTCTTGATTTCACACTTTCTCTCTCTCTTCAATCCCCCTCTTTTTTTTTCATTCAAACAGATCCTGCAGAAGAACTACTGTAGCACGAATTGCTGAGTGCCAGGTCAGCAGACTCCAACATGGTTATGTGAGAATCAGAACCAGACCATGGAGTAATGGAAGAAGGTGGCATAGTCTGATGAATCACGTTTTCTTTTACATCATGTGAATGACCGTGTGTGTGTTGCTTAAATGGGAAAGAGATGGCACCAGGATGCACAATAGGAAAAAGGCAAGCCAACCGAGAGAGTGTGATGCTCTGAGCAGTGTTTTGGCATATATGTGGATGTTACTTTGACATGTACCACCTACCTAAACACTACTGAAGACCAAATATATGCTTTCTCACTCTGCTGTAGTTTTTTTTTGTAAATACATTTTGATGTAGTAGACATTATTTTTATATTCAGCAAATTGAAAATGGAATTTATAGCAATCAATAGCAAAGCATATAGAACACAAGCACACACACTCACTCAGCTGCATGAAACAGCAACCGCCACTTTGTCCCTTTGTCCTCCACACTGTCCATCAGCAGTGTAGTGGATCTTTAGATCTGCGTCTCTTTTACACTGTCAGGGACTGCTTTTCTTCAGTCAATAGATCAGTGTGGGGTTTTTTTACAATCATAATTAATGCTATTTTGTGAAGGACAAATTAGTATTTATGTAATATATGATTGCTGTAATTTCCATCTGTCTTGTGTTCTTTGGGTCTTTTATTTATTTATTTGTATATAATTTAATATTTCTTAAATTTTAACACCAGTTGCCCTTTGCTTTGGGGTCAAGTGTTCTGATGAAAGGGCCAGTAGAACAAAATCTTGTTACATTAACTCATTAACGCATTTTTTTACATCTTTTAAGAATATCCCATTTCATAGATACGTTGCTTTGCTTAGACACCAGTGATACTTTGCTCATGAGGAAATGCTGTGGCTTTATACGCTAATAAGGTTGTGTTCTTTACCTGAGTGGCATGAATAGTTAGAATACTATGGTGTCCCCAGATCAGTACACACTACATGAATAAAGCGAGGGGCCATTGAACCATGCAATCAGTGAGCATATACATTTGTAGCAGCACAGAAGAATACATTACACAATCAATAATGGTGTCACACGCACCAGGTCACGTGACGTCACGAGGCACCGGAATTGACTTACGCAGGTATTTAAGCGGGAAAGAGGTACACGTCAGCACCAGACATTGAGTTCATGTTTACTCAGTCCAGGTCCCTCAACTCATCTACTCACGTGAGTATTCTGCTCTCCGGAGCATCTCTCTTTACCTGTCTGTGTGCGTGTGTGAATGCGGGTTTCCTGGTGGAAATCTCAACTCCTCTTGGGAGCGTTCACATACTTACTGCGTGGTTTACCTACCCACTCGTTTGTATCCGCGTTTGGGTTCTCCTCCACGCTACACAGGGACTACTCCACATCAGTCGTTCTAGTCTTGCCTCCGTTACAGTATGTCTGGTCCCGAGAACGTCCCTGCGGACCTCAAGCGTCTGTGGGAAGTGATTAACCGGCAGTTGGTGGAGATCGTTAATCTCCAGCGGGAGCTGGTGGGACTTCGGGTGGAGACCACAGCTCTTCGCTCCGAGACCGCAGGTCTTCGGGCAGAGAATGTGGCTCTCTGCTCGGACCTAACCGCTCTGCAGGCGGATTTTGATGATCTGACTGCCGCAAAATCACAACCCACAGACCCGGTCTCTTCTTCATCTGTCAACCAGCCCAAACTTTCACTTTCGGAGAAGTTGAACGGGTCAGAAGGGAAATATGATATCTTTCTCACTAACCTGTCGCTGTTATTTGAGTTTCAGTCTAACTGCTACCCCACTGATCGGAGCAGGATCGCCCTTCTGACCTCACTTCTCACGGGGCAGGCAGCCGAGTGGGCCACGGCGGTCCTGAAGTCCAACCGGGATATCGCCTATTCCTAACCTGAATTTACCACCGAACTCAGGGCCGCCTTCCAACACCCTGAGAGCGAGGTGGAGGTTGATTCCCGGTTGTACCACCTTCGCCAAAGAGAGCACAGTGTTAGTAAATACACCACTGAGTTCCGCACCCTCTCCATACAGACAGAATGGAGACAGAAACGTTTCTCCGCACAGCCTATTATGAAGGACTTTCCAACCGCCTGAAAAACGAACTGGCTGTGCGGGAACTTCTGTCCACTCTGGAGGGGATGATCCAGCTCGCCCTCAGAGTGGACCAACGAATGGGTCACCTCTCTAAAACCTCTTCTCATTCTTCTCACCCCTCCAGGTTCCACCTCCAGGCCCAAAGAGACATTATCCACCCCGGCTTTCACTGCGCCTCCTCCGCCTCCACCTGCCTCAGAGGCCCACTCATCTGAAGCCGGGGAACCCATGCAGATAGGACGCACCTCCCTGTCGGCCGCGGAGAGAGCCAGACGCTACCACGAAGGCCTGTGCGCCTACTGTGCCTCCCTCGATCACCATCGAGCCGTCTGTCCTCTCCGTTCGGGAAACGGGCATACCAGGTGAAGAGGGGGAGGAACCCATCTGGTCTGATAGCCACGACCTCCTGCGCTAACCAACCCGTTTCCCGGTTGCTCCTTCAAGTCTCTATCCTCGTGGGCCACCAACAGATCGGAACCACTGCATTTGTTGATTCAACTCGAAACTTCATCGATCAGGCTATTTCTGCCCAGTTGGGGATCGACACTGAGGTGTTATCCCAGCCCATTAACATCACAGCCGTGGACGGTCGGCCACTTAATAACAGCCCCATAACCCGGTTTACTGAGAAAATTCATCTATATATTGAAAATCACAGAGAAAACATATAATTCCTGGTGACCGAATTGTCCTCTCCTCGTCTGATTTTAGGTCATCCGTAGCTGGTCCTCCATGACCCCTTCATCTCCTGGGCCAAGAACCGCATAGTACACTGGGGGCCGACCTGTCAGGAACTCTGCTTAAAGGCTGAAGCTGGGATGTGCTCAGGGGAGTCCAAGGCCTCCGACATCGACCTGGAGGCCATTCCCGTCCCGGCCACGTGACCTGGTGGACTTTTTCAGCAAGAGACGTGCCACCCAGCTGCCATCTCACCGTCCCTACGACCTGGGCATCGACCTCCAGCCGGGCACGGTGCCACCCCGCGGCCACCTTTACTCACTATCTGCGGGGGAGCAGAAGGCTATGGAGGAGTATGTGGCTGAGGGCCTCCGGGCCCGGACCATCAGACCATCATCCTCCCCCGTGGCCGTGGGGTTCTTCTTCATTAAGAAAAAAGACGGGGGCCTCCGTCCTTGTGTTGACTATCGGGGGCTAAATCGCATCACCATAAAAAACGGTCATCTACTCCCTCTCACCAACACCGCCCTGGATGCCCTCTCTGGTGCCCACTTCTTGGATTTACGGAGCGCTTACAATCTTGTCCGCATCAGAGAGGGCGACGAGTGGAAGACGGCCTTCATAACCCCCACCGGCCACTACGAAACCTTGGTTATGCCATTTGGTCTTTGTAACAGTCCCGCTGTGTTCCAGCAATTTATCAATGACGTTCTCCGGGACATGCTGGGTCGTTGGTGCTACGCCTACCTAGATGACATCCTGATATACTCCGGGTCTTTGGAGGAACACACCCAGCATGTCCGAGCAGTTCTACGGAGGTTGCTGGCCCACCAGTTGTTCTGCAAGTTGGAGAAATGTGCGTTCCACCAGCACTCCACCACATTCCTTGGATTTGTCATCTCCGCTCAGGGTGTGGCCATGGATCCCCAGAAGCTGGA
>JBBPCY010000150.1:8316286-8332270 GCA_037974405.1 Brachyalestes nurse | reverse complement strand
GAGAGAGAGAGAGAGAGAGAGAGAGAGAGAGAGAGCGCTGTCCACACACTCCGGGCAGACCTGGTCCTTACACTTATTTATACTTTATCTCCAGTGTTTTGTATGTTGCACTGTGTCTTATGTCTGCTGCACTGTGAAACTTGAGCTTCTCCATTTAATCTTTCTAAATATATGGGTGAGATGATACAAAGTTCACTTTGACTTTGAGCAACAATGTGGAAAGAAATTCATCTTTTAAAAACTTTGTTTAATTGTGTGCTGTCATTGCTATTTTGATGGTTTAGTAAACACATTCTTCTTCCACATGTTCTTGTTATAGCTTATATACTTGTGTGAATCAGCTAAACAGGTTAGCTGGTCTGATGTCATCCTGAGGTTTCAACTTTATTCTCTGTGTCTAAGCCAAACAAACTTTTAGCAGTGAAAACAAGAGTCAGACAGATAAACTTGTGTTTCCCTTTGAATAAACATTTACATTTATGCATGTGGCAGATACTCTTATCCTTAGCAACTTACAATTTAATCATTCTACAGATAGGAGTCAGACCCAAACAGACTTATCACTGTGGTGTGGTGTGTTTGTGAGGGAACTGAACGTTGGTTATCTCTTAGGCTATGTAAGAAATGGACTGGCCTACAATATTATAGCTGCCAAGGGAAAGTTCCTAGGCTAAGCCTGATACCTTTAGTGACATGACATGTTAATGACATGATTTCATATCCTTTAGTGGCATGACATGGGAATAACATGGTCATTTTTCATAACCTGTTCAAAACCTTAATTGTTGGAAAATTGTGTAGAACATTGTTACTTCTTGTAATCAGTTTGTTACGTATTCCCGGTCTTTTTTTTTGCTGGGAAGTCTTATTTTTGTTGTATATTTTAAGCATTATTTCCATGACTATTGCAATTTCAGTGTCCATTTCCATTCATTTATGAGCTCATTCATGGGCTCTTGGTGAGCTCTTGTTTTCTTAGTAAAGACATAGCACTCATCTTTAAAATGAAATAAAATTGTAATGTTGTTTTTGGTTTTATAACACAATTAGTTAAAATCAGTGATCAAAAAAGTGTCAGGATTTCCCAAGTGTGAGAATACAATTGTGGTCTAACGGGTTAAGAAAACCAGACCAATTTCTCAATTAATAATAATCAGAATCATGACCAAATTACTCAACTTATAGTGAAAGCCCTAGAAGGTCATTCGAACAGCTGTATCATACCAAGTATCAAAGACCTAAATTAGAGATCAAATCCAGCAGGATTGTTTATAACAAGACATCAGATGAAAAGTCACAATTCTACAATTCTGTAAACTAACATTTCATGATTTAATGCTATTGTTCTCGTTTGCTGTAAAAAGAATGAATCACCCGTAGATGCTAATGTGGCTAGCAATGAGTGAAAACCAATGGGGACCATTTAGCATGACCCCATGCACATAATGCTAATTGGTCCCTCCTGGCATTCGGTCATTAATAACAACGTTAACATTTTGAGTGAACTGTCCCTTTAGGTGAGTGGCACATGTGATTTGTTCAGGCTTTGTAATAAACGACAAAGCATCCCGCTGAGGTTGAGTAATCCCGGTAATTATTCAAAGCTCTGAATGTGACCTATGAGGTGCCACTAAAAGCTGTAGAGAAGTAAGAAGTAGTATGGATGATAGCGGAGTAGCATGTGTGATAGCTAAGAAGTAGTATGTATGATAGCAGCTTTAGCACTTTGGCTCATAAGTATGCATGAACAGCAGAGATAGTGTGATTATGTCTTGTTTTAAGGGTTGGACGCGGAGCTTATCGTGACGTGTCACTCACGCCATGTGTCACTCAAGCCTCAGCTCAGGTGGCACTCAAATTACTGTAATCCAGAAGTGCAACACAATCTTATCGACCTGTAATCACTCGAGTGGTCACTGTCAGAATTATGTTATTCCTTCAACACTTAGACCGGCAGAATTTACATTTTCCGAGTAACCAGCTTGAAATTACATGCCAGTCAAAGCCCAGGTGTATTGGGGAAATAAAAGAGTTGTGTCTGGGAGAAAAAAAACATGATTAATATGTCAAATCACGTTCCTATCACACTTGATTCTTATTGTGCCTTAGGTGTGTGTGTGGAGAGCCCCTCATATCAGACGTAGTCAGTCCAAAGTTGTGATGTTAAACAAAAGCATGAATAAAGAGTTGTTTTTTCCCCCCTTTTTTGAAAGCGATGTTCTTGCCTACTAGCACTGGCCTGGATTTGCAGCAACAGAGTCTGATTTTCAGATGCGATGCTTTACAGACTTTGTGGAGTGAATGTGATATTCAGGAGACTTTTTTTTTTTTTTACTTAGTATTTTTCCACACTAAATTCTTAAGCGCAATGGCCTGTATCAGGAGACTAATCAGCACAGCTCTCAGCCGTATGCCCCATGTATTGTTATTTTGGTCTGTGCTTTCAACACAGCTAAGAATATCCCCTCAAAGTTGGCAAGCTCTGCTATGAATGGAAAATGGGGCAGCTCTATTGATACCTTATGAATTGTTCAAGTTATAGCTCAGCCTTTCAAAATCTTCAAACGGGATAAACAATGGGGCCTTGCCGTGTGTTTCTAAGCCATACATTCTGGGTCAATTCAATCTAAATGTGTTTTCATGACTTGTATAGCATAATGGTATGTACATGTTATAAAGGTGTACTCAGGAGAGCTAGCGCGCTTCACGTTGTATTTATTTTTACCAATAAACAAGATCATACCAGGTAGGTGTCTGCAGCCATAGGAACTTTCTAAAGATTGAACCTGTAACCCACGCTGTTGAATTCAACACACACACACACATTTTAGTGAAATGTTTTAGCATATACACTCATACATATATGTGTATATGTATATAGGTGTATATGTGTATGTGTGTGTGTGTGTATGTGTGTATGTATGAACTCTTTACTCACTGACTCACAAGGTCTCTAAAAATATATAGATTTTTTTTTTTAAGACAATGCTTAAAAACACAGCTATCTTTCCTGTCCTTCCCTGCTCACTGCAGCAACCTGCTCATTTTTTGCCAGATAATGCTGAATCCCCATTTAATGGTATTTGCAGTGAAAATAACTGATTATCAAAGATTTTACTAGTACCTCAGGTTCCATTGAAAAGCATCAATAAAAAGCAAAATATATGACAAATCTGACAAAAAGATAAACATAGAAAATAAACAAATAAATGCTAGTGATTTTATTATTACTAAATCATTTAGTAATTCCTTCATATTCTTGAATATGAATGTGTATTTTTCCGTTTGAAATGGAATTTCTATTTACCAATATATGTTTACACACTTAAAACCTATCAAAACCCCAACATTTAAGTGTTTGCCATTCCATGTTAACATGTCCTTGATTATAATATCTGAGAGCTCAAGAAAACAGTCACTAGATTAGCCTTGCTGTTTATATTAGACTTAACCAAAAGCTGCTAGTTCTAACATTAATATTATGTATGCTTATGAAAACACTACGTTAAAAAAAGTAAGTATGATAATAAACAATAATAACAATAATAAACACTCGAAATGTGATGGTGCATGAAACTACAAGGTAATAAGCTACTACTCATAACATAAATCATTACAAAAGTCATGAGGATTAGGTCAAGCTTGTATCTGTTTTAAAAATGTTGCACAGAGCACTTATGTAAAGAATAAAGTACCATGTAGGATTTAGCTAATTACATTCTGACTGCTAAGATGTAGTTGTTCTGGTGGATGCAGTTTCATTCTCCAGGGGTCCTCTGCATGCCCTGTAGTTTCCAAAAATGGAGAACTGGAGGTGGTGATACTGTCATGCGTGGTGGAAAGATTTACTTGGGGAATTAAGGAGGGAAAATCCAAATTTGTTTAAGAAAGTGTTTTTACAAAAAAAAAAAAGAAACACGAATGTTAATGAGCATTATCCAGAGCTCATAAAACATTTAGAAGGAGGAAGTGCAGACAATGAAATTGCTCTTGAAATAAGATGTGGGCTGTAATAAAACAGATATGTTTCTAATCTGGGATTTAAAACGCACCCACAAGGAGACCCATTACCTAGTATTTGCATGGATAGGCGCAACATAATGCCCGTGTATCAGCGCCTCAGCTTTTTCTCGAAGGATTACAGAGCTGTACTTGCTGTAATGGGCCTATAACAATACCAGATTTAGTTGATGGTCATAGTGAAACTGCACACTTTGTCTAACACCTGTGACCTTCCTGCTAATGCGTTCTGAGGCAGATTACCTTTTGGCTTTTCAATTCACTGAGCTATATACACTTTATAGGTGTATCCTTTGACTTTGTGGAAAACTTTGCTTTGATGATTCCCCTGAGCTTTCTTTTGCTGGAAGCGTGTGACCTTTAAAGTCACTGCTACTGTTAATAGTAGCCATTCTAATTTAAGCTAAATGATGAGCAACACTGTCAATAGCGCTGCATAAAGGGCACAGTGAAAGTAAAGTTCTGTACCAGATTGGAGAGAAAGGCCTGCATCTGTGAGGATAGCCATAAATTCAAATTGTAAGTCTCTGTGTGATTGGTGAGTTGATCTTTACAAGGCGTTCACGCTAACACTCAGAGAAGTCGAGCGCATATGCAAATGCCTGGGAATCTGGGCTGACATTCTGCTGCGGGGCATTTGCTGCAGTACAGGTGTCATGAGATTGCTGCTAGGGAACTTCAAGGAGTGAGAATGGACCATCTCAGCCTGCATGCGTTGCTAGATTTGGAGGATTTTTCAGAGGATCTTCTCCACCCAAAGCTTACACTAAGACTTGCCCATGATGGGGCTTGATGGCAGCGATCATTTACTGTACATTACCCCTGTGTCTGCAAATTAGTTATACAGTATTTGCTAAGATTTTAATTTCCTGAAGATTTAGATAGGGGTGGGAGATATAGTGCTAATAATCATATTAATGAAACCGTGTGCCCTTGAGTCCACATTTCCTCTTCCAACAGGAAAAGTCAATTTTGTTGAGGCAATATAGAGAAAGGGGATAACTCATTGCAGGCAATAATCTAGGATGTCATAATGAAAAATTCTCCTAGTTTCATCTCAAATGCTGAATGCACAAGAAAGGAGATTTAAAAAATATTACTGAAAAAAAAAAATATATATTTTCAGTGGCCCATTATCAGCCCTATCCTGTGCACAAAAACAGCAGGGTTTTTGTTTTAGCGCAGCACATTGTTCTTCTCTGAATAAGAATGTGTGGGTTGTTTGTCATAATTTTTTTTTACTTGAACTGGCAACCAGTATAACTAAGTAGTACTGAAGCCTCTGAAGTGCTTCTCATTTGGGTTCCTCCTAGAACTCTCATGTGTCACTAAATTCCAGAAATCTGGCAATTAATTTTACTTTCATCTTAGATAAGTAAATTCTCTGCATGGTTTACAGGTCTATAGAGTCGCCTTAATGCTGCTCCTGGCAATCCCACAGCACTCCAGAGCTTTACTATCCCCTGCTCAAACACCTCATCCAGTTGTTGAGGGACATGGTAATCAGTTCATGTGTTGGGTGAAATATGTGAAATAGCTAAAAAATCCGCAGTACTGTGGGTTGCAAAGAGAAGGATAAAAAAACGTGTTCACATTAGTGGTTAGATATTAGTCGGAGTGAGTGTGCTAGTCTAACTAAGCTATGAACACATAAACAGCCTGGTGCAGCTATACTGGTCCGACTAAAATCTTAGTCAGTCTAAGTTTAATACGATTAAAATATGTGGGTCAGCTCAATACACTGTTTGAGATAGATTTGGACATGTAAATGCCTATATCTCTTCACTGGCTCGTACACAGTCTTTTGGTTTTTTCATGTGATGACAGTCAGAACAAACATGAGTTTAAATTTCTGGGGGGTTCTTGTTGAGAGGAAAAAATATTTTGGCTGAAATACACATAAAAATGTCTAAAGAAATATGAAGAGAAAGGAATGCAGATATCTTCAAATCTTGGTGAAATTCATTTGTGGATAAACCTAGCTGTGTTATGACTTGAGCATTTACAGTTATATATATATATATATATTTCTTGAAAATGTTTTGGTTCAGTCAAGTTTGAGAATGAAGAAAGAGTATTTTTAAGACTGGACATTTTGTGTACACAGCATAGTGTTTTTCGCACTAAGCAGTTTCCGAGTATACATGATTAAGACAAAAAAAAAACCACACAGGGACAATAAACTCTGTGAAATGCAAGCTGATGATGTAATGCTGTGTTCCTACTTCCTTAGACTCAGGATTCTAATTAATGATGGACAAAACACGTATCTCTAAGTGTCAAATCATTTTAATAACATGCAAGGTTTTGGACATGCAAGGTCTCCACCCAACAGCAACCATTTATGAGCTGTAGTGAGAGTTGAGGGCAGGCTGAGGAGACCCTGGAGACATGGAGATATGCTCTGGGAGGCAGAGGAATGAAGGTCAGTAGGACTAAGACAGAATACCTGTGCATGTTTGAGAGGGAGGACAGAGGATGGTGAGGATGCAGGGAGTAGAGCTGGCGAAGGTGGAGGAGTTCAAATACTTGGGGTCATCAGTTCAGAGTAATGGGAAGTGTGAAAGAGAGATGAAGAAAAGAGTGCAGGGGGGTGGAATGGGTGGAGAAGAGTGGCAGGAGTGATCTGTGTGGTGGAATGGGTGGAGAAGAGAGTGCAGGTAGTGTGGAATGGGTGGAGAAGAGTGGCAGGAGTGATGTGTGACAGGCAAGTACCAGCAAGAGTGAAGAGGAAGGTGTACAAGACGGTAGTGAGACCAGCTAAGTTGTATGGCACTGACACAAAGACAGGAAGCAGAGCTGGGGGTGGGAGAGTTGAAAATGTTAAGATTTGCATTGGGAGTGGTGAGGATGGACAGCTCGAGTTGGACCTTTTGGAGGAAAAGTCAGAGAGGTGACACTGCGTTGGTTTGGACATGTACTGAGGAGAGACTCTGAGTGTGTTGGGAGAAGGATGCTGAGGATGGAGCTGCCAGGGAAGAGGAGAAGAGGAAGGTCTAGGTGGAGGTGTATGGATGTGGTGAGGGCAGGCAGTTGGAGTGAGAGAGGAAGATACAGAGGACAGAAGGAAATGGAGACGATTGATCCGCTGTGGCGACCCCTAATCGGGAGCAGCTGAAAGTAGAAGAAGAAGAAGACAGGTAGCTAGTTAACTGTCCAAACTAACAGTATCCATATGTCATATGGTGGCTAGATGGGATCCCACTTAGAATTTTTCTTGAGGCATTATAGTGCCTTTAAGGGACGTCTAAGGGATTTATAGTCAAATTGTGCCAATACGAGTGACCACCAGGGGCACCCTTTCCCACATTTTTTGTGAGGCCCCAAACCTTTGCATAGTTTGTTTCTCCTGACAGTGCAGCCCTGGACACATAATCGGAGCAATGTTTAAAAGATGTTTTTAAGATGAATGTGTGTGCAGGGTTGCACCCTCAGGAGAGTCAAATTAGGCAATGGTATCGTGCCAGTTAACAGTTAAACCACATTAAGACTTGATAAGGTTTGTCATTTTCAATTGTGTATTTAAATAATAAATGCACCGCATTGTTCTTTCAAGTGGCTACGTAAGTGACACTTCACTTGCTACTGGTCATTTTCACATATTCTCACCATCGCATCTTTCACCACCATCTTGCTTTAAGGCATCATTTATATTTAAGCAATTTTTCATACAAATTTACCAAAGGGTTAAAAAATACCTTTACAGCCTAACAAATGTGAATCATATTTTTTGGAAGGATGGCAAATGATTGAAAATTGATTTTTGCTGGAAACTGTCCAGCGCTGGAATGTGCATCATCCACAAGCTGTCTTGTGTCAGAAAGCGAGTTATAAAAATGCTCACCAAGAGCATTTATTACATTTTATTGGCTTATTCAGACTCTTCCCTTCATTGTCTTTCATTGCCATTAAAAATATTTCATGTCATTGTAGAGTGAGGAAAATTGGTTTGTTACTCTGAGGCAACACTGTGCAATAGTGATCAAGAAAGAGTCATGAATGGAAAAAAAATGATGCCAGAGATGGAGAATGTGTTATGAGAATACTGCTCTTCCCACAGCACTGGCTGGCTCACTGCTGTTCATATAGCTGCATTTGGAGGTCATCACTAGGGTTGTTTTTGGCAGCCTGTCTTAATTTTAGTTTTAGTCTAGTCTTTGCGTCAAGCTGTAATTTTATTTTTTATTAGTCACGTCCATACTCGTTTTAGTCAAGTCTTCACCTTCAGTGTGTTGGCCTGAACTTACCTGAATTTTTTTTTTTTTTTTCCTGAACAAGTACAACACAACCAAATCAGAACGATTTAGGATCAGATTCTTTTGCATGGATATGGGAAAGACTGCTTATCAAAATGTTGTGTGTGTGTGAGAGACTTTGTGTGTGTGTTTGTGTGTGTGTGTGTGTGTGTGTGTGTGTGTGATGTCTTTCTCCCTGGCACTATATTGGCCCTGCATCCCAATACTTTTGGCCCTTCTAGATAGATTTAATTCACAGTGCCTCTCAATGGACAAAAGTATTGGGGCGTACCACCGTTGAACTCTAAAGTCGAGCGTCCCAATACTTTTTTCTCCCCTCGCTATCGTACAGGAAATAATGTCTCGTCCTGTTTTAGTCAACGAAAATGGAGACATTTTAGCATAGCTTTTATTTTGTAAACCACATTAGTCTCGTTCTTATTTGTCTACGATATTACATGATATATTTCGTTATAGTTATCGTCACATGACCAGCCTTTACGATGCATCTCGTTTTTGTCACATGATAAATGTTCGTTGACAACGCTATTTAGTCATAATTTTCGTTGACGAAAGCAACACTAGTCATCACCACTGTAAAGAGAAGTTTCCTAATACTTTGCTCTGCTACTTTTCTGTGCTTGTAGATGCGCAAACAGCTAGTCAAATGAGAAAATTAGAAGTAAATATATATTAAGAGATTATACACCTTTATCTTCTTGATACATACATTACAGTTACAGATTTGTTTAGCATTTCTGCCCTTAACTGGAAGATGTTAGAAGGTGTTTGATGTGAAACTGACCTTATGAGTTCCAAAAATCTGTTAATATTAGTAGGAGAAATCTGACTTGAAAATAGTATTTTGATGGTAGAAATCTTTCCTCTGAAATCAAGTCTTAAGAGATGGAAAAGCTCAAGCGGAGTACAGATATTGGAAAATCATACTTAAGTACAGTAACGAAAGTAGTGTACTTCATTACTTCACACTTCTCTATAGGAGTCCAATACAGTCTGTAGCCCATTTGCCAGACAGCCTTTACCTCATTCATCACTGATCAGTTTTTGCGTGTTGACTGGACTTTATTTGTTTGCTGGGCCATTTGCAACACAGTGATGTCACTGACAGCATTGTAGTGTGGTAGTGGGGCACCTGGTGGCCTGGTGGTCAGGGAGCTGCCCGTGCGATTGTAAGGTCAGAGGTTTGAATTCCAGGACCGCCAGTGGCACCACTGAAGTACCCTTGAGCAAGGTACTATCCCCACACACTGCTGTACATCAGTAATGTATTTCTAATAAAGTAGCCTGTGAGTAAAGAACCAATAGCAATGTTATCATAAATAACCCTTCAGATTGGATGCCTGCTATATTTAATGTACCAGCCTGGAATGCCAGAACACAGTGTACTGTGTCCAGGCCCTCCATTCTAATTCTGAGCTGTCACTTTGAAATGTGCCAAAGTGTGATTTTCATCTCAGAATCAAAGCGTCAAAGAAGCGAAAACGTCACTTAATTATAGTAAGCAATAAAGCATTCCTTGCAGGCCGGGTGCTTGATCGAGAGGAGGAGTTTGCGAGCCTTTGCATGGAAAAGTGAGATATTTCGCTGCTGTCAGCCATGCAAGTGCATTCACAATCCAAATTACAGCGCCTAGGTCCACTGTCAACACGTTGTGAAGGCTGAAATCTCCCACTCTAACACCCTGAAGGAGTATGGGCAAGGTCACCATGTTTTATTCAAAAAAATGAAAAGATACTAGACAATAAAAGGAAAGTGTTTTTTATGATGTTTATGTTTTGCCCTGGTTAACTCCCTAAGTGGAAATATTCAGAAATGTTTAGCAGTTATATGTCAAATAAATTGATTAGCGCACATGAATTCATTAACCACTTACCACCTCTTGGAAAGAGAACCAAATAGAAAAGTGCCTTTAATGACCTCACAGCACACTCAACAATACAAAACAGCTATTCAAACTAGCATGTACTGCACTTCCCACCCACAGAAAGGCACCCAATGGGGTGTGTCCTTTAACAGATTTAATCAATATTTGCTGAATCATGTGCTCTACTCTGTACAGTTTCTTTAGAAAGGGTTGCTGCTATTTCATATTGATTGAGTTTAGCCTTGCCATAAGTTCTATATTGGCTACTTGGCTCTGGCTGGTGTGGCTCTGCTGCCTCTGAGGTGCTCTGATACCACTGTATCCATGACCAATGAACCATCATACAGCTACAATTGCCTAGTGTCTTTTTGTCTAATTTGTTAATTCATCAATGTGTCATCTTCATTATTTGTGCGTTTCATTGCAGCTCTCATAATCACTCCTGAAAATAAAGCACGTGGGCACGGGAAGAATAAGGCATGAATGCATTGCAGAGGTCAGACGGGTAAAAATCCACACTTTTCCCCTTCAGTTTATCTATACAGAAGCTGAAGTGATGACTGGTGCATCACAGATGTTGAATATTCCTGTAGAACGTTTTTAATACTTCAAGGTTGTGCAGTTTTTATTCCGTCACATTTTTCCCCTTTTTGTCTAGATGAATCTTTCCAGCAGTGAACAGCAGAAATATTTCAGGCTTGAATTCAAGTTGCACATTTTTTTTTGTTATATTACCAGTGTTGGGAAGGTACTCCAGTTTACTCTCTTTAACAAATTTCCTGTAAAAAATGTAAAAAAAAAAAATAAATCGATCACTTTGAACAATATGGCTCAAAACAGTTTGAACAATATGGCTCAACGCAAGGCAAACAGGAAAAGTTTGAACAACATTATATCGTTGTCTGCACCTTATGTGCTATGTGTAAGCCCATTCCATTAAAAATTGTGATTAATAAGGTCCAATTATCATTGACCTCACATTGTGCGGAAGTGGGCAGATGGAAGCGGAACAGTCTGTTATAAACATTAAGCATTTATAACTGTTATAACATTATAAACTGTTATAAACATGAACATGACACATTAGTTCATTGGAATTTAACATTCTGGGGTGAAGTTCACAGTTTAACATTCTGTCTGAGAAAGGGATAAGATAAGATAAGCAACTAGCAAGATCTGAGATCTCGCCAAATAGTGAGCCTGCATCAATACAAGAAAACTGTTACAACTGCTTGTGTATAACTGCTTAATAGCGACTTATAAAGTGTCTACAAGATCATTACCAAACTTATTATAAATCAGTTTTAAATATATAAGGGCAGTCTTTTTAAAGTGGCATCGATGAATGCTCTAAAATGTCTACAGGCCCCTTGTTCCATGGTCATAATTTTTTTG
This sequence comes from Brachyalestes nurse, assembly GCA_037974405.1. Taxonomy (NCBI): domain Eukaryota; kingdom Metazoa; phylum Chordata; class Actinopteri; order Characiformes; family Alestidae; genus Brachyalestes; species Brachyalestes nurse. The sequence goes on along the minus strand of JBBPCY010000150.1, from coordinate 8,320,735 downwards.
TGTGTGCTTTTCTCCTAATCCAGCAGGAAGTTGATACACAAAGAATGTAAAGCATGCATCCTGTTGTGTGTCTTCTGTGCTGAGTGGCTGCCGAAATTCTGCTTCGAGGATGATGCTTTACTCCCCCACATAATCTGTTTGATTTGATGTACTGTAGGTTTCAGGTTATAAGTGAGTGGGTGGAATAATATCGGTGTCCTCGTTTTTACTCCAGTTTTTACTGGCACATGCTGGCAGAGGCCTATTGTACGTCAGAAGTTTGCTTGGGGGAACATATCAGAACACTAACATTTTGTGCCCCTGTGGGTCAGTGCCTTTCAGCAACATCTTAAGTGTTTTTTCCACATTACACACCTGTGCAGCCATGCATAAGTTTACTTAAAGCTTTGAGAGCAATGGTATCGCTGGCTGTTTGGAGTGCACTGGGACAGACCTAAATAAATGGACTCCTTTCAGAGAGGGAGGGTGTAAATCACTCATTAGGAAACAGTACAGATGGTATAGATAGTAACCATAGGAACATGTACGATGGCATTTATGATATCCATGAAAAAACTGTAATGGCACAATATTTATTGTGCACTGTTCATTTGTTTTTGGTTAGCTAACATGTATTACAGTGTGTTTTTAATCCTAGTTCAACTTAGGTCAAACATCATCAGCCCACTAGTGAAATTATTGTATACAATTTGAATGAAAATTGCATGATCAGTATTTCTCAATGATCTAAGCTGGCTACAGTGCACATCTCGCCCACCTCGTGTCTCCACTTTCAGTGTCCATTGTTTTGATTAAAAACACTTTGCGGGGTTGAGTAGTTGTGACTTCATGCCATTTCATAATGTTCTGATGCTACAGTGGCAATAATTTTGTGTTATATTTTTAAACTTTGACTGTTATTAATGTGGGCATAAACACCTTCAAATCATGACTAACATAAATAAGAAGGGCACCAATATCCTGTTATATCTAAAGACTATGAATATTTGATTATGGCGACAGATATAATAATCCTGACTACAGATTATTGACTAAAAATCTGTAACTGTATATGTACTGTATATGTATGTACTTATAACCTAATTAATAATATTAATAAACACATTTTACATTTCTAATCCTCTTATGGCACTCCCACTATACACTGATACCCAGATTCCCACTATACACTGATACACTGAAACTTTTTGTTTGAAAACTATGAATGCTGATAATTTTAGTATGAAAACCCAGTGAACAAATGACCAGGAGATGTAGCGGCATGGTTGTGTTATGCTAATGTACATGAGGCTTTTCAGTCGACAGCAGTCATCAAGTTTGACTTTGAAGCTTTTTACCACTTCCAGTTCCATCATTTTTAAGACATATATCCCTGGCCTGAGACTGTTCGAAATCTGGCTCTAAAAGTGTCATTACTCATGTCTGAGAGAAAAAGGAAAGCAAAGAAAGAGCAATACTAAGCTATAGTTTGTTCATAGGCCTAGAATCACAGCTCAGGCATTATTAGGTGAAAGCTGTGTAAAACTGCTTGGAGGCCGTAGACAGGAGCTCTGTCAGGAATTCAATTCCGTAGCAGGCCAAGAGAGTTGCTGGCCCTATGATTGATGCACTTGTACTGCAAGTCAAAGAGAGCCAAGGCTTGCTGAGCCATGTGATGGATATACCAATATATTGTGTCTACACCACTGGTGGTCACCACTGGTGTGCTCACCCTTTTACAGGATGACGAATGTTACACCTGGTGGCCCATTTTTTTGGGGGGTGGAGTTGAATGTGCACTCTGTGGCAGTTACTTATTGAATGTAAATCTACATAGGTTGTTAGTACTCTCCAACCTACGGCATTAAAATAAAACAACTGATTTCACTGGCTTGGGTCTACAGTGTTTTGAAGATTCAAGCCATTAGCTAGAAAAGTCAGGACAGGCCTGGTTTAACTTCTGTCCTCATTGTCAGTCTATTGATTAAATTCCCCCTTTTCAAGACACTCTTGTCAGTGATCGTCCAGTCAGACCGTGAGAAAGGAATGAACTGTTGGGGCACGCCTTTTCACAACAGCTCAGCCGCCAAATAGACAATATAAAAATCCATAATATCATGTGGAGATGGGGAAAGGGGGAAAATATGGTACAACTCAGAAAATATAAGGCCACCTGAAACAAGTGAGTGTATTTCTTTTTTTTTTTATCTCACTCTCTTTTTTTTACAGCTTCAGTTGTTCTGCGGGGAGGTTCAAACAGCCAGTGAACTAAATCTTTTCCAAGGAGAAAAGGATATTCAGTGTGAGCAGAAGCTGCCCTTGTGGAGCTAGCGCACTTTAAATGTGAGACGTGGCCTTACGAAACAGGCTGAGAGAGCAGTGCTGCAACTTTTCCCTCAGACTTGAGACAAAAGACTTGACTTTGTGCTCATCTCAAGTCTTCTGTAGCATGATTTTTTTTTGTCTCCCTCGCGAAGAATTAGACCAAAGAAAATCCCTCAAAGAACTTGCGCCGTGCAGACACAGCTGCGCGTAACCCGAGCGGTCATATGTAGCCGAACTGTCTAATTTTAGGCTCTCCTTAAACATCAGAGCAAAGACGCTCCATTGTCTTCCAAGATCACCAGTCAGGGATTACATCACTGTGTGGAGCTGCTCTCTCGTTCTCTTACTGTGCTCCAATTATTTGAAGAGCACATGTTGAAGGTCATATCCCCCCATAATCTTACCAGTGATGTTCAGTAAAGTAATTACATATGCATCTCTTATTGTGGAAAGACTGAACAAAAGAGCACAAGGTAATTTCAGGGTGGCGTCATTATCCCAGAACTTTTTGAATTCACTGATGTACAATATAAGAAAGGTACAGATCAAAAAACAAGAGAAGTTACTGGGTGCTCATTAAGTAATTTAGATTCATTTGTACTTTGGACTTCATAATAAGTCTCTCAATATTCTTACCTGACCCGTGCTTCCGCTCAAAATTACAGAACCACACCAGCGGCATTTAAAAGCACACCTGGTTTAGTAATTGCTTTTGGATCAGCACTTTACTTTGAACATCATTTTCATTTATACAGTTTGGTTAAAATGGACCCCGTTTCAGACTATTATTGGTCTGCCCTTTTCCTTTCCTAATAGTCTGGAATACCTGCTGCCTAACTATTTAATCAAGTAGACTCTGATTCCAGATTTATTGGAAGATCTACAGTTGATAGAGAAAAAAAATCATCCCCTTCAATATATTTCCATTTCGTTGCTTTGCATCCTGAAATGGAGAGACACAATAAGAAATTCCTAGTTGTATTTACTCAGTGGAACTTGATATCCAAGTGAAATACATAATAGGAACAGTGTGGAAAAATATAATAAAAAAACAGAATCATTGCGATAGATAGAGGATCACTCTTTTCTTAAAAAAAATACTTAATCAGGTGTAAAATAAACTCAATAAGGTAAAACTAATCACCTTTTCCAATGCACAGCAAGGTAAATGGCTTCCACCTGTGATCAGCTGTAATAGCTTTGATTGAAAATGTTTCTTGGAGAATTATGGTGCTTGGTAGAGCAACTGAAGCATACGTTTTACTATGGGCGGCAAGGCACTGTCAAAAGATCTCAGGGAAAATCTTGTAGACAGCCACAAGTCAAAAAGGACACAGCGTAATTGACTACACAGTGAATGAAGGACAAAAAGTATAATGTCCTTGCATTACCTAGTCAGAGCCCAAATTTAAACTCTGTTGAAAATCTGTGGAACTTTAAAATTACAGTCTACTAACTGTCAACATCCAATTTCACCGAGCTTGAATAGGTCTGTGAAGCAGTGTGGTCAAATATTGCAATGTCTTGGTGTGCACAGTCTAGGTGGTAAAGAAATATCCCGACAGATTCAAGACAGCAATTAAAGCAAGGTGGTTTCACAAAGTACTGACAACAGGGTATGATGCTTTATCCCTCTCAGTGATTGTTTTTTATTTTTAATTTTTTTTCCAGAACTGTTGCTATCATAGTTTTTCACATGTAGGTAATATAAGTTGCACTGAATAAATACAGAAGGAATTTATTCAGTGCAACTTTTTTTTCTGTGTGTCTTCATGGTGGGTAGAAAAGCAACAAAATGTGAATATTTTGAAGTGGGTGATTGTGTTCTATTACCACCGTAGCGGTCATTTCTGTTGATTCTATTTGCATCTGTGATCCAGCAGCTAATAGTTTTATTGGACAGTTTTACCCCAGAAGCAGGATAATACAAAAAAGGCTGTTATTACTTGGTGTGTATGTTTGTAATCACCTTATTGCTCCAAATGGGGTGGCAGTGGCCTAGTGGGTAGGATACTTGCCTCTAGACCACCACTGGCAGTGTTGTGCCTGAACGCGTTCAATGAACGACGTTCATTGAACACGTTCCTATTTTTCGTGAACGCTGAACTGAACGAGTCGGTTTACAAATTATGAACGTAACCGCGA
>JBBPCY010000150.1:8283011-8316186 GCA_037974405.1 Brachyalestes nurse | reverse complement strand
GAACTAGTTCATTTTTATTTGAATGAACTGTATTTTGAACTAGTTCTTTTTCAGCATGAACTGGCACAACACTGACCCCTGGGTTCCTGAGCAAGATCCTTAACCCCAAGTTGCTCCAGGAAGACTGTCCCCAGTAGTTAGGGAATGGAAGTGCGCTTTGGATAAAAGCGTTTGCTAAATGCTGTAAATGATATCTTATTATGAGATATTTTATTAGGATTTTCCATCAGTTTTATATCTAGAACCTTCAGTGTATTTTACTCAGACTAACTCCATGCTTACCACCATTTTACACAAAATAATTACACAATATCTTGGAGATTGTACCACACATTTACGTAGTGCCTAGAACCCGATATATTGTATTGCAGTTTCATTGAACTGTCTTGTTGCCCAAAACAATACAGTAGCTTAGTACTAGTTTTAACCTCATACTTACCTTGTTAATACTTGTTATAATCAAACTTGTATGATTATAAAAGAAAGGTTTAACTGTTGACTTTCACCCCCCCATTTCGGCCACCATTTTCCGGACTGCAGTACCCAACTTTAAAAGCTTGCAGATCCCTCATACATTGGTCTTTTTGAATGCTTTCTTTTGCACATGAAACTTCAGGGTATAACCTACTGTCACAAAACAACACAGAATGCAATAATGGATTTTGTAAACGCTTATGCCAAACATATTATAATTCAGCTGTGCCATATCCCCCTGGTATTGGGAATTTTGCTGAAAACATCCCTAGGCCATAGCCACAGGCCTTGCCCACTTATGTTCAAAATCTGATCAGAACACTAAAAAATGAACATTTTACAGCTGTTTTAGTAAAGACAGACATACGTTTTTCCATTCCGAGACTCCAAGGTAACTTTTGGAGAGTCCAAAGCACTCACATTTGTGATCAATATGTGACCGTATTTAAAAAAAACGACGGGCAGAGTATGCTATCCTCTATGTAAGAAAGACATCATATGAAAACTATGTAGCCTAATAAATATTGCAATAATTGTGTTATCCCCACCATCCTCCTGACCTGCTGGACATGGAATATCTGGTCATCCTAGCTATAATTGACCAAATTTGGACACACCACCAGACTTTAGGTCATCACAAAAAAAATAAAAAATCGACACACTGCATATCACTCAAAGGAGGACCCCTGGTGCCATGGTGAACCATTGGAGATAAAGACAAGTTTAAAAGAGAGCCAAGGCAGCCCTTCACCCTGCGCTAATGCACTCTGAACTGACCCCTCCAGAAACACAGCTGCTCCAAAGTCCAGCTTTGATACGTGATGTAATAAAAGCTCCAGACAGCCGATCTGCAGGGCTATCACACCAGTGTTTGCACAAGCAGAAAAAAGAGCAAATGCTACAGCTGCCCAGTGGATGAGGCAAAGATTACAACAATTTACCACCTGGAGTAGTTTGGCATTTACACATGCTCACATGATCAAAACATTTGTCATGCTGAGTTTGGACAAATATAGCAAGAAATTAAGTATAGGTGCTTATTGGGTATTACTGATTTACACAATTTAAATGGACAAGAATACACATCCACTACAATGCTTACTAATTCATTCATAATAACTTTTGCAGTGATTTTGATGTAACCGCGATCTATAGTAATGATTCATGGGCCCCTCCTCCCAGTATTGTTGCCACCTCTGCTTCTGCAGTTTTTTATAAGCATAGATGTTTACAGGCAACAGGCTGCCGTCATGAAGAAACAACTCATTTCATGCATGGTGAACCAGTCAACTCTTAAAGAGCTAAGATCTAACACATTCAGGTCTCGAGTCTGACGGCAGAAAATCCTGCCTGACGGTTATGAGACACTGGGCACGTCAAGGTGAAGCCTGCTAATGCATATGCACGGCAGTACCTGGATTCTCTAGAGGAATGTCTGAAGATGTTGGTTTTAACATGCATACGTTTGCTGTGGCTGTTACTGAGGCTCTGTAAGACTTTTAATCATGGCCTGGCCATGTCGCGCCTGAGCAGAGAAGCTGATATAGTCTGCGATGAGCAATCACTTCACTATTCAAATGTGTAGTAGCATAATAACACTGCTCGTGGCAGGGAGATGATCCTTCCAGTCGGACTGTAAAATGCATTTTAGTGCCTGTTATCACAGCGGATCAAACTCACCTTAAAATACTTCCTGTTCTAATAACCTGCTTATTGCATACACTGTGCTGTTTTTTATAGGCCTGGCAGTAGCAGGAGGTGTGTGTGGGAGCGCTTCTTATGCTGTGAGTTTAAGGTAATACTGTGAAGAAATTTAACTGAGGGATGTCAAATGACATCCTGATCTGCTCACTGTCAAGGTGCTTCACAGACACAGCTAAGAGTGCAAGACAGTGATTTGTGTGTTTGCAAGATATGCATATCCTGAAGTGAACGCTACCTAAACTTCAATTCAGCACACTTAAAACTCTGTGGCGGATAGCATGTCATGCACAGCCAATCCTTTCATTTTGCATTTCCAAGCATTTTTAATTGTGACTGAGGAGAAAAAAAAACATCAGCAGGTACACTGCTTTTGATATATGACTCTCCTTTATATATTCTGGTGTTGCTTTCAAATTTACAATAGCCACTCTCCACTCCGGAGTGACAGAGGTGGATGAAAAGTTGATGCTGTAACACAAAGTCCCCTAGCGTCACTCAGTCTTGCAGGGGGCTGCCACTACATGACGGTACGAACTCCTATAAATATTGACCTTACGTCAGTTTCAAAAGGTTTATCTTGTTTTACAGTAATGCTCCCCGCTATCTCTACATCCTCTGGCACATTGTTTCCGAGCAGACATTTTATGCCAAAGCTGCCTGCGTTCGAGCAAAACAAGGTATTTGGATTCATGGATTCACAATCTCCCATCCCAGACTTGTATGTTAACAAGCTCGGGGAATTGGGATCTTAGCATAATATTCAGCTTAACATGTGGAGCACAACACAGAGATGTATGTAGGTTGGCCGGGCACCGCCCTGTTATGTGTGGCCCAAAGATGAATAAAAGCCTTCTGCAGGTGAAAGCGACTGTCGTTTGCGGTGGCTACGTTTCAATAGCAAAGTCAGTTTGTTTTCTTTGAGGCCCCCCCCACCCATTGATGCTATGAGAAACAAATAAATGATTCAGCAGAGTTGTCCCGCCTAACGATATCAAATGAAAGATTGATATGCTTCTCGAGTCTCGGAATGAGACAAAACATGTAATGCTGTGTAGAACAAACGCAGCATCATTGGTCATAACAACGGAAAAAATAAAAGATTGATCAAAGACATGCTTGGCATGACATGATAGTTACTCCACTAGAGAAAGAGGCAACATATGTGCAGCTGGAGGCCTACGAGTCCAAGCAGACTATCAGAGGTATTCTATGGAGGACACAACAATGCATACAAAATGAACACTCCTGAAATAACTGTAATGTTTGTCTCTACTCGGGACCAGCAGAGCATTCTGTGAACAAGTCTGCCCTTTGGCAAATAAGACTGTGAATCCCTTAACCTATTTCTTTGGAGCTTTGGAGGACATGGTTGGTGCTCTGGCACAGCAGAAGTAGACACATGGAGCCATCTGAGATGAGCGCCTGAAATTTCTGCTGGAGATTGAAGGTCATAGGACTAGTGACACTTAACTGTGCTCCCTGAAGAATGAGGCCGGTGTATCTAGCAGGCCTTTCATCAAATGAACACATCTGATCCTTCACCTGCAAGCCACAGAGGATGCCCCTTACCTCAGTGGACCTGGGTTTGATCTCCTTCTTGTTATGCCCTTGTAATTTACCTGGGTTGTGTCAGAGGTGAGGATCTACCCAGAGGCCCAAAGCTAGGTGTGTGTAGACTATGTCTCAGCCTATTGTGTTCTTTCTAATAAATGCACTCGGGTCATTTTTTCTTAGCCCCAAGTATACTATATATCCAGAAATTCCCAGACATAACTTAGTGAGGTGTATTTGTGAATTCAGACACTTTTAAGTCCCGTTGGGTGTTCAACCACACACCAACACACCTACATGCACAGACGCACACCCAGATGCACACACACAGACACACAAAGCTCAGATAATTCTACTGAAAATTATTACCAATAGAAAGAGACACTGTGGAGCATCCACTCATGGGCCCAAGGTGCAGAACTGCATTCTGTTTAGTGATTGAGGAGTCATCATTCTCACTGAATGCAGTTAAATCCTCACAGCAATGTTCCAGCATCTCCCAGAGTGTCACTGCATGGGGGTCACTACATGTTACAGCAATTCAGATGCTACTACTAAGGGGGACAATTACTATCCCTGTTGTTTCCCTTGACATTGCATAAGCGAACATGTACACACATTTAAACTGTAGTGTAGAGTCAGACTTCTCTATTATTGGGTTAAATAAAAAAAAACCTAAGATTGTTTAGCATATAATGAGAATTCATGCGTTGGCAATCTGTAGTTGTGTTTTATTTTCCTCACCCACTCAGGCCACACTCATGTTGCCCTGGAATTACCATAATTATGAGCTTCTTACTAGGAAAGAAAACACATACTGAAGTACATACTCTGCATCTCAGGGTAATTACCTGTTGAAAGCACAGGCAAGAAAATTGCAAGCAAGTGACCGGAGTGTCCAAGATGTGACGTGTATTGAGTGACTTAACATGCTCTACAAATGTTACAGATTACTTAAGGTGGTCCATCACTAGCAGTGAAATGAATGTGGCATGGAATCTCAAGTAAGGATAAAAGGGTTATGTTTTTCTGTGAATCAACACTCTAAGCGGTGTCAATACATTTCAGGTGGTCTGAGTGTCCTAGAAGCACATCAGTGCATCACCAGCTGCCAAGCTGCGCAGTCAGTATTAGTCTATATATATATATATATATATATATAGACTATAGCCTTTATATGATGGCTCATGTAAGATCTGTCCCAGGAAAAACACAATACTTTCATATTACATTAAAACATTATTGTGTGTGTGTGTGTGTATGTTTGTGCAGAAGTATGCAAAAGTGTGTTCTGAACTATACTGTGTATACAGTAATTGTATAATTATTTTGATCTAATTTACATTTATTTTGTGCATTTTTACTTTCAATTCATTATTTTAATAGAGGGGTGCATCAGTTATTTCCAAAACAAGGTATAAACTGATGAATGGAACAACACATATGCCTGTTTATACATTCTTTGCGAAGGAATACATATGAAATAGGATTTTTTGAGTCTTGCAGTACACATACCCCACGTAAAGCTCTGAAAATGTGACTAGCTATCATTACAGAACTGTGTCTCGTTTTGGTTTGAGATGCACCTCTGTATGTACATACAAATAAACCTCTGAGTCTGTGGCAAGTCTTTGTCCTGCTTGCTCTATTATCCATTTAATTAAAACCTTTTCAAAGAGTCTATGAAAAACTATAAATCTATAAAATTATAAATAATTTGAGAGATGCAGAAAATTGAGCATAGCTATTACCTTGAACACCTTTTGGGCAATGTCTATATTTAAATTTGTTGAGAGCCTCCAGGTCGTCCATCCACACTGTCATCATGGTAATAAGAAATACAAGAAAATACACCTTTTTTTAGACATTTTCACTAATTCCCTGGTATAACACTGGTTAGACATTTGAAAATATGAAAATAAATTTATAGCAGAACTTAATCAACTCTATAATCTAAATTTTAGATAATGCATTGTGTTTATAAATGCTGTAATTGTTCTTTTATCTAGATTTCCACAGTGAAAATGTGTGTCGCGCCTTTAAAATCAAATCAGTTTTTGACGTAAAATCTGAGTTTTTAATTATTTCTGAAACATGTATGTGTTTTTATTGCATTGAAGATCTGTTACAGAACAGAAATGTATTGGAATCCACTGAAGTGTGCGTCTCTTCTCTTTTCAGGTTGTCTGGCTTTATGTTGCCATCGCCAATAGTAAGTTCGGGGTCTATACTAGCACTGTGGTTCACCACAGACTTTGCTGTGAGTGCCCAAGGATTTAAAGCAATCTATGAAGGTAAGAGAAAAATGGTTTGTGCTTCAGTAAAATGTCTTGCTCATGTTTATTTATCATTTTCATTAGAGGGGGAATACGCTGGGGTCTTCAGGAGAGAAAATTTGTTTGATGAGTGAAATGTCACCTGGAAGCACAGGAATTGGCCACGAAGCATGTTAGCCTCCATTTATGCAGTGAACCTTCACATAGAGCTTTCATGTACTTGCTATTCCTGAGGGGCATTACCTACAAGATCGAATTCCCATTTCAGGGGAGAATTTCAGTTCATTTTTTGTTTGTTTTGAGAGAAGTTGACATCTTTATGCCTCTACCCTCAATTTTACCCCCTCAAATGGAGAGTGCTCAGGGGCAGATTTCAGGCAACAGCGTCCCACAGGTCTCTTCATCGTTTGCAGGAGCTGAAACCCACTTCCTGGTGTGGAAGGAAGGGATGGAACAGGCAGGCTCTGGAACTGAAGTGCAGCTGCTCTCTATAAAAGCACTTCTCCCTCTAGTGGACAAAATCTGATTAGGTGCTTTGTTTGTCTTCCTACTTCTTGTTGTACCGTAAAAGTGAAGTGGCGCTGACAGTGTCCCCTAATGGATTACTGAACGCGATAAATAAGTAAATCTTCTGGCAGACGATCTTGAAATGAAAGATGGTGCAATGGTGCACTTATATTGCCATGGGACCGCTCTTGTTTTTTTTTTTAAGTGTGCTGTCATTGCCTCGCTTTTCTGTCTTTGTATGCTAGTCTCCTCCAAAATTGATTGTAGGGCTTGGGTAAAAGTAGATTTATCCTCCCTGCAAACTCATCAGTTAGCTTTTCCAATTAGTTACAGGATTAAGGGAGGCTTCCCGGTCTCAACTGGACCTAATTCAATTCCAGCTTTGCTCCTCTGAGCTATTTGGTTCATTTTAACTAGAAAAATGAGAGTACAGATATGATCCCTACCAGAGTTCTTGTTCACCTTAGCACTCGCATATGAAACCAAGTTAGTCAGATCCCTCTTGTATGCCTTATTAGCACTTGTCCTCATAATGCAAACTTTGTGATGAAGGGATCAGGCATACAGCCCCGGAACGTGTCTACTGGCACTGGGTCACTTTGTTCTGGCAGAGAATGAACATTACTGGTATTTTATTTGAGGGGGAACATTGCATGATTTGCATCAATGCAAAACAACACCAACAGGACATGTTCAACCAGAATGAAAACGTCTTCCCATAATGGTGGCATGCAAAACTTAAATTGGGGTCTGATCTTGTTATTTGTGATTCATCCATCACTTACAGGTCAGGGATGCCAAAATAATGCAGATTTTGCTCCTTTTCAGCCACCAAGAGTTCCCAACAACTCAATCCTGTTTTCATTCTTTATCCTCCTTTTAACTTCCACCTGAATATGGATTGCCACCATCATGATTCAGCTTTCTATTGGCCTCTTTGCTGCTTACTACGAGGGATTCTGCAAGATTTTACATATCAAGTCATGTCTCTTGTGTTTGGCATCGCCCATCGTCGAGTGCCAGAGAAGCGCCTGCAAACACAGTCTATTTTTATGACCATATGGCAGTTGTTGAGACACTGCTGTGGAATGCAGATGTTCTGACAATGTGTGCTTTGTACTCGCTGTGAGACAAAGATCCCTCTCTCGATGTGAGGTGTTATTCCCACATTGCACTAAAAGCAGCCCACAATTATGGATCATGATCTCATTACACAACTAATCATCCACTATGCCGCGTCCTTCACTCTGCCCAGGTCCTGCCAGATACAGTGAATGCATTTAGCAGGCCTGGATCCTGTGTTTTTGATGTTCCTCCTTATTCCTGCTGCCTGTCACAATCACTCACGTTGAAACCCTTTGAATCTTGCCTGAAAATTGAGATGTTAAGAAATTGCTTTCTGATTCCTTTCCGCCGGCTCGTTTTTTATGTGTATTAGCCAAAGTCCACTGAAGTCATCACTGTCTAACATTTCCAATGACTATGTGACCTTTCTCTGTTATGCAGCCTCTCGCACGGCTACGGCCCAATCCATCAGGTTAATGGTGTTTTATAGAGGCATTCCCTCTGGTGGCCAGAATGAACATGGTTTACCACAGTCTAGGTTTTTAGGTTTTTTTTTTTCTACAGCCCAGCAAATTCTAATAGCTTTGGGTTCACAGTATTAGCTGCTCATCCATTAGAAACGGGTTTCCAAAGCATATAGTACGTATAGACTAATTACGGAGGTTTCTGTAAAGCTTGGTTGCAGCAAGGTTACCTTTTACTCCATATACTCACTGTATTTAAGAGACATTCCAGCCAATATAGAAAATGCAGGCATCACTAAATTTGTTTGTACAGTGGTGCCGCTGTAGTGATTTAAACACTAGAAAAAGCTTCTTCTGATGATGTATCTTGAAGATTGAAGAACATTAGAAAACATTATTTTTGCTTTTCTGCGGGCAAACTGTTTTCAGATGTTTTTTTCCAGTAGATGCTGGCTCCAAAAGGAAGACTGATACTCTTTAATATAAAAGGTGCATTGTCTGATCTTTGTAAATCAGATGTGTGAGCAGATAGAACCTTTTCCAGATTGAAGAACCTGCACATATTTTAAATGTTCTAGGAAGAACCATTAAATTGCCTAAGAACATTTACTGTATGAACATTTAAGCATTTTTCAAACATGGCTCCATTTCTTTTGGGAGCCAAAAACTGTTGTAACACTTTACTTAATATTGATTAATAATTTGATTAATTATGTTACATGTTAGAATGAATGGTAATTGTTTCATAATCTTTGATGGTTCGTCTGTCATATTGTAGGTAGAGTCTTACTGTGGTTACTGTAGGAGGCTAAATATATAATATCATTGCAGGTATATAACTGTGAAAGCTTCTCACTGGGGTGCTGCTAGAAATGTGGGACTTATGAAAGAATATAATATTAGGCCCCAAATATTATATAATATTCTTTTTAGATGGTGTTCTCTGAAGACCATCTGCCAGTTCTGGATCCCTGGAATCCTAACACCTACAAATGCGCACGCACACACACACACACACACACACACACACACACACACACACGCACACACACACACACACCACCCATGGAGCATCTAATCATCATTACAATACAGACAATATGACTTGTCAGACAAAGAAGACATTTACAAAAGTTAACAAGGTAACTAGTTAGAGAGCTTGGCTTCTTTCCTGTCTGTAAAGGCAATAAACCTCAAATCTCAAAGGTCCATTTTGGGCTTTATGCGGAATCACTGTTGTCCCTCTGGTTTTGTTGAGAAGAAAAGAAATACAAGATGCTGGCTTGGTTGCATTAGTGTTCTTATAGATATGTGGCTAGGCAAGCAGTCGGAATGGGTTGACACCACAGGAGTTCCCAGCAGTTTTATGATATATTTGTATAACAGACTGATGAATGAATGAAAATGTGAATTCTGTCAAACGGATAAAGCTGAAGGATATCATTTGTGAAGCAGCTTTGTGACAATGACCATTGTTAAAAGCGCTATATAAATAAAATTGAATTGAATGAATGAATAATGCTATGCTACAGAACCCTCCATAACTCTGCGAATAACACATTCAGTGCTAATTTAAAGTTAGAATGCCCCTTTAAAGTTTATTTTCAGATGTTCATTTGTCATGTTCAGTAAGTTAGCAAGCATGAACGTCAGCCATGGCAGTACAAGATAATTGGTTTCATTGGAGCTTGTGAAATGGAGATCATAATGTTTTAGATGGCACGGATTCATTTTGTGCCTCAAACTATTTCCACAGGAAAAAAGAGGCCTATTGTGTGGCTTCTTGCTATCTAAATGTTCAAATATTTGGATGGAGTTGTGAAGTGCGGTGTTGTTGGAGAAGAGCCCCGGGCTGATGAGTTAGAGCTTGGGAAAAAAGAAAAACTGGTGGCTTAGAGGCGCTTAAGTTCATAATGTGCACATCTAAATGTTAAAGTGAGTTGCACTATTTCATCCAGCCCCATTCAACGCTGTTTAGATCATGTCATCCATAATCATCCCGCAGGTTTCCCAGCAGCCTTTAGAGCAGGGCTTATGGGCCATTACACCAGACTAATTGTAATCTATTTGCCTGCAGAGTGCTGAGTGGCACAGCAGTGTGCTAGATGAATATAGAACCTAGGAGCAATTTTCCCTCCCTTGATACTCCCTGATATCTAAGATGGCAGTGTTTGCTGATGTGAACAATAGTGCTGCAGTTAATTAAGAATAAATAAAAAATAAATACCTTTCTGACGCCGTCCGACCTGTAACTATCCCTACGCGGCCTACGTTCTTCCTGATTTTTATTTGTTCTTTAAGAAGTTATAGATTGGCATTCATGTCCCAACGACAGCATAGTACCAAATGTCATTACCAAGTCTAATCCCATCTGATGTAGCTGTGGCTCTACCTACATCCCTTGCTGTTTTTAGCCACCTCCACCAGTCTACATACTTAAACTGCTAAACGTTTTTCATAAACAGAAGAATAAAACAGCCAGACAGAAACAGACCCACCAAGCAAAGCTCCTTTTTTTCTGCATTTTCTGAATATGATCTTTCACAGTACACAGAAAGTCTAAATGAACACTGTCAGACAGAGGGAT
Source organism: Brachyalestes nurse (assembly GCA_037974405.1). NCBI lineage: Eukaryota > Metazoa > Chordata > Actinopteri > Characiformes > Alestidae > Brachyalestes > Brachyalestes nurse. Next base: position 8,305,558 of record JBBPCY010000150.1, on the reverse strand, counting down.
TGGATTCGATTCTAATACAGAAAGTGCCACTTGTGAATTTACAATGGAACATATGCATTAGGCTTGCTGAGAGAATACTCAGTCCTCCGCAATCTGTCCAGTGGTGAGTGTATATGCCTTGTCAGGTTTAAATTAAAAGCCGAGATGCTTGAATTTTTAGGCTGTGTTTGGTTTTCTCTTTTGTAGAGTCTTATAGACCTGCTCTGCTCAAAAATCTAGGGCTTGGAGAATGCCTTGTTTTAAAATCTAGGATTTAGATACTCTCTTTTATGGCTGTCATTGTTTGCTTTAGTAATTGAATAATCTACCAGTTATTTTGATTGTTTGAGAAGATAAGATAAGACAAACCTTTATTAGTAATCAGCATTTTTAGAAATAAAATACACAATAAAAATGTTTTGAACTGACAAAAACAATTCAAACACAACCTTTACAAAACATTTGATCATAAAAAGGTAAACAAAGATACTATCAATATAAATCTTAATCGATGTCTAATACTGATAAAATCTTTTGAGCTGTTTTGAGAAGGATATCAAATTCAGTGTATTGCTTTGGGTTTTTTTTTTAAACAGTTTTTAGAGGGCAGCAAAAAAGTGCATGTATATATATTCTCTATAATTATTGGTATCCTCAGTACAGATGGACAAAAAAGGTCAAAAATGTCTTTGTGGTTAAATAGCACAAACTATTCTTACAGAATATAGTGTGAAAAAAATAAAACAACCTATCAAAAATGCACTTTTACAACATATGTAGGATAATTGGCACAACTACAAATCAGTATGAACAAAATGTAACTAAAGCATATCTTTATTTTAATTTCTAAAGCTTTATTTAATTATGTCTTTATTTTATTCTAAATTTATTTTATTTTAAAGCATATTTCACCTGAGTGTTCAGTTTAAAGTTTGAGTGTTCAGTTTAAAGTTAATTCGCGACTTTCTGTTTCACTGATGTATAAATATAAGGTGCACAGGGTTCAAATTGGTTTATTCATTCATTAGCATGGAGGAGATTAGAGAATGCCAATAGGAAATGAGACAAAAGTGTATTTATGTTTATACATCAGAAATGAAAATCTGGCTTCTTTTGCCAGAAAGCTGAAACTGGGTCATGTTTGGATCTTCCAGCAGGAAAGTGATCCAAAACATGCATCCTAATACACATAAATATGGTTCAGTGACTACAGAATAAAGCTTTTAAAGCGGCCATCCCAGTTCCCTGACCTAAACTCCATTTCAGAATGTGTGAGTTTGTAGCTTGTGAGGACAGACCTTAAAAGAGAACAAAAGACCCTGGAGAGGTTCTGTATAAAGGAGTGGTCCCAGATTGATTGCTCTGTTGTCTCCCATCTTATCAGTCATTATAGGAGAAGACTCTTATGGCACAGGAGGCTGCACATAGGACTAAATACAGGGGTATCAATCATGTGACATATTTGTTTTTTAAAAAGTTTGCTTAGACTGAATTTAATCCAGTTGTTTTCACTAAAAGACTGAGCTATTTGGCCGAAGACAAGACTCTTTCTTTTTTTTTTTTTTACCACGGTTGCCAATATGTATGGAGTTAGATTTTAAATGGGTGTGTTCATCCGGCTCTGTTTCTGACTCTAAAATAGATCACTGTGATGGTTTAAAACATGCATTATTGTCATGACAACAGGTAACTAATAATGAGAGATTCATCAGTTCATCAATTCAGCCCAACTCGATTTGGTTTAAAAGCAGGGTTTTGGTGAACTCTTCTTGCTTTATAATGTTAACTTTATCTTTTGCTTCAAAAGCTAGACTTTAATAGGTTCCCAGTGTACAGCTTGGGAATGTGAAAGATCAGTTCTTATCTTTGGTCTAGCTGCAATGTCAATAAAGTCTCAAAGTTCAAAAATGAAACATTTCTTTTTAGTCTATAGGCTTAGGCTTGGTCTGGGACTAAGAAACCAGCCAGTGGAGTTTAGAATCTCTAAACCCTCTTTCTTTGAAGTTTCTTAGACTGTCTGTGATTTTAAAAATCCTTTTTTAAAAGGTTTTCTCTTTGCTACAAAAACGGTATACTTCTGACTGTCTTTGTTTGAAACTGTAAAACTTTGGTTTGAAACCTTTACTTGTATTTGCGTTGTCATGTTGGAATTCCCGTTATCTCTGTCCACACATCTTTACAGTCTGTTCTCCCCCTACTCTGTCACCACATGAGCACATTGTGCTTTTGTATGCTTTTAATCACTGGGAAATAATGCTAATCTTGTTTGCTTTTGAGGTCGCTGTAACCGAGCAGTTGCTTCACATTTTTGGTTTCTTAAATTAAGTATCTCATCAGACCTTTATTGAAAAGGTTCAAAGAAATGAACAACCCCCCCAACACCACCACCACAACTGAGACTCAGATAAGGGAAAGCTCCAGCGTGGCTCTGCTCCAAAAGATATGAATCAATTAATTTCCCTACTCACAGCCAAACCCTAAGATAGTAGCCTGTCAAAAGTGATGAGAGTCCGACCAACATTTAATCAACCCTGCAGAGCCAGGATGTGATACAAAAGCTGGACAAGTGGAAAGATTGGATACACTCAGGGACTCCCTTTGGTTATCATGGGCACTGGTCTCTTCCTCTGCTTGGTCACCACCCCAGTCATCCCGTAGTCCTTTAGATGTCACTCTGGAAGAATGGTGATTCTGCAGGGCAGCCACTGAGTTCAAACGAACTATCTATTCAGTCTTGTTGATAACAGACAGAGGTTCATTCTGGAAACTTTGTTCCAAAGCACACATGTGTATGTCTTTAAGGGTGAAGTTTCCTTTGTGTAGACAGAAAGTACATTAGTTTTAATGTGGGTTTTTTGACCATGGGTACTAACCTTGACTGTTAAACAGAAACAGCCATTTTTTAATGCTTTGCCTGCACTGTTGTACTATATTGTATAAACAATACTGTACTTTTGTTGTAAACAGATATTGTAGATATCGGTGGTTCTCAAACTAGGGGCCATGGCCCACTAGGGGGTTGCAGGGTAAAAACGTTATTTAATTTTATTATTTTTTGACAAAACTATTTATTTTTTGAGTAAGTTAAACCTGCCTTGCCATATCTACAGTGTGGTACCCGCTTAACGTATAATATATATGTGCATACATAATAATAAACACATTATATACAATTGCAGTTCACGGCCATACAGTGCTACCTTATTACAGAATTATCTGTAATGTCATGGAATTGCTCCAGGTCTCTTGTATGAGGAGTTCAGCAATAACTGTGGAGAAAGATGGACATAGTTTTGGTGGGTGGGTTGGAGGGGAAAGAAGGACATAGCGGCACTTATTGTACATTAAGAAGGACTTAAACTAACGCAGTTTGAAAACTTCTGCCATGGACTAATAATAATGATAAAGCCACATATGCTTACATTGTTCAGTGGCAATTTGCCGAGCTGAACTAAAATGTTTCACCACTAAGTGATTTAGAACTTTTTCCAAACTAGGCATGATCAGTTTTCTCTGCATTTCCAGTAGTTGAACTTATGACCCTTTAAAAACACAGTTTATTGTCTAAAGATTAGACAAAAGCTTAGCCAAATATAAGATAAAATCTTCAGAACAGAACAGAAAAAATGGCAATTTAAACTTTCGCTTTTCCATTTGATTCATTGTGTATGAGTTACAACCAAGTGCAACTGAGGAAATAAAGAGAGTAAAGTAAGTACAGGTTGACTGTTAGCTTCAGTGTGAAATATGGGGCGATTAAGATATATTACGTTAATATTGGGCAAATCGGTACACTTGGCACAAACGCTCCCCACTATAAAGCTGTCTAGACAGAGGTCTTACTATCTCTCTAACATTCATTTTGTAGAGGAATATCCTCACTTCTGCACATATGAATGCATAATTATTGTTCATTTGCTGAATTTAACACACAGGGGGATAATAAAAAAATGTGGCATGTGTAAACCATATATAAAACAGTATATTTTATCATTTTTTCTTAAAAATGTCTCACACAGTTTTGTTTTGTCAAAACTACATATTTTCTGAAACTGTGGTTTATTTGTCTTGAAATGTTATTTTAAATAAATAAAACTGATATTAAAAGAGAGATTCAGCTCACTAATTATATTTTATTTCATTTCAATAAAATCTCCAGAAAGAACCCTATACAGCATTACTTACAGAATCAGTTGAAAACGTCATGTCCAAGAAGAAAGTATACTATTTATTTATGTATTTATTTATTTTATATGTATATGTAAAGAAATGGTTTAACAAGTAGCATACATTTCTCTTTTCCCCAGGGTACTAGATCCCAATTGTAAAGTAGAATTAAAAACATAAAACAGATTACTTTGTGTAAGGGCCATTTTTATAGAGTGTTATTATTTCATTTTATATCATGTATCATATTACATCATTATCTGTCTGTTCAATAACAAATTACCCAGGGTACCACTAATACCAGTATATACACTGAAATGAGAAATGACAAGAAGATATGATGTTAAATCATTTGATTAACACAAGTAATCAAGAATCTATCGAATTGTGATCTGCAGTTGAATAGCAGAGCTGGACAGTCGATTACCTCTAATAAGCTTTATATTGATGAAGTGCTATATCTAGCTATGGTCTGGTGACCACAGGTGAACTACTGTTTTAGCATGGTATTGACAAACAAAACACATTTTAAATTTCTCTCTAGAAATTTTTAAGTATAAAGTAACCCAAATCCTGCATATTAAACCAAGTTAATATTTGTTCTACTCATTCTAGTGCAAATTTCTTGGAAATAAATAAAACATACAAAAAAACATACATAACCTTCAAACAGGCTACATTTGACTTTTTTGTCAGTACATTCAATCCAGTAAATAAAAAGTAAGTATGAATTAAAATGTGTAGTAGTGTTTTCCCTGTAGGGGATGTGTAGTTATTTTCAGTTTCACAACAAAACAGGTAATATGACAAGTCATACCCAAACATTTGCATATACATTTTTAGTAGGATTGCAGTATGGCTCATAATACATATTAGGTAAGATGCACTGGTAAATCAATTATGCGTCATGGTCATTTTTGTCACATCCCTTGTCAGTTGGTTTAGTTTTGTAAATAGTGTGTTTGTGTCTAGCATCACATTTTGTCAGCTGTTTGGTGTTTTTAGTTAAGTCATTGTCTTAGATGATTGGTTTATGTCCGAGTCTTTTGTGTATTTAAGTTCCGAGAGTTTAGCATTCAGTTGTCTGTCAACCCGAATGCACCCTCATGGATACCCTCACTCTACTCGGTCTTTGAGTGTCTTCTTTTTAAGTATGCTTTGTGTTTTGGGCCCTCGTGCCTCTTTTACTTTCCTTCGTCTTTGTTAATAAAACCCTGCAAAGGGAACCCTGCATCTGTGCCTTAATCCCCACCCTGACCAAAATAATGTATTTTAATCTTTTGATTCTCAAGAACCTACAAAAACTGGAACATTGATGCTCAAACACACAGTGAACTAATGCTGTGATATTTTCACTAGAAGTAACAGATAATATAATATGAAGCCCTGATATATATATAATTTATTTCAGTTCAGCTCATGAAGTCCTTCATTTATTTTCTGGTGAAATGTTAAATTCTGTAGAACTTTACCCCTCCATGAGCACAGCCTGGTCCGCCTGCTGCACAGCAGTAGGTGAACAAGAGAGTCATGGTCATGGTTTAATTCCTCTCTAAGCTCTCACAAACAAAATCAAATATTCAGCAAAAGCCCAACATTATTCCCTGCATTGGTGACTATTAGTTTTCATCCCTCTTCTGTCAGCGACTAGTCTGAAATCCAGCCAAAGTTGCATTTATTCCAACCAAAGTTATTTATTGGTGTTAAACCACACCAGGCGACTTCATCTAATTTTGTTTTTACGAGATATGAACTAACTGCCGGCCTCGTCGGGACAAACATCTACAGAAAGTCTTGATCTGCAACAAATCCAGCTGTGCGTGAATCAGGTGCTCAGCGTTCTTCAGCCTAGCCATTATTTCACCTCTGAAATTTTTTCACAGGAGATTAAGTGTTCCGTATGATGCAATTCTCATGACATTTGGGAGAATTTTGTTCTCCACATGGCGTGTTTCTGCCGCTTGTTCTGTGCCCAAAGCCTGATGAGAAGCCCTTTTGCTGAATTGGGTTTTCGTGTGCGTCGTAGCATTTTTTTTTATAGCTCCCCGTTTATTTCTCATATGTTCTAATGTTCTGGTATAAAGGTGAGCCACATCTGACGGCATACGCAAATGTTGCCGAATCTTGATGCGCTCCTTTTTAAGGAAATGGCAACGTCAAGCTATTAAGCATGGAATTTCTAGGCTTAGACCACTATCTGATATATTTTTTATGGGCATATCTGCCCATGCTAATGCCAAAACATAAATATTTATAGGAGGAACTGGAAATCAGTCTGTCTGGATTAGCATTTAGAAGAAATATAATGTTTACTTGTATAGAGATACAAATAAAAATAAATAAAAATGCAGACATGTTTGTGCAGTCGTGTCTTCACTTGCAGAATACCACAAATACATCATCAAATATTGAACAAATCTAAACATACCCAATGTCAGCCCTTTTTTAGCATTAAATTGCTGTTCGTTATTTTTCTGTTATCACTGTGCATCCCTAAAACTATGTCCGATATGCTGCCTTGTTTTGGTGTTACATAGTTGTGTCCAAATCCATGGAGAATGTCCAATGCACTCTTACAGTCCCAATAGACTGTAACAGCTAGGTCACAGATAGTGTATTGTAGCACAGTGGCCCTGGAGGCCCCCTCAGTCCAACAGTCCTGACCCTACTAATTAGCGGTGTGCAGGACAGGTGGCACCAGGACCAGGGCTGGAAACCTATGTTCTGTCAGACATGTAATACCCATACTGCACTCTGTTGGATGGGATGTTTTGAATGTGACTATGGTATCACCCAGTGATATGTAGGCCTATATAACATTAGTTTATGAAGCTGTTCATTTTAATCACAAATGTTGCTTCCAATAAGAGGGCTCTTATCTCATCCTAGTCTGGAGTTTCTTCCCCTTAGCCCCTTTCATAATTTTAGTGTGGGATTACATGCAAAAACAGATATAATTAATCTTTTTATGTGTGCTTTTATAAATGCGCTGTTTTTGTTACTGTGTTTTTAAGACTGTTGTAAATTACTTCTGTACTGAACTAGCTGCCCTGAATTGGGTTTCATTCAGAAAAAAAAAGCCTGTGATTTCTGAATCTACGTATGTTCTCCTGATTTTCCAGAAACGGGAACATAATAATAATGGACCATTTTGAACACACTGCTTGTCATGTATTACAAACCATTATTTCTGATGATATGATTGGTCCTGTGTCCGTGCCGTTATTTGTGATAAAAGCATAAATTTGTCATGACACTGTTATCCTGCTGAGCACCCGTTGCTAAGTAACGGTTCGCTTTGCACTGCAGGTAACTGTAAGTAGTTTTCTACTAGAGCACGTACAAACAGAAAACGAATACCTTAGATAACTTTTAACAGTTAGTTTGAGGCCGTGTGGTCCGATTCCGAAGAACAGCAGGCAACTAATGCCAAGTTCACACTCTACAATTTTTTGCCTTGAATTTCTATATACCAACAGCTTGAGTACATGGGCTTTCGATTGCTATGTGTGACTTGTTGGAAGACTTGCTGATGCCTCACAGATGCTTGACACTATATGGACAAAAGTATAGGGATGCCTGACAACAGGGACTTTAATGAAAATGCACACAAAGGCATAGGCTAATATGGAACTGGTCCCCCTTTGTGGCTTCCACTCTTCTCGGGAGGCTTTCCACAAGATTTTGGAGTTTCTGTGGAAATTTGTTCCCCTTCTGTAGAGCATTTCTGAGATCAGGCACTGATGTTGGACGAGAAAGCCTGGCCCGCAATCTCCATTCCAGTTTATCCCAAAGTTGTTGGGTGGGGTTGAGGTCAGGATGCCTTAAATTTAAGATTAAGGGGTTTCACACTAATACCTTAAATCTAGTTTTACGGTATAATTAAGGGGTCGGTTTCACAAATTGACAGCCACTTAACTCAAATTAAGGGGTTTGGTGTACTGTAAACCAAGAGCACGTTATGATGTAGTAAAAAATGGCCTAAAGTGCCTATTTTTATAGGATAAACCCTAAATATGCCCCCAAATTCGCTCCTGAAACACTTTAATTTCATTGTAAACTCAGTTTAATACATTACCCCTAAAGAAAATGCAAAGGTAAACCCGTATTCATACTGTACAGTTTACACTGAACTCCTGCAGAGCTAGAATATAAAATGTTACCCCGGTATAGACTTTACGGTATAAAACAAAAAACAAACCCTGAAAAATAGTCTGTGTCTCAGTACTTTTGTCCATATAGAGTATATAACAGGATAATATGTGGACCTGTCATGGAGTCCAGATCCTGTAGTGCTGTGACCTGGTTGTGACCAGCAGTGAGGGTGAGGAGAAACCCGGGGGGAGGAGTTGTATATCAATAAGCAAGACACACGTCCATTCTCTCCTGTATTCTTCCCTTTTTTATCCTCGTGTTCTCAAGGCATATCAGTGCACAAACAACTGAGATCACTCGCTTCTTTCTGACATTTCGTAAAGTAAAAAAGTCTCACGTATCATATCATATTCTTTCCTGTGTCACTTCTCACATGTGTTTTCAGGACAAAAAATGTTTGGAATCCAGACAGACTCGTGGTGAAAGATCTTGTAATGTGTTGCAGTCTGTTGCAGTCATGTTGTTTGCAAACATTAAAAGACATCAAGTGCGAACAGTACATGCGATCTGCTCACTTTAAAAGCCATGTACTGTGGTACTGGGTCTGTGGCCTTACTTAATGTTAAAGAGACTGAAGTTCGCCAGAAATAAACTGCCAGAAAAGATAGACTGTGAAGGTTTTGCAACTTGATCCTTCATGATAACACACATGCTTTATTATAGTTTGTTTTGACATCACAACCTGACTGGCTGAGAAGTGTTTCACTCGTGCTGTTATTGGTGATCAATACAATAGGGAGGTGAGGGAGACTTTCCAAAGTGAATCTAACTGGAATGCCAGTTGCACGCATGTTATTTTTAATGGGAACATAAGATATAGCCGATTTAGCTTAAGAAGCACACCTTTTCACAGCATTGAGTCTACTTGTGCACTCCATGTGGCCATTAACCTATTTTTTCTTAACAGTTATACATGGTATATGGTTATTATATATTATTTTCCAATGAGCTTTCTGGCATTTGGAAGAAAAGTCCACCTGAGAGAAGTGAAGACTTGACTTTTTGCTTCTCATCGCATGCTCCAACCCCCTACCATGGTGACATTAATTGCAATAGAACAGGACTTCCTGGCATCAAAGCATATGCTTGTTGTGCTGAGGATTTAGATTGAAATACCTCCAGCAGTCAAACACAACATTAGCTTCAATAAACATGTGCGTACAATAGCATATATGCACACTCTTGTACATAGTATAGAATGTTTATATTCATAGAGAGGGTCATATGGGCAGCTGATAGCTGTGGGGCAGCTGACGGCCTAGTGGTTAGGGTGTTGCCCCTTCGATTAGAAGGTTGTGGGTTTGAATCCCATGACTGAGGTACCTTTGATATAGTGTTGTTTTTGGCAGCCTGTCTTAATTTTAGTTTTGGTCTAGTCTTTGCGTCAAGCTGTCGTTTTAGTTTTTATTAGTCTTAGTCAAGTCCATACTCTTTTTAGTGTAGTCAAGTTTCAGTCGACTAAAAGTGAGCATCTTATTTTAGTCAGAATTATGCACGACTATTTTTGTCTAGTTTTAGTCAATGAAAACTGATGACATTTTAGTCTAGTTTTAGTTAATGAAAGTTGTATTTTAGGCCCTTTTTTAATGCAGTTCTATTTAACCCAGTCAATGTAGTATAAGTACCTAGTAGAATACACAAAATCTAAATGTTCTTTTAGTCAAAACTGTTTCACAATTCAAACAAGGTTATCTTATTATTATATTATTGTGCCCTTATAGACTCAAGAATACTGTACTTCCATTCCAGACACGGAAGACACTCTGATTTGAACAGCATTCATTTTCCCAACCAAACATGTTAGAACTTAGAATTTAACATTGAAATTTAATAAATAAATAAAATAACATCACGTCACTAAAAAGTGCAAATAGAATGAAAATGTGCGTGCCTGTTGCCATAAAACCCACATTCGTAAAACTGGTAAAAGTCTTCACCTTCAGTGTGTTGGCCTGAACTTACCTGAATATTTTTTTTATTCTATATAGTCTACACAACCAAATCAGAACAATTTAGGAGCAGCTTTTTTTGCTTGGATATGGGAAAGGCTGCTTATCAAAATGCTGTGTGTTGTGTGTGAAACTCTAAGGTCGAGTGTCCCAAGACTTTTTTTTCGTACAGCAAATAATGTCTCGTCTCATTTCAATCAACGAAAAAGAAGAGACATTTTAATATAGTTTTTATTTCGTGAACCACATTTAGTCTGATTCTTATTCATCAACGATATTACATGATATATTTCGCTATAGTTATCGTCACATGACCAGCATTTACGTTGCGTCTCGTCTAGTTTTTGTCACGTGATAAATGCTCATTGATGATGATATTTAGTCATAATTTTCGTTGACAAAAGCAACACTACTTCGCGCAAGGAGACTGCTTCCTGGGTGCCTCTTGTTGTGGCAGCCCCCTGTTTCACTTGGTGAATGGGTTAAACACAGAGAAAGAATTCTACATTGTTCACAATGTGGTGACTATAAGGGGCCTCTTTAATTTATGGTGGTCATGAACATAGCAGAGCATTAAGTCAACCCGCTTTGACGTCCTGCTTTAGATCCCTGAAGAGTCCTTTACCTACCAGCTATATTAGGCTTTCCCCACATCACAGTGCTGCTAAAACCCATGAAGCACTAGAACTGCAGCTAACACTACATCACTGGAGATGCTTGGCAGTCAGTGCTACCCATCAATTTTCCTTGATTTGGATGGCTATGCAATGCCAGGGATCAGTTATGTGATCTTGTAATCCTTAGCTTACTATACTGCTTGTGAGGCTGGCGGCACTCAAAAACAAAAAAATGTAATAAATAATAATAAAAAAATAGATATGTGCATGTATGAACATAAATAAAGATTTTAGAACCTTTACATAATGTAAAGGTTCTGTACCATTCAAAGGATTCTCCTGAAACTCCTGCACCCAAGCCAAGAAGCAGGGATATTTTTAAGAGTGGAATATTTTTGTGTGGTAACCCAATTTGAAACTATTACACTCATGTGATGTTCACTTCAGGCCTTCTTCCTGTCAGGTCATAGTGGTTTTACTGAAAAAAAGAAACATAACATGAGCTACTTTGAACCTTTGAGTATTCATATGCAGCTCCTTTTAACTGCTCCCATTAATATCTCACAGCAAGCAGTGCAATATTGATTCCCTTTCGTTGGCTTTGCCAAAAAAAAAAGTTAAATCATGGTATTTTGTCTGAGAAATATGTAAATTAGACTTGATGTGCACCAGAAAAGTTGAGCTTTTGATAAATAGACTGACCCACTGCACATTTGGTCAATGAAGGGATGCTGAAGGACAAACTTCTCAGGACACAGTGTCCTACCTACAATCCATTAAAACGTAATGTTCTTCCCAGAGTCCTGGCCTTTTCCCACGAAGTCTCTTTGCACTTAGCCGTACACTAAAATGGCCACTCTCTCATCTGAATGTCCCTCAGGGAGGCATTTTTGTCAGGTGAGTTCCTCCTGTCCATAAGGGAGTCTGACAAGGAATGCTTGGAGTAAGAGAGAGAAAAAAAAAACATTTTTTGGAAGCAGAAAGCCTGTTTTTGTGAACGCTACAGTTTTGTTGTATTGTAAATTGTGTTTGCATGTACGGATGACTGCACCATTATTATGATAATTTATTATTATCAAGCAATGCCTATAGTGTGGCAAGCACTAGCTTTTATTGGTCCCTGAAGTATAAAGTGTAACATTTAAGTTTATGGTACCTAAATGGGAAATCCTACCATTTTTCTTTTTCAAAATGTCTATATAATTCATTAATCCGTCCATCCATCATCTGAGCTGCTTCTTCTAAACAGGGTTGCTGGAGTCTATCGCAGGGGTCATAGGGCAAAAGGTGGAGAAACATAATGGACAGTCCATTACTAAGCAGACACACAGACAAACACACACACACGCACACTGAGGGGCGGTTTAGCATCTCCAAGTCTAATCTAATGCAATTTAAAATGGTTTAAGTTTAAAAGTCAGTAATGAGAAATGGTGTATTACCAACCATGGTGGTGATATGGACCAGGGACTGTGATGTCTAAGTGCAAATGTTATTATTCTATTTTTTATTTGATTTCTGAGTTTTTACTTTTTATCTCAAAGAATATGTACACGTGTACCTCTCTGGGATACAAAAAAATACATTTTAGTCCAAAAGTATATCTCAAAACTACTGTTGAATTATGTCTCAGATATGACATGGTGTTTTGTAATAATTTCATGCAGTAGATTTCTGTGCGGTAGTTTTTTCATGTAATAGCTTCCTTTGAGGTTCTTATCACATATTTTCTCTGGAATTACACTTTTTTTACACCACACACACACACACACACACACACACACACACACACTCACACTCTTACAGTACTGTGCAAAACTCTTGGGCCACCCCTAATTTCTCTGTCTCTTTGGCACACTGACTAGATTCAAGTAAAGAAATGCGAACAAATATTTTGAAGAAATGAGAACAAACAGGCTGGCCTAGAAAAGGTGCCTGGATAAAGGTGTTCCAACTACTCAGCATTCAGCACCACTGATATACTGATCACTGGCCTGATCTGCAGCTGATTCTTAAGTTAGATGGATTTGTTATGCTTGAATAATTCATACATAAGTCGATGTGCATCTAAACAAGCAAAAAAAACCAAAAAACTGGTCAGGTTCAGGGACTGGACGGAAAATGAGACAACTTTGAAAGTCATTCAGGAAGCCTGGAGAACTGTTCCTACTTAAAGACCTCTTAAAAAATACAAGAAAATCTGTCTCTTTGTCGCAGGGCATTAGGCATTGAAATTCTTTCAGACTGAGCCCAGCGGCACACAGAGCTGTACGCAGAATAAAGTACGCTGTTGTTTTGCTGTCCGTGTTTGCTCATAGCAGTTCGTTAGCAGCACTGTTGTCATTGTCTCCGCTACTCTTGGCAATATAAACATCGCTTTAAAAATGTATTACATTAGTGTATCCGCTCCTCTTGACTGTACTCCGGGCATTTTCTCACTCTTTGCCCTTCACATTCTGTAATGTTCATATTCCATTATGCTCATTTTCTCACCTTTAGCTTAAAGCAAGTGCATTTGCTACTTCAAGAGCTATTTGCATAGGATGGTCTAGACATGTTCACTCATTCAAGTCTAATGGAAGAAAGAAATTGAATATAAATTCAGGTTAGCTTAGCTAATTATGTGCAGTCTCTACAAGAAAAACAATGAGAACAAAAGGGAGAGCGGAAGAAAGACAGGAAAAGGAGGGGGGAAGAAAGGCATTGAGTTAAAAAAAAACAGCTTTTTGGTCATTTAGAAAGCTCTCTCAGAAGTGACCCTTGTGGTCTCTTGTGCTTGTATACGATGACATGTTGTGACTGGGAACTGAACACTGAATGAGAGCGAAAGGCTGGGCTTTGTGGGGATTGTGGATGTTGTGCATTCAGCAGGTGAGGGACAAAAGCTCCTTCTGAAAGCCAGGCACTTACATCGTCTCCTAACATTAATCTGAAGTGTTCTAGCAAGATACCAAACAGTCATGTCTGGCAACTGAGCACTTAACTCCATATTACCTATTGTTTTGTCAGTGGTGCATCCAGAGACCTTCATAGCTCTTGTTTCCCTTTAATTCATTAAAATGTAGTAGTTGGGATTCCTGGATATTCATATTACATTAGTAGAGGTGGGCAGAGTGACCTAAACCCATACAAGTACAAAAAATGTTTGTAGAACATCTTCGGGACTTTTTAGTGCATCCAGCATCTATCAACACAGAAGGGAAGTTTAGAAATGCACTACTCCTTTGGAACCTTTTTGTCACGAATGAAATGCGAAACTTCAAAGTGAGAGGTGTGACTAGTCACAAAGCTCTTCAGAGGCTCTCATCAACATAACAGAATAAAACTGAAGTCATACATTTTTCTTGTCTTTAATTTTGCTCTAAGACCTCTTATAATGTCTGTAACCGAAACAGTGATTGCTTCTTAACATTATCATTTTCCATCCTTTCTTCATCCCTTAATTGGGATGAAATAATCAAACAGGTTCTGTTTTGATTGAATGTCCTGTATTGTGCCTCATTCATTTAAAAAGGGAGAGAGCAAAGCTTTTCCATGATCTGGGTCCTTTAAACACTAAAATGAAATTAACCGAATGTTAGCTAAAGTGGAGATGAGTATAATTAAATTTTTTTGCTCGCATATATTAATGAGAAGTAAAAGTATTTGAAAATGCTCTTAAATGTACAGATTCATCATTTTAGACTGACTACATGTAACTTTATGCACCTCTGACACTAAAATGTATCAACATACTGAATTTTTGTCTGTGCTTCTGAGTCTTCAGCCTCAAAAAAAGAAGCATGATGCTGCCCTTATTGCTGTGTTGCACCACTCAGAATGAATTTTAGACCTATTAGAGCTTATGAACAGTTTGCGTATGATTGATCAGAGTAACAATAAAATATGGCAGTGTGAAATATATTTTTATGAATTGATTTAATTGCTCAAAATGAAGATACCTGACAGAAAGACAATACTTTTTTATACAGCTCTGGAAAAAACATGAGGCCAGAGCAGTTTATTTTTAAAGCAGCATCTCTATGAGTATGACTACCATTCCATGCCAGTGTCTGTTCAATTCCTACACAAGCACCTCATTCTGCTTTATGAGCTACTGATTACTGATCACCTGAATCAAATCTTATTTAACGAGGAAAAGTATAAAAAAACACTTAGTCTAGCAATGTGATCAGTTGAATGGCAAAACACTACTAGAAGTTCTCCTATGTTGATGTTTTGTCATTTCATTAATGTTATGCTTTAAAGAGCAATATTTTTATTTGGAAATAAGGAGAAATATTGTCAGCAGTTCTTAAAAACTAAGGCAAATCTGTTCAGATCAATACTTGCTCCTATAAAAGATACAACCTGAGAAACTGAACATTTTTGCAATGGGCTCTTATTTTGTTGTCAAAAAGACAGCATTCAGGAATAGTGGTGCACAGAAATGATCATCCTTAGCTGAAACAGAAATTGAAATTCTGGACTTAAAAACAATATAAATAATTCTAAAAACCTGACAGCTATAAACAGTTTACATAAATAAGCTTGGTGCAAAAATGACATTATGTAAGTTATGAAAGTATTTACCATGCAGTCCAATATTCTCAAAATCAGGTTTTTCAAATAATTTTTAAAATCTTTGACCACATATGGGGCACAGCAGGGGCTTACCTTTTATCTGTTGTCGTTTCTCTAAATGCTGTGTTCTAAATAGCTTTAAAATAGACCCAAACCTGCAATCAAGATGTCTATACTCCTGATGCCATGTCTTGAAACTGGAATGGAAAGTGATTACAAATCTCTTGTGTAATGTTCCTCATAGAACATGTAAACGGCCACCTTTTTTTCCCCACTGTTAAAATGTGTCTGCGCTGTCTGTAGCAGAAAAGCGAAGAAATAAGCAGTGATTTCAGTCGCTATTTCTTATTTTCATTACAATTCTGATTGGCCTTTTTTTGATTAAACATTTAGGTGGAAATTTCAATGAGAAAATTCATTTGTGAATTATGATTATAAACGAGCAGAGTAGATTAAAAGGCAGAATAAGACTCACACATTAAAGAGGTAATGGGAAAAAAAAGCAAAGCAGCAATTGCCCCATCAGAGTAATGGCATGAGGTATTCACGTCCTCTACTTTACACAATGATTTTACATTCCCTTTGCTTTAGGCCACTTTCAGGTTGTTGATGTGGGTGATGTGTTCTGAAAATCATCAGCCCTAAAGACTGTGGTATTACAGATGGGAGGATTAGCGTTTTCATTTAGGAGTCAGCGAGCCATGCCTGCTTCTTGGAGTAAACAAAAAATAAAGCAAGTAGATTGTGGGCAAGGACCCGAAATTGCCTCAACAATAGAAAATCTAAAGCTGTTAGGATGCTGCTACATTTAGAGATTGGCATGTTGTACATCAGTGAGTCATGCCATGAATTTTAAGTCGCAGAGACCGAATAAGACCTTTCTAATTGAGACCAAACAATTGCCTTTCTTTTCTTGGACTTGTCCCAGCCAATTCTGCTGAGCCGGTCTTCGTTCAGGTCTCTCGGTAGAGGCTAATTGGCGGTGCTTAATTTAGAGACGTAGGTGAGGGGATGCCTGTCATGTGTCCATCCTCATTGATGCATTACTGACAGTTCTGAAGTCTTGAAGGCCTGTCTGTGTTAGCTTGAGTGTCTGTGACATGAGACTGAAATTACCCCTTGGCCGCTTGTAGCTTGATGATTCCTGGAATGGTTACTCAGGTGTCATTCTAAGAAGGGGTTCCGTTTTGATACTCTGTCTTCTCCTGGCTGGGTGTGATGGCTTTCAGAAAGTAAGGTTCATGACTCAGTCTGTGGCGAAAGGCTGCTCCCCTCTAAATATGCCAGAAGGCAAATAAATATACAGGCCAGTGATTCTTCACCCAAATTTGCAATTTTGTGTAAAACCGGGTATAAAAGCTACCGGGAAGCAGGCACGGACTTAATAATGTCAACATTAGCTTTTTTAGGGGCAAAGAGTTCAGAAACGTATTCAACACAAGTATGCAAATGCAAATGATGATGCCGGACCTTTGCAAACACATGGTACAAACCCACCATGAGTTCTTATTTTACTGGGGTGGTTTAAACCCTCCACACTCAGGGAGAATCCATCAACCACTAGACATGTGGACAGTGGAGAATTTTGCACTGCTTTACTTGTGTTGCAAAGAAGAGGCAGTGATGTAACATATGTTTATGCACATGAACTACTTCTGCGAGAGAGCTGTGTCTGTCTAGTGGAAGCCCCACGGTGAGGTAAGGGAGTGCTGCAACTACTCTTGGAACATGCATAGCATCCCAGAAATATTGCTAACATTTGTATCAAATGTACATACACACTGCTGCTACCATTGACTACATTTAAATGATGAAAAATTGCTTTAAATGTACCAGTTGCCTAAATAAGATATAAGAAAGAAAGGACATGGATAGCAATAAAGGACATGTATTTATAACAATTAGCGAATTAGCGAAGTGTTGAGGTGTCAAAGAACAGGTAAAACACTTTTAAATAACTTTTAAGTTCAAGCATTGAATTCTAGGGTCTATTTTTTGGTTGATTGGCAGAGCTACATGGCTAGCGTGTGCTATTTTTTCTTATTTGGCTCTGTGTAGATTGACAGGTAAGTGTTTTATAATTCAGTACTGGTAGAGTATGAAGTAGCTTGTATCTGTGGATTAGTCAGTAGCATTTTGAGCAATGGTCCTGTTGACTTGCTATAGTATTGGGTGCAGGTGAAGAAAAAATAGGAACTTGTTAGGATGTTAGTTATTAATGTAACTGTGCCATTTATACAGTAAATTGCCTCTATTGAACAGTTAATGCAAACCCTGAGTGTAGTTTTGGGCAAATTATTGTCTTCCATTCCATTTATATGTCCATACAAAGCATTCAGGGCTAACCAGGTGGAAAACCACCTACCAGTCAATGTCTCTTTCTTTAAAAGGCCATTTATGTGCTTTTGTTTCTTTCTACGAATGAATAAGCTAGTGGGGAAAAACAGCTTTCATTTATTAGTGACATTTACATCGTTCATCGAGGTGCTCGTTCAATACCGAGATCGTGTCCTGGTCATCAGGTTTACACTATTGCCTATTGATGTCTATTTTTGTAACTGATGCTGTGAGTACTATGCCTATCATTCTTTTAAAAGGCCAGGCAGCAGATGTGAATGCGGTCTCCCAGCTGCCTGTTAGAGAGAGCCTGCATTAATAAGCACACTCTGTAGCACACTCTGTTAGTATCCCAAGTCTAGTGCCAGAGCCCTCAAACTCAGCAGCCCCATGATAGCATGTGTGAAATGCATTACCTTCCCTTTAATTGCAGAACCTTCCCACCCTCGCAACTGGAGTATGCTAAGCAGGTTGAGCTCTGCAGTCCAGGAGCAGCTCACTGTTACACAGAGAGTGCACATGTCAATAGAATTTGCTTGCTTTAGCATTTGCAGCACGCGGTGGAGATTTCTTTTTTTGCGAGTAAAAATATTAAGCAGCGACGCATCTGTCTCCATGTCACCGCGTGACTTCTGCAGGCAAATATCCTAGCGTGGATCTTACAACTGTGATTCTTTTAGACATGCAATCAAAATGCATTATGTAACTGTGTTTATTTTGGGATCATGGCGTAATTAGCACGCAGAGCTTCATTTTTAGAAACAGGGCGCAAGCAAATGGTCACAGACACAAGTTAATCAAGCCTTTTCACCAGACCTCAATTACAGTGTGACAGATAATTTGTCTGCTGTGGAAATCATTCAGCTCGGTCACTGAAACGGTACAGTGAAAAGTTTTAAATCCAGATGCAGGAAATGAGATGCAAAGGAGGTTAACCTAAACCCCAGTGCAGTTCATTCAGTGTGCAGGAGAAGCACTCTCTCTTTTATTCCGACGCAAATGTGGAAGGTGCGGTCCATAAGTAAATGGACAGTGGATGGAAGGCTCTTTAATCCACCACAGTGAATCTTGAATAAAAGAATCAATATGTAGGTAGAGTGCAGAATGTCAGCTTTGATTTCAGTTTATACCGGGTGAACAGTCTTTTTAATGCCGGAAAACAAAGGAACCATGCAAATGAACACAATAATATAATAACAACAACAACAGCAGCAACAGCAATGACAATAATAATAATGATGATGATGATAATATGCACATCCTTTTTTATTTTTCCTTAATGCATTGCTTTATTTATGTATGTATGTACAGTGGGGGAAATAATTATTTGATCCTGAATTTGTACCTTTGCTGGCTTCCAAAAAAAAATGAACGGTCTCTAATTTATGCGATAGGTTCATTTAGCTTGATATTCAGACAGAATATCAACCAAAAACAGAAGTTACATAAAGATTATACATTGATTTAGAATTCCTGGTCTTTGCCCAAGTTGGCCAAGTTTTTTGGTATCAGTAGTTGATTCTGACACACTGTGTATCTCTGAAGAATTTATTCTGCTTTTTCAGCCTCATCGTGGCCAGCTTTGAGATCAGCTGTAGACCTGTGGACCTTTTATTAGCTCCCTTGCGCATGAATTAATGATTCAGAGGCATAAAGCTCACAAAAAAAACAACGGAGCAGCCATGTGTTCAGTTCCCAGGTGTCCACTAAAATAGGAAGCCTGCAAATAAAGGACTGTCATTTCTACAAAGTCTATTTACCTACTTAATACCGCACTGTCAGTGCTGGTCCACCAACCAAAATTATTCAACCAACAGTAGGTTATGGGCAGAAACGGATGAAGGGCTAGGCCTGGGGTTGGCAATCTTTTTTCTGGCAACCCCACACTATGCACATGGCATCTCAGTGAATGCTCGTCTCATATTTTCGAGATCTCTGCTTGCAGTGTAGGAGACATGAATAAAATGAAGGACTTTTTTAGATGTCACAGTGATAGACCACCTGCTGAGAATGGAGAGAACTTGCTGTTCCTTTGATAGTCTGCATTTAGCACAATATGTCAGGAGCCATCCGGGGCCAATAACTGGAGCTTAACTATATTTGTTTTCTGTATCTTGCCACCGACTGACATTTGGGCACTTTCTTGGATGGGCTTATTTCGAGCTGTGGTCTGAATTCGCATTCAAGTGCTACACATGTATTCCCTAAGCCTCGGAGTAATCGATTCATTGATTTTTTTCGCCCCACCTAAATCCAGGTGCAAATTGTATAACTCAGAGACCACGCTTGGCATTTGGGAAGAAACGAGAGCTGCCCATGAGGTTAGTTGATTATTGCCTGGTGTGGTGTCCAGCGTATGTATGTGAAGTGTGGAGTTATTTTTTTATTGGCGCCGTCTTAGTACGTCTGGTTTATCTCAGGACAGCTTATCGGAAAGTGACTTCACCCCAAGAAGTAACATGACGGCATAACCTTGTCTGCAGTTTTCTTTTTTATTACACTCTCCTGCTGATGACTCAATACAGGCGGTCGCCTGAGTCCTGGAAAGTAATTCAATTAAAGTGCAGACCGATAAATACGTTTGCAAGAAGTCACCGTCTATCTAGAAAGCATCAAGAGTCAAGCGTTAGTCTTTAAGCTTAGCCTTCGAGATGTTTTCAGTGGCCTTGTCCACATTTGGTATTAACTTCTGTCTTAAAGGATCTGATCATATGCTGACAGCAAGATGCTTAGGCATTTACACCTGGCATTTCTATGGCTACATTCACACTGCAAGTAAATGTGGCCCAAATATGATATTATGTGTATCAGATTTACATTAGTGCAACCTCTGTCTGAACAGGGTAACCAGGTTGCTTCTCCATTCTATAGTTCTTTGTAGTACCTTTTTCAGGTGGTTCCAATATCATACTATGGCAGGGCTACGTATAGTCAGTCTTCTTGTATTTTACAGTATTCTTATAATGAGCAGAAAACTTCATATCATGCCTTATCTTTGAGATTATGAATGCAAATGAGTGTGGCAATATCTCCTCTCAACAGAAGAAAACAAAATGTATATCAGTCCAAGTTTTGACAACTGACTGGCTATGAGGAAGTTTTCAAATTTAGTCTCTCTTATTAAGCCCATTACATTTATTAAGCAATGCCATGTATTTATTTTAAAGCCATTTTTAAAACCCGCCAAAATAACGACAAACCAGAAACCAAAATTGTATCCACCTGCTACAGCACTTTTTGCCCAGGCCATTATAATCAAAATCTGCCCTAATTTGGCAGGAAGCCACCCAATTTGGCAACACTGGAACAGTCTGACTTTTATGTCAGTCCAACTAAATCTCTATCAAGATTTCGTGCATGTGGGAGGATGAGCGAGACGAACTCGAGCAGTGTCAAGAAATGAGCACGGTGAGGTCTGATATGTGAAATTCAAAATAACTTTTTTAAAATCGGGTTTACTTCAAGAATGTGTAAAAAAAAAAACATAGAAAAGAAGGAGTCACAGAAACTTCGCACTTCACACAGATCAAGCCTCTTTATGCGGTCTCTTATGTTGCTTTTTTGGCACTAAATTTGCATCCCTTTGGTAGCATTCTTCTTCACTGTAGATAAACGAAAGACACCAAAGTAGCGTTTTGTGCTCCAAAGTTTGAGTCTCTTATTCTCTAAGAAAGACAGAGAACAGCTGTGATGTTTGGATAAGGGTGTCCGGTGAGTGACTGGATCGTAGCGTGTCTCCAAGGCGTGTTGGAACTTGATCAGGCTTGGACTCTCACCCTGTCCACTTCTGATCAGATCGTTTAGGACGTGTTTTAATGCCCAGAGTAAATGGAGCCAATGTAAAAACATATGGTGAAAGTAACCGTTGGCATACAGCATTTTGAGGGTATTTTAACAACTGTAAGCATCACTGCTTGGGAAGTGTGTGTGATTAATAAGCTTCTGCTGTCTGGGTCTACATTGATCCAACTTTTTCATTTCCATATCTAATTAGATTAGGCTTTATTCACACATGCAGAACAAATCAGATTTGTTTATTGAATCAGATTTTTAGATTTTTAATTGAAGTATTCAGATTTAAAGTTACAGTTGACTAGATCTGAACTAGATCTAGTGGTATTTGCTCTCATATCCCAAACTGGCTACAATAGTAATAACATGCAAATTAATTTAGGAAGGGGCATAGTATTTATGAGGTTAGATCTTAATGTGGATCTCTCATGTTCCTACGGCAGTGAACGTATATTGCGCAGGAGTTTTATGCTATTTAGAAAGTGAGATCATCGCATTACAGTGGGAAGACCTAGTCAGCAGATAACACTAGCTTAAAGGTTAACACTGTTAATTTCCAGAGACTTGCTTCTAGTTAAAATTGCAGCATTCAAAGTACAAATGATACCTAAGTGTCTGTTAAGAGCTTCAACTCTCCATGTTTAAGTTGCAACATGTGGTGTCGCATATTCCGTAACTCCCAAAGGACTAATCTGACTGTCACAATATTATTTGAATAAGGTCTGAATCCACCTACAAATGTGGCTTGAATTTGATGGCTGATTTCGGGTAAACTTTCGTTGTTTGGACTGCAGAAGAATATGTCCTTCTCAAACGAGAAATGCTAAAAAATTAGATTTGGGCTTTCAGGAGGTTCCCAAACTGGAAGGGCGCAGAGGTATTGCAGAGGGGCGCACCAACTTTTACATTTTTTTTTGTGGAGACAGTTGTTTATTCTTGTTTATAACTTCAGTTTGCTCTTTATTTCTCCCACAGTGGTGAAATTGCA
>JBBPCY010000150.1:8267417-8280113 GCA_037974405.1 Brachyalestes nurse | reverse complement strand
AATAAAAGCTGCACAACACAAAAATGTATTATTGTAAATAAATATAAATATATAAGATTGTATATATATATATATATATATATATATATCCTCAGGTGACTAGCAGTAGTAGACATTAATTGAAGCACGGTAATACTGTACCAGAAATATTGCACTTCGTGCGTGGATGTGTGTGTGCTTGTGTGTGTGTGTGGTCAACTGCAAGACATTGGTTGTAAGGTCTGACAACAGGTAGAAGGGAAGACCTGAGGTATCTCTCCTTCCCACAACGTGAGTGCAGCATTCTGACACTGAAGGAGCTGCTCAGTGCTGTCACAGCGTCCTGCACTTATGCAAGAAATGTTGTCCGTCAGGGCTGACAGCTTTGCCACCATTTGCCTGTCACTCAGTACTTCCACTGTGTCCAGGAGGCATCGTAGAACAGAGCTGGCCCTCGGGATCAGCCTGTTCAGTTTCTTTCTTTCAGTCCCCAGCAGAGATGCTACTGCCCTGGCAGACTACACCATAAAAGACGGCTGATGCCACTACAGAGTCATAAAAGGTCCTCAGGAGCAACCCCTGCACTCCAAAAGACCGATGTTTCTGCAATAGCTACAGCGTTCTCTGCCCTATTTTGTAGAGAGTATTCTGGCAACAGGTGGAATTGGGTGGGCTGTTTGGCAGCCATTTGTGTAACATGATTTTCGTAGCTGAATGAGTAATTACTGTGTGTAACAGTGTAGTCAGCTACCTGCCTGAATACATCAATACTGGAGTGTGTTGGTGCTGTGTTATACTTTGGCTTTACAACATGGACAATGTGCTACATAGTTGTGAACTAGGAAGAATGACAGGTTGTGACAGGTTGTGACTGTCTGGGTGACATCTGTAATATGTGCATGTATGTGTGGTCATGTACCTAACTACAATACAATTTTCAAAAATGGTGCAATAAAAAGATTCTTTGCCTTAAGTGGAAAAAAAACAGGAATTGCATTTGTAATTCTGTCAGGCTCAGTTCGCCACTGCTAATATATAATGTAAAAACGGTTCTGGACGACCACTGTTGACGTCAATAGTAGTCATGATACTGGTTTTCAATATATATATATATATATAAAGATTCTTGTTATCTTTCTGTGTGACTACTGAAAACTGAAAACCAGTATCATGATCACTATTGACGTCAACAGTGTTCGCCCAGCACCATTTTACATTCTCATGGTTCTGCCTGCTAAGCGTTTTATTGCTACAAAGCCCTTAACTGCCAGTGTGGCATTTTTTTATTGTCTAAAGAGCTGCATTCCATGCCTTTCTTGTATTATTGAACACACACACACACACACACACACACATACTTCTCCCATTCCCTTCCCTAGGCACAACAAGTGGTATGAGAGACAGGTCTCCTTTTTGACAGTGAGGCTGGCCTGAGGAGACCTGAGGGAAAATGTTTATTTTTAGTTCCCTGTTGCAGAGACCGTCTTGGGAGCAGAGGGCACTGAGCTGTGGATGATTTCCTCAGTCAGCCCCATCCCAGTTCGCTTGGTATTCTGACGACCGTCCACCTCCTTTGCCCTCCAGGCCCAGACAGCACCTTTGGAGTTTTTGCTTTTGTAGACAGTGAGTGCTGGCCGAACTTTTTTCAAAAGCCGACCCGTTGCGAGTGGCGAGTGATTAAGGATTCACAGGAAGTTCTTTTTTCTCTCTTTCTCTTTTTTGCCCGAGACAGAAAGAGGCCATCTTACATACAGGGCAGGGTGGTCGTCTGTGGTCTGTTGACAGACCACAGTGGCACCGTGTCTGATTTACTAATGGACTGTTTTTTTTCTTTTTTGAGTCACATACAGGAAAGTATGTGACTTAAAATAAAGTTCTTTGGAATGATGCCATAGAAGAACCACTTTTGTTTTTAAGAACATTTCATTGGAAGGGAACTACAACCATGACACCAAAACGAAACATTTACTTTTAAAAGTGTGCAGAGTTTAAGGGAACAGGGTAGAGCCTAAAACAGTCAAAAATAAACTAGATGTTTTGCATAGTTAAACAGGTTCTGTTCGAGCATGCATTTAGTCATATTCTCATATTCCCATAACAAGCTCATCTGCAGATTTGAAGCATTTAGATATTTCCTGGGATTCACCCTGACCACTGTTCTTTTAACGTATAAGTAACTCTTTTATTGTGTTAGAAGAGTAGACCATTGACCATTGAGTCATATGTTTAAGTCACAAATATTTACTTACTTTATTTAAAATCACATCAGACACTCTTTAGAAGATGAAAAATGTTCGATTGATTAAGGTGATGATGTTCATCTCTTCCATGGTCCTGATTGAGCAGAACAGTGAGGCAAGCGATGGCCTAATCCTCTCCAAGCAGACCTGGGTCAAGCGTCAATAATGAACTGCTGCAAGAGCCGATGCCAGTAAGCCACCCTCCTGCGCTAGTGCTGAAGTGGTTGTGACCTTTCGCCATCTCCTGTGGCGGCCCCGTTCGTTCCCAGTGTTCCGGGGATGCTAATGCTGTGCAACGTCTCTGCAGACTCTGGCTACTAAACTTACATTCACAGGACATTTCCCAAACCTCATAAGCAATCAAAGGGGCTGCTAACAGATGATAGCTCCCCAGCAGGGCTGGGGGCGTACACCAGAGCCTCCGCAGCCCCTCACGCTAATAACCCATGTCAACACTGCGAGTTAAAGCCTGCACTTAATTAAGAAGGACAAACAGCGGCAATCGTTTCCAGAAAGCTATAACCTCTGGTGACTTTTCAAATGAGTTTTAAAATGCAACCGTGCCACGGGGACTTTGCTGTGCGGTGCCACAAGTGCTCTTTGTCTCTGCCTGTCTCTTCCTGTCTCCTCTCCCTGAGCTCTCTCTGCTCCACTGTGGAGAAAGGGGCAGTTCATGATATGTATTTTTAAAGTCTAGCGTAGAGGAGTTTATTATTCTTTTTGTTCCAACTTGAGGGGATATTGATTGATGAATGAAATGATCAATCTGGTATAAACTGTAGATTCTCCGTCACATCTCTGGGGTACCCTCAAGAGTGCGTCTACAGTACCTTTACAATTCTATCATTTTTATTGTATTATTATTTTATGCCTCCTACAGACTGTGCGATTTCAGCAATCTTATAAGATCATTACGAATCACACAGCGACATGGATCTAATAAACTTGGGTCGGAAGGTATGTGGATTTGATTGTACAATGGTGTGTATGAAGGTTTGTGGACTGTATGGTGATGGCACCTATTGAGTTGAAAGCTATGATGCAAGTAAGTATAGAAGAATAAAAGATTTTCAGCATGCACTAGTGGTGCCTTCGCAGAACAAGATGACTTGCGTTTTGGCAATCATGCTTTTAATGTGAAGAAAAATCCAAAGAAGAGATGGTGTACCAGTGTCCCATGTACTCGTTTCACCTACGCACTGTTTGGTTATTGTGTGTTTTGTTGCGCCGATAAATACATCATTTCATGTTGCATTTTTACAATCACAGCACATCTTTGATCGCAAGACTGTGGCGACAGCCGTCTTTCTCGCATTGCAGTGTAGGACCACAATTTAAGAGCCACGACCAAAGAAATCACCATGATTGTTTCACGATTGTCATCTTTCATCTGGGATAGACTCAAATCATACACTGTATATCAGGCATTATGGTAGATACTAACCACTGCATACCAGGAACACTCCAAAGGACCTGTCAGTTTGGAGATGCTCCGATACAGTCATCTGCCACACAGCAAATTTTGTTCAGGAATGATCTGAGGAATGTGAAAAGGACTTCAAGGTGACTCCGTCCCAGATCTCAATCAAGGTTCCCCAATAATTGAATCGTACAGCTATTGGTTGTGCTGGACAAACTTGTCCAATCCATGGAGGCCCCAACTTACAGGATTCAAAGGATCTGCTGCTAATGTCTTGTTTCCATGTACCACAGCACACCTTTAGAGGTCTTGTGGAGTCTGTGGCATGTGAGGGACACTAATATTAGGCTGGCCCTTTTAATAATGTATTAATTAATAATAATAATAATAATAATAATAATAATAGGTCTTCTAAATTATTGTCTGGTTAATAGTGAAGTATAGCTGAGATTGACTTACTATAAGACATAAAAGCAACGCAAACAAGATGAGCCAGAAAATAACATGAAAAAAATTACAATAGAATAACAACAGCATATTCATTAAGCATGAATTAAGGTATGAATTAAATAATTACCACCCCAGGTGAACAATTAAAATGTTTAGCTTAAAAATCAGCATTGCGGAATTTGTTCAAATGAAATGATTACATATAAGCTCACAGCGGGTTACTTCTTTATGTTCTTCCTGCATGACATACACTGAATCATCCCCTGGTGAAAGCAGGTAGATTGGAACCCTGCTGGCTGATGCTACCCACGGTTCAAAGGAGCAACATTGTCAAAACATAATTAATTGCCACCATAACAGAAGCACAGCAGCACACAGGGATATCTGTCAAAAGGTTGTTGCCCTAAATGTGCTGTTGAAAGGTTAGCACTAGAATCGGGTTTGTAGGTCTCCTGAGCAATAATTTCGAGAGGTCCTTGATTTGACACAAATCTGACGTGTTGACCTTAAAGCACAAAATGATGGTTCCTGTGTTCACATGCAGCAAGGTAAAGTGACATGTTTTGTTAGATGTGGGTTTTCTTCCACTGTCCGACTCCAACAGTGGCGAGCACAAAAACTGGAAATCGTTTTGAAGGAGCTGTTGAAGAAATAAAAGAAAATTGCGCTCGAAGCTGTCGCTTTTAATTCGCCGAACCACAACGTGAACATCAACAAGACACAAACTTAAACACTTGCTGTTCCACCAGGCAAAAGCGAGAATAGAGTGTTTTCGCAGCAGTGTCAGTACAAAGTCTGTCATTTTTAGTCAGTGACAAACCACTGCCTCCCCTTATTTTAGAATCAAATGTATATACAGTTTCAGACACTCATCATAATTAGTGAATTTAGCTACTGTTCATTATTTTGGATGAACATTAGGATGATAGCATAGATGCCAGCGATCTTTACATCTTGTACTATCTTCCTAGAAAAGTATAGCCAGAAGATCAGCCTGCAGGGTATAAAGCCCTCCAGCGCTGGGCTGTGGAGAAGTGGAGCTGTATTTTCTGAAGGGATGGCGTACCTTTGAGATGAGTTAGAGTGGAGTTTGTGATCCAGAACTAAGCATCCAACTTTCAGTACCCTGACCTCATTAATGCTCTTGTGGCTGGTTGCAGTTAAACGCCCCACAGCAATGTTCCAAGGTATAGTATAAAGTAGTGTGAAGCCTTCCCAGAAGAGTAGAAGCTGTTGCAGCTGGGGGACCAACTCCTTCTTAAACCCCTTGATTGCAGAGAAACTTTGTATGACCATGTGCCTGAAAACGTTTGGACATACAGCCTGTTTTATTTACTATGATTGTGAAATATAAACTAACCAGCTTAGAATTCCTAATTCCTACAGAATTAAAACATGACTTCAGAGGTTTTACATTCATGCGTTACAGCTGTATTATGTTACAGACGTAAGCAAATTTACTGTTAGGAATTTTTCCTGAGGACTCTGCATGCCGTGGTTTCCCAGACAAGGAATCCAAACCCCTTCTGCCTCACGCAAGACGGTGGTGTTATCCACTACACTACAGCACTGACAGCATGTAGAAACTGGACCCAGTCATCTTACTGTTTTCATTGATGACCAGCTGAGGGCAATAATTTCACTTACTGATTAGCTTCTCGTGCAGTAAATAGCAGGAATGCATGAGACTTCGCAGACATCATCTCATAGTCATTTAACTTTCTCCATAACTAGCTGATGGTGTCAAATAAATTGTAGGATCAGAGGCAATACAGTGAAAATAAACAGCATCTGCAAACTACTCTTACTACTACTACTACTACTAATAATAATAAGAAGAAGAAGAAGAAGAAGAAGAAGAAGAGGAGGAAGAGGAAGAAGAAGAAGAGGAAGAAGAAGAAGTATTATTATTATTATTACTATTATTATTATTATTATAAGTAAATGCGTTATTATGTAAATATTTTATTCTGTAAATTAAAAAGTAAATGCATACAATTTAGTGCAGAGTAACAATATTCTACTATCACAATATGTTGCCTACAATAGTGATGGTTTCATGGTAAAGCAGTTCTGCGATGTTTGCAAGACAATCATCTATGACGCATCAAGATATTTCTGTAATTATAGAAGACAAAATGTCTCTACAATAGCAAAGAACATGAATTAGGTATTTATTGACTGCATTGTGGTGTCAGTTTCCCAGAATTTAATGACACAGAAACAATGTAGAACAAAGTGCATTGATTCTTTAACACACACACACACACACACCTTGGCTGCAACTTGTCGATGTCCATGAGTGCCATTGTTCCAATGCAAAATAGCCATATACATGCCAGTGTCCCAGAAAACAGAACCATTCTGTGTATAAAATGTTTAAGGGACACCTGCAAACACAATCTCTGATTTGTGTTACTGAAGAGCTTCTACTACAAACTAGCACCGTCCTTTATTTCATCATGTTCTGAAAAATATTCAAGAAGAATGTTTATTTTTAATCTCTAAAATGATTGGAAGCTTGTGAAGCAAATGACAGACAGTCAGGTCTCTCCAGAAGAGGGCAGGGCCATAAGGTAAACTGAAGTGACTCAGATGTGTCTTTATTTTTATATCAAAGAAACCCCAAAATGAATGGAAGTGAATGGAAAGATTCCTATTTCAGGCATGAGATGCTCATTTCCTGCTACAACAGCCACTGCAAACCGGGGCAAATTGCAAGATGTACTTGTCTGCTTTCTGTACTGAACTGGGCTGGACACTGCCCCAGAGTAGACACAGTTAGTTCACATGTATGGCCACATACCCATATGAATGTCTTTGCTCAACTCATTCCATTTGGAAGGCCTTCACTATGGCCTTTTCATGTAAAAACACATTTTGGTGTATCATCTGTTTCTGGCACACAGGTGCCACAGGGTCATTAGCTTCAGTCTCGGTTGAATAATTGCGTAAATGTTGGTAAATCTCAATTATGCTTTCTCCACAATGCTGCAAAACAAATCATACAACTGCTTACCATGGGGTCGGTCTTTAGCAGATTAGGGCAGTTGTTATCTGAAATTACCGTCTGCTGATTGTTGTGTGCAATACTACATGTGGTGAAAAGGGTAATACTTGGTTAGGTGGCTGGTGCCATTCTCCTTCTTCCTGAACCTTGTGATGTTATCATAGCCCTTTCAAATTGAAACACTGCTCTTTGGTGTTGTACTGGGTCATGCGGGTTCTAAGTGTGACTAAATGAGTGCAAAGTAATTAGCAGATTTTTATATGGCTGTTAGCAGTCTTTCTTTGCTGGTAATGTGGAGACTTTAAAGAGAATTTTGTTAACTTAAAAAAAGCTTCCTTAGGTCCAGCTCCTATATAAAGCCAGCATGTGGCAAGTAAAGCATAACATAGTGCAAGTTCAGCTTAATACTGCTTTTTACAGAATGCCCATAAAGAATATGATTAGAATGTATCAGTTTTGAATATGTGTGTGTGTGTGTGTGTGTGTGTGTGTGTGTGTGTGTGTGTGTGTGTGTGTGTGTGTGTGTGTGTGTGTGTGTTTTCAACCTACATGTTCTATGAGTGAATATCTGACTCACTCTTTAGGCCAACAATAACTCGAACACTACCATTGCTCATGTATTCCCTCTGTTGAATCACATGTGCTTTTCTTCTTCACTCTTAAATACAAGGTGGAAATAAGGGGACTGTGAGTGATGCAGTAGAAGAACTGTTTTAATTCTCCAAACAACATGCTTGTAAAAGAGATGCGTAGATGCAGAATCCTTCACTTTAAAGTTAATTGCTTTAAAGAGCCTTTTCAGTTCCTTATAGTTTAAAGGTTTTCTCTAGAACCAGTGTAGTGTGCTGATGTGGAACATTGGGTCCCGCATGTCACTTGGATGTTGTTTTGAACTGTACCACTTAACTAAACACTGCTGCCACCAAGTACACCCCTTCTCAGCGAAGGCATTCTTAATGAGAGAGGCTTCTTTTAGCATCACAGTGTTATGGCTGATGGTCTGTAATAGACCTTTATTCAGGTATAAACGTTGAATGTCTTAATGTATGTCTTGATCTGAGATTAAAAGAAAAAAGTGATGTTTACAATGTCTTGCATAAATGTGTTATCAGTTCCTTGGATCACAAAACCTGTATTTTTAAAGGTGTTGTTTTTGTACTTCAAATTGCCTGCTGCTATGATAACGGAATGCTCTTAATTTCATTATCATACACTATTTAGAACCTCATTTTTTCCTTTTCCTATAAAGTGTGTAGTCTATAGAACTGATGTCAGTTCGACAAATAGAAATACTCCAAAATGAAAATGTTGCTACGTTGAAAATGGACTTCTTTTTTCTCCTGTAGAGTTTTTTTGGGG
The DNA here is from genome assembly GCA_037974405.1 of Brachyalestes nurse. NCBI lineage: Eukaryota > Metazoa > Chordata > Actinopteri > Characiformes > Alestidae > Brachyalestes > Brachyalestes nurse. Next base: position 8,271,655 of record JBBPCY010000150.1, on the reverse strand, counting down.
CGTTACAAGGTTTGTTATGACAGCGATGAAGCAGTCAAATTGCATGCCATGTCTCTGAAGATATTCAACCATGATGTGTAGTTGAAAGACAATCAATTTCCCATTCCATCCAAGTTATTTGTTTCATGACACTATGTGACTAAATCCACTTGCTTTATTCAGCCTGAGTTGTTGAATGAAAAAAGTCCATTTTCTGCCGATGATGTGTTTGTTTACTTTGCTTTGGTCTCCTTCACACTTCATGAGTAAATGGAAAATGGTTATGTACTGATTTGGCTTTATTGTAAATAACCTGTGCACTCTGACCAAGCGTGAGACAGGTTCTAGTAATCAGTATAGCTTGTCTCAATATCTGCTTTGCCTAGCTGGGAAACATTTGGGAAATGCACTGTCTGTTCCAACCTGCACCGCTCACAGTGTGTGCAGCATTAGAGCTTAGCTTCTTCCTTCGACTTTTCACGTCATCTGTCAGTCTTCTCACAGAGAAGCTCAGGAAATTATGTTAACCCTGTGTAAACCTATGATTTAGTCATTTTCTTCATATCAGCTTATTTTTTGTGCATTTGCAAAGTTTTGAAAATGACCAGACATGCCCATCGTTGGACTTTTAGTGAAATTGTATTTCTGTGTATGCCTGTGCTTTTAGAGGCAGTAAAAAAATACTTATAGCACTGCAAATTCTTTACAGTCTCTTTTCTAGGAACAAAATGTACACCTTTTTTATGTATCTTTTCAAATGGGCAGCACCTTTTTTTGCACAGATCAGCCATAACATTAAAACTACTGACATGTGAAAAGAAGAGCATTTATTTACTTTGATACATTGACACCTGTCATGGGGTGGGATTTATTAGACAGCAAGTGAACAGTCAGTTCTTGAAAAATGAATGACAACTCTGACAAGGAACAATTTTCCAAATTGTGATGGCTATGATGACTGGATCAGACCATCTCCAAAATAACAAGACTTGTAGGGGTTTCCCAGTATGCACTGGCCAAAAGTGATCCACGGAAGGACAACCGGTGAACTGGTGGCAGGGCAAAGGACCGCCAAGGCTTAATTAAAATGCACTGCGGGCAAATGCTTGCTCATCTGGTCCGATTTCACAGAAGATCTTCTGCAGCAAAAAGTAAATGTTTACAGTCATAGGAAGGTGCCAGAGCACAGTGCCTTACAGCTTGCTGGGTTTGGGACTGTGTATATGCAGACCAGTCAGAGTGCCCATGCCGACCCCTGTTCACTGCCGAAAGCAGCTATAATGGGCAGACCAAGTGTACCAAGTTCATGGCAGCAAAAAAATCTTTGGGATGTGATGGACAAACTAGTTTGAACCACGGGTTCCCCACCTCACAGCTTGAAGGATCTACTACTAATGTCTTTGTGTTAGATATCACAGCACACTATCAAAGATCTTGAGGAGTTCAATCCTCAATGGGTCAGAGCTGCTTTTTCGGCATGAGGGGCACCTACAACAAATATCGTAGAAAGCTCCAACATGCAAATGAGCCTCTAAGCAATCAGTGTATTTCTGACAGGGTGACCAATCACAGCTCCGGGTGAACGTTACTGGGTGTTCTAATAAAATGAGGTGTTCATGTATCAGCATTATTAGCCATGCAAACTGCATTAATAAGTCGTAAGTAGCTCAAGGAAAGCGGCTTACTCGACGCCTGACATGTCAGATGGCATTCAAATCCTTTCTTCCGATCCCTAAACAGATGGTAAATAGAAACAGGCCTTAGGTCATAAGACAGCTCACGTCAGTGGCGGAACGCAAGTAGTCAGCAGGGCTGAGGAAGTGAAGCAGAAAAGCACACCAGGTGTGCAGAAACATCAAGAATGCAGCAATGGCATTTACTATGATTAAAGTCACTGTACAGTTCCAAACAAGGTACTGCTGAGCCATTCAAGGCATTGGTTCAGATCGCCACTGAAATGAAGCTGCGTGTGTCATTTGTAGCCTGATATATGTGTAATTGGAACTCATTTTCTCTGGGTCTGACTTTCAGCTAAATGTTAATCTAAGAAGAGATTCATACTAGTTTAATAAAATGTGTCTGTTCTTATCATTCCAGATGTAAGCTGATCTACAGAGTAAGGTTTTATCGATATGTTTTTTGCGAACTCTTGTGGTGAATCAGAAAAACAACGAAGCAGAAGGAAGATGTATTTGAGGAAATTAGAATGACATTAAAATACATAGTGGAGTCACATCAATCACTAAGTACCTTCTTCTAGACCTACTGTTCATGTAGGTTTAATGATCATACCCACCTTGGCTGTAAATCACAGCCCGAGCTCGCCGAGGTCGTGTGTGGTTCCACTGAGAAATAGGCTTTTCAAGGTTAATGGCGAGAGCCTGTATTGGGGGAATTCTGTTCAGTATTAAATGTCATGTCATAATACACATAGAAAACAACATCCCATTGCATGGAATTAAAACAGATGATATATTGCATTAATATTAGTTGGAACGTTTAGCCAGAACTTTTCATGAACTCCAAAGGGTTTGTCTTCTGTTTTGTAAAATCTGGTAAATTAGGAAAATTGGAAGGCTCATGTAATTATAATAACATTATTATTTAATGTTACTGAATATACAGGAGAATTATATAATAGAAAAATCAGACAAAAGACATAATTTCTATGCAATATTAAGACTTCATAAGCCTTAATATTGCATTCTGTGGACTGCGCATTTCAATAACGCTCTCTTTTTTAATAGTTGCCATTTCTGGACTCCATTTGTGTGTTTTATGTTATACTAACTTCATGTCCTACATATTGCTTATACGAGTGATCAGTGAACATTTGCCTACAGCTAACAAAGAGGATAAATTTAAACTTCGGCACAGGATAAGTCAGAGCACTTGAATCACATTTGACAGTGATGTGTATTACCATGAATAAGTGACTGCATCACAGAGAAAAAGACACGGTCACAATTGCATAGAAATTAGCACAGATTCATACCAAGAACGACATGAAATCTTCTTTTCTGTGTCCCGCTTGTTGTCACTGTGATGGCAGTGAAATGTGAAGTCACTTTAAGCATACCTGATGAGTCAGTGTCTGGATAATGTTTGTAAACAGCACATGCAATGTTTCTCTCAAATATAAATATTTTATCTATATTTTACATGGAAAATGTCAGATTTTATGCAGGTGCTGCATGAGGGAGTCAGCAAAATCGAAGGGGTCAGCTCATTAGCCTGTGGTGGTCAAAATAAATCTAGTCTTTCACGGAATACTCATTAACGTGCAGGAAAGGCACCTGGGCAGTTATTTCATTGTAGAGACATGCCTATCTCTTTAAATGGAGAGAGAGTTATGGGCTTTTTACATATGTGGCTTTAATTTGCCCTTTTAACTATTTTATAATGTCTCTGAGAGAGTTAAGGTTATATGCTTAAAACTGCATGCCTGATCTTCGAACTCGTTATTTTACAATGATATATTTGTGTGTAATTGTCATTATTCATACTTGTTTCATTGTTAGTACTGATATTATTGATTATCAATAACTGTTTCGGAGACTGTTTTTTGCCACAGCTCTGTCTGAGGTGTACAGTGGGAAGAAAATAGGCTGAGGGGTTTTAGTGATTAGTGCACCATGGACAGATATTGGCCACTTGATTTTCTAAACTCCCAGTACTTTGTTATTTAGCCGATTCATATCCCAAGAACTGGAAAAAAAAATGCCTGTAAAAGCTTCCTGGCCAGCAACAATACAAACCCTGTGGGGCTCGCTTTCCAAGGCCAGGCTGCGGGATAGCTGTTTGTTCACTCGTCCGGCCTCTGCTAGACTCCCTCATTTAAGAGAGACTGATAAAGGATTTGCTGGAGCATTTCTTTGACCTGGCATTTTGCTGATAGTACCAGCCCCATCTTATTCATGACACAGAAAGTATTAAAGAGGACTGTCTGTATCGATGTGATGGGACGGAGATTTCCGCAGGCACTGGGCAGATAACTACAGTGTCTCAGCACAGCGCTGTCATGCATTATTGTGGTGACATCTTTACCATACAGACATATATAGTCTTTCTGGTGGATTTTAAGGGTTTTATGGCAACCATCCTTCATCAGTATCTACAATAAGGACGTGGAAGTAATGAGCATGTAGTAGTGTGTGTGTGTGTGTGTGTGTGTGTGTGTGTGTGTGTGTGTGTGTGTGTGCGCGCGTGTGTGATCTATAGCACAAGTGACAATTTTGTTACTCTCTATCCATTTTATA
>JBBPCY010000150.1:8213718-8257974 GCA_037974405.1 Brachyalestes nurse | reverse complement strand
AATACCAGAATATTAATACAATTAACTTTTATCGAAGACTTCAAAGGGTCCACGAGGGTGTATGAATGTCACATTAATATAAACAAAACCAAAATTAGGAAAGGTGTGAACGAGTTCCATTTTAAAACGCAAAGCTTGCACAGTAACCTTTACTGGTTATGTGAACGAGGAAAAACGTCACAACTAAGGAATGATCTGATCTCAGTTCAGCCCTCTAACTCGAAGCTGCTTTGTGACACGTGAGGCCATTCAGTTCCAGTGTAGCTGTTTTAAGGGTTAAGCGCGTCCCCTGCTGGTGGAATTTCAGTTTGCAGCTTTCTGTGCCGGCATTCTTTCATGTACACTATATGGATAAAAGTATTGGGACGCCTGACCATTACACCAACAGGGACTTTAATGACATTGCATTTAAATACATAGACTTTAATATGGAGTTGAACCCTCTTTGCAGCTGTAACAGCGTCCACTCTTCTTGGAAACCCTTCGACAAGATTCTTCAAGTGCTTCGGTTGGAATTTGTGCCCATTCATTTCTGAGGCCAGACACTGATGATGGACGAGAAGACCCGGCTCGCAGTCTCCGTTCCAGTTCATCCCGAAAGTGCTGGATGGGGTTGAGTCCAGTCAAGTTCTTAGTCACCGAACCCATCCAACCATGTCTTTATGGACCTTGAGCACTGGGTCACAGTCATGCTGGAACAGAAAAGGCTCTTGCCCAAACTGTGTCCATGGCGGTGTCCAAAATGTCTTGTTTTGCTGAGGCATTAAGATTACCCTTCACTGGAAGTAACCCAAACAATGAAAAACAGGTGTGTCCCAATACTTTTGCCCCCTCCCAATCACAGAACATTCAGCAATAAAGGCAGCATGGTGCTTCTTTTACATATCACCCTAGACATGCTGATACATTTGACCAGGCCCACTATGGACCCGGATGCCTCTACAAGTTAAAGCAGAAAAGTCTCTGAATGTATTTCCTGACCGTAGTTAAATGTGTACTGCTATAATGTTGCTTTTTTCACTCAGTTATTCGCAGCTGGTTCCATGAATCAAGTATGTCTTTTTTAGTGTCATCAATAAGAGCTAATTTTACTGTTCATATAAACAGTTACTTTGTATGAGTAAACTGCTAATTTGATTTTTGAACCACAGTCTAACTAAACTCTTTTTTTTTTATACATCATGAATATCTTATCTCTTCCATTAGCCGAGCGCATGGGCCAGCACAAAAGCACAGTCGCTCACCTCTAACTTGCTGAGGGAGTCTCAGTGGACTGATTATGCGGCATTATTTCACACTAAGGAGAAAGGAAGAGGAAGTGACTCTGTTCTGGTGACCTGAGAGCCAAAGGTTCGCTCCCAACTCCCAAGCCCGTCCTTGCCCCTTGGCAGCGCTACTTAAACCAATGAACCTTTGCATAAATCATCCCCGTTTCATACCTTTTAGATGAAATTCATTTAAATCAAAGAGCACCACCTATTTCTGGACACAATTAAACCGAGAGACTGGGTTGTAACACAGGATTCCCTCTCTGTTATGAAGACAGATGGGAATCCAGCGGCTGCCGGCCTGGTTGGCTCGACTGAGACCATTGAAGCACAATCTGATGTGTCATTTGTAAGTGTAGAGCCTTTGAAATCTACAAAAGCAGTACAGCACACTTGCACATCCATGTGTAGAACAGGAAGGGCTGATTGAATTCCTGGGCTTACTTGTGTCTACAGGTCTGTGGGTATCCGTTTCTTCAGGATTAGCTTTTGATAGCTGCTAAACTGTGGCCAAGGTCACAGGCAAGAAGATGATACACCTTCAGTTCAGTTTAAAAATACTCCAATGATTGATGTCCTGTGTTTATAGAATTTTACACTGCAGCTACCACAGAAGCACACACCCTACTAATGAGCATTGCACAAACTGCATGCCAAAATCATCCCATCACATCAAATCTTGTCAATTAAACCGTCTCAGATAGAAATGCGTATGAGCTGCACTGTCATTTATCCGATGAAACCTTGAAATATGTTGTTTACATTATTTACCAACCTGCTTCATGGTGATAGATTCGAAATCATACATGAAAAAGTGGGCCGAACAATTCATGTTTACATAATCAGCCCACATTGCGCAGTTCTGCATTTCTCATATTACATAACAGTAATACACTTGGAGTACATAGCACCTTTCACACATTTACAGTGCAGCTGAAACAATGCAGAGTTAAACAATAAGACCAAAAGGCAAGGACAAATGACAAGACCAAAATAAAGCCAAGTCAAAAATACAATGAAAATACAATTAAAACAGTGTAAATAGTAAACTGTTACTGAATGTAAGGAAAACAAATGGAGCTCGCTAAAAGCCTAATTGAATAAATCACTTCCATTTGTATCAGAGCATTGTAAATCTATTCTGTTTAAAGAGGCCAGTTGGTCAGTGTATAGATACTGATTCAGCAGCACTTTCATTGTAACAACCGGACCACATTCTTAAATAGAAGCATTATCCAGAATGGAAAGCTCTGTCTTTTCACTCTTCCGGTGGCTGAGGTTTGGATTTACGAGCTGCTGGATTTTGTGCACCACCACTATCAAATCCCATGCCCCCCTCCACCACCTTCCCAGCCCTAACCCCGAAGAATTTCCATTCATATGGGCATTGATGCAGCCGTAGATATATCTTCGCGCTGAGCAGCATCTGTCGTGAATTTGCCTTCCATTCCTCTTTTGTGCCTTTCTCATACAGGGCATTGATAAGGAGTGGAGTTTTTTGTCTCAGCTCTGGAATTAATTCTCATTGTTTCGAAGGCACTCATTATAGCTGCTACGCATGGACTAGCCTGTCGATACGGCTCGCTCCGTCAACTGAGAAAAATGGCAGCGGGAGGCACGTGTGAACCGTGAGAGAGTTCAATGCGGCCTAAAAATGCGTTCATACCCCACTGCTTGGGGCCTAGTCTCACGGCACTGGATTTACAGGGGCAGTTTGCATGCGCGCAGTCCAAACCATTACCTCGATCAATAACGGAGGCCGTGTTCGAAAACCACCCCGCCGCTCTTTTTATGTATGTAATGAAATTGTTCCCCCTGCCTTGCACTAATAAGAGAGCATTATGACATAGATGGGCGACAAGCCACTTATCTGAACTAAAGTAGTGCCTTTGGTTGCATGACATGCGTGAGGGTATTGTGCCCATGGGGCCCTGAGCTAATACATAAACGCTGGAATTAGAGAGTCAATGGAATTGCGTTCATGCCAGGAGAACTACTAACGTGCAATACGTTGGCTTTGAATTTGTTTAGCAAGGTGGATGATGATGGCTCGTAACGTGTTTAGCGGCTTCTGATATCCTTGTTATTTTCCTGTCCCATCCTTCTGGCTCACTCTTTTGCAGAAAAAAGCGTCCTTGAGGGGATGCAGGGTACTTGCTATGACCATTTATAGCTTGAGAAATCTTTGTACCATCTAAATTGTTCAGCTGGTGTTCATTGTAATCTGAATGAACCATCAAAAGTGTTCTCAATAGTCTCGCCTTCAATGCAAGTGAAAGTCAGATTGTGTCATAGCTGATGAAATGGCACACATATTCTTTCGCGGATTTTTTTGCTTGATAGAAATGGGGTAATATGCACCAGGTCTTAGATTGGATTGAATCCCTGCAGCATGGAACGATCATTGACATCCCACTGAATTCCCACTAATAGACCTCTCCCATTGACGGGGCTGGACAGAGCTTACCTGGAGGAGCCTAGAGGCCACTCTGTGTGTGATGTGCCTTTGAGGCTGTTTACTCAAGTGTGACAGCCACCCTGACAGTAACGGATGACACCCTGGCTAACACTTCAAAACACCTTATTTGACCTATTAAAGTCCAAGAAAATGTCAGGGGGGAGTGAAATTCACAATTTAAACTGATGAGGCTACAAAAATGTAATGCAGCACTGACAGATATACGGCAGATATATGGCTATATGGCTGTTAAAGGAACTGTAATTGGAAAATTACATTTACACAGTTTTGTACTTTCCCCACTCCAATTCCGCTTTTATGCATTTAGCGCTGTAGCTACATGGCTAATTCAGCTAACGAACACCAGAAGTCAATAGCTACCTAAATCCTTTCTGTAAATACACCCCAAACCCTGTAGGTTGCAGGCAGCTATTTTAGACAGCAGGGTCTGTTTTCCCAAACCACCTCAGGAGTAGGAGTGCTGATCTTGATTAAGGTTTTGTGACAAGGACTGTTATAAATATGGAGGATTTATATATATATCCTTATTATGATTGTGCTGTGAATACCAACCCTGCGTGTCAGAAATTGCTGCTTGTTTTGTTCATTTTTAGAGCTCACAGGCCTAAACCACACTGAGGAGTCTGCACCACCTTAATGAACATCTGGATGGGGTTTGAGCAGGTTGAGAAAATGAGATGTATTTTTGGAAAACTTTAGGGTTGACTGTGGAGTTCTTGCATTTGTTAGCAGAGTCTAAACTAAAGAAACTAAATTTGGATGGCAAAAAAAAAAGAAAAACAGTTGCCTGAACTTTTATTCACCTCAACTTTCGACAGTAGGAAATGAACATGAATTTTTTGAAGGGTTGTAATTAGGTGTCCATCTGTGCGTCTGCACTGAGCTCAGCTCGTTGTCACATGTATGTGCTTAAGCTCGCTTAATAGCTTAATCACCAAGATCTGTCCAATGTGGTGGACAAATACAAATAGTCAAGGAGAAGCACTGTTGTCTGTACAATGGCAGGTCAGAAGCTGGATTAGGATGCTGCTCATTAATTTGGGATGAATTACTTTGTGCTTGTTTGCTGTTTTGCGAGGGCAAACCGGGCTACAGAACAGTTCCCTCGGGGTATATGGAATAAACACAGAATTCTGTTGCATCAGATAGTGGATGTGCCAACATAATGTAACCCAAGGATAGAACCTGCCTCTGGATGTAGTTTTTTTCTATTTCGTTGCTGTTGCACTTGCACAGAGCTAAAATCCAAAGCGCATTTTGCATTTACAGATACAGCAGCAGTTTAAAAAAAACGATTGAAATCTATTAAATTGAACATTTCGGCTCAACATACGTTGCAGGTCAAATAACTGATTCATGGGGGGATTCTTCAAGAGCACCCAGTTTGTGTCAATATATTGAAAAGGAAATTAATTCCAAACATGGGTCTCAAGCCCAGGGACATAGCGAGCTTTTGATTTCAGGCTTACACGTATCACCGGAGCCTTTCATGTGACTGAAACTGTCTGTAAATCTAAGTGTTTGACCTCTGTGTTTGCATAAGAGGCTTCACTTCAAAGGGCACATCGGATAGGAAGCTAGAGCTCGCTTTTATTTCTGTACTTTTAGCTAATAAAACAGGAAAGCCTTATGCTAACATTTAGCCAACAGTCTATATGACATTTGGCAAAACTCTGTAGGATCTGTATGGAGGTTAACCTAATGCCTGATAGATGATCACCTATGGATTGTGGCAAAGGAAAGATGAGTAAAAATGTTGACGTTAGTTACATTTTTTTCTCATATTCACTTTTTTAGACTAAGCCAGAACCAGGGAGCCAGTAAAAATTATTTCAATAAAGAGTTAGTGCTTGTTTGTGTCCATTTTGTAAATAACAAAAACTGTTATTTGTCAATTTTAAATAAATATGCACTAGTCCATTAACATTTAGATTTCTGCACATTTTTGGTGTTAGAAAACTGAGGAGAACTTGTTTAATTTGTGTTGCTATCATATATTCATGGGCTAGTTCATCTAATTTCAGCATATAGATGATACTGTTGCATGGTCACAAGAAATGGTCACAAGAAATTAGACAAACTGCTCATATAAACTGCTTGAAATTAATCTTTATTCATAAAACGAGTGAACGTTTGATTTAAATATTTCAGTCTAGTTGGATATATCTTTCTGGGGGCTGAAGTGCCACCAATGGCCAAAAAGTGCAAACTCAGGATACATTTGATGCTGCTGGCATTGCATTAAAAATTCCACCTTCCTCAGGTGGGGCTCCATCAGCTTCAGCACTTCATTCATCTAGACGTTGTTTAGCTGTAGCTTCCCATTCACCATATTTACAGCCAGCCAAAGCTTTATAATGCCTGATCATTTACATTTACATTATTTAGCAGACGCTTTTATCCAGCTACAGGGGACAGTCTCCCTGGAGCAACTTGGGGTTAAGGGTCTTGCTCAGGATCCCAGTGGTGGTGTGCTGAAGGTAGGATTCAAACCCATGACCTCTTGGTCCAGAAGCAAGTGTACTAACCACTAGTCCAGTATTTTGTACACAGCTTCCTATATTGTCTGGTATATTCCATTCTATTGCTGTTGTTTTATTTTACTGTGGCTCATAAGAAAGTTAATTGGTTGAACAGGCTACTGGTAAAACACATTGTGAGGGAAAAAAAGCCAGTTAATGAAGTCAAAACTGTTTTGGGATTTTGATATTGATCCGCTGAAATTTCAGATTAAAATGGGCACTAAATTAGTCAGTCAATGAATGGTAGATAGGGGTTGATTATTTGGTCAACATTATCACATCACATGTTGAAAATGACCATCTTGTTGATGTGCCAGGGCTGTTAATTTGGACGAAATCCCCTTTTTCCTCTGTTCTTTTTAACATTGAAAATGGTCAGCATGGAGAGTGATCCCTGTTTCTATAATAAACCAAATATGTAAGAAGATTTGAGCAATATTCAGATGCAGACAATGTCTTTAATTGGATGGCCAACTTCATAAGACAACTAAAGGTACAATTTGTTGTAATGGAAGGAAAAAAGCAGAACAATGGCCAAAGACAGCATTGTGAATGCTTTCCTCTTTGTCTTCAAAGATGAGCTTCAAAGGGAAGCTCTGGTGCTTGAAAGAATCAATAAAGAATGAAATCACAGTATGATAAAAGCGAATGCCTGTAATCGTGACCTATTTACTGTACGTTTCATGCATGCAAAGGCTACATGAACATGCTTTTAATTGTTCGAGAAAACAACGACTTTCAAAAGCTTTGGGTAGTTGGTTTTGGCTTTTAACAATTAACAGTTTGGCTCAGGATCACAAATGTGATTGTATGGGTGCGGCAATAAGGGCCCTTACTTAGTCAAGTCACCACCAATGTCATTATAACAGTAGCTTGCTTGCATTATCTGAATATGTAATTGACATTTTGCACAACAAATTTATGTGCAGTATTTAAAATTTCAGCCCTGGAAAAAAATAAGAAACACTGCAAAAATGTTCAGTTTCTTAGGTTTTATATTTTATAGGTGAAATAAAAAACTGAAACTGAAGTTTTAAAGAACTGCTGACAATGATTCTCCTAATTTCCAAATAAAACATATTGTTCTTTAAAGCATAATTGTAAAGAAAATGACAAAACATAAGAGAAATGATGAAGTGTTTACAGAATTTGAATAATTCAAAGAAAACAAATCTCTTGTTCACTCGTAAATGAAATGGCAATAATTACCTTTGACATACTTCTAGCAGTGTTTTGCCATCTGACTGGTCACATTGAAATAGGAGAGTGTTGATAACGGCAGTGTTTTTATATTAAATAAGATCTGATTCATCTGATCAAATCAGTACCTCATAAAGCAGAATGAGGTGCTTGTGTAGGAATTGACACTGGCAAAGAATGGTTGTCGTACTGTGCAGTAAGTGATGCTGATTTAAAAATGAATTGCAGTGGTCTCTTTTTTTTCCAGAGCTGTATAAACAGTAAATATAAAATGTACTGTATATATTACAGTAATATACAGACCTCATAAATGCTTTTCAGAATGAATGGGTAGAAATTCCCACAGAAACACTTAAAAATCTTGTTTGAAGCCGTCCAGGAAGACTGGAAGCTGTTATAGCTGCAAAAGGGGGACCAACTCCCTGTACATAGAATTTAACCAACCATTAAATTCTATGTATTTGAATGCAATGTCATTCAAGTCCCTTTTGGTGTAATGGTCAGGCATCCCAATACTTTTGTCCATGCAGTGTATCACAGTGACAGTTTTAGTCCCTAAATGACAGTTGCCTTCTGAAGGCCACTGCAGAGTACAAATCCTTTCTTTTATGCCAGCAAACAAGACATGATACGACATAAAAATCATATCGTGAAATAATTCAGTCTGCAATAGGAGAAGGGATCACTTGTTTACTACATTGAAAATGGCTATGAACCTATAACCTTGTGGTTATAGTTGCACATCACCCTACTGCTGCTGTGTATCTACAAAGAACCTTAATCAGCAGAGGGCAAAAGACTTCTATTACCTGTGATCTTGCCAGGGGTACATTCACAAACTTTGATTTTGTCCCCTTATTAAAATCTGCTCCCATAACATGCACAGTAAAGCATATCAAGCATATTGACATCTTCTGTGTGCTATATGTTTTCTGTCACTGTATAAAAGCAGCAAATGTTCAGCATCCCCATCATAAAATTATGTTATTAAGGGAGAAGAATAGATTAATGGTGCTTTGGACCTTTTCAGCATTTCAATTTACATACAAATGCATGCAAATTGTGCACTAAAATCGGGATATTTAAATGTGTTTCGTGTGGAGGCTGTTACTTATTTTCAATAAGAAAATCAACAAAACATGTCCTTTGCCCTGGGGAATGCACTCAGCTGTAAAATACAGTATGGTAATTACAGGTTCACTTCCACACTTTAACAGACCTGAGTTCGTTGCAGTTAAAAAGACACCCGAGAACTTTTTTTCTGGCCTGGGATTGAATGATCACATTCAGTTGGCGAGTGCATCTACAGCAGGAAGGCTTTAAGGAACCAGTTTTCTTTGAGTTTTGTATAAGAGACTAGCCCAGACCTTAGGTCAGGTTTTTTTTTATGTTACATTTGGAAGTACTGTGCAGGAGCCTGTGCTTAAGTGTTAACAGACTGTAAATAGGCCAGATTCTGGAAAAAAAAAAAAGTGTGTGGCATGTGTTGCAAGTGCATCTAAAGCTGTCTCATTTTAAAAAGCCAACAACCCAGTCAGTGCGTTATCTTCTATTTTAGACACCCCTGACATTCCTTTAGATGGGTGCAACCTCACCTCAGAGGATGCTGCAAAAGCTTGCACCACCAGCCAGCTCAGTTTGTGTCGCTTAAAAGGTCTTTGGGCCAACCACATTAGATTTGCCCTGCTTTGAAAGACATTCTTAACTATTACATACGTTTTGGATAAGTTGGTAGATAACTTAAGATAAGATGAGGTAAGTTATGGAAGATAAGGACATTCTTTTGTCATGAGCATGCTCAGTGCAACAAGAGGAATAAAAATAAGACAATAAAGAATGAAAAAATACAATAACAATAGTGCAACAGAATGACAAATCTATAAAAGATAATGACAGATCAGTAGTGCAAGTGGTTTATAAATGTGACTTGGTGTTCGTGCCATAAAAACGTGGTGAATGCAATAAAATGAAATAAAACGCAATAAAATGAAATGAAATGAAAAACAGTGAGATAGCAGCAGGTAATGAGGGGATGTGACTAACATTCAGTAACATTCAGACTGTAAAACTTTAAGATAAGTTGAAAGATATTGATCTCGTTTTGCTACAGTGCTTAAATGAAAGGCTGGAATTGTGTGTGCTATTGTGTATTTAGTAGAGCTAGGAATTTTGGGGCCATATCACAGTTTGCCAGGCTATTGAGTAAAATTCTGGTCCTGTGTTAGTTTTAATGTTGCACAAAATGCACATTGTGTTATTTTGTGATGCAATAGCAAGTAAGAATTCTTCATAAACAAAAATGACTACCCAGAATTTACCTGTATTTGTTTGCGTTATGTTTTATGTATTTGTTTCGGTGTTGAATATTCGATTATTTCACCTTTTTACCCCTTAAGACCCCAGAGTAATTCTTGAACACTCTGTCTGACAGTTTTACAATACAAAGTTGTTTTAAATAGAACATTTTTATCAAAAAATCAAGGCAAAATGTCAAAGTTTTGATTTCATATTCATTTTCATTACTGCCTTACTCTGAAAGACTAAAACACAGAAAAGTATGTTACAGATATTATAATGACAAACTACTTTTAAACAAACAAAAAGTAAAATTCAGGTGAATGGTTTGGCTCTAATTTTGACTGTTAAACACTAAGCATTTGCTTGAAGAAGTTGAGCTCATTTAGATAATCAGAAATGCCAGTGCAGCACAGCTCATCACAAATTCTAAACAAATTTAGGATAAAACATTGAAATAAATTGTTGGGTCACTCCTCCATCAAAGTTTGGCACTGACAGTACAATTTTATGAATCTGAAATTGGCTTCTTGATTTAGGTTCCATCATAAATGGAACCTTATTGGCTGTTCTGGCTAAAATGGAGCATCAATACATTGAGACTGTATCATTTATTAAAAAAATATTTTAGCAAGAATAAAATAAGTATTGGAACTGGAACTTCATTTGATAAAACAGCTAAACTGACCATAAAGATTTTAAGAAATGCGTTTCTTGAGCCTACTTCTGCATCATCGCTGTTTTCTGGTTAAGTAAACATCCAGTCAGACTCATATGTCTACTTATCTGACTGAAGGTTGGCTCACAGCATCATGCAAATTCTTTCATCTTCTTGTAAAAAATATGTATGGTATTGAAAATGAGTTCATAAACTTGTTCAGGAAACAATAATGAATACATAAACCTGGCTGTAGATTGCTTTAAACTTTATTCCCATCAGCATATGGAGGGACAACACACTGTGTGTGTTCTGAAGTGTTTGATGCTGCTGTGAAAGTGCTCATGATATTTTCTCATTCTTGTATTTGTGTGTAGCAGGGGTTTGAGAATTGGCCATGTTGAGAACTGTGCGTTGCAGGTGAAAATAGGCTGATATTTGTTTTGTCTTCCTTAGAACAAAGAGAAAAGAAGCAAAGCCTCAGGGTTTTTTCCCAATTTGTCTGTGAGATTTAAGCACTGAGGCACATGAAAGTACATTTTCCAAATAGCGTAATCAATGTAATCCTCTGCTTTTGAGAACATTTGAGGATTTAGTGTACATGCTACTAATTTTACGTCAAATTTTAACAATCACATGTATTGCTGATGTTATTCCAATGAAAGAATTTAGCTTGCTGTGGTGAAACAAATTAAAAAAAGACAACTCCATTAACTTTAGGTGCTGTTTACAGTCTGAGTGGTAAACATTCACTTTTTAGTTTGAGAACTGCTGCAGCGTTACTCCGCCAGTCGTCTGTCCAACAGGGCTGTACGACAAAGCAAGCAGACAGAGGAGAACAACTATATACACGATTTTTTAAATAAACTGTTTCAGTTATTCAAAGTCAAGAAGAAATTCAGTGAGTTAAATCAGTAATCAGTAGATGAACTAACGCTACAGCTAAACAGATGAGAGGCAGTCATCGTCTCCTAGACAAGAAAAAATTATTTGGCAGCACTTTACTGAAGGCCAGCATTCATATGTTGTAACCTTAAAAAATAACATGATACGCTTAATGATAATGATTTAAACCTGATAAGAAATTGCGCAGCAAAGTATCATCAGGCTATTGAATATTGTGTGGGTGTGTGACAGAGGGAGGAATTGTATAGTCTGATGGCCGTGGGGAGGAAGGATTTTCTGTGGCATTCAGTGGAGCACTTTATGCTGGTGAGTCTGTGGCTAAAGTTTTATCGATATTTTCAGCTAAATAGGTGATGTGGAAAGGTGATCCACAGGTAATACTGGAAATGGAGAAATATCGTTTCTAACCTCAGGTGTCATGGTTGGCCTATCTGCACTTTCCGATCATGTTTTATAGTAATAATATAAAATAATAATATAAAAGTAAGACAGAAAGGGAAGATGCTCAACTTCTAGTTTATTAGGAACTTGTACTTACATTCACTGGCAGTTCTATCTGGTACACCTATTCGTCACTAGCTGGAATATACAGTGGGTCACTAGGATACATGCTGAGACATAACTGTAGCTACACTTTCGTACGTATGCTGTTGACATTTTTCAGCAGCGGTTCTACAAGTGAGAAGATGACTCTCATCAGCTTTTGACCGCATTGCCTATTTTTATTACACACGGTTTATGTGAAAAGGATAGAAAGGTTGCAAGACAGGCATGATTTCCAGGAGAAGTCACATAAAAGTACATCCTTACTGTAAAAGTACATCCTTAAAGAAGATACTCTACTCACATTTTATAACAGAACCTTAGCAAAGTGTACGAAAGCAAATGTGTCACTACGTTGAGTGCATGTCTAGAAGCTTTATATAAGGTTACAGATGCACTGCAGTAGTTTTTAGTCAGTACGGCTACACACAGAATGGCCTCTGAAGTGTTTGATGCTGCTGTGAAAGTGATATTTTCTCATCCATGTATTTGTGTGCAGCAGGAGTTTGAAAATTGACCATGCTGAGAACTGTGCATTGCAGGTGAAAATAGGTTGAGACTTTTTTGCCTTAGAACAAAGTAAAAGGATCCAAAAGCTCAGGTTCTTCCTATTTTATGTGAGATGTAAGCACTGAAGCACAAAGAGTGGCATTTCTCAAATAACTCAATCAATAAGTTCCTCTGCTTTCAATGACTTGTGTTGTTTGCATGGCAGATTATCTATTAGGCCCTTTAAGCCTTGAGTCGCTAAATACAGAAAAATGGAGATGCAGATAGAAAGAGCCACTGTTGCTGTGATCAGAAGGTCATAATACTTTGCATGCAACACTCCAACTTAAATTGCTAGGAATTAATGGGTTGGCATCACTTTGGACCGCTGGAATGGCCCATACAATGAACTTGAAAGGCTTTGGATGAACGCTGAGTCAGACGTTCCCACGTGTTGAAACACTGGAACGTGCTGAATGCTGTAAATGGGAATTATTTCGGGGCCTCATGGTCACCTGTTAATTAGAGCTCATTTTTGAAGGCATTGCAAGCTTTCAAGATTTTGTTAGAGTGTACAGTTGCCAGCGCTCAATACAGAGACAAACAGTTTCATCTTATCTGCGCTTAAATGCGTACCGTGTCTGCTAGTGCATAAAAACCAGAAATAATTAATTCACAAACAAGCAAATGAAGGGAACCCATAAAACAACAGCCTGAAATTGTGCACAAAAAGGAAAGGGAGAGGAGCTCTCATTAAATATTTAGCCATGAATATACAACAGTTGCTTCTGGCGTTAATAATGGGTGGACGTAGCAAAAAAGCATGAGGCTTAAAGACTACAAAATCAAAAGGTTCTCTCGGTATAAGAGAGCAGTGTGTGAGGAAAAACGAGAAAGGATGGAAAGGTACATGTACACATTTCCTGGAGCATATATTAATTTGTTTACAGTGCTGCCTTTCCTGAGGACACAGGCATGCATAGCTTTGATCAGATGTTTGGATAAAACCCACTAATATTGTGGCCTATTGTGGACATGAGTCTCAGCAGGCATCAGAAATTAATGAAAGACGAATTATTTTTTTCCATTACTGTACTGCTGCTTTACTGTATTCTCTTGCTTTACTATTATCTATAACTGTTATCATGTTTGTTATTATTATTGTTATTGTTTTTGTTGTTGTTCAAACAAATGGCATGCTTTGTTGATAGAAAATAAGTGAATATAAGTACACATTGGCTATAGAAACTATGTGTATTTGGGTTATATTTCTTCAAATTTCAGCGCACATTTTTTATTTATTGCCTGAGTTTAACATACTGGAAACATGAGTGGCGCATCCAAGCACGCATGTTTGGGCTGACCTCATTAACCAACGTATTCATTTTACTGTACAAGGTAAAACACAAAGCCAATTGTTAGTGAGAAAAATAATAAAATAAGTATTATAATTATTTTTTAATAATGTTTTTTATTTGTAGTGGTAGTAGTAGTAGTAGTAGTAGTAGTAGTAGAACTGTAGTATTGTTGATGTTGTTGTTTTTGATACTACTACTACTACTACTACTAATAATAATAATAATAATAATAATAATAATAGACAGTTTTAGGGATTGTCCCAAAGTCATGCTTTAGAGCAGGAATTATTTTATCAACACATTAACAAGAAAAATCCCTTAACGTCTAGAGGATTAGTGTTTTGCTGCCCTAATCTCACTCTTTCCTTCACCAAATTTCCAAGACATCATTCTAAGACCCGCCTTCTTGAGGCTCTCTCAGATTTTCTTTCACAACAGTGACAAACTCATAATGCTCTTCAGTTAGATCCATGCTACTCTGGTCTTCGGACTATGAGTTACAGATGGAATACGTCATGGATTTTAAGCACAACACCCATTATATTTCTTATTTATAGAGTTGAGATGTCAGCCACCCAAACAATGGGGGTGTACTTTACACATGGGAGGATCTGTTCTACTTTTAAAACGATGTAAACAAACCACTTTCGCATTGTCCAAGCTTAAACGCTCGTCATTTGTGTGAACAAAGCATTAGAGAGGAGCATTGTTAACTAGGAAAACACAACTGTGAAAGGTTCCAGTCGGCTGCTTGCTGCCGTACACTCACCGGCAGGTTTCTTACACAAAGCAAAATCCTCTCGTCAGCTGCTAAGTGCCAGATAAACATCTCTCTTACCCTTCACCTGTTATTAGTGTGATAGCGTTACCCATCACTCTACTGTTCTTCTTAAGTTTTCCTTTTATTATTATTATTTTTATAGCTCAATTTAGCACCTCTTCTCCTACAGTTTTTAAAATATCAGAACGTTTCCAATGTCAGAATGTTCATTATTATTTATCTGGTGCAGTGTGCTTATGTAGAACTTTTTGATTGGTTGATCACGGGCCAAGTATTACTCATTGAAAAAATTGTTTTTTTGTGGATGAGTAGGCTCTGTAATATAAGTAGAGAGCTGATGGTTCAAATTGTGCGTCGGAGGGAGAGTCTGTAATGTGACGGCTAAGAAGTCTAGAAAGGGACAAAACACGGAGAAACACAAATACAGAGAAACAAACGCTGCGCAAAACACACAGGAGAGCCATAAACAAACTAAAGATACTAAAGCTCAAGTCAGTTATTAAAAACAGAGATGTGTCTCACTGTTTGTTGTGGTTCAATTGAAAATAATCAGCTGGTGAAAGCGGCAACCATAAATGGCTTGGTAAGAGCTGGTCAGTTTATGCTCCTCTTGGTGGTTCAGTGTCTGGCACTGAATCGGAAGATGTCCAATTTTAATCCACAGTGCAAGGATTTTTTTAAAAACTTTTTTTGTCCGTAAAACCAATGTTTGTGTGTCTCCAAACACTGGTTTTATAGTAACCATGGAATCACACTTCACATTTTCTTACGGGAATGCCCCTGGTGTCTTATAGACATTCATCTCAATCTAACTCTGGCTGACTTTGTTGGAGATAATATCAGTTTCTTTGTCGTGGTTCTCTCATGTTGGATCTAAGCTGTTAAGCCCAGAACCCTCACCATTTAAATGGTGAGCCACAGGATTCCAAGAGGATGCCACACCTGTGCCGTGCAGTGGTAAAACATCCAAGCTGATTCCCTTTATCTCTTTCTATGTACGGCAAACGTGTGAGTCCTCTTGGCCCCCACAGCTATCGCTGAACATCAAGCGAGGCACACTTTTTGAAAAACATGTCATATGCATAATGTATGATCTGTGGTGGTAGTGGTGGTGCCATCTTTTGGTAGGAATGAATGTTTGAATGCAGTGAGCCATTCTCACTATCCAGCACTCATTCCTGGAAAAAGAAATCAGTATTAGACTCCGGGAGAAAAAAGCCATACTAACAGACTGTAATACTTGGCTAGTCAAATTCTCATTAAGCTTGCAGGTCAAGACGGATTACAGAGAGAGACGAGAAAAGTAACCTCATCACGTCAATATTATTGACTAGGTGTGCTCTCTTCAAATATTTTAGCTGAATGACCTCAATTTAACTGATTAGAGACAAATTTAAACTGTAAATTTAAACTGTGGCAAAATGTAAACTTGTAATGAATCACTGGCCACGAAACATACCTTTGCTTTCGAAATTACCTTGTGTGCACTTCTACAAACGTTCAATTGCATGCACACAGCTTGCATAGAAAAGCACTGACAATAGAATGGGATGTCCAGAGCAAGGGTGTCGAACTGTCCTGGAGGGCCGTAGTCCAGCACATTTTGGTGATTTCCCTGCTCAGAAACACCTGGTTCACCTCGCCAGTTAATTGTCAGGTTTAGTGAATGTGTTTGAGCAGGGGAACCATCAAACTGTGCTGGACATCGGCCCTCCAGGACCAGAGCTAGACACCCCTGTTCTAGAGCATCCCAACACGAGCCTAAGGTTACCATACCCAAAGTAAAGCATCAGCTAGAGGGTATAAATCCCTCCAGTATTGCGCTGTAAAGAGGAACTGTGTTCTCTGTAGTGATAGATCCCCATCCAGTCCATTTGAGATTAGTTGGAGTAGCGTTTGTGATCCAGAACTAATCGTTCAGCATCAGTATCTGACCTCATTAATGCTTTTGTGGCTGAATACAATCAAACCTCTAGAACTATGTCCCAACATGAAGCGTAAAGCCTTCCTTTACAAGTAGAGCCTGCTACTCTGTTAATACCTTTTGATTTTAGTAAGTGGTGTTGCCAGTTTATCAGAATCATGTTTAATCAACAATCATTGACAATTTTATTAGATGTACCTACCATATAAGTTCTTTGTAGGTGTAGCGTAACTGATGGTGGCACCTACATAAGTTACCTACCTCAGTATTACAGTTGAACATAACGTTATGGCTTAATGGTGTGTGACTGTGTGCACGGCTGTAAGTGTGTGCATGTATTTGTATATACACACACAGTTGGTATCATTGCTGTGCTGAGAATGGTCCAATGAAAATCTGTGCAATCTGTTCATAAAGTAGAGGGTGGCAGATAAACTGTGCATTTTTTCAGGATTAAATCTATTGGTCTTAAAGTAGACTGGGGCTTGCACTGTGCTTTTGTTGGTCCCATCATACCAGCGATGTGCCAGAC
The DNA here is from genome assembly GCA_037974405.1 of Brachyalestes nurse. NCBI lineage: Eukaryota > Metazoa > Chordata > Actinopteri > Characiformes > Alestidae > Brachyalestes > Brachyalestes nurse. The sequence goes on along the minus strand of JBBPCY010000150.1, from coordinate 8,241,019 downwards.
AGGTGAGAGAGGACAGAGCAAGCTGATACCTTAATTGGGTGGTGTTGAGGTGCCCAGGTGGTTCTGTGTAGCGGCAGGGCTGAGATGCCGGCTAGAGGGCTGACACCTGACTTGGTGAAGGGCTGAGACAGGACACAGTTGGGCGATAATTGACTTAGGTAGGCCTGACATTTGGCACGGGCAGATAAGGCTTGGAACTGAGTAGACTGGGCGTCCTATACACTAAACCCTGCTGTTTTTCTGCGAGGTGTATACTGTATTGGGCTATTTAGCAAGCAGCTTCCTGAAGGCTTCACCACCTCTGGTTCATGTCTGGAACCGACCAAAAACAGACAGTTTCTATATATACGTTGTGTGCTATTGTGTATGTGTACATTTGGCAAAAAGGACTGAGCTTGAGGATTGCAGAATGGCAGAATTTAAGTTTAATGAATGTTTTCATGCCAAGGCTGAGCAACACAGCTGCCTGTCTTTTCCAATAAGCTGCTCATAGTCCGTAGCTCATGGCATCTCTCTGAGGGAACTGCAGATGTCTTGAATGCAGAACCCAACTGAAGGGTGTTAGGAAGACACTCCGGGAGACGATTTTACAATGTTCACACTTAATTTCACACCATGTAAACCTTATAAGTGATGTTCAGAGAGTGTGGACACAAGTAACAACAGAATAACAAAATGCTTTTTCCCCCTCCACCCCACCCCATGACTTTATCACACTTCATTCTGTGGGTTTTTTGGCCTATTCAAAAAGAGGAAATAAATAATACATCTGAGCCACCCTGCAGCCACCGTTTTGTTTCAATACTGAAGAAGAGTGTGACAGCAGACCTGCGTCAAATTCAGACGCTGTCTTAGCTCCTAAACAGGCTTTTCAGTCAGCAGCGACATGAGGATGGGATAAGGAGAGAAATCACCAAGCTGTGCTGAACGCCAGCTCTTCAGCTGGTGGTCTAGTGGTTAGGGCGTTCGGCCTGCGATCAGAACGTCGTTGGTTCGAATCCCAAGACTGCTAGTGGCACCTCTGAGGTTCCCTTGAGCAAAAAACCATCCCCACACACTGCTCCCCAGGTGCTGTGTTCCTGGCTGCCTGCTGCTTCACTTGGTGAATGGGTTTAAATACAGAGAGAGAATTTTGTGCTGTTCACACTGTGTGCTGTGGTATGACAAAATGGTCACTTTCACTTTACACTTCAGGACTGGAGTTGGGAACCCTGCTGTAAAGGAAGAGTTCAGTCAATAATGCTAATGCTGCTAACAAGGAATTAAAGCCAGCCATCATTACCATTATTCAAATCAACAACAGCATGAATGGCTGAACTGTTCTTAGTTGGAAAATGTTGCTGTGTAGTAACCCTGATCATATTCCACTGAAAGCATAGCGCTGTTATCTGTCTTTCAGCGCAAAAGTTCTTCTAGCCACCTTGCTGAAACAACAGGGGAAAAAAATGTGATTCTCATTCACCCGCTGTAAATCAGGCCCCCTGGAGAGTGTTTGTCATCGCTTATCTGGAGCTCTCGCAGTGGTGCAAGAAACGAGGCCCCTCCAGTAAATGGCCTACGTGTATAATGGTGTACGTTCTTCACCTTCCTTTTATCTCGAGGATATTATGAAGGCGCTGAGATCAATAGTTACCAGTGCATCTTCAGTAAGCACGCTCTTTATGGCTGTTTTTGTTTTCCACCTACTCAGAGTTCTGCTCAGGCCTGCGTGCTGCCTGGTGCTTAAGAGCTGCACCATATCTGGAAGACAAAGGCACTTGTGCTTGACAGGTGTGTGCTGGTCATGGCTAAGTGTTTACACCTCCTCTGAAGAGAAGTCACATTCTGTACGCTCTATTGCAAGGATGCAGCGTGTGAAAAGCACCCGCACTGGCAGAGCGGACTAAAGATGAGTCATAAAACCTGGCCTAATCACACACGCATGCATATGTAAGTGTGTGTGTTATGTGGGACGTATATGGGACTGTAGATGTTGCAAATGCATAATCCATGTCAATTAACAAGCATATTCCATCTGTGTTGGGCATATAATGGTAAAGTAAACAGTACAGTGGAACAAGTTTAGGTATCTACATTTTTAGCACAACCTGGTTACTTATTTAGCGCGAACATGGTTGCTTACTTTTTACAGTGACTGGAGTGCAGAATCATGAACCAATGAAGGTTTGAACTGTGTTCTTGTCACCAGTTTCCAAGAACTGTACATCAAAGCCAGGAAACCTTTATTTCTAAAAGTGTCAGGAAAAATTGAACTCAATAGATCCAACTGATTAGATGGCTCTCTTGATACCTTTTATATGCTATTATAAGAAACTCAAAATTACCTTTTGGTCCTTTCTAGTCATCTGCCAGTTTTTATATCGCAACTCCAAATCTTTGGTCATGGTGTACAATATTATATAATATATTTAATTATATAAAGCTATTATATTACCTGTTAAGAGGTAAATAATATGTTGGTGGTAGTGCTGTATTGATGGTTATATGCTTATGTGTAAAATGATTAAATAGGCCTATATGCAGTAAGCACTGAACACACTTTTGCACTGAATACATGCGCCTCCGACTGTCCAGGGTGTACCCCACCTTCGCCCATAGCAGCTGGGATAGGCTCCAGTCCCCCTGACCCTGAGTAGAAAATGAATGGGATGGATGGAGATGCGTGTCCCTGCCATACAGAGCAGAAGAGGCACAGTTCAAAACTGTAACATGTAAAGTGGACTCACCAATATTTTCTGGTTCAGATTAATGTCCATGCCACTTTTTTACGATTGTGTTGGGACCAACGCAGAAGCAGTTTACTTTTCTCACCTTACTATGTCATATCTATTGAGAATGATATTTCACCAGAGGCACCCCTAATGTGAAAATCAATGAAGGCTATTCTGTCTGAAAAAAATGGTCCATGTCTAAATTCTGTCATGCTGTTTCACTATGGTGTGGTATATGGGACTGTGTATCGCAAATATGTGCTAATTACCCTTTTGTCACAATCTCTAGGCCTTGAATCCATTAGATTATACCTGCTGTCCCCAATATCCCCCCTGGTGTGACTGCTCCATCACTGGAAAAAATGCCAGGCTCATATTTGAGGGAAAATAAGTAAATAAATAAATAAATAAATAAATAAACAACCACTCTCTCTACATGAAACAGTGGGCATGAGAGTGGAGATGAAGAAGGCCTGCACTAAAAATCTCTGTGATGGGAATTTAATTCTGTCAGCCATTGTGTGGGGAAATAAGTGATCTTCAGTCACACTGGCTTACCAAATAACCTGATTAGTGTGTCGTTGTTATCGAGCTTCCCATTAGAACACAACAGGGAGGGCCATTTCGTGTTCATTATCGCAGCCACTGTTTGGAGGCATGCGAGCTGTTGTTACAACATAGCCCCTATATCAGCTGCATGGTGACTCCGACCATCAATCACCTGGTATGGCAAATTTAAAGGTGAGCATGAGGCTTCAAATGAAGATGCATGTAGTCGGGAAGGGAAACCATTTCCGGCAGAAATGCTGCACAAGCTCTGTTATTTTCAGTTGCCAGGCTGAAGCTAGATCTGCCCTGACCATCTGACTCTAGCTGTCCTTCTGAGAGCTGCCTGACAATTAAGAAGAAATTCTGAACGGCCAGCACACGTGTGTCATTTTTTGAACAAGAGGAAAAGACATTGGTATACCATAATTTAAGTCTCTGAAACACCATCGCTGTGCTTCTGTCAAACAAGTTGAAGTTTCATCAGAGATTTTTTTTAGCCTGCCACGCTGTCATGTTCTGATCATGTGTTACGATTCCTCACTGCTGACTGTAATCACAGCATGTAGGCGACAGCGTGGCAAAAGGTGGAACAGTCACAGTATTTTTCAGTGAAAACTTGCATCTCATCTTGTCTGGAGGAGGAAAAAAGGAGGAATATTACAAATGCACATCTGTTTGTGATTACCAGTAGTGTTTAGAGGATGTAAAGGGCGTCACTCGATTGGTTAACAGATTAACAGCTTAACTTGTGAGGAGCTATTTGTGATATTTTATTTCACGGTTTTGGTGGGAAATACAAACATAGGAGATGCAGAATTCTAACAGAAACTGTTCCAGCGCGAGGCACTGACCTAAGCATTGATTCAGATATACAGTCAAACAGAAACAGTTCCAGAACTCTTTTCGAAAGGCACCGTGGTGTAAGAGAGGGAGGTTCAGGAAACACGAGATCCAGTCACTGGGGTCTAACTGCTCAATGTCCTCTAAAGTGATACAGGATCAGGCTGGGTTTAAATGGTGAGAGGAAACTCATAATCAGGTAAGCAGGAGAAGCCACGATGAGAAGAAGCAGGGGAGATGGAAGTGCCAGGCTCAGAACTCCAGTGAACAGGATGTTGAGAGACACATGAGACCTGTCTGCGACAGTAACCTCCCCAGGACCGCCACGCCCTGCAAAACAGTGGGTGGAGAACAGGGCTGCTCACCTCATCTAGAAGCTGAGGTGCAGTGTGCGCTACCGGGAAGATAGTCCCTGGGATGAGAAGTGGGGCAGGGTCTGAGGCGACCTGGCAATGTTCTGTGGAATTTGTGATGAGTTCCTGCTTGAGGATGTCCTGGGCCGGGACCCACTCTGCTCCTCAGGGCTGTACCCCTTCCAGCCAGCCTGTCAGGTACTGCAAGCCACCCCACCGCCGCTGTTAGTCTTGGAGCTAACTCACTCAGTAAGCCAGGGCAGCCCTTAATTCCACTGCCTCTGTTAGGGCCAGCTCAGCCAACCCCCATCCAGTGGTTCTCGGACCACCCGCCTGAGAAGGGAAACACGGAAAACAGGATGACCATGCACGTGGGGGGTTAGCGTAAAAGTAACTGTGTTGACAATGGATTCAGTGAGTCTATGAGTGAGTTTGGATCTATGAAGACCTAAGTTAAAAAACTGTCATCAGTCAGCCTGTGCTTGGAGCTGGCAAACTGCTTGGCTGATGGATACACTGTAAAACTGCAAGCAACGCTATCTAAAAGTTTCAAGGTTCAAATGTCTGTGCAGGTAGGAGCTATATAGTATTAAACCCAATGAGGAGAAGGGAGCCACTGTTAACTTGATGCTGACATGTACATGTTTATACATAACAAACAGAAATTAGCATTCTCATACCAGGGCATAATCAGTTAAACATATAAAAGATAAAAAAACACATAAAATGTATAGACTAGTATATCCTGATGTTATTTAATGTTGGTACAAACGAATACCATGCTTTTAATGCTTTGTTTTATGGTTGTACAGCTGTTTTAATGTTAGTGGTTTTGGGCACTTTTAAGAGCGCTTGGTAAAGGTCACAGTGCTTGGTGGCAACTCTCACCTTAATTGTATTTAGCAGTATTTTCAGCTGCATCCACAATGTTTTCAGAGTACTCTGAGACACTCTATATTTTTGTATATATTTGTCCAACAGACAACATCATTAGTACTATTCTTTGGATTCAGATACAAGCCAGAGGATTGGCTTGATTACAGAAATGGGCTTGAGATGCTAGTACAGCCCACAGCATTTTAGCTGTGCTAATTTAAATAACAAATGCTCAACATTTCAACCAAGTGAAAATGACATAATGCTAAACAATGATTGCATTTTGCGGACAAATGATTTGAACTGGGAAGCAAGCAAAGCCTGAAAAGTCTAAAGTGATAGGCAAGCAAAGTTCAAAGTCTGGCAAAAGCAATGCAGCTTCATTGTCAACTAGACTAAATAAGTATAAAACATATCAACAGCGCATAAAACATATCAACCCTCCGGACCACGGCTGTCAACCTGAGACGCGCAAAGCCCCCCCGGAAACACAGCTGAACCTCGGTACTTCTCGGCCCCATCCCGCGCCCCCAAAATCTATCCCCCCCCCCCGGAACCACAGTCGAGCTGGTACTTAAAGTGCCGTACATCCACCCCCTAATTAGGCAGTCAGCTCATCTGAGGTAGCCTTGGTTACTCATCCAGTGCCAAAACCTACATTCTTCCATTGGCTCTCATTACACTACTTTTCTTATTACAGTCATATCACCTGACCGATTTTCTCAGTCTACTTTTTACAGTGGTTTCTCTGAGGAAACCCACATATCCAGTCATAAACAACAAACATCAAAATGTCAGAATGCATATCAATGAAATGTATTAATTGCTAAAAACAAATTACTTTTAAGTCTTAAATCTTGGTGCTTACATGTGTCTTCAAAATGATTCTATGTAATTCACCTCACCTTTGGATTTCAAGATGATGGGCATGTGAAATGAGTGGATAGCCAGCATGTTTTATCATTTAGCATAATAATTAGCACAGGGTGTGGTTTAGCAAGACAGTATGTGCTAGCAAGCTTGCTAACTTGCTCATCTTCCAAACTGAACAACTGAAGTGAGGGTTTGCATGCAAAATTGACCTCATTGCTACTCTTCAGCCCAATGAATCCAGTTGAAACCCGCGTTTCTCATGCATTAGTTACCTGTAACCTGCTGTAAGTACGCTCAACATGCCCTGCTAATTACGTTTTGAGACCAAAAGCTGTCATAACATCTACAAAAAATGAACACAAATATTTTAATTTATGGAAGGAAGAAATGAGAGAAAAAACGAATACAATTAATTCTGGAAATATTCAGAAAGAACAAATATTCGGATCAATCCCATTGTTTGTGCCACTTTAAATAATGTTCAGGAACCCCACCCTTCCCACACAATGGCTGCCCTTCATCACTGCCCGCCAGCGTTAACCTGTATTTTCCCCCCCGTGGTTCTGCACTTCCGCAGCCTGTCCACCAAAGCCCTCAGCTCAGCTGCGATTCTCCACACCCTTTGATCCGTGTCATTCTCCTGCCAAGATGCTTCGGTCTGCCTCATCCGCCTCTCCAAGCAGCGCCGTGGCGATGGCCTGATCCCGATGAAAGGAAATTGGAAAAAAGCTCAGCCAACCGAATTAGGCCCCCGAGCCTGTGTCAGCCCGTAACTACGCTATTGATCTCTCACTGTGTCAGGGAAATGAAGAGAGGTGCAATTAGGCACCGAGGCACTAATCAGTGCTGGGGTTGCCATTCAAAATAGGCCCAATGCTACAGTGGGTCTCCTGACAACATTATTAGCGAGAGACATACAGAAGCAGTCAAGGAAAATTACCAATAGACGCAAAGTGGTTCAATTGGTCAATTGCTATCATCAGAGTAACATTAGGACCGAAATGATTGTTTCAGCTAAGTGGAAGTCAATCATTTGTGCGCCTGGGTGTCAAGAAACATATGGTAAGCCCCGCCTTCAGTCTTGCTGGCAGATTTTTGCAAAATTATGATATTAGCACCATGAAGAATTAAAGTTGGGAACATATGGAGAGGTGTGCTAGCCAGAAAGAGGCATTGCTAAATAACTGTCCTACGACAAGCCAAGTTTAAAAAAGCGCATTTTGGAACCGAACAAAAATACCACAGACTGCGGTGCTCAAGTTCCATTACACTGACCCTCATTCCTTGCCACCGACCGCTAATCAGACAATAAATCAAATGTTTACCAAACTGTACATTCCCTCCAACGCCGGTGCAGCAGAAGACACCATCAATTGTGAGCATGATTAATGAACACGGCCATTCCAGTTGCTTGTGATCTCTCAGGGGAGAGACATTTCCAAAATGAATTATTGCAGATTAAATCAATTGCAAGTCCTAAATGCTTAAAATAGAGCTGGAGACAGGCAGGCTTTTCACAGGCGTTACTTACTAAAACTGGTACCTAGCAATGTGATTGAGTCCAAGCCTGAGCTTGCAATGCTCTATTTGAGAACCGTGGTGCTAGCATCTGAGGTCTGAATTTTTTTTCTCCATTGTGTAAAATAGCAGCTGCCAACATTTCAGTGATCTAGCTGGAAAGAGATATCCTTTTCAGAAACTTTATGGAAAACAACAGAAGTATGTATCTGTAAATCCAGAAGAATAAGCTTTTAGCTCGTATGCTAATTGTTGAGGCTTGGAAATGTCAACCCTCCCAGTTTACCGCTTTAGGTTTGCCCTGTGGCTCCGAAACATTGTTACATCTCCCCACATTCTTCAGATTGATCCCCGGGATGAAAGTGTCTTAATATAGACATATTATACCTTGTAAAGCTCTCTCATAGTTTACTCTCATCAAAATAAAGAATGCAAAGAATCTACCGGTGGAAAAAAAGTGCATAAACATTCATACAGGCACAGTAGATACTTTTTAAAACAGAAGCCTGATTTATGCAGTAGAACACGAGAGGGAGATAGTTTAAGGCGAGTACGGTAGATCATCACAGCCATGATGTTATTTCTGAAAACGCATGGCCTCGAGTGTTCAAATGGTTTTACACAGCAGTTCTACAAAATAAATGTGGTTTATTATTTTTTATCGTGTTCTTGTAAAACGTAGAGCATTTTGTGTTACAGAGCTTTAAAATTGTTGCATTGGAAAGTTCAGCTTTTTCAGTTTTTACCCAGTTTATCTGAATGTGGTTCGGTCAGTCTCATCCAATCAGATCGCTCCATCAGAGCTGACTGCTGACGATCAATAGTTCATTAGCATTTCGTTGGATGCCTTAAAAAATGAGAAGGATACACATACAGCCTGGGTTAAGGTTTTGTCAAAATTGTGAAAGACAAACCCTTGAAAAAAAAAATGTACTGGACAATACTTTTCCAGTATTAAGAGAAAAATAAAATGGACACAAAACACAAGTTTATACATTTTGTAGCATGTTTAGATATGTGAGTGAGTAGATTTTCTTTTGGGTTTTTTTTTACTAAGTGCATGGAAATATGTTAGAATTATTGTCTATGTTAATCGACTGTGCGCTACAGATATGGCAGTTGGAGAATTTGCTGAAGTATTCCTTTAATTGGACTTCCATATCCATATGCTTCCTTCGTGTTATATATAAAGCATGCGCCACTTTTAGGCTCGTCATGTTTATATGACTTGATTACTGGCAGCACTTTTCAGTGCATAACAACTAAGATTTTCAGTCAATAACAGGCTGAAAGTCTGAAGCGCATACGATCTGGCAAAACGATCCTTCCCTCAGTGTTCGTTAGGCAGACTAGTACCTAAGGCTGATTTGCCTTGAGGGAAATTCTGCCATTAACACAGTTATTTCCACTCTGACAGGATCCAGTGATGCTCTTTGACACAACCCTGGAGAATTCTATACTAGACAGGCACCCGGCACCTCCAGAGCAGTCACTATATGTAGCACTTGCTGACCTCCTATTTGATGTCTCTCTCTTTACCACGGTCAAGAAAAAATCAAGAGGGCTAGAAACCTCTTATTCCTAGTAATCTTGTCTAACATATACAACTCAACAAAAAAGTAAGAGACTACTGCAAAAATGTTCAGTTTCTTAAGTTTTATCTTTTATAAGTGTATTGAACTGAACAGCTTTTCCTTAGTTTTTAAGACCTGCTGACAATATTTCTAATTTCCAAATAACAATATTGTTCTTTAAAGCGTAATTTTGAAGGTAATGACAAAACATCAAAATAAGAGAAATGATGCAGTGTTTACAGATCATGAATAATTCAAAGAAAACAAATCTCTTATTCACTCTTATGTCAATAATTACCTTTGACGTACTTCTGGTAGTGTTTTACCATCCAACTGGTCACATTCCAAGAGGAGAGTGTTGATTACAGCAGTGTTTTTTTTATATTTTTCGTCATTAAATAAGATTTGATTCGGGTGATCACCTAATCAGTACCTCATAAAGCAGAATGAGTTTGCCTGTGTAGGAAATTAGCATGGAATGGTTCTCATACTCATAGAAATGCTGATTTAAAAGTAAATTGGTCTCTTATTTTTTTCAGAGCTGTATATACGTGTGTGTGTGAGTGTGTGTGTGCGTATTTATATATTTGCATTCTTTTAGCACACAGACACCAGCACAATTGAGCTTTATTTGAAGTAAAACAACATTAGATATAAAACGAACAAACAAAAAGACCATCACTTTGGGCTGAAATAATACCATTGTCTCGCTCCAGTCTTTCTCTCTTATTCTCTAATCTCCTTTCTCTCCTGTCTGGAGAGCCTGTGTTATTAAGAGTCCTGGTTCCTCCCCTGATGCTATTCACCTGTTCCCCCTGCCCTGTGCTCAGTCCGCCTCCCCGGCCCTCAATATATACACAGTGCATAATATACATTATTAATTAAGTTGCGAATACGCAGCATTACATAAAAAACTAAGCTATTGTCTCTTGTTTTTGAGCAGTGGTAACTGAGAGTGCTGGAGCAGACTCAGATGTGAACTTCATTGAAATTCTCATGAAACCTGAAATCTCTAGAGATTGTTTTTTTTTTTTTTTTGGGCTGTGTATGAAGATGAAAAGAGACTCTGATCTGACCCAAGGAAGCGTGCAAGCATGAGGTAGTAGATGAAGAACAAACCAAAGAGAGTGAACGACTCTCTCAGAGCACCATCACCCAGTCAGAAACACACACTTACGCTGGCCTTTGGCTTTTCTCTGTGTTGTGTTTTCCAGTGCTGCCAAGTCACACGTGTGGAAATCCAGGCCTCATACCTAGAGGAATCATTCACGGGACGAGGTACAACATTGGGGATAAAATCCGCTACAGCTGCGTAATGGGATATATACTAGAGGGTCACGCCGTGCTTACGTGCATCGTGAGCCCTGGGAGTGGTGCATCATGGGACTTTCCAGCACCATTTTGTAGAGGTAAGCTACAATACTGATGCTTTAACCATACAACGTGCATGAAAAATTGAATAGAAAATGGCATGAATTAATTATTTAATAATTAATTATTAAACATTTAATAAGTGCATCATCACTGCTGTACTTTATCATTACTGTTGTTTTCATCCGACAACTATTTACTATCATTAAACTGTGTGACTGCTGCTATTTTTTTTTACACTTTTTACACTGTGACTGCTGCTATTTTTTTTTACACTTTTTACACTGTGACTGCTGCTATTTTTTACACTTTTTAAAATATTTTATATATGCATTTTTTATTATTATTCATCTCTTATATCGCTTTCATTTTCTTACACTGGCTTCGATAGCCTTTCTTTTTGATTTCCTAATATATTCTTATATTTTCTCAGATTTTATCTTTTCATTCATTTCTTTCCTTCATTTATAACTTTCTTTTACAACTATTCCGGTGTACTGCTGCTTGAAACTGAATTTCCCGTTTTAATACTATCTGTCTATCCATCTATCTATCTATCTATCTATCTATCTATCTATCTATCTATCTATCTATCTAAGTGTTATCTAAATTTTGGTTTGCTACTTTGGTGGGTTGCCATATTGTAGCAGCATGTGACAGTGGGACAGTAATCTAAAATGTATGTAGAGTAAACAGATATGTTGCTATAGTACCTGTATCCAGTAGAAGTGCATTCATCTACTCGCACTGTTTACATTGCAGATTACAGTTGCATTGAAACATACTGGTAACTTTTATATTCTGTTGTTTTATGTAGAGCTCATAAAATCTAAACTGGTTTTATATATGAAGGAATTATCTTACCCTCTCACATTTTTAAATTTTTTTCTTACAGACATTTTTGTATGAATATGATATACACTCTCTGAGAGGGCTCAGAGGCCTGGCATCATCTCACATGTGATGTTTGTGTAAACAAACAAAAAAAAGTAGTGCGTGTAAAAGTACAGACTACCGCAGGAAGACATGAGATCAGTTAAAATATTTTACTTTTCTTATAAAGCCTTCAGTTTCAGCCTTCGGTGGAGTACCCCCTTCTCCCCTTTGCGGTAAAGTAGCTTTGCTCACTTTTGGCATTCTCTAAAGCATCTTCATGAGGAAATGCCTGGCATGTTTTTATTAAAGTCCCAAAGAAATCCCACATATGCTATTGCTTGCATTTTGAAATATTATACTCAATATTTTCGGTTTTAAAAATCTACATCAAAATATATTTTCTCTCTGAAACAAATTTAACACATTTCAGCTTAGATCAAGTTAATGAAATGCATACACATAGTCAAGGTGAGAAATAAGGGCTTACTCAGGTGTCTCCAAGATCCCATGATTGACACTTGAGACCCCACAAACGTCTCAGCAGCAACAGTTAGGGGAGTGGAAAAATCTTCACACAAAACATATTGTAAGGGAGTGTCTTAACCAACATTAAATTCAACTGTTGGTGGAGCAAACATTTCAGAGCAGTTTGTTAATCTTTCACTGGAACAGAATTCTCTTTGTATCAAAATGAATTGAATTAATTCACCAGAATATAGTCCTTTCATTTAGTCCTTTCTGCTCTGTGTGAACCAGTTACTTTAAGACAACACAGTTCATATTTAAATGTCATACTTTCAATTTCTAGGTCAAACAATCCCACTGATTTTTTGAGTGTACATATTGTAAAAGAAAAATAGCAATATATTTAAAAAGCTGAGGAATAAATACTTTTATAAAGACATTTAAGATCACACCAAAGGACATGGAGAGGCCATATTGTGATAAAGATTAAAAGCTGGCATATTGTGCAGCAGTATGTCATTAGTGCAGAGGTATTGTTTAGTGTTACAGTGTTGTACAGAAGTACACTATATGGATCAAAGTATTGGGACACCTGACCTTTACCATTGCATTCAAATATATAGACTTTAATATAGAGTTGGTCCCCCTTTGCAGCTATAATGGCTTCCACTCTTATTGGAAGGCTTTCCACAAGATTTTGGAGTTTCTGTGGGAATTTGTGCCCATTCATTCTGTAGAGCGTTTATGAGCTCAGGCACTGATGTTGGATGAGAAGGTCTGGCTCACAATCTCCATTCCAGTTCATCCCAAAAGTGGTGGATGGGGTTGAGGTCAGGGCTCTGGGTGGGCCAGTCAAGTTCTTCCACACCAAACTCATCCAACCATGTCTTTATGGAGCTTGCTTGGGGCACTGGGGCACAGTCAAAATGTCTTGGTCTGCTGAAGTATTGAGACTGACCTTCACTTGGAACTAAGGGGCTAGCTGAATTCAATAATTAAGAGATGTATCCCAATACTTTTCTCCATATAGAGTATGATGTATGTTGTCAAAAATGACAGGACGATCAGGCAAAAGTCATTAAAGTATGCAAAACTGGAAAGGTCTTAATGTTGGTTAAAGGTCTATGAGGTCATGGTTGCCATTCTTCTTTTCTAAATGATAAAATCTGAACTGAACATAGTATGTGGTCAGTTGTTAACCATACTGTTAACATATACTACCTTCTTTTGTTTCTTTTTTTAATCCTTTGTTTTGGTCAGCTGAAGGAGCATGTGGGGGCACGTTAAGAGGGACAACGGGGACCATTTCTAGTCCCCACTTTCCCTCGGAGTACGAGAATAATGCGGACTGCACGTGGAGCATTCTGGCAGAGCCTGGAGACACCATCGCTTTGGTCTTCACAGACTTCCAGCTGGAGGATAGATATGACTTTCTAGAGATCAGCGGCACAGAAGCCCCTTCAATATGGTGAGTAAACAGACCATGACCGTGCCTGGGAGAAGAAACGGTGTTATCTCTCCCGATCTCAGGCGCCGTAGAATGCATTAAAAAAGAGAATAATCAATCTGAAATGAGGGCTGTGGATAATGACGCAGGTTCAGTGAATGGGACGGTGTTACAAAATTGTCTTGCGATCAATGACAAAAGCAGAGCCTAATTCTGCTCATATAACAGCTGAGCTCTGCTTGCATGCTTCAGGAAGGTAATGGTCGAGGTAATGTTCCTTTTAGACCCTCCAGCAGAAATGAAGTGGCATCTAAATTGATTCTACTGATGGCTTTGAAAACACGTTGCTCCACCCACCCCCCACCTTCACTTATTATTTGTATCGTCACACATACTGACTCTTCACAACATTTGCAGGCTTCATGCCAAGCTTCCTGTTTCTATTTTTGGATGTACTTTCTTTTTAATTGGATCCTTCTTTAAGCTTGTTTTTTTGGTCTTTAAAATAAGAGAGATTAAACAGACACTAGTGGACACTATGTGGTTTAATGATGTTTTCTTTGAGTGCACATATCATGGTTAAATGACACATTTACATTTTGTTTACATTTATGGCATTTAGCAGACACTCTTATCCAGAGCGACGTACATCAGTGCTCAAGTCGTCCACATCTCCTCTTCATACCTGTATTGCTATATTTACATCGACACCCGCTAGCTAACAAATCCTGTCAGAGAAAAGTCATGGAAAACATGTTAAGAGTTAAGAGGGTAAGTGCTCAGCGGTTTATGTATGTATATATATATATATATATATGGTTATAACAAGAGGCCTAGTTAGTCACCAAGGTGCTCAAACTATTTTTTTTTAATAATAAAAAAAAAATCATCCTTCGTTGATATAGATTTGAAAAAGCAAAAGTAAGAGTTCCAGTGAGAGTTCTAGTGCCTCACCCAGGAGCTGGAAATTAACTTGAGCTTTGGCACACAACTCAGACGTTCGTAAGCCAGTTTGAGCCCCTTTTGAGCTGCTTTAATATTCTAACACCATCCGTGACAAGGCAGAGGGCACACTGATTCCACTGACAATTGTCAAAAAGTTCTGGTTGCTGGGACACAACTGTTTCGTCACTTTGGTTGTCACCAAGCCAATGGCAGAGACTACAGTGACTGGTCAGTGCAGTCATGTCATCTGCGAAAAATCGCAAGAATCAAACAGAGACAGAATAAAATAGTGTTGCATGTTATCCAAATAACTCACTCTCAGCGTGTAAGGCCTTAACGCAGTGACATGCAGGTTCTGAGGTATACCTGCCTCATACCAACTTGCTGGAACCGTTAAGTTTAATTCATAAGTTTAATTCAAAGTCTAATTCAAACAAATTTCCACTTATCCCTGATGAGCCAAGACGTGTTTGGAGTCCGAATTCTGCTTCTTTAGTCTGGAACCGGAGCTGCAGGGCTAACATTGCTAACACTGGAAGTCAATTGACAATTTCCCTGAATACATCCCCATTTTCCTGACCCACTCAAACCTCAACCAGTTTTTAATCATGATGGCGGAGACTTGTGGAAATGGTTTAACTCACAGTAGGATTTGCTGTAAGCTATAAAACAGTAAAACTTCTGCACTATAGGCAGCTTTTTAGACACCAAGATCTGTTTTCATAGACCTTAGAAATTGGAGTGCTAATGTAGAATAAGTTTATGTGACAATGACCATGACATTGATGAAGGAATCTGATTAAAGATCAGTTGTCAGTTGTTCAGCCTTCTTTAAGCTTGTTTTTTTGGTCTTTAAAATAAGAGAGATTAAACAGACACTAGTGGACACTATGTGGTTTAATGATGTTTTCTTTGAGTGCACATATCATGGTTAAATGACACATTTACATTTTGTTTACATTTATGGCATTTAGCAGACACTCTTATCCAGAGCGACGTACATCAGTGCTCAAGTCGTCCACATCTCCTCTTCATACCTGTATTGCTATATTTACATTGACACCCGCTAGCTAACAAATCCTGTCAGAGAAAAGTCATGGAAAACATGTTACAAGCTATAAAACAGTAAAACTTCTGCACTATAGGCAGCTTATTAGACACCAAGATCTGTTTTCATAGACCTTAGAAATTGGAGTGCTAATGTAGAATAAGCTTATGTGACAATGACCATGACATTGATGAAGGAATCTGATTAAAGATCAGTTGTCAGTTGTTCAGCCTTGCTGTCTGAAATGGCCGCCTGTTAAATTTTGTTAGTTTTCATAGCTCACAGTAAGTAATAATCAGTCCTAAACCACATGCACACGTCAACACCACCCTAATAAAGACCTGTTTTGTTGATGTATTTCTACTATTGAGCTCTAGTGGTGGTTAGCAACATTAGCCTCAAAGCTCCACAGCTAAATTAAGGAAGCAACATTTGGACTTCTAATATGTCTTGGCTGATCAACTACTTCTGCTGTAGGCGGAAAAATGTGTAAATTTGATGTTTTTGCCAAACTATTCCTTCATCAGGAGAATAGTCCACCGTCCAAGAATATTTGGTCAGAAGTGGTCCTGTGGTAGTAACTTTTCACTGATAAACAAGGTAGAGGAGGTTTATTTCAATTTCTAATATGGTCAGAAACCTACAGATCATCATCTATGGTAGATATACATGACCGATGAGTGTAGGTATAAGGTAGGGTCAGTGTATATGCCAGCTCTGTATTGTTATTATTATTTGAAATATTTTTTCTTGACTTATGCACTTTTGTGTACATATTTGTGGATGAAATATGTCAAGCCTATAACCAAACGTGACAATAAATAAAAGAGATTAAAAAAGAATAAATAGAAGGCGCATAGCAAAGGAAAACAGATATATAGCAACAATGACAATGAAAAGATAGTGAAGCATGAAGAAAGTAATAATTGAAATAAATATGCGAAAACAAGAGGAAAAAGAGGCGATGTGAGTCTACAGTCACTTCATAAAAAGGCTAATTTTTACTTGTGGCAATTGCACCCTGACTTTTTGTCCCCTTCGCTCTCCTTTTCCTTTCTAAGTTTTGTAATGAGAGGCAAATTGTGCGAGCTACCATAATGCGAGTTCTGTGAGAAGATTCTGGCTGAACTCCATTAACTTCACACTCGGCGAATAAACACGTCCTCACTCGTGATGTAGGGGGCATTGTGGAGACAGTATGGCTGGTTTGGCAAACTCAATGAAGGCCTGTCACGCTTCTTTTTTCTTTCTTTTCCTCCTTCTCTGCCAAAACACAAGCTTGAGATCATACAACCTTTCTGAAATGGTGTTATTTCACTGTCCTGGAATTCATCACCTTTTTTGGTCCCTGTTTGAGCCGCATACCAATCTGCCAGAATAAATCTGAGTGGTGATTTGACAGGCATAATTTCAGAGAACCGATATGGTCTATTACCGCAGCCTGTTAAGGAAGAGGATCTAGAACTCTGGTTGCTTTCGCTTAAAGTTTTTAGCCAGGGGCCTCGGAGGCAGGTGGAAGCATCAAGGCTGACAATTCCACACTGGCAGTTAATAGCCCCTGAGAGAGTGCCATTTGAGTGTTTGAATGCGGCTTGAATTAGATCTGCTGGAAGGCAGTGTCTGGGACGTGGCCTAAGCAGAGCCTAAGCTCCACTGAGCATTGGTGTCAAATGTAAATCAGATCTGAGCAAAATCAATATCGTGTCCTGCTGCCTCTCATGTTCCCCGCGTGAATGGCCCATCTGGGCCCAACACTGGATAAACAAGGAACGGGACGATATCCACAGAAAACAGACCTTTGACTCCTTTGATGAAAGCTGCCAAGCTTCGCTTCCTTATTAGCTGGCAGTAAGTTGAGCTCAGATTTGGTTACTGCATTGCTACGGTGGTCTCAGATGGTGATTTGTTTTTGTTTTAATTAACAATTTTGGAGAGATTTCCCTACAACGATATGGAGTAAAATGACAATTTATGGATGAGTTAATATTTTAGTCACGCCACATTTGTGCGACCATGTGTGCGAGTAGAAATCCTCGAAGAGTCTTGTATTATGCTAATTACAGTTCTCGAGCCTGTTAAGTTACACCTAGCTAGAGAGAGCTACAGTCTTATTCAGGACATAGAAGTGGAAAAACATAAAACAAATAGATAGAGGATATAGAGATAGAGATTTTAGCCTGTGTTTTATTTTTAAATGTTACTGTTGTCCCTGCAGTGGGTTGGCGCCCCGCCCAGGGTGAGTCCCTGCCTCGCGCCCGTAGACCCCGGGATAGGGTCCGGGTGCCTGCAACCCTAGTAAGGATTAAGAGGTTACAGAAAATAAATGAATGAATGAATGTTACTGTTGTTTTTGATGTGGATGGTGATGATGTTGATGAAGAAGAAGAAGAAGTTATACAACAGAATCTTATAATTAGATTTTGAAACAATCATGACACTAAATCTGACTAACAAGGTTTATTTAGGTAAAGAAAAATAGCTCAGATCCAATGCTGCACAGAAATCGCTAAAGTCTACAGTCTACATTAGGCAGTCTAAATTTAACAAACATGCGCTTAAAAGTACGTTTGATGAACACATTTAAAAGCAATATCAGTAGCTCACATGAGGTTTAAAACAGTAGCGGCAGACTCGCAATTTCCCTGTAAACTGCTCATTTGGGTTAATGTCCTCATGAAAATAGATAAGGCACATACTTTTCTCTACCTCATGAATTCGTTTTCCTTCTCTGTTTTTACCAGTTTAGCTGTGTTTTCTTGAAAAGTAGCTGGTTTTAAGGCGTGGAAATTAAGAAGGAACATCTGCGTGAGGAGACCCATCAAAAAAAGAACTAGGGCATCCATCTAAAACAGTAATCTCTCTCTCTCTTGTAGCTGGCATGGATGGCTCAGTTGATTACAGTGAGAGCGTATTTGTCGTTTGCATCTCTTGGGTGTTATGACAGATGCTGATGTGACATTTTTCAGCATCTGGTCATCTTTGCCAGGCTTTAGGCAAATGCAGTTGATGAGTGATGGGATTAGGTGGGACTGCCATAAGTAAAATAAAGTGGCCTCTTATAGCCTTATAGTCACGCGTGAACACACCACAGCACACAGTGTGAACAATGTGAAATTTCTTCTCTGCTTTTAACTCATTCACCAAGTGAAGCAGGGGGCCGCCACCAATGAGGGGCAACCTGGGAGCAGTGTGGGGATGTTACCTTGCTCAAGCGTACCTCAGTGATGACACTAGCAGTTGGGATTTGAACCCACAACCTTCTGATTGCAGGGACAACGCCCTAACCACTAGGCCACCAGCTGCCCAGATATCAAGATATTATGGAAGATATTAGTCCTTATTTTATGTTCCTCAGCCAATCATGTTGTGAGATTTGAACTAGCTGTGTCATAATATAACAGTCTTATCTAAACATTTATAAAATTGTTATGCATAAAGAATCCAAATTACTGTTCAGCCTCCCAATGAAACCATGCAGACCCTTCGAGGAGGTCACTGTAAATGTGCTGAATCCAAGTGAACATGACAAAGTTCTTTTTGTGTTTTTGATTGAAATGGTAAAAGGATTTCATACTGACCCCAAAGGGAAAGAAAAAAAAAAACTGCTCTCTCATTACATTCCTCAAATCTCATCGAAAGCCCAAGACACACTTCAAAAGTCCTCATCTGTCTGGAATCAGGGATTGCGGTGTCCTTTTTTCAGTCATCCCGAGTCAGTTTAATTGATTGCAGCCTCAAAAAAAAAAAAAAAATTCAGCGAAAAAAAAAAAATCTCCAGTCAAGATA
This sequence comes from Brachyalestes nurse, assembly GCA_037974405.1. Lineage (NCBI taxonomy): Eukaryota > Metazoa > Chordata > Actinopteri > Characiformes > Alestidae > Brachyalestes > Brachyalestes nurse. The sequence goes on along the minus strand of JBBPCY010000150.1, from coordinate 8,221,787 downwards.
TCCTGCTCATCCCATTAAAAACCTGGCCTGAGTTTTATTTTAATGCGGCTAAAAAAAGGATCAATACTAAAAATGCTTTTGAATGTCAAGGTGGAGGAGAGAGGGTGAGGGGAAACGGTGCTTTAATAGTTCATACGGAGCTTCAGAGCACCTATTTGTTAAATGCCATGCTTCCGCCACCAGAGTAACTCTGTATCACGGTATTCCTCACTCATCCTCTTTGACAGGAAATGTATTGTTTAAGGCCCCAGAAGTGTTGGGGAAAATCAACTGCGGCGAAATCGATAGCGCGATGGCACAGGAACGCGAGAGGAACAGAGCAGAATGTTGTGACAATTCAGGCTGTTGATAGTTCATAGTGGTTTCAATTTTCCTTACCACCACTGGTTTAAACAAAATGCCTCCACCAGCAATAGAATCCTTTTACTGTTACAATGTTGTGTGGTGTATCTTTGTGTATGTCTGTGTGGTTGCGTGTGCGCATGTGTGTGTATGTCTGTATGCGTGTGTGTGTGTGCGTGAGTGTGTGTCTGCATTTGTGCGCGTCTGTGTGTCTGCGCGCGCGTGTGTGCCTGTGAGTGTGTATGTGCCTGTGTGTGTGTACGCCTGTGTGTGTGTGTGTGTGTGTACGCTTGTGTGTGTGTGTGTCTGTGCATGTGTGTGTGTTTCTGTGCGTGTGTGTGTTTCTGTGCGTGTGTGTGTGTTTCTGTGCGTGTGTGTGTGTTTCTGTGTGTGTGTGTGTGTACAGATTTGCATTGTGATGGTGTAAAGAATAGCTGTGTACTGCACTAGTGTACTGGTGATATTGAATTCTCAAGCTAGTAATTCCTTCATGCTGTTTTTGCAGATTCGACAAGGTGCAGCAGAGGGACTTTTTAATAAATTAAATAAAAAAACACTGAGCTATAAAAGTCGGCGACTGACTCTCACAGTAGACCAATTTGTTATGACCTCATAATTCTATTGGGGAAAAGATTTTTCTTTAAACTGAACAGAACACTAAGACACAGTTCCATAAGTCATTGCGCACAAGTGACATCACTGGGTGAAATGTGGCAGTATTTAGATGCAACTAAGGGATGAGTCTGAAAAATAGTGACTTTTTAAATAATGAAATCAAAAAGCACTGAGCAATATAAGTCTGTAAGTGACGCTCACAGTAGACCAATTTGTCATGAACCCATAAGTCTTTTGTGAAAAAGATTTTTTTTAAACAGAATAGAACAGAATTCTAAGGCAGCTCCGTCACTAATTGTGCCGTTACTGTTTGAAATGTGGCTGTATTTGGATGCAATTTAAGTCTAATTTTAAACACCTTGCATCTCCAAAACAGCATCTTTAAAGGGCCATCATCCTCCAATTTCCTTTTTTCCACTGAGACTATCAGGTCATGTTTAGTTGTGTTTATGTACCAAAAACAGTCATGCTTACTTCTTACATGTCCATTTTTCAGACTCATCCCTTAGAATAAAACAGGCTGTATTTAATGTTGCACTGTCTTTAAGGTGGATCTCTGTAAATATGTATTGCATCTTCTTCACAAAGAAACAGTCCTTATAGCTTCAGCACATGGCAAATCTATAATGCTACAGAATAAATAGGCAGATATAAGTGTAAGTGTATGGTTTTGTGGTTTACAAAATGTACTTAAAAGTGTTTTGAAACTTTACCAGGGTTTACAAACTGCATAAGTCTTTCATTTTAAAAAAGTAAAGAAAATGTTCTTTCTTCCCACAACGTGTGAAATTTAATACAAACAATATTTGAATACGACATTTTGAACAATTTCTATTGAGCTGTATATTATAAAATGTTTACACATTGTAAAGACCAACTAAAATAAATCAAAAGGAAAACGAAAGAAGTCGAATTGCGAGCGTTTTGAGCAACGACACGTGCTCGGGTTTATGGTTCATGAAGGTTGTAAAGGATTAAAGATGGCCTAAGGTTTTCCGGAGCGTTGTGTTTTTCAGACTGTATAAAGCCACAAATGTTCAAAGGCTCATTTTAAAAACATTTGCTGGTCAACAAAACAAAAAGCACATTATCGTTTTGGCAGATCGTAATTCTAAACAACATCATCATTAGCTTCAATCACTCTTTCGCCGCTGTGCTAATGTTTTTGATGCTAATGTTTTACACCCCGTCCCAAGTATTTCTTATTGTGGAAGCCATTAGGATGTTTGTGCCCTCAAGTTAAGAACTTTGATAGAGATTCGCTTGGACACGACGGAGTGAGGCTTTGGTGGAGAGCTAGATGGCCGACAGGTGGTCACGTTCAAAAGTCGCGTGTCTGCGGTCCCTCTCCTTCTGAGGAAACTTGCCGATAGATTTCTGTAACAGTTTTCTGGCACACGGGCCTCGCAGGCGAGCTGTCATGCCAAGTCTTGTCACTTAGCTGAGAAATAAGAACATCCCTTTTTTTTTTTAGCAGTGTCACATTGCAAGGCATGATAAATATGTTCGCATTGTCATTGAACTTGGTGTCAGTCTTGGATGTGGACCCTGTGTGCAGACGCTCTTGTGTCCTCTGGGGTGCATAACATGCGCCAGAGGCAAAAAATAGAAGTGTGTCTTACATGCTTGTCCCACTTGTGGCAGCCATGCGTGAAGCTGTAACGATAACACGCAAACAGTTAAGTTCAGTTGAATTTTATTTGTGTAGAGCAGCTTTAGAAACTCTAATGAAGGAGAGAGCAGCAGAGTCTACTGAAGAAACACAAAGAGGAAGCAAGGTTCATAAAGGGAAGCCGTCCTCCTCAGGGCTGCACTAACTAAAGCAGTTATTTTAATAACAATAATTATAATAAATAACTTTACAGGGGGCCCTCCCAAATGGGAGTTTACGACGTTCACTCCCATTACTAGCTTGGTTGTGCGCGGTGGAAGAATACACAGTGTATGCAGACTACGCAGTAACGTGGCGTATGAGTGAGGGGGTTGGTGTCCTTTGCCATTTTGGACTGTTAAAAGCATTTTTTAAAAGTGTACATTTATGTCCTTTTCCTTTTTCTGCGACTTAGTTGTGTTTTTATGATCTTACAGCTGTGTTAGGAGAGGTAAGTGACTTAGGCAAGGGTGTGTTTCGGCGAACACCAAAATTCTGGTTACATTATTGTCGAAGGTACAGATCTGTGTCGAGGACCCCCTTGTATTTTATGTTCTGCTTCCTTTTAGCTAAAAAGCAAATTCACACAGCTTTCCATTCACCATAGAGGTGGTCAAACAGCAATGCTTGGAGGCCAAATTTAGATTCTCTAGTTTAGTTCTGGAGCTGTCAGGCTTAGATTGCTACCTTACCCATAAAGTGTTACAAACGCACAGTAGCCTCTTGACTAATTCAGTGAAATACTATAATTTTAGAAAAGTGTTTTGTAAATTGTATGTTACTGTAAAGCGTTCCAGCATACGCAGTTTCTAAAATGTCACCACGCTTGCGTTCATTATTTGGTCATTGTGAATGCACAGAGTGTATATTTTTTGATTAACATGTCTTGTAGACCTTATAGAAAAATAAAAAAAAACCTTTCCTGAAATATTACAATTGACAGTTAACCCATGAATCAACAAAAAGTAATAAACTAAATCAGAGAAGACCACATTTGTACCACGTTTTTAAGCTTGTTTCAGTTTTCTAGGGCTTAAATAATAAAAATGACTACTGTTACTACTACTACTACTATTACTAATAATAAAAATAATAATATATTTTATTAATATTCTGTAACACCTTCCCAAAGCTCAAGGTCACTCATGCATCAGAAATAGTTCATTCAGAAAGTGGCAGTCATGAAGGTCATTACAAATCATGAGTCCAGGAGGGGATGATAGACTACCTAGGGAACAGCAACCTACACTTCTTAAAATAAACCTGCCAGGAAGCGTTTGTTGGAGTGATGACACAGAACCACTTTTGGCTCCTAAAAGAACCTTTCAATAGCTGTAAATGAGAGATGTGCAAATATGAAGAACCTTTATATGAAGAACCTTTACACATGTTAAAGAACCTCCACGTAATATAAAGGTTCTTAAAGGTTGTTCATAGGAACATACAGACAGAATGTGCACAGAACATGTTTAATTCACTTAAGCATTTAACCTTCATATATTAGTTTGATGAATAATATCATAAGAGCTCTTTTTATGAATTCACATCATTTCCAATTCAGTGCAGCATTAACAAAAAAAAGAAAGCCAAGGTTTTTCTAGCTTAACGTTTTCATTCCATCAAAAGGCAAACTCATAGTTTGCAAAATCTGATCTGCGGACTTCATTCTCACCTCTTATTGCCAGCCAGTCATCAAAGTCCAGATGAGCTTGTTCTTATGGCCTCACCGAGTCGGCAGCTAGAGCTTGAATGAATTTTGCAGCAACCTCTGAATAAAATAAAGGCCTTTTCCTCTTTGAAGACTTTACAGCTCCTTAGTTATTCATTAGATTCTTTATTTAAGGCTTCCCACAACCTTATTATGTGTATCCGAGAATCATCTGGTGCTACCGGCTGTCATCCCAACATTTGTTCTAAGGAATAAAAACAGTCACCGGGGAAAAGCTGTGATCACATACCCGTGAGTTCAGGCTGCTGCACCTGATCGTACGTTTTCCAGATTGAGTCCGCAAGGCTGAGTGCTGTGTATCAAATAGCCTTCATCTTCTGGAGGCTCCTTAGACCCAAAAGGAAAGACACTAGCTGGAGTTGGAACGAATGGGAATAAGAGCCAGAGGGGAAAAATCATTCAAATTGAAGTCAGGATCCAACTATGCCGAAGCGTGTGTGTGGTTGTTTATTAGGAGAAACTCGAGACGTCGGTCTACAGCTCTGAAAACTTTGAAAGTTTCCTTAGAAGCTTATATTAGCTTATCAGCTTCCGTGTACTTGATGCCATGATGTTTACCACAAACAATCCAATAATACTGGCGCAGCATTAAGGATGCAATGATGTCCAAACATGGTCTTATTTAAACCTACGCTGACTAAAAAGGAAACAGCTCAGCGGTGTAGCTTATCTCTGTGGAGCTATAGGCTAGCTTGATGTGTGGGTCTTAAAATGGAGCGAGATTTCAGTCTTGTGCAAAGCTGAAAGTAAGAGTCGAAAGATAATGCCTTCGTTTTTGCCCATTGATTGCATCGCAAGTTCTAATCCCCATTTATCGACATCCTTAAATGCAAGTTGGATTCGGATCGCCTCTCCACAGCTTTGTTGTTCATTAATGTTTGGGTTGCTAGCTGATATTGGCCTTCTGCAATTTAAGAACTGAGGTGAGTTTTTCTTCCTCTGTTTCCGTGCCGAGCTCCCTCGCGGTTCCGTCTCCTCTCTGCTGTTTCTGCTCCTTTGTGCACCGGCATCTTCAAACAGATTGAGCTCGCTGCCACAGGTTTACTCTCCCTGTAGCCCGACTCTCGTGAAAGTGCACTTTTCTTTTTTGCTCTCTTACCTCCTCTGTCTCTACAGCGGAGACTGGTTTTCATGCTCCGTTGAACTTCACTTTCCTGAAAAGAAATGGAGGGGCCTCCTACAGCCCCTCCGTTAATTGCAAGTCACTGTGGCTTAATGCCAGACTCCACTGTTCTCTCCCTTTGCCTCACCAAAGCATCCTCTGCCATGGAGAGGACATGCAGACAGCCTGGCGTGCATAACACCAGAATCAGTTTAGCAATGCTGTTTTTTGGTATAAGCTACTTAAAGCAGGGAAGGAGTACGAATTTTGCCCTTGTCTGGTAATTGTTCATAAATATTTCAGAAATTAGCAGTTTTAGGCAAAATGTGAATGAGTAATAATGCATGCTAAATGCTCAGAAGTCTAACTTGAAATGTTGATGAATGCAGATGGGCTAAAAAGATGTGTTGAAACTGAATTATTTATTGTGTTCACTCTATCTCGGCTGAACTACCTACATCAGGATATTATCATACATATGGGCATCATCCGTTCACTTTTATGTAATACGTTATCAGTGAAGCTAAAGAAAGAATGGCTTAGCTTTTAGTTCCGCTATGCAGTATTAGATCGTATACTAGTGTGTTTAGTCAAACTTTTTATACAAATTAAGGTACACACACGCGCGCACGCACACACACACACACACACACACACACACACACCATTTCATTATATATACCAAACAATTACAGTATACATTTTTGTCCATAGTTCCTATTCTTGCTCTTAGAATCTTTATTCTGTGAAAGAATGCTATTAAGTGAAATCTGTATTTCTCCTGCAACACGCTACACCAACCTTCTTCACGTTTCTCCTAGAACACACTAAACCAGTTTTCTTCACGTTTCTACTGGAACACACTAAACCAGCTTTCTTCACGTTTCTACTGGAACACACTAAACCAGCTTTCTACACGTTTCTACTGGAACACACTAAACCAGCTTTCTTCACGTTTCTACTGGAACACACTACAGCAACTGTATTCACATTTTTGTTGGAACACATCCTGCTTCTCAGATATATATCCAGGGGTCGTGGACTTCAAGACACTGGAATTGTCTCTGCATCCCAAATCTGTTTTAAACACATGCTAAATGGCTATTGCTGCTATCTGCAGATTTGCAGATGCAGAAATCTAATTTCCTGTCTTAGTTTTTTGGCATTCAGTCTCACACGCACCGTTACTCATGGGAACATGCTCATATTATCAAGGTGACATTGTTGATTTCATGGAAAATCATTCTGAAATATATGCTATCAAAAATGTAGGCCTGTGTGCTTTTTTTTTTAACAGCCATCCTGAGAGTCCTCGCAATAATTTTGCGCCCACCCCACTCCCCAGTTTAGCAGCTGCTATTCCTGTGTACGCTCATTATGCCTGTGTGGTTAGATTTAGTAAATGATGCGCAGCATTTATTTAATCAGTCAGAGTTGTCTGTCAATAAAGAGTGAAAGAATAAAGAAATAAATGGATTTCTTGGTGCAAGGAGTGAAACTTTACCAGAGTTTACTGTTTGAAAACTCACATCTCGCAGATTCAGGCTGTTACTGTCTCTTGTTGAGCTCCTTACAGTAAACTCCAGACAAAGTCATGGACTGAGCTCATATCACATGACAGCAAGTTTACATGCCTGAAGTTCTGGCAGAGGGATGTGAGGAGAAGTTTTAAAAGGCACTCCAGAAAAAAGTGGATAAAAACAAAGTGTGGAAAAAAATAGCTGTTGGTAAAGAATGAAACATCCGGAAACGGAAAACTGAAGCTGAATCTTCATTTGTGCTCAACAAAGCAAGCTATGCTGATGTTCCCTCATAATAAAGTCAGTATTAATAGGCATGGCTGCTATAAACTCTCTCTCTCTTTGTCTGTCTTTGTCTTCTACTTGTGTCTTAATCCGTGTGTTCCGGCATGTCGCAACAAACAGGCCGAACGTAGTGAGATTCCTTTAAGAGCGAGCAAAGCATAAAACCCTTTAATATCCACATCTCACTATGAAGATTACAGGCACCCTGTTGCTTGTTGAAGTAATGAAAAGCAAGACGCAACTGTTGACAAGAAGTGCCATAATTAGGAAACTTAAGACAAGAAGTATTCGTTTCAAAAGCAAACATATTTATGCGTTTGCAGTCACAACTTTTAATTTGATATCCTGCACCTCCGAGCATAATTAACAGAAATGATAGAGAATTAGGCAATTTTGATTAAAGGCATACCTGTGTGTGCCGCATCAAATACCTGGAACAATGGAAAATGTAAAGGAATTCCACCTATTTTGCAGCCTAATTGTTAAGATGCAAACAAACTCATTGGTTTAATGTGCAATGCTTCATTCTAGAGAAACCTACTGAGTAGCAGTCGTTAATAGCGGTGGTGGCAGGAACTCTGTAGGATATCTAGAGTTTGAGAGCCCCGGGCACTTTTTTACATTTTGAGATAAGGATTTGGCCTTAACTTACTATTCTTTTATCGTCATGATTGCATATAGATGTTACAAATTTAACTTTACTAGTCTTCTAGTTTTCTGTTTACATTTACAGCATTTAGCAGACGCTTTTTATCCAAAGCGACTTCCATTCCCTAACTACAGGGGGCAGTCTCCCTGGGGCAACTTGGGGTTAAGGGTCTTGCT
>JBBPCY010000150.1:8183630-8198859 GCA_037974405.1 Brachyalestes nurse | reverse complement strand
GAGAGAGAAAGAGGGAAAGAGAGAGAGAGGTGGAGAGGGAGAGAGAAAGAGGGAGAGAGAGAGAGGGAGGGAGAGAGAGAGGTGGAGAAGGAGAGAGAGAAAGAGGGAAAGAGAGAGGTGGAGAGGGAGAGAAAGAGATAGAGAGAGAGAGAGAGAAAGAGAGAGGTGGAGAGGGAGAGGGAGAGAGAGAAAGGGGAGAGGGAGAGACAGAGAGAAGGAGAGAGAGAGGTGGAGAGGGAGAGAGAAAGAAGGAGAGAGAGAGAGGGAGACAGGGGAGAGGGAGAGCGGTGGAGAGGGAGAGAGAATGAAGGAGAGAGAGAGGGAGAGAAAGAGAGAGAGGGAGAGAGAGAGGGAGAAAGAATGGTGTGGAATCTGTAAGCTGACCTAATGTGATTTTGGCCAGTAAATGAACCCAGGCAGCGTCGGGGAGTGAAGCAGCATTTGACGTGAAAATGTGAACACGGTGGGACTCGGAAGAGCCGTGGAGTGGACGTGACGGACGCATTCTGTGACCTTTCCTTTTTTTCCTTCTCCTTCTTCTCTTTCTTATCTGTGCGCCTTCTCTTCTCTCTCTCTCTCTCTCTCACTTTTTTTCTCTGTCTTTTATGGGAAATAGCCTTGAGCCCCTGATCACTAAATCCCCTGTCACCACCGCAAGAATAGATATTTCATCTATGAATGCAATCCGCCCAGGCCCGGTGATGAATACCGTACCTTTCTCCAGTCCACAGGACGCTGCTTTAATTCTGCACACAAGCCCCGTTTGTTGTTTTCAGTGTGCTTTGGCTTATATATTAATTTTCTTTTTTTTTTTTTTTTCCCTGAATTTTCTGAAGGTGCCTTTGAAATTCCCATAAGCTTGGAAGCTATGTTATACCTACTTTATTTCACATTGTCCTAAAATCTGATGCTCCGAGCTGAAAAACACCATTACACTCTCATAAATAAAAGGGGGTTCTTTGAAGCAATTCTGTGGAGGAACCGCTTTTTGTTCCCTAAAGAACCTTTTGATGTGAGATTCTTGAGGGAAGCATTGTTGTAAATGAGGTGCGTGAGTGTGAAGAAGCTTTTTAAAGGTTAAAGAATTTTCACATAATATAAATGTTCCATACCAGTTAAAGGCGTCTCAGAATCGAACATCCAAGAGCCGTGTAGGAATTTTCACTTTCTGGAGTGTTTTTGATTTATTTTTTCTTTGTAAAACGTAACCTAAACTGATGCTGTGAATTCTGGCAGGTTTGTAGCGCCGTGTCTGTTCTAGACTTTGATTTTATAGTGCAGCTGTGTGGAATTTTCCACTGATTGAAACTAATGGCCCTGATCTTCTTATAACATGAAGTAACGATTTAGAAGGCTATTTTTCTGATCCATGCCTCCAGTTACTGTAGACCTTTTTTTTTCTGGCCCTGCCTGACACTTGAAGCCTTCTTATGTCAGCATTTCTTCACTGCTCTCTCTGTAAGGCTGCAGCTTATTTACAGACTGCTGCCTTGTGTTTAGTCTTTTGGTGTCCTACGATAGCCACCCTTTCTAAATCCATAAATCATTTTTTATTTCACTTTTAAGTTTATAGCTTGAGTTGCTGGCGACCTCATCCGACCCCCTTTGCAATAAAAATAACAGTGCAAGAGACGTTGCAGGTGCCAAATTTAAAAGATGTGGTTTTAATAGTCATAATAATAAAATAAAAAAATGAAAGAAGAATGAAATGGCATTAGACATCCTTTAAAAGATATGCAATTAAAATGGCTTTTTTTGCACAATAATAAAGAGTTTATTAAAAAAAAGTAGAAAAGTAAAGTATAAAATATAAAACGTGCCTTAACATTTGCACAGGCGATACCCAGAATGCCCGATTTATGAAAAGAAAGAAAGGTTTTTAAAAATTCCTTTGTTAAAGAAATGTTCATTTAAAAATAAATTAGCTAATTCTCTGAAACTAGAAATACTGAGTAAAACCTCTGAGAATACTGTCTAATAAGTTTATTACATTTCAGTGCATGCTGCTTAGGTGGCTATTGAACAAAATGGTATTAATATGACAAGTGATTCTAGCTTATAGTGAAAATGGCGAAACACCGTTGTATGCATAAATGATGGGTATGAACTCACTAATCTAGTTCTGAGCTGTTTTCTCTCCATTTTCTTCATGTAACACAGTGAGCCAAGGAGGCCTGGCAGCAGACATTTGTCCGGATCCAGGCATTCCGGAGAACGGGAAACGAATCGGCTCCAGCTTCCAGTGAGTGCCTCCCCCTGCTTCTCTTATTTGCCGCACTTGTCCATTGAAATAGGAGTCGCATGGCACCGTCGTAATTAGAGTTGGCCCTGCTGTTTGACATATGCAGTGTGAGCCTCCATGCTGCTGCACCGCCAGAGCCAGGGATGTAAAAGTCAAACTCGCTTAATTACCGACGTCCTGGTCAACTCACTTTGCCTCTGATTCCGGTCTGAATCATTTAATATTGAGTGTCTGCCAATACCAAATTTCGATCCAATGTTCGTATTTGATAGATTACTACAGTAAATTTGTAGTGTATGCATAATGTGAGGAACCTTTTTCAGGCCCTATGTCTTGAATATGCTGACTTATTTTTGCCTAATGCGTTAGAGAACTGTGTTTGGTTCTCTAAATAACCTTTCATTTAAGGTCTCTTTTAATAATAATTTCTTCATTAATGAGATGTAAAAGTGGGGAAAAAATGTTTTAAAGCTTGAAGTGCCTCCACACAATGTAGAGGTTCTAGGAGGAACCAATACCTTTTTTATAGAGCCAGCTGATTAACCCTTCAATTGGTGTTGAACCTTTAAATGGTGCGAAGAACCTTGAATGGTCCTGACCTTGATCAAATCGGGTTCCAAAAGTGGTTCGTCTGTGTCGTGATTCCGAAGGCAGTATTTCAGATAAGACCGACATCTTTAGGCTTTACAGTTCTCAAGCTCCTCCTGAAGATGCTGCCTCCTCTGTGTAGCCCCGAGTCCTGTCGCTGGCTCTCAATTTAATAGAATGGCTTTGGGATGACTGAGAAAAGAAGGGGGCTAAACTGGGGCCGAAAAAATTCTCGTTTATTGCAGGTTTAGTGACTGGAAGGCGAAAGTCCGGCTGCTGAGACAAGCGCTTCACGAATTGCGTGGCTCTCCCACCACCCTTTCCAATTTGACCCAAAAAAAAAAAAAAAGAATGCGAGAGAAGGCCTGCAAGCCTGCAATGAATGTGTGTGATTTACGAAGCAGGTCATTCGCTGACGGTCAATTTTTTTTTTTTCCCCAACTCCCGCAGGGTCGGAGCCAGCATCCAGTTCTCCTGCGACGACAGCTACGTGCTGCAGGGATCAAAGAGCATCACTTGCCAGAGAGTGACTGAAACCCTGGCTGCCTGGAGTGACCACAGGCCGATCTGTCGGAGTAAGTGTGAATATGGCTCGGCCCATCCCTGTCCCGACACTTTCTGTAAGGACATTGTCAAATCCTGTTAAGTGAGATGCGTTCCACATGTCAATGAAGAGGAAGGCAGCGCAACCCGTACTTTTATCCGGGGTAGCATCTGGCAAGACGTGCAAAATATCAGTTCATATTCAAGCAAGCTGCAGATTCATCTCGCACACGCACATGAGACATCGTCTCTCCACGGTACCATACATACTGTTAATGTGTCTGTCTACGCACAAATTCAAACATAAAGCTGTCATATATTATGACATGACATATCAGAGTAATCACCCCCTTCCTCCCTCTGCAATCATTTAGGACGCAAAACCTGTGCACTCCTTGTTGCTGCTTCTACAAAGTCATGTGTACAATAGGCTATTTGTGCCCGTTGCTGGTTTTTGTCAAGGAATTCAGTCTTTGTTTCTCATCCACATTCTGTCGTTTCAAGCATCCGTCTTGCAAATTAATTAGACGTGATGTTTGCTTTAATTACACTCTGTCATTTTGAATGCCTACTCACGGTGCCGCTCTTCATGTCTCAAAACTGCACTAACCTGGACAGAAGCCTCATTTAAATACACAATTTCAAGTTTAATTAAAGTTTTGCTTGCTTTTGCGAACATGAATGTTTTCTCACCGCGCTGTGGTGAACTGATGCGTGATGGCGGGGGCTCATTCGAACACAGGTCGAAGAGTTAGAACCAAGAATTTGTGTCCCTCATATTTTGGAAGGATTGACAGTATGTTAACATTTTGATATTTTTAATAATCTTAATCAACAGTCAGTAAACAGTCATATGCAAAACTATTGATCCTAAGGGACATTGCTTATGTAATGACTGCACAGACCGCAGAGCAGCAACATACACCCATATGCTTTATACATACTGAAGACAGCATGTAGAAGCAAACAAGTACATGTAGAAGTCGAAAATAACAATTAAAAGAGCTTTTAAAATATTAATTACCTTAAACCAGTTTCCAACGCAAGAGAGCACAGATAAACCAGGGCCCAACGCAAGATAGCCCAGATAAACCAGTGCCCAACGCAAGATAGCACAGATAAACCAGTGCCCAACGCAAGATAGCACAGATAAACCAGTGCCCAACGCAAGATAGCCCAGATAAACCAGTGCCCAACGCAAGATAGCACAGATAAACCAGTGCCCAACAGAAGATAGCACAGATAAACCAGTGCCCAATACAAGATAGCACAGATAAACCAGTGCCCAACAGAAGATAGCACAGATAAACCAGTGCCCAACACAAGATAGCACAGATAAACCAGTGCCCAACACCAGAGAGCACAGATAAACCAGTGCCCAACACAAGAGAGCACAGATAAACCAGTGCCCAACACAAGAGAGCACAGATAAACCAGTGTCCAACGCAAGAGAGCACAGATAAACCAGTGCCCAACACAAGAGAGCACAGATAAACCAGTGCCCAACGCAAGAGAGCCCAGATAAACCAGTGTTAGCATTTTCCATCAAATGTGTAATTATGTGTATGTATGAAAATAAATGGTTACTACAGAACAATAAAGTAGTCACTACCCATATTTTTAAGTATGTGATGAAATAAAATGCATATTTATTTATGGTTTAGGCTTCGGGTTTTTGAATTGGTTAGAAAACAAAAGTTGTCTAAACCAAAATTGAATTACACAGAAATTTCTCCCAAATAAGGCCGACCAATTATTCAATTTCAGTATTTAATTTCAGATTTAAAATTACACTGTTAGGAGTTGTAATGTCAGTTCATCCAAAAATGTCACACAAGACCTTGCCCCACCTCTTTAGAATTGGAGCAGTGGACGCAGGGGGCTGCCACCAATGAGGGGCATCTGGGGAGCAGTGTGTGGGACGGTACCCTGCTCAAGGGAACTTCAGTGATGACACTAGCAGCGATGACACCTTCCGATTACAGGGGCAACACCCTAACCACTAGAGCACCCAGCTGAAAGTGCGGGTTCAAACCTGTGAATTATTATTAATATTATTATTATTATTACTATTACTATTACTGGTAGTAGTAGTTGTATTTTTTTACTCTGCCTAATGAAGCTGAATACTTCCTCACCCATGAACACCAACCTGAAATTACCAAAAATAATGGTGATAAGATTTCCCCCCACTATTCCCCGGAGCTTGTTTATGTGCTGCAGAACGAGTTCATGTTCATTTTCGCGAGCTGTAGGATATTTGTTCCCTAACTCGAGTGTCATTTCTCCTTTAGGCTTTAAAGAAGGTAGTTCAAACCAAAATGACTTTGTTGTTTACATGAATTCGGACGACAAAATAGGTATTGAGTGAAAAGTTTAATTATTTGATAGAGCTGTTGCTAAAGCTAGGTGCCATATACACTCATTGCTTTTCTGAAGTCATCTAAACCAAAGAATATACCCTTCCTTTACCAGTCATTTACCTCTTGTTTTACTAGAACTATTCATCACTTTTTCAGAGGACTACCATTTTTTATTTAATTACAACTTTTTAAAACATGAGGGATTAGTTGCTATTCCACGCTATACCTTTTTATGTGCTTTTTATGTGAGAATTGGAACAAATTTACAGACATACTTAAACATTTTAAGATGTGATGATGTTCATAAATCAGGTAAGGAATATGGAGAAATAGCCCCACACCCTAAAATGCCCAGATCCACTGTTACTAGTTGCAGCCAGTTTAAAACAATAGGAGCTGTAGTGAATCTGCCTCGTGTTTTTATTTTGGCATTACCTGTTCTTTAGTTATTTTCCCTTCTGATTAAATCATTGAGCCAAACTGAATCCTACCACATTTACTGAAGAACTAGTAACTAATCTATAATTCCTTTATTTCCTAACCAATTTAACCAAATTAAATTGACATGTTGTGTTAACTCAATCCTTTGTCATTTGCCAGAGCTTGATAGATTGATAGAGGCCTTCATTTCATATTATAATCTAACATCATCAGTGCTGTGCTTTGATTAATGGCATCGCAGTTTTTAAACAGAGCTGTGATTAGAAGTTAATTTGAAAAGAATAAAATGAAATTCCGTGGAACTCAGATTATACATACACTGCAAAAGTGTTTAGTTTCTCAGGTTTTATCCTTTATAGGTGCAAGTATTGAACTGAACAGCTTTGCCTTAGTTTTTAAGAACGGCTGACAATATTTCTCCCCATTTCCAAATAAATATATTGTTCTTTAAAGCATAATTTTAAAGCATAATTTCCTCATTAAATAGGATGTGATTCAGGTGATCAGATATCAGTACCTCATAAAGCAGAACGAGGTTTTGTGTAGGAATTTAACAGACACTGGCATGGAATGGTTGTCATACTCCTAGAGATGCAGAGTTAAAAGTAAATTGCAGTGTTTTCTAGAGCTGTATATTTGAAACATGTAAAAGGTAGAATATGGAGTTGTTGGTATCAGTACACTACTATATTGGTGTGTTGTTGCTTGCAGAAATAAGCATAGCAACGTGATAACCTACTGGTTTACACTATAAATAGATTTGCCCCCTCTCCATCCTGCCGCTGGGCCTGAATAATGGATAAATCACAGTGATGAAGGGTATCAGTGTCAGCCATGACAAAGTGTTAATTATCAGTATCATATCGGCTCAGCGTCACACGCCTGTGCATGCCTTGCTTTCCCCCAAGAAACACACTTGCCGGTGGCTGATGTATTTTCGGGCTGCATGTAAGGGTTAAGCTGAAACCTGGACTGGTTGCTTGAAAGGCAAAGAGGACACAGGCCCCCTGAAGACATTAATCAAAATTAAATAAGGCAGTATTTCAGACCTTCAGGCGGAAGAGTAACCGTGTTTGACAATTTCTTTGCGCAATTCCCCCACACCGCTGATTGATCCAGACACTTTTTGTCTCGGCATCGCCAAGTACCCTCTTTAAAGATAACACTTAAATAGCTTTTTCCCCCCTCTTTCCAGGAGGATGAGTTGGGGGGCTGAAGGTATAAAACGGAAAGTTAAAAAACTCTTTAGCCTCATGATTTAATAATTCCCAGCGGGTTTCCTTTTTTTTAGCCCACCTCTTGAAGAGACTCATTGGTGATCTCCAGAGATTATTTAGACTTAATTACAGACTACGCTGCGAACCTGTAAATGAGCAATGGCTTCGTTTGACTCTTCCCTGCTGCTCATTCAACAGGCTGGTTGTTGGGTAATTAACAGGCCTTCTGGTTGTAGTGATGTGCATAACATCAATTTGCAACTATGCAGAGGGGGCCAAAGGAAACCACAGGAAACTTTTTTTATTTATTTATTTATTTTTTTTTACCAAAGAATGGTTAGGCAATGCTTTTCGTTTACAGCTACTAATCATATAGTCACACCTTTAAATTGTCTCACCTAATCCTTCACAGTTAATAATAATGTTGACTAGAAATGAATTCAGGTTGACTGAATGCTTTATGTTCATGAAGAGGCTGAAAAGATTATTATATCGATATTTGTCTTGCAAGCGTTGAGTGCTTTTGCGCACAATGAGGGTCTTCTGCTTTAAAGACACAGTGAACAATATAACAGCATACCCACAATATTCACCTATCATGCACTATTAACCATCACTCTAAGGTAACAGTGATAGTAACTACTTTCGGAGTCATTTATTGATTGAACAATACTCTTTTTATGTGTTTAAAAACGATTATTGTGCTTTTTTGCTTTTGATGAGGACCCTGTTTTTCATGTATGGGGTTTTTACTCCCACAGCTTCCAGAATGATTTTTGAATGTCCTCAAAGACAAACGTGAATTCCCCATTTGAGAATATCTGCGGCCTAATCTCCTAATATCTCTACCTTTCCAAAGTCCTTTCCAAAAGATGTGTTCCACTGAGGATCAGATGAGGCCACATTAAAGACACCAGCATGTTCTTTCAAGTTGCCTAAGAAAATCCTCGACTAAACACAAGGGTCCGTGAGCAGTTAAGACCTGCTTAGAATGAGGCTGGAGCTATAACATATATATGGAAATACTTTATTGTAGAGTAGTGTTCATGACTCTTTATGACAATATACATAAACCTATATAAATTTATAAAGACTTATTCCAAAGGCTGCATTAGTTAGTTTCACCCTCGAAAGTGTTACAGCAAATGAAGCCTTTGTAAATGTCTGTACGATTGGAAGACAGTTATGAAATGATTATGAAAGTGTGATGTAGCATTTGATCACTGCCCTACATGTAAGTTTTAGTAGAAATACACGGTTCAGCAGTCGCGGTTTCAGTCTATCGCAGACACTGAGCCCAGACGTAAACAAGCCTGCGCGAGGATGAGGGGGCGTGGCGGACGAGGCCTGGGCGTCTCAGCTTTTTTCATGCCAACATATCATTTTTCATGCATTTTAGTGCACAATTATTCGAGAAAAATATGATTTACTAATTTTCTAACATAAATATTAATGTAAATTCAACTACATTTCCATATAAAAAACACATTTTCTTCACTATTCGCGGTTGCTCTTGAAACGTATATTGGTTTACTGTACATCTATGTTGTGTCAGCAATGGAGATAAATTACATCAATGAACTACTGACAGGTGAAGTGAATAATATTGATATTGATTGTCTCATCATTGATTATTTTGTGAAGCCGATGTGATCCTATCCCATAGAAGAGCTACTGTTGCATTCATTCATGAAACAATTAATGCTGGCAATGAAAGGTGTCAGAACACGCAGTGTATATATATATATATATATATATATATATGTATATGTGTGTGTGTGTGTGTGTGTGTGTGTGTGTAAGGGTGTTGAAGTCAGTGAGAGTGGAAGTACAAGACAGGTGATTCTAATAAATAAGACGGTGAATATCTGCTATGAAAGAAAATTACAGTTTGGCCCCACTTCAGTTTTGTGTTGTCTTGTTTGTTTTTCTCACCTCTCCAGCAAGAACATGTGGCTCGAACTTGCGAGGTCCGAAGGGTATTATCACATCTCCAAATTACCCTGTCCAGTACGAGAACAACGCCCACTGTGTATGGGTCATAACAGCTGTGGATCCAGAGAAGGTGAGTCTACTGTTTTTGAGGATTCTGAACTACTGGGATGAAGGCTTATGAGAGAGAAGAGACCTTTCCTACAGTGCCAGTATATTGTCTCTCTTAAAACAATAGTCTTTATTCAATTTTTTTACTTAAAATTGTGGTGATAAGACCTAGAGAAAAAAACTCTTTAACATCTATTATGAGTCAAGAACATTTTTCCTTCTCCTGTAAAGTTTCCTTTTTTTGGAGACATAAAGCTTTGTTTCAACTGTGGTGATATGCTGTGGTCTTGCATAAATATCGGGAAAATAGTTTCAACCCATGAGCTTAGTGGTCCACATAATATTCAACCCCTTGCCCCAGTTGTCTGAATTATTGCTGTCACTTTTATCTCTGTGCACGATTAGTTTGAGCCAAATATCTGTAGCTCATTATCTGTCTGAGCTCTTGCATTATGATTTTAATGGACCACAGTGACCTTGCAACCACAGTGGCGTAATGGTATTTAATTTAGTCTTAGATGCTCAGATATTACCAAAATAAATTAGAAATATGTCCCAGACTGATCTAGATTGTTACTGGTTTCCCTATATACCCCGCTGATGTTGATTTAATGTCAGGCATGTTTATGTGTACATAAGCACATAAACCGTATCTACAGACCTTGGAATAAACGCCCCATTGTACTCTGTAGTCATAAACAGTGCGTTAATAGTAAAGCCTTACTTAGACATTTTGACATTGCAAATGAAACTGTTATTATAATTAACATACTATTTTAGTTTTATATGTTTTCCCATATCTGCTCTATGTGTGTAGTGTCAAATGTTCCCTGAAACTAGTGTTAAAAGCACAGATAAGATTACTTTGCAGTGTTGTTCAAACCCCTCCAATACTTTCATGCAGATCAGTGTGTAATATGTCAAAATAATTTTTTCTTAAAAAAATGTCATCATGATTTCTTGTACTAAAAAGTAGACTTAGTCTGTGTAGTTTCAAAAACAGCATAATATCTGAGGCAATCCTACGTGAGCTAATCATAAACAGAGTTCATAAAAGAGCTGAAACACTTGATGTGAGTCATTACACCAGTTCTCAATGTAAAGTGTTGACTTATCAACTGGTCCAAAAAACGAAAGTGAAAGCGATGAGCCAGAGTGCAGTGATTGTAAAGGGCAGTTTAACCAATGGCATAGCATAACATTTATTATAACTTAAATTAAAATTGCATGTACATAATTTATGTACACACACACACACACACACACACACACACACACACACACACACACACACACACACATATATATATAAAATGAAGTTTATGTTGATAATACATTGTTGATAATACATTAAGAGATGTTTGAATTTAAACCTGGTTTCTGATGGAGATCGTTTCTAATTTTGAAAAAGTAGCATTAATAAGGATTAATAAGTAGTATTAATAAGCATTAATAAGTTTATTTGGTGATCATAGAGAGGCCACTGAGATAAAAGTAAACATTTGCCATATGAAGTGTTTCGAAGGGTTTTGTAGCATCTGTAAGCTAGGTAAGAGAAATACAAGAACCAACAAACTGACATTTCACTAAAAGATAGCAGCTGATTTGCAGAGAATAATCAGAACAGGGTTTCTGAGAAAAGTCTCAGGTCTAGCCATTAATGTTTGTTAATGATGATGATGGATATGAAATCCATGTAAATAATACAGTGGGAGAAATAATTATTTGATCTCCTACTGAATTTGTAAGTTTTCTGACTTACAAAAAAATGAACAGTCTCTAATTTATGAGGTAGTTTCATTTTTATGGAGAGAGACAAAAATGAAGAAAAAACGTGTTACATTAAAGTTATTCGTTAATTTGCATTTCACTGAGTGAAATAAGTATTTGATACCCAAGCAAAACATGACTTAGTAATGGGTGGAGAAACCCTTGTTGGCAAGCACAGCAGTAAGACACCAGGTTTGCACACATCTCAGGAAGGATTTTGGCCCTCTCCTCTTTACAGAAAATCCTTTAGGTTTCTTGGCTGCTGCTTGGCAAAGCTTCAGCTCCTCCACAGATTTCCTAAAGGAATAAGGTCTGGAGACTGGCTAGGCCACTCCTTTGCTACCTTGGCAATTATGTTTTGGGTCACTGTGATGCTGGAAGACCATCCACAACCCATCTTCAGTGTTCTGGTTGAGGGAAGGAGGTTCTCGTCTGAGATTTTATGGTACATGGCCCCATCAACTGACCCCTCAGTGCGGTGAAGTCATACTGTACCCTTAGAAGAAAAACATCCCCAAGCATAATGTTTCCACCTCCATGCTTGACTATGGGGATGGTGTACTTCTGGTCATTTTCAGCATTTCTCTTCCTCCTAACTCAAGTTGATGCCAAAGAGCTTGATTTTGGTCTCATGTGACCACAGCACTTTCTCCCAAACCTTCTCTGAATCATTTAGATGTTCACTGGCAAACATAAGATTGGCTGTACATGTGCCTTCTTGAGCAGGGGGACCTTGCGGGCACTGCAAGATTTCAGTCCATTATGATGTAGTGGGTTACCAAGGGTGTTCTGAGTGACTGTAGTCCCAACTGCCTACAGATCATTAACAAGCTCCTCCTGTGTAGTTCTGGGCTGATCCCTCACTTTTCTCATGATTGTCCTCACCCCACAAGGCAAGATGCTGCATGGAGCTCCAGACTGACGGCAATTGATGGTGATTTTATATTTCTTCCATTTCCGTATAATCGCACCAACAGTTGTTATCTTCTCACCAAGCTTCTTACTGATCTGATGGTCTTGTAACCCATTCCAGCCTTGTGCAGGTCTACAATCTCATCCCTGACGTCCTTTGACAGCTCTTTAGTCTTGCCCATGATGAAGTTCATGAAATTCTTTGCACAAAATCACTCTCACATAAACAGATATCACCAGTTCTACTCTTGACAGTTTCAGTCCCTTTCAAAATGAGCCGTTTAAGGGCTCTGTCACTTTTATGCAAATAAGCTGTTGCTGGCCACGCCCCACCCATCCCAGGCTTAAGCTGCGTGTTTACTACACGTGAAAATTTCAGAAAAGAGGCGCTGTCCAGTCCTATATGTTCGACCCAGAGTCGGACCCAGAGCAAGATGAACACAACACTTCATGTGACTTGCCTTTGTTTGTAGCCATAGCGCTCGGCGTCTTACGCATGCTTGTAAAACCAGCAGACAAAAATGGCGGATCTTCAATTAATTAGTGGGTGGGGGCTTGACAGATGATGGTGGTTCTATGCAAATTTCCTTAATCCTGACGTCAGAATAAGGGAGCCGTCCAAACGGCTTATAGAAGCATATGATTCCTGAAACCAAAATCTTTCAGTTGACACAGAAAACGGATGTATGGTTTTTTTTTCGTGCTTGGAGTGTTTATAGGAGCAGTAGAGACCCGAATGGAAATACAAAAGGATGCAAAAAGTGAGTTTTGCATATGTCCCCTTTAATATAAGCATTTATGAGTATCTCATTTTCAAATTATTATAAACTTTTTTTACAATGGTGAACTTTCAGTCCACTTTTCAGTCCATCAGGCAATTTAGGAAAATATTGAAAATGTTGAATCCTGAATTTTATTGTTTGTCATTTTCACGATTTAACAAATGTGGTTTGCATGAGACAACGGACAGAATCATAGCTTTTCCTACATAACCACTAGACCCAGAGAGAAAAAAAGAAGGACGAAAAGGACGGAGCTAAAATGTGCAAGCTAGAAGATGCAAGTGGACAAGAAACCTCAGAGCCAAAGAGTGGAGCTTAGAAAAGAAAACATATTATGAGTTCCTTTAGGTAACTTGGACCATCGGCTGTTTCATGAGTCAGAGGTAATGCATGATAATGATAAACTGTGTCCAAGAAACTGTACACCAACCCCATCATGGAATAGAGTATTAAGGCCAGTTACTGTCTTGCACCCAGTTGCGAGTAGCTTCTGCAAAGCTCATAGCCATTTATCACACTTTTGCCTTATGCCTCTGTCACTGGCCGAGCATCTGGTGGTGATGAGCACATGCTGTTTCTTTCGGACACGCTTGGCCCACATTCTCCATCACTGTTGTGCCCGAGTCCCGGAGGATGGCTGCTTCCCTGTTCTCCCAGCAGAATGAAAACATCCTTTGACTCTCCCTCTTCTGAGAGGAAAGCGCTCTTATGTATGGTGTGCTTCTCCGGCTAATGGGTATGTTGGTGGCAGTCATGGTCGCAAATCCACTGGGGCTCTGAATGTTGTGACAGATTCAACTGTGGCCCATCACTCAACGGCATCTCCATGTTACAGCCTACTCTCTGTTCCCTCGTCGGCTGCGGAGTGGTGTGGGACTACCACCGCCTGCAGATGCAGAGGAGGAAAGAAACACAAAGAAACTCTACTGAAGTGAAAGTATAGGTGCTGTGTCCCTTAAAAGTGAATATACTTCACATTCAAGTGCAAGTCAGGTGTCAACATTTACAAACATTGCTAAAAAGTACTAAAATCAAGAGTCAGCATATGCTGCTTTATTTATTTCTTATAATACATGAACTTTAATGATGCTCATGTATTATGTAACCTAGACGAGCAAGTCTACTTTATCTTTACTTTTTGCAACAAGCTTTAATGTTGTAAAATTCAGTGTATATATAATGTATGATAGTCAGAACCATCACACTTCACAGCATTATTCCTCATTTGGTTTCAGTCCGCTGCTCCTCATATGGCACATCACAGTGTCGCAACTTACATTCGGCACTGTTTCTTGCACAAAAATGAATTCATGTAGATGTGGTCCGTTTCATTTTTACACTGCATGAATTCAGCTGAATTTTTTATTTCTAAAGATAATGTAATGCATGGGAACTCAACCAGCAAGAAAAAAGAGAAAAACCGATGGTGGCTGCTTGCAATAAACATAAAGACTAAATAATACTAAACTAAAATAATACTTAAGTACAGTGACAAAGTACGGTTACTGTAGTACTTTTCTACACTTTCAGTAAAAATAATATATTAAATTAAAAATAAAAATATTAAATCTTGATTTTCTTCAAATTTCCTTAAACTTAACAGTAACAAAACAGTTTCTTCTGGTAGGTTCTAAATCTACACTATACAAAACTGATACTTTTTCTATTAAAATCGACGACTCTTTGGTTTCACCCTCCCCGCAGGTAAAAAGTGTCATCCTCGACAGCACTTTCTTTTAATGCACACATCAGTAATGTCACTCCGTCTGCATACTTCCATTTACGCAACATCAATCGTCTCCATCCTTCTCTCACACCACATGCCACTGCCATACTTGTCCATAGCCTTGTCACTTCCCGGATCGATTACTGCAATTCACTTTTATTTGGCCTTACTCAGAAATCCCTCCATAAGCTCCAAATTGTCCAGAACTCTGCTGCTCGTGTTGTTTCCAGGACCCCTTCCATCCCCACATCACTCCTGTTCTGCAGCAGCTTCACTGGCTCCCTGTCAATCATCGCATTAATTTTAAAATTCTTCTGTACACACTTAAGGCCATCCACCACCTCTCCCCTCCGTATTTGTCTGACATGGTTCAGATCACCACTCCATCTCGCTGCCTCAGATCCTCCTCCTCTATTTCTTTCTCTCTGTCCCTTCTCCCCATCTCGTCACCATGGGGAGCAAGGCTTTCAGCTGCTCTGCTCCTCGGCTCTAGAATTCTCTGCCTCCTGACATAAGAAACATCACTATCCGGAAACATGGGATTAGCTTCCACTGTTATGCAGATGATACGCAGCTTTATATTTCTACAAATCCCAATGATA
>JBBPCY010000150.1:8167957-8180675 GCA_037974405.1 Brachyalestes nurse | reverse complement strand
GGTTTTTGTAAATTGTCTGTTTTTATGATTGTTCTTTTACTATTTTGTTGTACAGTGACCTTGAGTGTTTTGAAAGGCGCTTTCCAAATAAAATGTATTATTTTTTATTATTATTAATACTTGACTGCAACCCTTATTTTTACTTATGTAATGTTCTACTAGTGTCCATTGTGGGGCAGGTTTGTAGTTGTAATAGCTATTA
Source organism: Brachyalestes nurse (assembly GCA_037974405.1). Taxonomy (NCBI): domain Eukaryota; kingdom Metazoa; phylum Chordata; class Actinopteri; order Characiformes; family Alestidae; genus Brachyalestes; species Brachyalestes nurse. The sequence goes on along the minus strand of JBBPCY010000150.1, from coordinate 8,180,473 downwards.
ATAATAGTAACAGTAACAGCAACATTAACTCAGTGGAATCTATGAGGGACCATGCAAGTACACACTTACATTTTCTCCTTCTGTGGTAGGGAAGGACACTTTTATTCTTCCAAACTTTGATATTGTACTGGCTGCTAAGATTCTAAACTTCCTAAATGGGATTTGGTGTAAATCTGTGGTGCTAGGATTTCTTGCATTGGTATAGAACAATTAACGCAGGGCCAGACAGTCTTTTTAAGGGTTTTCACACTAACACATCTCATAAAGAATGGATCATTAAAGAACAGTTCCTTGAAAAGCTCTTTAATGAACTAAACATGGCATCACCTCATGAAACTCTCTAAGAGTGTAAAGAGGCATTAGGCTTGTTTTTAAAGCAAGTAGCATTCTTAGCAGTGGTTCATTGTAATGGCTAGAGAATTAACACTTCACTTTGTTCAATTTGTTCTTCTCAGTTCATCAGTCAACTTGATCAGCCAGCTTGTTTTATTTCCCGAGTTTATGTCCATGGATCTCTAAAACTGGGCTTCAGTGTTAGTAGTGGATTTTGCATGCAGCGCTAATAACGGCCTAATACGTGAGGCTCTTACATATCATTGTTTAGGTTTAAATGGGTGCACACAAATCCTGGTGATTATCTAGAGGATATGCAGTGTATATTCATGTCATGTAGACTAAACCTCTGGCCTCAGCGTATAAAAAATATCCCGGCCCTGCTTTAGAAGCTCCAGGTTCGGGTGATCCTTCTGCTCTCTGCATCTTTCAGGGTCTTTGTGATTAGCTTGCATGATCAGGAGCTGGATTTTCTCCTCTTTTATTAAATTCCTCAGTGATGCCTCCACATTTTTTTTAGATAAGGCAGCACCAATTCGGTAAAGTGACCTCTTCACTCTTGTTGTCTGTTTTGTCTGTGCACCTTCTAGTTTGAGAGGAATAGAATTTCAATGCTTTGCCCCAGGTTTGACAGCCTGCTAACCTGCAGATTTAAGACCTGAGCTAAGATTTCCAACAGCTTTGGCACGGGCTTTTGAGGAATGTGGGCTTCATCTGAGTGCTTGGGATCTGAGTCGGTCAACTCTTTAATGTACACTATATGGACAAAAGTATTGAGACACAGATAGTTTTCAGAGTGTTTTTTTCAGAGCCAGGCCTTCTCGTCCAACACCGGTGCCTGACCTCATAAATGCTCTACAGAATGAATGGGCACAAATTCCCACAGAAACTCCAAAATCTTGTGGAAAGCCTTCCAAGAAGAGTGGAAGCTGTTATTGTTGTAAAGGGCCAACTCCATATTAATGTCTATGTATTTGAATATGATGTCGTTAAAGTCCCTGATGGTGTAATGGTCAGATGTCCCAACACTTTTGTCCATGTAGTGTAGCACCCTTCATAAAGTATACAGTACTAATTCCCAATGGTGTTTCCAGGCATGGATTCCATTAGAAATAACTTGTAAAGCTTGACGGGTTCATTTTATTTCACTTAGTTATTTAATGTAGACATCAGAGCTGATTTCATCAGAATTATACATGACCCAGCGTAACCCCAAAATACTAATTTTGTCTGTTGTCCCTGGCTAAAGTATTCTGAATTTAAAACTACACATGAACCATATCATAGAACATACTACATTTAAACAACATAGCCCACAGAACAATTTAAATGCACAAATAGTAGAGTATTTAAGGGCAGCTGGCAGCCTGGTGCTTAGGGAGTTGCCTCTTCAATTGGAAAGATGGGTTTAAATAAAAGTACATAGACAAATATCCATAAAATGCAGTAGCTGCTACAGTCAGGTAAGGATCATTTATTAGGGAGCCAAAGCATTCATGTAGCAACATAGCATCTTGGATTGTTTTGCATGTTATTTTAATATAGCTTAGCTAGGACAGTGAGAGAAAGAGACAAACCAGGCAGGAAAAACAGACAAAACATGACAGTGAAATCTGCCAGGCAGTCAGTAAAATGACCACAGTCACAAATGACTAGGCCATAATAACTCACCGGTAGAAGAGCCATTGACTTTGTTTTGTTTTGGTACTGGATTCTCTTTGTGAAATGCCTTATAAAACAAAATTCTGATCGATCAACAGTAGCCTTAGAAGACTGCTTTACTTAGCGTAGCTCTAAATTGTGTATTCTGGTGATCATTCATGCAGGAGATCATAACACACACTCGGTGACTAGCAAATATCTGTCGTATCCACACAGCTAGCGCGTTGCGTAAATGGCTTGAGGTAAGAAGCTAACGTGACTGATGAGTGGTAGCTTTGTTATTTAAATGGAGGCTGCCAGGTCGGCTTCAACCACAGGCACTTTACCTATTACATTATGCCTGCAGCAAGGGGAAAATCTGCCCTTCCGATATGAAGCAGGTTCATCATGCTGGCCGTCTCCAGCTGAATGAAGACATAAATCTGCACAGAACTGGACAGCTAGTGGGGAGCTAACAAGAACGCACAGCAGTGGTCTCAGGCAGCACCCCCCCTTAATGTTACCCTTATGCCCAGTGGGTGTGTGGGAGTCAGCAGTATACACATAGTTACACATAGTTGATGTGTTCTTTTCTAAAATAATACAAATATTTAAGAATACGTTTCATATTTTTGGTCTCTGTCAGCTGTGTTTATGTATTGATTTTATTCTTTTTTTTCTGCCTTGGTCTTGTTCTTTCTGTGTGTGTTAATTTATGCTGAAGCTTAACACAACACTGAAATATATCCAAAGGCATCTCTTCAGTATTTCCTAGTTTATCTTCAAAGAAGGGATGGATCAGAAGAAAATTAGTGAAAGCATTTTGTCCATTTGTCAGCTCCAATATTAACCAATATTAACCATAAATAGGGTAAACTTATGCAGAATAAAGGCCTCAAATTCTGTGGTAATGGTCATATCAATGCAATAAAATTCCATTAGGCATTTACTATGTTAAATTCAAACCAATTGCTGCTTTATTGTAATACGTTACACTTATTAACAGTATAATTTAGGTGCAACCCTGTATGTGAAGCATTGTGAAGTATATTCTTATTCATTCCTATTATTAGCATTTTTAGCTTTTTAAAAAAATGTTCTTTCCTTATCAGAATGAATGTAAAAACAGCACTGAAAGATCCCATTATAAAAGGAGAAGAAAAGATTATAAGACAGAAGTAGCTGACCTTAATGGCAGAGGAAATTGCATTAGGGGGTTAGGCAGTGTATTTCAGGGATGCTCCCTTTACTAGGTGGGTGGTGTGAAGTATTTCTTTGTATTTTACATCTTAGCTTAACTGCAAAAACAATAAACAAGCAAACTGCCCACTTGTCTTTTTTATTTCTAGATGAATTGCAATGCACAAAACAGTCGCAAACATTTTCTTTGAAGAGCGTTTGAGGACGTCTGCTCTTGCTCCTCGGAACAAAAGGAGGCAAATCAGAGCCATTGAACCGGTTGTCAGACTTTTCAGTTTTGTGTAAAACAAAGAAATCAATAGCAACCCTAAAACGCGGTAGTCAAGCCAGTTGAAGGAACAATCATCCAGACGCTCTGTCACGTTAGGATTGTGTTTATACAGAGTGTGAGTGGTGCTTTTCGCCTCTTGCTAAGTCTTGTGTAAAAAGCATCTTTACTTTTTGACAGGATAATTTAAAGGCCTGTGGTTTGGACTCCTCATTTGAAGCCTCACCACGCGTTTCGCTCTAAACACTTTGACATCTTATACGGATTGCCAGTCTGGTGCTTCTGGGGTTTTGTGGACTGTGTTTTCCTTTGAAAATGGCCACTGATGGCTCAGCCTAACCTGACCGCTTGCCTGTGTGTTTTTGCTTGTAGAATTGTGTTTTATGTAGTGGTATGTGTCTATGTGTTAACCTGATTGGTATACATTCATTACGAAACTAAACACCTTAATTTTACCCCTTAACCCTGCTAGGGTCTTTGCTTTTTGGTTACACAGGGAGTCCTGCTGGGTCTGGTGGACCCATTGCATTTTGGGGCTTTTAATTCAACATATCGTCAGCTTCGTCGCAAAAATATGGCAAAATTGACTTTTTTGCCTAAATCATCTCCTCATGATGCTATGGTAAAAATAGCTGCCTGTGGTAAAATTGCTTACACCGTCAGTCGATCAGGTAATATGATTCTACCACTTTAGGACAAGGGCTTGCCCACTGAAATGAATTTTTTTTTGGGTGTGTTTCCTGAAAAAGGTGTCGATATTCAAACCCTTTTTTGCTCAAATTCTCAGCAGGTGTTTACTTCATCCCATTTACAAGTAATATAAACAAAACATGTTGAATTTGTTCCCTTTACCTTTGTTAAATCACATTTATGAATAGAAATGCCACTCATTTTCTGAAGCTAAAAACTGAAAACGGGTCCCACAGACCCAAAGACCTTATAAGGGTTGAAATGACATACATGAAATTAAGGGAATTTAATGGAAAAAGTGCACAGATTACGGCTGATTTAGGGGGTAAAACTGCTGAATTTTCCCTTTACTTTTTCAAATTTGCCCCTTGAATAAAAGAACCTGAAATAAGACCTGAAATTTAAGATTAAGGGGTTTCACACTCATGCCTTAAATCTTATTTTAAGGCAAAATTACGGTTGGTTTCACAAACGAACGGCCATTTAATTCAAATGAAGGCGTTTGGTGTATTTTCAGGGGTAAATTAAGGTAGAGTTACACACATTTTAAGTGTGTTGTGTTTCACAGTGGTTGCTTCAAGCACATTCAATTAAACACATGTCTATAGGCTTATGAGATGAAGAGTTCTAGTTATCGTTCTGCTCGAAGCACACTAGATTGCTCCGGATCGAATGGAGTGACCCTGAAGCACCTCAAGAAGCTCTTCTTAAGTTATATTAAGCCCTGGCGATACGGTGGTGGTGTTTATCATTTTTAGCTTTGCCCCTCAGTGACACACATTGCTTGGTTCTAACGAGAATATTGCTCCACCTGCTAAGGTTATGGCTTGGCAAGAAGCGGCTGCAAAAAGGAAGGAATATGAGAGATAATAATGTCTCTTTAATTGCCCAATTGAGAGAATGTGAGGATGCTGATAATGGGCCTGTCCTAATTAAGCTTTGTTTCTCTTCCCCCTTATCCTCCTTCAAGCAGTCTCTCCTCAAACCCAATTTTCTTTCAACTCGCACATCAAATGCGCATGTTAGCCGCTCTGTCTCAAGGCTTTGTTCTCCTCCGTGCACCATCCATGACTGAACTTCTGCAGCTGCTCTACTTGTTTTTGATTTAAGAGAAATTATGAAATTACCAATTGTCACTGCTCTTTATGTCAGCTGTGGGTGCAGTTCTCTCATGTTCAACCTCTGTAGTGGATTAGAAGTGACGTCTGAGCTGTACTCCCTTCCCCCTTTTCTTTTTCCCACGATGATTCTTCTCTCAGAGCATACTTATGACTCTTCAGGGCTACATGGACAACAGCATCATCTGCATCATCGCCATATTGGCCTGTGGTTTTATTGTTTATTCCTTTTCCAGGTCATCAAGCTGGCCTTTGAGGAGTTTGATCTTGAGAGGGCTTACGACACACTAACAGTAGGTGATGGAGGAAAAATCGGTGACGCCAGAAGAGTTCTCTATGTGTGAGTCCGCAAAACACGTCACAAACCTTCTGAAAAAAAGAGGAACCGCTTTTGGCTCTATTAGAACTATGCTTGAAAAGGGACAAGTGTACAGAATTTGAAGGACCTTCACATACTGCCAAAGGCTCTTTACCAGTTTATGGGTGCGTCCTAGACCTTTAGGTTCTTAAAACTTTAAACGTTTGTTTAAAAAGATGAATCTCATTTACAAAAATGGTTGTCCAAAGAACCATCCACTGAAAGCTTCTTAACGGAAATGGGTCTTCAATATTGTTTTAAGAGTTTAGCTTGATATTAGTCTAGAGTCGGTGTTTAAAAGCTTTTAGAACCCACACAATCGACTAGGAATTTATTTTTGTTTTTGTAATAATATATTTATTTTTGTAAATAATACAAAAATGTAAAAAACATACATTTGCATTGACCTGATATCTGTATTGAAAAACAGGGGTTGAAAAATGCAATGCAATCATTAAACACGTAGTTAATTAATTCATTACGTTTATTAACCACTTGTCAACCTATATCTGAAAGTTTTCTTGTACTTAAACGCTTAAATGAAAGATTCCATTTTACTTTGTTTTCTCAATGACAACAAAAACTGCCATTTAAAAGGGCTAAAACTTGCTCAAATACAACTGAGCTACAAAAGCAGCACTACATTTTTGCATATTTATAAACAGTTCTGTCTTTATTACACATGCATGTCTAAATCATTGTGTGAATTAATTTGTGTGTGTGCATTGCAGCCTGACAGGATCCAGTGTGCCTGATTTGATTGTGAGTATGAGCAACCAGATGTGGCTGCATCTCCAGTCTGACGACACCATCGGCTCTCAGGGCTTCAAGGCCATATATGAAGGTAAGTCACAGCCTTCATATGTTCCTTCCTCAGATGTTAACATCTGTATTCAGAGATGTCATAACTTTATCATACTGTATGTGTAAATACACTACAAAAGTATTGGGACACCTGACCATTAAACCAATAGGGGCTTGCGTTCAAATGCATAGACTTTGCAGGTATAACAGCTTGCACTTTTCTTGGAAGGCTTTCCACAGTGTTTCTGTGGGATTTTGTGCCCATTCATTCTGTAGAGCATTTATGAGCTCAGGCACTGATGAATCTCAGTTCCAGTTTATCTTAAAGGTGCTGGATGGGGTTGAGGTCAGGGGTCTGTGGGGGCTAGTCAAGTTCTTCCACACCGAACCCATCTATGTCTTTATGGAGCTTGCTTTCCGTACTGGTCTACAGTCATGCTGGAATAGAAATGGTTCTTCTATAAAGTTGTCCAAAATGAATTGGTGTGCTGAAGCATTAAGACTAACCTAAACCCTGAAAAACCCCAGTACTTTTGTCCATGTACTGTTTATAACTACTGAAAGGCTTCTAACATAGGCCATTGGTTCTCATCACGCATAAAAAATCGTCTCATATGGTTTGAGTGATGCCCTTTTTTTAAAAAAAGAGTGAAGAACCTTTACACAGTGTAATGGTTTTTATCACAAGCTTTTACCACAAGGTTTTTACCCATTCAAAGGAGGGTCGTTAACCTAAAAAGCTACAAATGTCAAATTCCCAGCAAACGTCAATATGTTGCTAATAGCTATATACCAATAAATTGAACGGGATTGAATAAAAGTTATATTCACCATTTAAGGGCTTACAGGCTTCCTAACTGATGTGGGTTCTTTTGGGTTTTGTTCTGATAGTTATTTTGTTATTGGTTTATTATTGATTTATTCATTATTTATTCATTTGCTCATGTTCTTCCATTTTATTGTTGAAAAAACCCTTGTTGTTTAGTTCATTGTCTGAATTATTTCTAGATTGCGCGATAGCTTATGCCATTGAAAGGGATAGCCCTGTTCTGCTTCAGCGTTGGCATTCAAATGTGTCACTTTTCTTTACCCCAGTGGCTCTAATTGCTTTTTTATCTTTTCGGACACCCAAATTTTAAGTTGTTTTTTATTTATTTATATATCCGTGTGTGTGAAATGCTTTCCGGCCGTAGAGAAGTTGAGTCATGCCAGCTTCGCCAGCAGTGTGTAAATTGAAAACAAATGGACCGGCATATGTGCTGTGCAGGCACATTTGAAATGCTTGAACAAAATGCACTACCTGGTCTTCTGTGTGTATGAAAATAAGATTAGAGGAAGTCGGAGAATAAAATAAGCATCTGTTTTGTTTTCAAGCGTAATGTCCAGCAGGATCAGTTTTTTTTGGGATTGCACACCATCAGATCAGCCAGACAAAAACTGCACGTGGTTTATTTAGCACATTAGGGACTTGGCTTAAGTTCATAATGCACTAAGTGGGCATGGAGTGCCCCTGTTGAATTAGCTAATAGTGGTAGCCGTGGTGTTGACGGTAGTGTGTGAGTGCTTCCATTATTATTTTATATTTCTTCCTGAGCAAAAAAAACAAAAAAACAAAAGAAGTGTTGTTTCACATGCTGGTGCCGGGCCCATTCCCCAGTTACAGTGCTAGCCACTCTAAACTGTAAGCTCACAATTGAGCAATTCTCACTGTCTGGATGGCCCCAGCACAATGACACAAACCCAATTAACTTTGTGTAAACCCAATTTCACACTTATGCTTCTAGTCACGTTGTCATGTTTGACAACAGTCCCACCAGGGACAGCCGGCTGGACATTTCGCCCCAGCTTCTGTAGGTGTCTAGCTCACACACATCTCTTATCGTTTAAATGTTTTGTTGTTTTTACGGCACATCTATGCCTCCATTCATTTCATCAGTTAGAGGAGAGCTAATGGGGGAGCAAAGTCTAAATGTGCATCAAATCGGAAAACCAATATTATCTGTTCCCAAATTTTCCAGACCATCATGAACAATATGGCTACATTTAAAATGGTTGCCTGGGGTTTGGCAGCTGACAGAGCTCAAAAATATGAGATCAGACCGAGCAGTTAACACCAGTGCTCACATGTAAGTGAAATCGTGTCTCTACTGAAAGATGTGGGAGTTATACTGAACTAGCCTGCAGGCTATCCTGGTTAGTCACTTCACAACCAGCCTGGCTTCACAGATGTTCTAACCATCTGGTCATTTCCATGTTCCCTCAGATTTTTTGCTTGACGATTGGCTTCTGTTCTTTGCCTTACCGAAAAATCAACAACTAATGTTGGACTACAGATGTTTTGTAGATCTGGAAATTTCGTTTATTATCATGCAAATGCCATTGTGTTAGCCCTTTCTGTTTCTTGAATCCAGGATGCCTTGAACTGATGCATATTTTTTGCATCTAAACTTAGATTGGCTTGAGGAAAGGAAGCAGCACCAGCCTAGAGAAGAAAAGCACAGCAGCCTATAGAACATTGTAGCTTCTTACTTAGGCAGCCAAGAAAACTGTTTTTTTTTTTTATCTCAAAGTGTGTTTGTATCAGTAAAATACTATTTATCATTAGAACATGTAAATAAAATAAAATGTAGTCAAGTCAAGTGAAAATCAAAATAATTTATTATCCCATATGGTGGAAAAACAACTTTAGGGCCAAGCCCCTAATGAGCAAGTCCATGTTCTGAACTAGCTGAAGTTTGTTTGGGTTTACTATTGGAACATCCTGACAGCAGGATATTACAGAAATAGAGTATTGAGGTAATAAAGGTGTGAACTAATTTGCATCATATGCAGTGGATATAGAAAAGAATCTCCCTCTTTAAACTATTTACATTTTGTTACTTTGCAGCTTGAAATGAAGGAACACACACAAACACACACACACACACACACACACACAATGTTCCAGCTATATTACCTCATTGTAAGTGAAAGATATGACAGCAACTGTTTAGAAAAAAAATCAAATACAAAAAACAGAATAACTGAGATCAATAAAGGAAAATACAAATACTTGTAAATCAATTATAACTAACCACCTTCTCCATTGCACAACAAGCTAATTGCTTTTCGCCTGTGATCAATTGTAATCGTCTTGATTAGTTAGCATTAAAACAGCATGTCAGTGGCATTCAGTTCAATTCAATTCAACTCAGTTTTATTTATATAGCACTTTTTACTACCACAGTTGTCACAAAGCCCCTAGTCAGCAAGCCAAGGCTGACAGAGGTGACATAAACTAACTGAGCTGAAAAAAGAAACTTCGGGTGGAACCAAGAGTCAAACGAAGAACCTACCCTCCTCTGGTTGACCCAGAGAAAGAGAAAGAGAAAGTCTCTATAGAGAAAATTAACAATAGAAGGCCTTCATGTACAAACTAAAACACTGTAAGACAGATTGTCCATCTACGGCTAACAGAGTTGGTACAGTTGAGTCAATAGAAGTAGATTTTGTGGGAAGAGTTGCTGAGAGTCTCTAGTCCACAACGACAGGAACAACAATCTCTGCCAGAGCTTTAAACACCAAGTTGCCCTTGGATGATGGAAGAGTGCGTGGGGAGTCAAAAGCAGCTGAACCAGTAGAGGGCATTTTTACATGGGGCCCAGGATGGTGACCTGGGGTTTGTTATTTGAGTTCTTAGTAGGGCAATTGAAAGCAAACAGCCAACTGTAGGTGGCAAGGCACTGTCAAAAGATCTCATAGATAAAGTGGACAGGAGACGGATGCAAAAAATATCAGAGGCTTTAACAATACCAAGGAGCAAAGTGAACCAGAAAGTGTTTGGTACTATTACTACTACTACTACTACTACTACTACTACTACTACTACTACTACTACTACTACTATTACTACTACTACTATTACTACTACTACTACTACTGCTACTACTATTACTACTACTACTACTACTGCTACTACTATTACTACTACTACTATTACTACTACTACTACTACTACTACTACTATTACTACTGCTACTGCTACTACTATTACTACTGCTACTGCTACTACTAGTATTACTACAACTGCTACTGCTGCTGCTACCACTACTATTATTACTACTGTTACTACTATCACTACTACTGCTACTAAAAACAACTTTTATGATTATTATTACTGGCAGTAGTAGTAGTAGTAGCAGTAGTAGAGCTAGTAGTATTGTTGTTTTGTCCTAAAAAATCTATTATTAAATAATGAATAATAATGCATCATGCTGCTGCTAATGATGATGATTATTATTATTATCATTATGAGTAAAAAGTTTATTATGAAAAGTGAAAAGATGTGTGTTTTTGAAGTAGATGTATGTTATGATATTGAATATTAATTGCTTGTCACTACTGCCATTACTACCATTACTACTACTCCTGTTACTACTATTACTACTATTACTACTACTACTGCTGCTGCTGTTACTGCTACTACTACTACTACAAATAATAATAATGATAGATAACAATAATAGAATTCATAAATGAATCCATGTCTCCTACAGACTATAGAGAGGGTCAGGCTCTGTAGAATCGTTGTATTTAGTATCATATTGTTTTTCTTCGTTTAGTCATGGGCCGGTCTTTCCTTCTCAAGAATGTCCTCAAACTGCTGGAGTGGCAGTGAGTCAGCGTTCTGGTACGGCTCTACAAACAGGCTGTGTTTGCAGTGGGCAGGTTTACCCCCACACAAAGAGCTGAGGGTACAAAACGGGTGAGAAAATGAGCCACTTATTTGTAACTGACTGCTGCCATGAGCAGCAACTCTGAACCAGGTGCAGGGCGTCCTACCTGTACCTTCCCTGGCTATATAAAGTCTGTTTAAACCCTTAAAAGTCTGATATTATTGTTGGTTTGCTGTACATTTGTTTGACTTTTTTGTTGCAAATCTTATAACATAACAGACATATAATGACATACACAGATTTCATTATTTAAATTACTATTTAATTAATATTCTGATTATTATGATATCATGCTGTAAATGAATGAAGTGCTCTGAAAGAGTCAAGGCCAAGTGGACTGTGAGTCTGATGCTGATCGATGGTTCAGTGGAAAAGTGCCGTCCATTTGCTTGTTAGTGGTGATGTCACCATTATTGATCTGTCTGAAACAAAAATAGCCACTGTATCCTTGTGGCAGACTGAGCGCGTGCGACAGAGACAGAAAGACTTAAACCTCAGCTGTAGTTAAAGGGGGAGCGACTCCATGTGCATGTGTTTTTTTTCTGAAAGGCAATATAAGTCTTTTATGACAGCTGATATAAACCTACATTAACATTTATAAAGGCTTATTTCTTCCTGTGTTGCATCTCATAAAAGCTACTTATGTCAGTTTTGCCCCAGAAAGTGTAATGACAGTAGATGCTTGATGGATTAAGCCAGGTTTCTCAAACTTCTTTGTCCTGGGGCCCAGTCATGTCAGGCTTTGGGGCTGCAAGGCTCTGCATAGGCCCACGCCCGCAATGCATGTCGTAAGTACACTATTATTATTATTATTATGATTATTATGATGATGATGGTGGTGATGATGATGATAATGATGATTTTTTAAACATTTTTATTATTGCCCCAATAACATACATACACTTTTATGATAAACATGCAACTAAGAGAACTGAACATGCCTGTTTCGGTAAGGTGATCACTGTGGGTACATGCCCCAGATCCACATCCTCATCAGTCAACCCACCCGCCCTCAGTTCAGGAGGGCACACTGAGAGCGAAACACAGAGAGCAAAAACACTAAGAGCAGAAACACTGAGAGCAGAAAAACTGAGAGCAGAAACACTGAAAGCAGAAACACTGAAACCAGAAACACTGAAAGCAGAAACACTGAGAACAGAAACACTGAAAGTGAAACACTGAGAGCAAAACTCTGAAAGCTTAACACTGAGAGCAGGACACAGTGAAAGCAGAAATGCTGAGGTCAGAAACACAGAGCAGAAATGCTGAGAGCAGAAAACAGTGAGAGCAGAAACACTGAGAACAGAAACATTGAGAACAGAAACACTGAGAGCAGAAACACTGAGAACAGAAACACTGAGAGCAGAAACACTGAGAACAGAAACACTG
>JBBPCY010000150.1:8155835-8167857 GCA_037974405.1 Brachyalestes nurse | reverse complement strand
TCTATCTATCTATCTATCTATCTATCTATCTATCTGTCTGTCTGTCTGTCTGTCTGTCTGTCTGTCTGTCTGTCTGTTTATCTATCTAGCTAATTATTTGGTTATACCAAATCTATAACCTGTCTATATCTATAATATGCCATTATGGTTGTTCCAGTTGCTCACCCTGTCATACAAGCCCTGCAAGTTCATCCAGGTTTGCATCTCAGTCTCCTTATCTATAATCATTTTCATCCTTTGATTCCTAAATCAATGTCCTCTTTATTATATCAGCCTTTGCCAAAAGAGGGTAACAGCAGGCTAAAAGAGGAGAATAAACACTGGCACAAGCATTCAATTTGTCTCTGGTTACAGAGGTTCTTAAAATAATGATGCAGTGAAAACCTTTGAGGATTATATGATGCATTGGTGAAGTATGACTTTCAGTATTTCCACTACAGTATCTACACTTCTCTAGTGCTCACTTCTGCCAGGGCCCATCCTGATCGCAGTATGGGGGTGGTCAGAGCTAAGGGTCTGGCAGAGACTGGCTCTGGCCCTCTTCTGTGGTGGTGGGCAGAGTAAAGGCCGTGCAAAAGGTTTCCAGCAATGAACAATTACTTGGGTGCATAATTGACTGTTAACAGAGTCCCACTAGGGTAGAGAACTCTCTGTGTGCCTGTGTGTGTGTGTGTGTGTTTGTGTGTATGTCCTCAAATTAATGAATGAATGAAAAAAAAATATATATAGTGTCTGTCATTTAAGTCCTACAAGCTGTGGGGAGGTGGGGCTGCCATGGGGGTCCTTCTATTTGTACACATTGTTCAGGACTGGTTTGGACAACATGTCAAAGTATACATACATAAACACATAGACATGAACTGGGTGGTCACACTAAATATGACATATATTCAATAATGAATATTGTTGGAAATAGCCAATATGTTATTATGAAGTTTATTTTATCAATCAGTAAAACAAAGTCCACTGCTTTTCATCTGTTAAATGACCCTTTCTTAGTCAAATTTGAACCAGTAAAACACTATAAAACTACTATAAGTACAAAACTACTATAAGTACAATATGGATAAAAGTGTTTTTTTAGAGCTGGCATGTCATGATGAAGTTAAATACACATTATGTCCGTGCATTATAAGTCTAACTAGAGCTCCTGAATGACCGTGTGGTTTAAACAATGTCTGTGAGAATTGCTCACTGGCTAATTTCACTTTGGCGATCTACGCTAGCCATGGTTAACCATGGTTTATGTGTGTTGGGCAATACATTCCTGCATACCTGCACAAACTCAGGTACTCACAGTAAATGTAAACCTACAGTACACACATTTACTTTAAAATGGTACTTTGGTGGAATGTAAATCCACATTTTGTCTACACATTCTTTTAGACAATTCTAATGTACACGTGGGTCCGTGAGAGATGCACTGACCAGTGAAGGTGTCTGTTAAGCACTGTGTGCAGCAGAATGGACTGCATCAGCTGACTCCCCCATTCCTATTACTCTTATTTCTTCCTCACTCCCCATTTCTGTCTGTCTCCCTCACCCTCTCTCTCTCTCTCTCTCTCTCACACACACACACACACACACATTCAACACAGTGTTAATAAAGCCTGGCCAGGGTGTGAGATTGTACAGGTGTGCAGCTGTGTGCTCTAAGCCAGCTCCATGCGGTGAGCCTAGACTGGGCCACCAATGTGCAAACCCACCACGGCCCATCTGTTTTAACCACCAAAAGCTTATTTTCCGGCAAATAATAAAGATAATAGTAATAATAATAATAATAATAAAGATAAAACATGGACACTTGTCACGGTGCTGCGCGGCGTGTTCGTGCAGGAGGGACAGAGGCAGACAGTGTCCATACTCTTCAGGTTTTTTATTTCAAACAGAAAACAAGAAAACGAAAACAAAAGGCACGATGGCCGAAGCTCCTGCTTCAAAACAGTAAACTAGAGACAGACCGAAACAAAACACACACACGACAGAACCCCAAAAGTGTAACGAAAACCAGACAAAGAAACGGTGAAACAGACATGACTTATAAACCAAACAGAACACAGAACACGTGAAATAATAATTAACCAAACTCAAAACAGGTGTAAACAGAAAGTGTCCCTAAACTTTAGACCAGTTTGGCCAGTCAGAATAAGAGTCCCTACGGACTGGGGGCGTGACAGGTATCTGTACTTTCACTTAAGTAATAAAGTTAGGTACTTTATCCGCCTCTGCCTATAACCAGAGTAATAGTACTCTGGTTATAGGGGATTCTAAACAGGCTTCAGTGGGTGCTTCAGTGAGTGAGGCAAACCTGTTTGACACGTGAATAGGGGGAGTGGTGCTTACATGGTGAGGCTTTAGTGTTAGCTTTGACTTTTTAGCTATGCTGCTGAGATGTCACCCACTCACCCTGTTGGAAATGTTCTAAACCCGGGCACCCAGAGCTTCTAGCAGTGAGTCTGTCCCTGGCTTACTAGGCCTGATTAATATATTGGTGTGGACCTCTAACTCATAAACCTTTTCCATCAGAGACAAAACAAACTGATACAATTACTAGTGATGGACAAGGAAGGAGGCCTAAAGATGCCAGACTCCCAACATCCCAGAACTTTACCCTCCTTTTCCGGGTCTGTGTCTCGTCATTGTCTTTGTAATTTAGCTTTCTTCAAAATGTTAGCTTGTTTAAATCATATTTTAGCAGCTACAACAAACTGAGCCAAAGTCAAGTAGCAGACTACAAAAACGAATTTTGTAACTGTAACAAAAAAGATATACTGATTATACAAATACAGTTTGGTTTCTGATTTTTCCAGGCATTGCGCAGTTCCATCTTCCTCCAGGACAGTTTTAGAAATCTAACAAATTCAAGTACATCAAACCACAATGTTCTGCCTATTTATTTATTCTAATATTAGTAATAATATAATAAGCATAATAATAAGTTATGCTTACTGCCCAGATAAGTGGCTTTGAGTAATTATAAGTAATATTTTTTTTAGATGGAGGAAAATAATTTGCACTAGACCCTATATTAAAATATAGGCATTTTTTTCAACATATTGTGCAGCACATTTTCTAGGACTTCACTGCCGATCAAGATTTTTCCTGAAAGCCTTCTAAGATATTTGCCTCTTTGTTGGTGAACAGAAAGTGATGCTGGAGGATGATGGGTGTAGGAAAATAATATTCTCCTCTTGGATACACAAGTTTGAGAAAATTGGGCCAAGGAAGGCCCCAAGGCTACGGCTGAGCAGATTTACAAAAGAAAAGTGATTCAGAACCACAAACAAAGCGAAATCACTTCTTGAAAGCTGCTCATCTGCTTTTTGATCACATGCTGCTAATTTTGCTTTTAGGGTTGCCAAATTGCTCAAAGACAGATCCACTTAATATTTAACACGAACAACAAGTCAGATCCATTTGCCCACGAGTGTAAATGCGCCTGGCATTAACAGACACTTATGATAATGGCACAAATGGAATTTTGACCAGGTAAACGCGTTATCATTGGATAATTGCATTAGCATTGATTTTGATTTAACACCCCTCGCTGAAAATAGGCATGCTGTTCATTTTCCGCCGCTGTTATTGCCCCCTACTTTTTGATTTTGAGTCGACTGAGGAAGGGATCCGGCAGGGTTAGTGGTAGGCTAATTGTACGTTTAGCCATTGACTTCTCAATCATGCGATCAGCGTGAGTCTGCTTTGAAGACGATAGCCCGGTGTCTTTGCGGATCGGGCGGCTAATTGCCCCTGGCAGCTGCAGAGGTATTTAACTTGCTCTTAACACCTCATGGAGGTTGTTGAATTTGTAGTGGGGAGGGGGAGCGGGGGATTCATCCCCCTGCAGATCATTTCCTGGCTGGGTCAGCGAAGCGCTCGCTGCAGAGCTGACACCGTGGTTGTTAACACCAAAATGAACTCTTCCAGAACGTCATTCATTTGTCACTGTCATTTTATGCAGCTGAAAAAAAAAAGAACTACCAGCTTTTCCCCACCTTACATAAAGAGGAAACTTCCTCCCTGCTTTCTCCTCTGCTTGTAGGACAATAATGCTGTCCTGACCTCTGCTAAAGAACACAATTCAGCTGAAATGTATAGGTTCTGTAGTCATGGAAGTGGGGTCTGTGACCATGCTGTTATTTCTCAGTTATTTGTTGCTCACTCAGTCGCGTCAGTGCATTGCTATGATTGCTCATGCTCCTAATAATTATGGTTGGTTCATTTTTGTTCTTTGTTCTTTCTTTTTTTTCTTGCCTTATTTCTCTGTTTCTTTCTTTCCTTTATGTCTCATTCTTTTCATTTTTCATTTTATGTTTGCAGGTGTGTATGAAAATAAGTTCACACATCCTCTACAGGGAACAGGCTTGCATTTTTTGCTAATGTTGGTCCACAGTTATTACAAAACAGTAAAACAACAAATATAAGAGGCACAGGCCGCCACTGTGGATTAAAACATGCAGAAGGTGTTCTCTGTACTTATTTTCACTTAGAAAGACAACAAAGCGTGAGATTTGACCAGTAGAACCTTATAACTTATAACTACTTATATATAGTTCCTTTCTTTTTTTCCATTCTTCCATCAATATTATATTTCTTTCTTCTTTTTATATGTTACTGTAATTGACGTCATTGCAAGAAGGTCTTAAATTTTAAGACAAAGATATGACATGTAGTTTATTCCTTCTTTTCCTTTAACAGAGATCGATAAGGGAGGGTGTGGAGACCCGGGCATCCCAGCCTACGGCAAGCGGGCAGGAGACAGTTTTTCACACGGCGACGTGCTGACCTTTGAGTGCCAGGCCGCCTTCGAGCTGGTCGGCGAGCGGACCATTTCGTGCCAGCAGAATAACCAGTGGTCTGGAAACAAACCCAGCTGTGTCTGTGAGTTCTCTTCCAAACGGCGGCTATAATTAACGCTTTGCCATTTAGAATGATTAATGTGCTGCCCTGCTAGAGGCTTGACGGATAGATGGTGCGAATCCGAATGCCAGTGGGTTGGCCGGCGAGACAGTCATTCCCGAGCTGACTGTTCTCAGGATCAGTTATGAGGTGTTCATTAAGTACACCAATGTTTCGCAAATACGTAGTCACTTAGCATGACAACAGCATTTTTATTTTTGCGATAGGTGTTTTTCTCAAGACGTTACAGCAAAGACCCGCTGAATTAATACATTTGTTGTTGTTGTTGTTGTTCTGCGCCGAGCTCCGGCTGTGGGCAGGCTGACTGAGTCATCGCCCGCTCTGCACTGACCAAACAGTCTAGGTGAAGACTCTGAAATCATGTTTATGGTCCGTCCTCTCCGATAACTGTGTTAGACTTTGGCGCCGTTTGGGTTGGAAGCGTAAGCTCTATTAGCCCAAGTCCATAAAGCTGTGCTGGGGTACTGGAACCCCATTGTTTTTATTTGGCATTTCTTAGAATTCTTATTTTGTTCTCTTTGATTCCCAATAGCAAACACGTTCATAAATGAAAATAAATGTCCCTGATTCAAAGCGTGTAACGGATTGTTCTGCCTCCCTCCTTCCCTCCGCAGTCTCCTGCTTCTTCAATTTCACCGCTCCATCAGGCATCATCCTCTCCCCCAACTACCCGGAGGAGTACGGCAACAACATGAACTGTGTGTGGCTCATTATAGCCGAGCCGGGAAACCGGATCCATCTCATTTTCAGCGACTTTGAGGTGGAGCCCCAGTTCGACTACCTGATCGTGAAGGATGATGGCATGCCCGAGCCCACCACTTTCGGGACCTTCTCCGGCAAGGACGTGCCCTCGCAGATAGCCAGCAACGGCAACATCATGCGTCTGGAGTTCCAGTCGGATCACTCCAACACTGGGAAGGGTTTCAATATCACCTACACAAGTAAATAGAATTTTATTATTATTTAAAAAAACGGAAAATTTGAATGCCATGTAGTCCCCATTCAGAAATAGCAAGGCCAACTGTGCACCCTTGACCAGTACCACTTTTTTAGGTGCCCCAATTTGTTCAAAAACATTCGACTAAATATGTACTTAATGCAACTGAACATTAGAATGAATAGAATCTATTGCATTCAATTTAACTCTGAATTAAACCTTACCATAATCCTTAATACCCTTAAATTCAAGCTTAACCCTAATGAGACTGATTATCATCCCAGTTTCACCAGATGTCAACAAGTAAGCTATCTATAGGTAATATATAGGAACTACACAAATGTGACCTCTTGGGCTGCCAGGCACGGGTGGCTCTGGCATCATCAGGGATTGAGTTCACGGTCTCCCAATAATAGAGCAAACCTTTAAAAAGTTGCCCTCATCTGGGAGCCTCAAGCAAACTAAAGTTTTCGCTGCAAGTGACCAGTGTGTATGAAAAACTGCTTAATGAGTGAGGAAAATGTATGATCTGTTGCATAAGCCCTTTTTTGTATTAAATCTGATGTGCATTAAAAGCACTGAATCCTGAATCAGGATTCCAGTCTGCTCACTGTACTGACAGATTTATTACTTCTTGCTATAGATTGCAAAATGGCATCTTATCTAAAACAGGTGATCAAAAGACATTCATCGCATTCGTTGAATTGCAATGTCCAGTGGACTTTATTGTACTAAATTGATTTTGCAGGGGGTTTTTTTCCACCCATGCAGCCAGGCAGAAACATTCTTCAAGGATATTGCTTGATTTCAATCATGCATATTTCAGAATGCTGCAGTCTAACAGAGCCTGATTGATTGGCTCATTTGTAACACAGACTATTCAAAAAGATGATTATGAAATCTTTTATTAAACATCTTTTTACTCAGTTTCTTTACAAAGGATGTTTTTGACTGGATTCAGCTTTTCACACCAGTGTGTAATTAACCCCTAATTGACCCTTGACATCTACGTGTACTGTTTTTTCACTCATACCCCTAAACATTCAGTGATACAAGGCATGTCCTTGTTTTGCTGCTTTAAAAAAAAAAAGATTTTTAAGCCACACAATTGAAAGAAAGGACAAACTCTACATGAAAAATTTGTGAGATTTTGTGGCCTGAAACCTTGACAAACTCTCTTATTATGGTTACTCTAAAAGAGGAGCTTTGTTTAGTGGTTTCTATGAACATTTGGTTTCTGTAAGCCTTGCAGAGGAAGTATTACACCATGTCCAGAAATGCCATTAGGGAGTGAATTGGCTGCACCATCGTGTTGTAAATTGTCCCCACTGGTTCTGTTTTTACATCCCGGACGTCCAAAGCACAAGCCAGTGTGACTCAGTGGGTAGTTTCAACATTTTTTTACTAACCCAGTTCTTTATTATAAAAGGATTTTGGCTATGACTTGGAGAATAATGACGCACTGATATTCTTACACAGTTCCACGAGTGAGAAA
This sequence comes from Brachyalestes nurse, assembly GCA_037974405.1. Classification (NCBI taxonomy): domain Eukaryota; kingdom Metazoa; phylum Chordata; class Actinopteri; order Characiformes; family Alestidae; genus Brachyalestes; species Brachyalestes nurse. The sequence goes on along the minus strand of JBBPCY010000150.1, from coordinate 8,160,505 downwards.
GGAATCTACTCTTTACTATATATTGGTATTGTTCATCAATAAAGAACGCCATATGGACAAGTCTGACCATCACACCAACAGGGACTTTAATGACATACATACATATTTAATATGGAGTTGGTTCCCCTTTGCAGTTATAACAGCTTCCACTCTTCATGAAAGGTTTTCCACAAGATGTTGGAGTGTTTCTGTGAGAATTGGTGCCCATTCATTCTATAGAGCGTTTATGAGGTTCAGGCACTGATGTCGGATGAGAAGGCCTGGATCACAATCTCTGTTCCAGTTCATCCCAAAGGCGTTGGATGGGGTTGAGGTCAGGGCTCTGTGGGGGCCAGTCAAGTTCTTCCACACTGAACTCATCCAACCATGTCTTTATGGACCTTTTTGCACTGGGACACAGTGATGCTGGAATAGAAAAGGTTCTTCCCCAAACGGTGTCCCGAAAGTTGGATGCATGGTGTTGTCCAAAATGTCTTGGTCTGCTGATACATTAAGATTGTTCTTCCCTGGATGTAAGGGGTCTAGCCCAAACCCTGAAAAACAGATGTGTCCCAGTACTTTGGTCCATATAGTGCAAGTTGATCCTCTGATACTGGAAATACCAGTAATATCAGAAACAGGACTCTGATTCATGCAGGACAGTGCTTTTTTCAGACACCTCCTCTAATACTTTAAGGCACCCTCCTTCCTGATAGTTGCACATGCTCATCTTAAATAATCTCCCTAGAAAACCAGTGACCAATAGAATGTGACGCCGTGGAGAAGCTGCACACAGTTCCAGTCACAATGCCCAATACCAGAGGGGTTTAAACCCCCCTGGCATCGGACTATGGAGTAGTGCAAGTGAATTCTCTGGAGGCATGGAGCTCTGTCCAATGCCTGTGGGAAGAGTGGCGTCTGTTAACTAATCATCCAACATAAATAGCTGATAAAAGCATAAAAAGTATAAAAATTCACTGATCTGGCCACAATTAAAAGGCAACCAACTCTCTTTAGATTTGTCATATTTGAGAAAACAAGACCAACTCCAAGGCGAAACCCAAATGTGATTAATCGTGATTAATTATTTTGTTCTATTGACATCCCTAATTACAATACCTAGTATCGATATGTGCGCACTTTGCATTTCCACCTATTTGTCACAATATACAAAAAGTTATATGCAAAAATCTCCCCAGCCAAATTACGTTTTGTAGACTTGCACATAATTATAGAGAACACACTTTTATATTGCGTTTCTTTTCCAGAAAATATGAACAATTTCTTTCTGTTTGAGTTATCAGGGAACATATCAGGGAAAATAAACAATATATTATGCCATAACGTTTCCACAGGCCACATTTTGGGTTTTATTAGACTTCAGCAAATAAACAGTAATTGTGCCATAAAATGTGCAAAAGTGCGTTCTCAGTAGTGGATATGTACTTAGTTTTACTAGGGGTGCCCAAACATCTGCATATGAATATGTGATTTCGCTCCATCTGTTCTCATGCACAATTTGTCAACCACCCACTCCTTCATTTTTCAGGGGTCAGTATCTGACCACAAGACCAGTCTTGAGTAAGGGAGAGGAGTATTCTTTATACAGCGGTGACACTGACATCATAGTAGCATGGCTGTGTAGGCGCCGCAGGTACAGGTGTCTCAGATTTTTACATCGTTGTCACTGCTAGGTTGAAAACGGTCCACCACTCAAAAAATATCCAGCCATCCAGTGTCTCTGTGGTCCGAAACTGACCGCTGGTGCGGGGCTGCAGGATGGCTGGCATAAACTGCACATGAACAGATGGACTACAGCCTCCAGCTTGGGAAGTGTTTCTAATAAAGTGGCCAGGGAGTGTAAAGTGTTTTCCATAGGAGCTAAACAGAGACAGACTGCGGTATAAAGAGGAAAAATGGTCAGTAGGGAGCCCCAACCAAATGTTACTGAAATAGAGGCAGAGCCGCTCGGAGCTGCCAAACGGCGGGGTTGTATGTGTGTACTGTTGCAAAGAACCAATAAGAATAATCTGATACAACACAGCAACATCCCCAGTGGTGATTTAACATGATATAATGTGTTCATTTTAGTCCAGCCGGACACATATGAACACTGTAAGCATTCGTTCAGCTCGTTGGGACTTTAGCTGTGAACGTTTCTTTCGGTTTGTCACATTGAAGCACATGGAGTCGGGCGCTATTGCTAACATTTACACTGTCAGATGATATTTAAGTTTGCATTAATAACATTTCCATTAAAGAATCTCATTATTAATAGTGTTTTAGGTCTTTTCAACTTGGAATCTTTTCAAATCATGTACATGGGAGTTCAGTTTTTGATTGATCTCTTACCTGAAACTAGTAATCAATATTATTGTGACACCTGTGCCAGTGTGCAGCTTTTGGGCCAGATTCATACATTACACACTTTCAAATTTATAAACGAGGATTACCAGCATGTTTCCCGTATATGTGACTCTACTGCCCTGTTTTATATTTTGCTTGTGCCCTTAGTGATTTTAAAACACCTTGATTTGTCCAATCGTAAATTTTACCAGTAAAAAAGTAGATGTGTATTACAATATGTTCAGAATTTGTTGTATTACAACACATTCTGCATGACTGCTCAGCTGATTAAGTTGTATATATTCAAAAAGCATATTTTGTTCTGTTTGGACTAAGCATGGCAAACGCTGTTAGAACAGTTGTATAAGTCCATGAGGAGGGAGGTGACTTACTTGAGAAGGATTTCACAGTGCATTAATACAGAATTCACTATCGAGTACTACAGCTTTGAATGTGGCTCACATATAGCTAACAACAAATCCACTGAGGCTCATCCTGCTCTCTTGGTCTATGCTAGATCTATATCTATATTTATATCTATCTATCTATCTATATCTAGCTACATATATTTATATCTATGTGTGTATATATATATATATATATATATATCTCACACACATATACTGTGTGTGTGTGTGTGTGTGTGTGTGTGTGAATTAAACAAACTAAAAGTACAAAATTCACTTGCAATTGCAGTTAAACATTCCTGACATCTGGCAGTGCTGCAGCGAATTTTTTTTATGTTCCCCATTTTGGTCCTGGACATGTGTCTGTGTATGCGCGTGTCCAGGTGGTGGATATGGCTGGTTGTATGTGTCTGTTTTTATTTGAGATGGGGGCCGATAGGAGTGGTTCGGTGTGGGGTGTGGGGTGTGGGGTGATGGTGTGGTTTGATATCTCTGCAGCCGAGGCTATAGTAATGGGGTGTGACCCTCTCAGACTGGAAGAGACATGTCCTGATGCGGACCTGGAGTGGCTGGCAGAAAGGCCCATAATAGCAAACACACTGTCAGCGGGGTTGTGACCCGGGCCCCGACGCCCTCGTCCACGTGCATTAGCCATCCTCCTGCCACAAGGGTGGAACAAACAGATGTTTCTCACCAATTGAGGGCCACAGAAATAGCCCGGCAGGGATTTTGTGCTGGAGCTCCTGCGCGTTCCGAATAATTGAAGGATCTAGCCTGACACTTGTGACACCCGCGTGTCACTCAAAGTGCAGCCCGCATCAGGCATTAGAGGATAATTGGGAGTTCACACAAAAAAGATTTAGTCTGGTCTGGGGTTCTTCAAGCCAGGATTGTGGCTAAGAAAAAAAAGTGGTCCGGTATAAACTACGGTCAGACAAAATCAAATTTGCTCCATTATTTTCCTGACCCTAATTGTGATCGATCAGCCAAGACAGGTTTGCTTTCCAAATGTTTGTTTACTTGGACAAAAATTACATCACCTAGCTAAAAACAATAACATTACCTATCATGAAGCCTGAACTGGAGCCTGTCTGGGCTGAAAATAATGGAGTAAATTTGACTTAGTTGCACTGTATTTCCTGTGTTTATACCAAATTTTGGAAATGTTGATGAAATAGTTGTGAAACTGTTGCCCAAAAGCCTCTGTGTGCCTAACTTACTTCAGGGGGCACTAGCACCAAGGGACATGCCCATCTAGGAGCAGTGACAGCCATAATCATTTCACCTTTTATGCTTTGTCGGGGGGCTTCTCAGAACCCATGGATGGAACACTCTTAACCCTTATAAGGTCTTTGGGTCTGTGCGACCCGTTTTCAGTTTTTAGCTTAAGAAAAATGAGTGGCATTTCTATTCATACATGTGATTTAACAAAGGTAAAGGGAACAAATTCAATATGTTTTGTTTATATTACCTGCAAATGGGATGAAGTAAACATCTGCTGAGAATTTCAACAAAAAAGGTTTGAATATGTTGAATTAAAAGCCCCAAAATGCAATGGGTCCACCAGACCCAGCAGGACCCCCTGTGTAACCGAAAAATGAAAACTATAACAGGGTTAATGGCAGAGACATGAGCAAATCTATTTGAGACTACCTCACATTTTGGCACAGTTTGAAGGAGATTGTGATTTGGGTATCCACTAGGGCTGTAACGGTACATGTATTCGTACTGAACCGTCACGGTACATGGGTCACGGTTCGGTACATGATGTCCTACGGAGAATACACGGTACGACGGAGAAGACGTGATTGAAGTAATACGGAATCACAGAGGGACCAAAAAACGCCAGTAAATCATAAATCTGGGTTGTAGTGTGGTGCAATAGTGCCACCTACTGGCGTAACACTTCTGCTGCCTTACACATACATGAAAATATAA
>JBBPCY010000150.1:8114990-8143830 GCA_037974405.1 Brachyalestes nurse | reverse complement strand
AACGTATATTTCTGGGCTGATCTTGCCTCCATCCCAAATATGGGATGAAGCCCCATGGACAGTGAACAGGTTAAATAGTTCTTATGCATAAACTGCGTACAACGGTGCCACCTGCAACAGCTCACTGTAAGTCTGAATGAATGTGAACACTACTGTGAAGTCAATGATCTTTCAAATGGTGTAATTCTGCTAATGTAAAGCTGATAAAAAAGTTCCTTGTGCTGAAGATAAGAAAGCCCCCGACCTCTCCCAAACAGAGCAAACTCGACTTTCCTTCAAGAACGTTTTTTATTTCATCATAAAGGTTTTATTTCAAGCCAAAATAAAACAGCTCAAATGCATTGGAAGGACTAATCGACTGCCCATGGACTTTCCAGCTGGTACAGATGTTTATAATGAACAGTGAGAATGGTTTATTTAGGGAGTAATCAGTGCAGGTTGAGAGAAGTAATTAGTCATTTGTAATGGATTACTTTGTTATTATTGGTGTTGAGATAATACTTTACTAAAAACACATGCTGTCCTTTATGATTGTGACTTAACATTGACGGCTGAAGTAGTCATCATTACTTCTCCTTGCAAAAGTGCATTACTTATTTTTTTTGCAAAAAACAGAAATGAGAAGTGACTGGTTGCTGAGTTATGAGCTGTTTTTATGTATTTTATACCATATAGCAATTTGAGTCCAGCTAATTGGAAATATTTACCTTTGTAGTATAAATTCCATCATACAAGCCAGTACAAGGCTCATGAAATGACCAGTTCGAAACTCAAATGTTTGCTTTATTTTGAAGTCAATATAAAAAGTAAGCCTATAGGGGTATAGTGGGTAAAACACTTGCCTGCGAACCCAATGCCCACAAAGTCGCAGATTCAAACTTTCTACCATTGTGGCCTTGAGCAAGACACTTAACCCTCAGTTGCTCCAGGGGGACTTCCCTGTAACTAATGATTGTAAGTTGCTCTGGATAAGAGTGTCAGCCAAATGCCCCCTTTACTCAAAACTAACAGCTTAAGGATAGTTTGGTTGTATTAATGTAGACTGAGGCCTTTCCGCAGTACATCTTTGAGATAATGTTGAGCTACTCGTTTATTTATTGTTAATCCTATCAGGGAGAATGCCATTACCTTTAACATCTACATCCCTGTGTGTATCCACTGTCACTAGTGGTTTCACTGGTAAGGAGTTTGTGTATAGAACTTTTAAAGTGTTTATTAGATCCTCACTACCATGGGACATCGTTTTGCAGAGTCTGACCTAGATTTCCATATCAAATCAGCCTGGGCCCTTTTTTAACGCTGCAATTTCTTTGAGTAATTTTCACCACAATTGGTATCCTAATCAAATCCAATCTTACAAGGGGGTCCAAGGCCATTATCATTTGCATCTTTGTATTACATTTTTTTTGGTTTAGCAAAACAAGAAGATTGATATGTAAGACCACACATGAATAATTACACAGCGTCGGTGTCCCAGACCATGCTCCAGGTGTTCGGATGTTGGGGGGAGCCCCTTATTACACATAAAGCCCTACTGAAATTGTTCAGCTATCAATAATTAAACATGGAATGTGTGCTTTTTCCTCCTCCTTCTTTGTCCTCAGCTTTGTGTGGCGGTTATGTCTATGGAAAAACCGGCACCATCCTCTCTCCGGGCTTTCCAGACTTCTACCCAAACTCTTTAAACTGCACGTGGACCATTGAAGTATCTCATGGGAAAGGTAAGATACAGTCAAATAAGTTCAGATCAGATCTTTCACTATTGAAACCACTGTGGTTATAGATGAGTCTGAAAATGGTTCAGCTGTATCAATTTTGTAATGTTACTATTGATATTTTGACAATATTTTATCAATGTTCTAATTGAAAATAAGTACAAAGTACAGAGAGCACACTTCACTGCATAGTTTTGATGCAAAATTACTATTTATTTGATTAATTCAACATACTCAAACTGTGACCTGTGCAAACATTATGGCACATTAATTTTTTTTTTCCTATTTGTAAAACTGAACTAAAATTTGCTGGATCAAATGCTATTTTGAAGTTTGTCCTCTGTAGAGGATAAGGATTTATATTCACCTAAAAAACAGCTAAATATGTTCTTTTACTGGGAAAGTTTTAGTTATGACTGTAAAGTTATATTCCATCCTCTCTGTAATTGTATTGTCGATATACAGTACCACACTTTTGTAAATAGCTCTGGTATATAGTTCTGTATTTATGTATTTATTGTAGGTTTAACAATAACTGCCAGTAACAAAACAATCTCATTTATAGTGAACTCTGAGATTTCACGATTCAGCAAAGAAGTTCCTAAAGAGTGTTAATGCAATCAAATCATTGGGGTCTGAGATTTGAACCCTTGCAAATTACCCTTGATAAGGAATTTAGGAACCAGCGTTCCCTTGCCGCTTTATTATTCAGCACCCCATCAGGGCCTGATGTGGATTTTACTTCTTTTCTTCTTGCTGGTCCCGTGCACCCACCGCATGCCTCACCACGGGTGGGGAAAAAGCGCAGCCTCCGGCGTGTGACGGACGGGGCTCTAATCTCATCTCTCGCTCTACAGGGGTGCAGCTGGTCTTCCACACGTTCCACCTGGAGGACTCCCATGATTACCTCCTCATTACTGAAGACGGCAACTTCGCTGAGCCTGTGGCCCGCCTCACAGGCTCTGTTCTGCCGCCCTCCATCAAGGCTGGCCTCTTCGGCAACTTCAGCGCCCAGGTCCGCTTCATCTCTGACTTTTCCATGTCCTACGAGGGCTTCAACATCACCTTCTCAGGTGGGTTTCTGCTTGCTGCAGCTATGACAGATGATCTCATTGCTTTTATGAAGCATGAAAGAGGCGAACACTTGGTCCCACGTACATCTTTGAAAAACGTTCAATGACATACGTGTCTGTTAACAACAGCTTAACTTTTACCCAGCCCCAAATACAGCACTCACTCCAACCCTAACCAACCCTAACCTCAAAACTAACTCACTAAATAACTCACAATCCTAACCCTGAACCAAGGTCTAAAAGTAACTTCAAATCATTAGGACTGTGGTAAAAATGTAGCAGCTCATTTTCTCCAGATAATATCTTAAAGCCATAGTTTGGTGAAAAATCTAAGGTTGTTAACCCCTAACTCTTAAACATATTTGAACAGGTGAGACATATTTGAGGCATTTATTAAGTTTATTTTGGCTTTACACTAAAAGGCAACTAGTTAGGGCAGTTCACTGGCTTCCCATTCATCACAGAGTTCAGTTTAAGGTATTGCTGACTGTTTTTAAAGCATTAAACGGCTTAGACCCATCCTACCCATCCTATGATCTCCTTCAACCCAATCCAGCTCCAAGGTCTTAAACAAAAAGGTGATCGAGCCTTTTCTGTTTCAGGAATAGTCTGCCTGATGATGTAATGTGTGTTTCCAGTGTTTCTGTTTTTAAGTCTAAATTTAAAACTAAGTGTAGATGCTTCTTTTTATATTATCCTCTTTTAGATTGTAATTTACTTCTGAATATGTACAGCACTCTGGACAGTGAAAGCTGTATAAAAAATGTACTAGATAAATAAATATGTACTTTCTTTCTTACTCAGACTAAATCATCACACTCTTTTTCATTTTGTGTACTGCAGCTAATTGGTTGAAACGGTCATTAAGAAACGGCATCAGGATTTAAGCTCATAAATGCGACCGGTTTTGCTTGAACATCCCCTGTCAACATACTCACTCATGCACTATGGCAACCAATGAGGCAAGCTAATCAAAGTTGTAGCCTGATTTAGCTAACTACTGTTTTAGTTATGTCTCCTGTCATCAGTTTTAATAGCTAACAGTTGGTTGTATAGTCTCAGAAAACGCAAAAATCAATTTGCAACTTAATGTCAACTGTGTAAAGAATGTGATAATTTAGTGTAATAACAAGCCTCAGTAAGTGTCTGTATATAGATTTAGATTTCCATATTTAAGCTGTAATATAAATGCAGATCAAATTTGTTGTTGCACATTTTGAAGAAAACAGCTAATGGTGAAAGAAACAACATGCAAATCCAATCTGACAGGTCAAACTGAGGTCACGTGTCCACCCGAATCAAAATGGCTTGAATCCATGTGTCTTTTTTTTATTGTTTAAACTGCAGAAAATCGGTCCTACTCAAAAAATCAGTTGCAAAAAAATCTGATCTTATAAAGGCTTTATGAATGATTTATAATCAGGTTGTGAATTAGGTTGTAGACAGCTAATAAATCGTTAATAAGCAGTTATAAACATGTTATGACATTTGTCATACATTGATGTAGGCTCACTATTTGGCCAGATCTCAGATCTTGCTAGTTGCTGAGCTTATGTGGGCCCTTTCTCAGGCAGAACGTTAAAACTGTCGGCTTCACCAGGCATTTGTTAACATGCTATTACCATTAAAACACCAGATCTTGCCAAATAGTTAGCCTGCATCAGTGTATGACAACTGGTATAACTTACATTTAACTGTCTACAGCCTAATTGTCAACCTGATTATAAATTTATGGTACCCCTAGATTCGTTTTTTTTTGCCATTGTTTTTTTTCCTGGAGTTTGTACTTTGCAAGACATTTTTATTCATTTCTTTGCATTCCATGTTCCAACTAATCAGAACTGTGCTGTGTGATTCACAGAATATAATCTGGAACCATGTGAGGACCCTGGGGTCCCAGCATACAGCAGGAGGGTGGGCTTCCAGTTCGGAGTGGGTGACTCACTGATGTTCACTTGCTTCTCGGGCTACCGGTTGGAGGGGGAGAGCAAGATCACCTGCCTGGGAGGAGGCCGGCGCGTCTGGAGCGCAGGCCTGCCCAGGTGTGTTGGTAGGTGGACATATGCTTATCACTACGATAACCAGGAAATTAAGGGTATGTTCACATTAAGGGGATATTCCATAATTTAATCTCTGACTGCCACTTCTGTGTCGTATGGTCAGAAAATAATTTTGACATACTGACTGTACTGAAAAGGAGCAGGAAACCTGTTCAGTAACTGCCTTTTACGCTACATGAACAAAGGTATTGGGATGCCTGAGCATTACACCAACAGGGACTTTAATGACATTGTGTTCAAATACATATGGAGTTGGTCCCCCTTTGCAACTGTAACAGCTTCTACTCCTCTTGGAAGATTTTCCGCAAAATTTGTGTTTCTGTGGGAATTTGTGTCCATTCATTCTGTAGAGCATAATTTCCATTCAAAGTTCATCCCAAAGGTGCTGGATGGGGTTGAGATCAATTCTCTGTGTGGGCCAGTCAAGTTCTTCCACACTGAACTCATCCAGCCATGTTTTTATGGAGCTTGCTTTGTGCACTGCGGCACAATCATGCTGGAACAGAAAAGGCTCTTCACCAAACTGTGTCCACAAAGGTCCACTAAGTTGGAAGCATGGCGTTGTCTCAGGAAGTAAGGGGTCACCTGAATTCGATAATTAAGAGGTGTCCCAATACTTTTGTCCATGTAGTGTACCAGGGATATGAACATTTCAATGTAATTAGTTTGAGGAAGCACATAGGAAAGCTTGAAATTGAACAGAATCAGGTTTCTCACATCAGATTTTTGCCAATTCATCCCCGCAATGTGAACAAAGCCCAACAGTGTGACTTTGTCTTATCGTTCTGCTTCAGATCTGGAATTTATGTGCTTGCATAAATTTAAGGGGTATGCAGAAAACACCATGGTAATCAGAGGTGGACTCATTAGTGTCCACAGACTGCCAACTCGCTCACATTAGTGGAGCTCCTGCTTCAGCGGCAGCTAAAAGATAACGTGATGTTTCTTTGTTTGGAGCCTTTTTTCCCGTTTTTTGTTTTCGTTTTAACATTTAAATCTACCATGTCATTGGGGAGAACCTTTTTTCTCTCTTTTCCCATTTGGAACAGAGCCTCAGTAGCTTCAAAATGTCTCCTCACCACACAGTGTAAAAGAACAGCCTCGCCCCTTTTGATTACTATATCTGCTTCTAGCCCCTATTTACTTCTAACTATTTACCTCCCAGAGGCAAAGGCAGACAAACAGCTCAGTATTTTTGGAGAAATACATCCATTTCAGAAAAGACTACACAGAAGTTCTTTACTCCATTGATGTACAGCTCTGGAAAAAAAAAAATAAGTGACCACTTTCTCAGGTTGTATCTTTTATAGGTGCAAGTATTGAACTGAACAGCTTTGCGTTAGTCTCCTTATTTCCAAATAAACATATTGTTCTTTAAAAGCACCATTTTAAATGAAATGGCAAAACATCAAAATAGGAGAAATGATGCAGTGTTGACGGAACTTGAATAATTCAAAGAAAACAAACTTCACTCTCAAACAAAATGGCAATAATTACCTTTGATGTACTTCTAGTAGTGTTTTGCCATCCATCTGGTCGCATTATAAGAGGAGAGTGTTGATTACAGCTGTGTTTTTTCTACATTTTTTTCATTAAATAAGATCTGATTCACTAATCAGTACCTGATAAAGCAGAATGAGGTGCTTGTGTTGGAATTTAACAGACACTGGCATGGAATGGTTGCAATACCCATAGAGATGCTGATTTAAAAATAAATTGCAGCTTTTTTCTGGAGCTGTATTTGGGAGCTACAAGCATTCCAGCCATACAAAAATCCTGAAAGTAATGTACTGAAAGTATACTGCTATACTGCAGTGGTATTATACATTTACTCTTACTGTTCTGCAGCAGGAAACCCACAGCAACTGCACCTGCCTGTAGTGTCTCAGTGGTGGAATGAACTTCCCTCAAACTTCACACTGCAGAATCATTTCGTTCCTTTCACCGTCATCTAAAGACCCACCTGTTCAGAAAATGCCATGCAGGCTTTCTTCACTCTTTTGTTTTCATTGTGTAATTTTACACACACACAGATACGTGCACACACACACACACACACACAAGCTTGGTTTTAGGTAGGGCTAAATATCTTTGACATAAAATACCTACATCCCTGCTTTGGTGCAGAACATATTAGCTTACTTTTTTGTGCTTCTGTGCATTCTCAAATAAGCTTTGACACCTGCAACCGATATAAAAGTGCAAGATACAAAACCTTATGAGTCACTGGCTTAGTACTTTAAAAGGCACACCATTTAAATACTTAAATATTAATGCAGATAACAAAGATTCTGTGACTCAGATGCCAATTTAGTGAGTGTTAAGTGAGGGATGTGTAACTCTTATTCTTTTTTTGTCCCTATACAAGCGATTGACAATTGTGTGTGTATGTGTGTGTGTGTGTGTGTGTGTGTGGATGGAAAAACGATAGAAAATGACATATTTTGACCCACAAGAGGTTTTGACATAAAAGGTAAAATATTTAGTTTTGCTCATGGTGTTAATATTAGGGTCGGTATTGGTACATTGTACATCATAAAGCTTTCAGACATCCATTCTAATGAGTTGGTTCAGTTGCTCTAAGGAAGCTCCCCCAATTGCTGACACAGAGAGGCTCTGGAGCAGCCGGGGTTGAACCTAAGGTCACTATACGTAATACCAAGCATCAACTAGAAAAGTATAAAGCTTCTCAGTATCAGACTGTGGAGAAGAATACAGTACTCCAAGATAGAAACACACATGTGTTTGTTTGTTTGTTTGTTATAAACTTCTTTGTGTGTGTGTGTGTATGTGTGTTCTTGTCTTTAATTAGTTCAGCAGCTACAGTAATCATTAGTCTCCAGGAACTTCAGATTTATTTATTGACTTCATAAAAGTGACATGTTAAAATGAACATTCCTTTACTGCACACAAAGACGTCCATGCTGTAGAGAGAAATTTGTAATTATTCGATGCGATGTCCCCATTTGTTTCATCTACTCATGTTTCACAGCATAAAAAAAACAGCCTACAGTACAAAGAGCTCTACAGTAGTTGCTAGAACAAATCATTTCCTCCAGAATCTGGGGATACAGCATTTCCTTGCCTTTGAGGGCTCGTGTATTTATATACTTTCGAAAGTTCAGCTACTAGGTAGTCGCTGCGAGAGTTGCGGCTCAAGCCACGGAACTCAAGGTCTTGAGGCAACATCTGCTTATGTACTTGAGCTACAGGAGCGGAATATTAACTACAAGGACATCTGATTCTAGTGCAGCCCTGGGCCTGTGTGACCAACACCTAACTAATGCATAAAGCCCCTCGTTAATTAGTATTCCTCGGAAGTTTGCTGTTGTGGTGATTCATCAAAATGACAAAGGCTCATATTCCAACTGGTGCGAGAACCCTGACTGGCCTATCAGCAGGAAATAGAGCAACAGCTGTCAGGGCGCTGCTAGCTTAATTATTTCAAGAGAGCACTACTTTTGGGGACAAGCGTCCCTACTTCAAGGCATCGCTGCAGGGAGAGTTGACTTCTGAGCAGGCAAGCACTGAACCGCATAAAGGAACCTGGCGATTTTTGTTGAAACCCTAAACCTTTTCACTTGCATCGGCTAATTTTATGACGATTATGGCATTTTATTGCAATAAAAGCTGATTGGAAAAATTCATAATACATTTTTCCTATCAACTATTGTACTTTAAAGATGGGAATACAGAAAAGGTCATATTTGCAATGTAGATCAGGACCTGTTACAAATGATCACTGTTATCATGAAAATGTAATGAAATCATGAAATATTGTCTTAAATTGTTGTATTGAACCTAAAAGACAACAGTCATATTTCAAATGTAGGCACTTTATTCTGTTTCTAAAGTTCACCGTTTTTCAATGTCACTGTGTTTGCAGAATTATGTTTGCACATGCTTATAAACTCTAGATTAAAGGACAAATGGGTGAGACGCATGGGTGGGCTGGAATGTGAAGGTGGGTTGTAAACCAGAGGTTATAATATGGTTAGTGTCATTTTCTGAATCGTATTGAAACATAGGAACTAATCTATCAGATTCAAACATGTCCCTGTCCTTGCTATAACATTTTGAACAACTCTCTTTATTCACATCTAGAAGTAAATATGTTAAAATGGGTAAATATAAAAATGGGTTAACATCCTTCCTTATAATAACTTTTGCTTTGAAGGAAGATGAGCGTTCATGTTAGACGCTAAATAAGATGTTATAGTTTTATTAACATTACATTAACATTATAGTAATCTTAACATTATCTCTTCACATACTGAACAGAGTTGCACCAAAAAAAAATTTATTTACAGTATCTTTGCTAGCATAATCAAAAGTTTCTCTGTATAAGGTTATATGGGACAACAAACAAGCATGAAATTGGTTTATTTAAAGGAGACCATTAAATGAAACAAGATTAAAGTAGAAAGTAAAAACCTCATGACATAGCTCGCTAAGGTAACTAGCTACGGAGATAGCATTAAGTCATTTATACACACATCTTACTCTGGTTCAGTCCATAATTTCTTTTTCAATGGGAACACGTAAAAAAAGACAACTTTGTCTTTGATTGTAACCAAACTACTTTCTTTCCATCCATCGTCTGTCTCCGTCAAGAGCTAGTATGCTAGCTAACAAGGTGTTTGTTTAGGCACAGTACAAGCGTACACTACAGAGTGCACTCATACAGACTGTATGGACCATTAACCCACTCGAAGCATGCGCCCTATGGAAGAAAAAATTGTCTCTGTTTTAGCCCCGATCACAGGTTGATAGGGACACATCCTTACCATCCCTACCTAAATCTATCTCTATGGTTTCATATACTGTAACTATTTGCATTGTAACCAGTGAAAAGCAGCATGATTATAGTGATTACATGAAAAAAGGCTTTTGATATTTTGTGCTTGCTGACAGTAAATGTATCTGGTTTTATCCATTTATAATGCCACTGTGAACCCTAACCTTCAAATCTCTCTTTCTCTCTCTCTTATCCCCCCCTCTTCTCTCATCCTGACAATTCTACCTCCCCACTGTCCTCTATGTTCTGGCCAGCCGAGTGTGGTGCCTCCTCAGTGGGGAGCGAGGGGGTCCTCCTGTCGCCCAATTACCCGAACAATTATGATAACAACCACGAGTGCATCTACCGCATCCGGACCGATAACGGCAAAGGGATCCAGCTCACGGCCAGCACCTTCCAACTCCGGGACGGAGATTTTCTCCAAGTATGGCCGATCACTCTCATTGCAGCTCCTGTTCAATTCATATTCAGTCTGTATTCGTGTAACAGCTTCTCAGAAATCCAGAGCCCTCTCAAAGTGTCAGTGACAGGAGAAATACTTTGTTCAGAAATAGAATTGACAAAATTCCTGTACCTCAGATGTTAATCAGACAAGGCAGTGGAAGTACAGGCAAAGTTTAGGTGGCTGCTATTATTTCTATCAATGCTTTTGTCCATTGTTTTAGATGTCATGTCACACAATATCCAAAACCACATAAACATATTTTTAAGAGATTGTTCGATTCAGATGGAAGTATGTGATGGAAGCCTCAGCTTAGTAGAAAACTAAAAAAAGAAAACGACTTTTCCTTGGGCGGCACGGTGGTGCAGGGGTTAGCGCTGTTGCCTCACAGCAAGATTGTCCTGGGTTCGACTCCCGGGTTGGGTGCAGGGTCTTTCTGTGTGGAGTTTGCATGTTCTCCCTGTGGGTTTCCTACCACCACCAAAAACATGCATGCATTTGGGATAGGCCAATTGGGCATACTAAAATTGACCCTAAGGGTGAGTGTGAATGGTTGTCTGTCACTGTATGTGGCCCTGTGACGTGCTGGTGACTGTCCAGGGTACCCTGCCTTTGCCCATTGCAGCTGGGATAGGCTCTAGCCCCTGGACCCCGAGTGGGGGACAAAGGGGTAGATAATGGATGGATGAATGGACTTTAAGACGTATTGCCCTCCTACTTTCAAGCAGAAATATAAAGGCAAAGTGTGGCTCCTTCACACCCTTCAGCATTTTTGATACACTGCAGACTCCTCACTATATCAGCACACACCTCTCAGAGGCCTCCTGTATTAAGAGGAGATAATAGATTAATTAGGTACCCTGGCTTAGTGCGATTTAGGAGGCCTTTTGTACGGCTCTGTGTTCCCGAAAGTGAAGAAGTTTGATGGTGGAGTTGTGGCTGTTGCGTCACCCTCCGCTGTTTGCCGCGTGGTTAACATGTAAGAGCTTGTAATTCACAGAGCGCCCGCGCATGTGACTTAGCCAAGACATTAACTATTCATAGATTCATTTAAGTCTCAGCGCTCAAGGCGCCCATAGCTTCATATGAGAACAGAGCTCCCTGAAGACCACTATGGCCACTAATTAAGTAGCCAGGGTGTGAGTCGAGTCTGTGCGGCAATCAGACGCACATAAATCTTTGTTATAGTCTCTTTCCTGCGGTATTTCCGTTAATCCCAAAAACATTATTTCCATGAATGTGTTACGGCTAATTAACTTCGTTACTATCTTATTCGATGTGAGGCGCTTAATTCTGACACATCCCTTGGCAAGCTCTTTTTTTTTTGTTAAAATGATGACTGCGCTTAATTCTGCCATCAAGAATAACTCCAGAAGTGATTTGTTGTTTTTTTTACTCTGCGGCATCTCCGTGTGATGGGTTGGTTTTGTGTGGCTATGAAGATTGGAGTCAGGAACGTCTCCCCACTCTGGCAAAGGATGCCCATTCCTCCACAAACTTGCAGCCTACTTTACACATGCAAGCTAGAGTCACACGATCTATTCCATCAGGGGTTGAAACAATGTCCTCCTCGCTAGAAAAGTGGAAAACGGCTGCTTGACATTGATTTATGACCTTTAATATTTCCTATCGTGCTGCCGTGTTGTTGCTCCCCCCTCCCCCCGTCCTCCTCCTTCCTCCTTTTTCCGAGGCTGCCGTCTCAATATGAATGTAATATCCAAAAGCAATTACAAAAATCCACACAGACAACCACATTCAACATTTTGTTTTGGAAGGGGAAAAAAAAAAATCTCCATAAATATTATGATGGGATGCATATGGCTGTGTCTCCAGAAGCATTTCTAGATGTAGCAACCAAAGCCTTGAGCAGCAGAATAGCAATCCAGCACTTTATAATGCTCTTCTTCTCCTCTGTCTCTTCATTTTTTACAGGTCTATGATGGCCAAGGCAGTTCATCGAGACTGCTGGGCAATTTCACGAAAAGCGAAATGTCCAATGTCATCATCAATAGTACCTCCAACCATCTGTGGATTGAGTTTAATAGCAATGGGACAGGAACCAGCAAGGGCTTCAAACTGATATATACCAGTAAGTGATTCTGTAAAAGGCCTGGAAGGTCATAGAGCTGCTTTGTGACATCCGTTGTATAAAGCGCTAAAGGAATAAAACTGAATTGAATCCATAGCACTGAGCAACAGCATTTTCCTCACCTTCTTGAAAAAAAAAAAAAAAAAAAAAAAAGAATATGATGTGGTATGTAAAAGGTGTGTCAAAATGTACCGTACACTTCCCACTTCTTATAGTTCGTAAATGAGAAGTACACCATAAAAGCAATCTATTTGTATGTATTGGTTTTTTGATGTCACAAAACGCAACACAGTTACTTACAGACCCATTGAAATTGTTTGTAAAGGTAAAGCTTGGCCTTGCTTCAGGGTTAGCGGTGGAAGCAGCAGATTTTGCATTATTATTGGCAATAACAATGAACAAATAATTACATACACTATATGGACAAAAGTATTGGGACTCATCTCAAAATTATTGAATTCAGGTGGCCCCTTAGTTCCAGTGAAGAGCAATCTTAATGTTTCAATATACCAAGACATTTTGGACAACGCCACGCTTCCAACTCTGTAGACACAGTTTGGGGAAGATCCTTTACTATTCCAGCATCACTGTACCCCAGTGCATAAAGCAAGCTCCATAAAGACATGGTTGGATGAGTTCAGTGTGGAAGAACTTGACTGGCCTCAACCCCATCCAACACCTTTGTGATGAACTGGAACAGAGATTGTGAGCCAGACCTTCTCATCCAACATCATAAATGCTCTACAGAATGAAATTCCCACAGAAACGCCAAAATCTTGTGCAAACCCTTCCACGAAGAGTGGAAGTTATTATAGCTGCAAAGGGGGACCAACTCCATATTAAAGTCTATATATTTAAAGGCAATGTCATAAAAGTCTCTATTGTTGTAATGGTCAGGCATCCCAGTACTTTTGTCCATATTGTATATAACAATAATGATTGTGTTTGAGGCTCTAATTACAAATAGGTAAAAAAATCTCCACTTTCTTAATGCCTGGTGCAGTCGGAACATGTGTGCTTCTCCTCCAAACAGCTCGCTAGCCTGCACAAATCTCATTCTTGTAAATAAATATAACTGAGAGTCTGCTGGCTAAGTTAAAGTTGAAACGGACCATTGCCTCAAATTAAAGTCTCAGCAGCTTTTCTCCAAAGACTTTGGTGTGTTGATCAGGCAACTGTGTGCTATTAGTGGCAAGATAGCATATAGAGGAAAAACAAAACTAAACGAAAAAATACAAGTAAAGGTATTATGGTGTTATATGACTTCTTAATAATTCCCATTAGCAGAAAGTAATGACTTTTTGTTAGATATGCTCTGAGCTGAGGTTATGATGTGACTGATCACAGTTTGTGACAGATTAAGTTTGCAAAAAGCACAATGTATCGCTGATATTATGCAGATTAGAGTCATTTTCAGAGAAATCATTTTAACAAAATAATGATAATGACGACAATGAAACGATAATAGCGGAATAATCATTTCCCTCCATTTTCATTGTCTTCTCGGCTCGGCTGAGAAGCAGCAGAGTAGATGAGCGTGCACCAGTTCCGTTCCAGGCCGCCTGGTTTACAATGCCTTTGAAAATGCTTAAGCGTGCAGTTGGAACGTGGGGGGATAAAATGAGTCGAATGGCTATGGGGCAAGCGCACAGATAAAAGATGATCTTTCAGCCGAACATATGTTGTGGCAATATTAATTTGAAACGGCCGGCTCGGGGCGGCGGCGGCAGCTATCACAGCAGGCAGGTGCCTTTTTTTTATAGGACAACCTTTATGTCATTATTAAGCAAGAATCAGCCCCTGCCTGCCAGGGGGTTGATTTCGGTGGACAGATGTCCACTGGAAAAAAACAAAAAACCCTTTTTTATTCTGATGACCTCACCCGCCTCCTGTTCTGTTCTTTACAAGGTTTTGACCTTGTCAAGTGTGAAGAACCGGGCACCCCTAACTACGGCTACAAGATTCAAGATGACGGCCATTTCGCCAACACGTACGTGCTCTACAGCTGCAACCCAGGCTACACCCTGCACGGCAGCAGCACCCTCACCTGCCTCAGCGGAGACCGCCGGGTTTGGGACAAGTCACTGCCATCCTGCATTGGTAAGCCCAACATCAGCTGAAGTACACTGTAAACTAACTAAAGAATTCTGTGTCCAAACCTTACCTCTTTAATTCTGGACTGGCGCTACAAGGCTAATGTAACGTTAGCTAACAAGTAATGGGAGCTTATAGAGCCTCAGTTAGCACTGAGCTTAAATCATCGCAAACTTGCTTCAAACTTTGACAAGTGGTTGAAATCTTAAATACACTTACTTTTCTGACACTGTATGACATGGTGTTCATGGAAAGGACAAAAATAAAAACCTAGCTAAAAACAGTAGCAGAAGCTCGACCTCCATCTGAGATTTTATAAAGGGAACAAGAAAACGCTTGGAGTGCCATCTCATAACGTCACACCCTTCTGTCAGAAGTAAGTGGTAAAATCTTATGCCAGTGGGAAGATCTTGACCTCAGATGCAGTAAAACGACCCTGAAACTGCTTTGCAAACTTTACTTGCTATTTTTGCACGATTTTACTGCTGATCCTCAATATGTTCGTAAAACATTAATCTGGCTTTTAGTTACTCCCCGCTCAATAAGCCTGGTCTTGTATGAGTGAAAATGAGTGGCCACGTCTGTTCTGGATGGGCACTAAGTGGACAGACTTTTATATAAGGGTCGAAATTATTTGTAGAGTTAAAGCCACATTATCAAGACTATTTAATAACACAACAAGTGTGTGCTATTATAGGTATGTTGTTCAATTAGCCTCCCAGCCTAAGTGCAAAACTAAAGTAGCTAAATTCAGACACCAAACAGCTTGGCTGATCGGGTACATTTTGGTTAAAAGGAAAACTGTGTGTAAGTTTTTTTCACTTACCTATTACTTTTTTAATGACGCATTCTTCATCAGAAGTGTTTGAAGACACCCATAGTTTCGAACGGGTTCTGGATTATTAAGCCCATGGTGCATTCAGCAGTTGTGCCTATGTGCTAATTGGAGTGATTCCGTTCTCTCAGGCACACTCTTTGTGTTTTGAGCATTCTGCCTGTAATGTAAGTTTCTACCCTCCATCACCAATAATCCAACTGCTTGTCAACATTTGTCATTGCTTACGGAAGTGGTATCAAAGGCAGATGAGAAAAAGAGGAGGAAAAAAAAAACACGGCATGTACTGGAGATAACAAAATGATTCATTCTAACAGTGCGTATTTAAGAGCCTGTCAGAAACATCACCGTTTATAGCTGACTTCGGAAAGTTTCTTTTACTTGAGAAAGATAAATGTCACTGCAGCTGTCAGCA
Organism: Brachyalestes nurse; assembly: GCA_037974405.1. Classification (NCBI taxonomy): domain Eukaryota; kingdom Metazoa; phylum Chordata; class Actinopteri; order Characiformes; family Alestidae; genus Brachyalestes; species Brachyalestes nurse. Next base: position 8,128,309 of record JBBPCY010000150.1, on the reverse strand, counting down.
TGTCACATGGCAAATGTCTCAGTGTGTGAAAATGCTGGAGTCGAGCTCAGGGCAATGGTAGCATTACTTATACAGTACGGGTGTGCAGGAATACGGTTCAGAAACTGGTTGATGAAGAAAGGTGGAACAGTGCAGTGCAAGACTGGAATGTTACTTGGATTTGTTGAGGGATTCATTTTTTTCTAAGGGAGCATTATTCCTTTATGATAGCACAGGAAGCAGTGGAAGTCTGCCGTGGTGTATAAGGTAGAGTAATGAATGTTAAAACCCACTCGGAGGAAAATATTAGTACAGCATTGTTCAGGTATAACAATACAAATGTAAAAAAAAAAAAACCTGTGAGTCAAGCTGTAATGGGATGATCCTTGCCTGCGCTGTCATGTTACTAACGGTAGGATGAAGTCTTTGTTAAATGAGCAAATTTAGCTGCTACCCACTCTGCAATTTTCCATTCTTCAGTTTGGATCCGTCTGTGAATATAATGAAGATGGCCGCAGCTTCCTGTATATACAGAAGTATAATGAATTACACTCACCAGCCATGCTGTTAGAAACAGCTGCCTTGTAGCTCCACCTTGCTGGCTTACAGGGACAGACCCATTCATCTGTTCCAATGCAGCATCCCATAGTCCTTCTTCTGCAGTCAGACGGGAACAATATTGTGCTTTTAATTGTCAGATTATTCGTTTACGTTTACTTTCTTCAACCTGTAAAGCTATACTTAAATCGACATCCGCTATTCAACCAAGTTAATGCCAGCTAGGTCACACACCTAAAAAAAAAAAGTCAGAGGTTAGAGCAAATGTAAGGAAGCCATGGAGTTAAGAGTTAAGGTATTTTGGGGGGGGAAATAAAGAAATAAATAAGCAATAAAAAGGCCTGATTGGAAGAGGGAGTTCATTCTACCACTGGGAGGCCAAGACTGAGAAGAGTTTGACGCATGTCTTCCTCTTCTTTTGAGTTCCAGACGAGCAGTGGTTGATGCTCTGAGAGGATGAGAAATGAGCTTAGAAAGTATTCACAACCCTGCAGCGATACTGATATGTGCTGCAATGCCTGATACACTTAAACCAGTGCCACACACACTGACGTGCCATGCCATAGCAATGTCATTGCTGAGAACGGTCCACCTTCTAAATAATATCTGATCAGCTGCACTCCTGTGGTCAGAAGCTGACCAGTGATGAATAAGGTAGAGGGTTATAAATTGTTCATGGCAACAGTTGAGCTGCATTTAGTGATCTTTAACGTAGGTGAAAGTGTCCAGAAAGTGGAGGTTAAGTGGAATATTCTTCGTATTGATGGTCAGAGAGAGGACCCAGCACTGCAGTAATGACTTTAACCAAATATGAAGAACAAGAAGCGTCAAACAGATATTGGTCAATCTTTGGCAAACTGCAATCACAGAGATAATCTGAAGTCACAATCCTTCTTACAGTCCAGCTAGTCTAGGGACAAAGAGTAGCATGAGGGAAAGACAGAACAGATAATCCATGCAGGGCAAAGGACAAGTCAAAGACCAGAAAACATTCTGTACAGCTCGAGAGACAGCACTTCAGAGTGATACTTTCCAAGCTCAGACTAAATACTGTTACAAACAGAAAGTCTTTGGGTAATCTTGGCTTTGACTGCTAGCTCCCCTCAGCACAAGGAGGGTCAACTGCAGCATAAGATCTCACAATCTTCTTAAATCTGATGTTTAGGGGGCAGCCCAGGAGTGGAGCCTGTCTTTTCAGTCCATAGAGTGCAAACCACAAATAAGTAAAAAAAAAATGTAAAAAAAGACATTTTAACAGAAGTGAAGTGATGCCAGACTGTGAATTTGAGCTAAGATACAGTAATAATTGTCTCTGTAGGATATTTTGATATTTTTTAATTTTTATTTTAATTTTTATTTTTGATCATTTCTCCCTTTTCCCGTCCTGACTTACCTGGGTTAGCTTACTGCTAAATTCTCTCTTTTTCACCAACAAGGTGCTTGTGCCCTTCTAACATATGCGTGTGAGGGATTTGATTTCTTAGGTCACTGTCCAACCAAAACCTGCAACACTCTCAGTATGTGAGGATTTGATGTACGGCCATTTAAGCTAACGGCTAAAGGTGCATCCATAAGAGGTGTTTATAAGAGCAGTTGCATGAAACTGCGAGGTCAGTGCTTAGCTTTGCGAGGAAGAGTAAGGATTTCCCTTTGTTGTGAAATGACAGAAGTCATCTGCGATTAGTTCCTTAAACCAACCAAGCAGTTTTTTGAATGTGTACACTTGAAAGGAGACACATGGTGCCGTTCTGCATTGCTCCAGTGCCTTAATTAAAATGGCTTGAATGAGATATACTGCAGGTCTTTGGCATGGAAAATAGATGACGTTGCCCAGAGCGGTCATTATATTCATTTGTTTGAATTAGTCAACATAATAAGGCTGTTTCATTTCCCTTTCAGCTGACTTAAAGTCTCTCGTGTAGAAGACAGTTTGAGGACCAGATGAAGATTCGCAGAATGTTAAAGCAGATTGAGTTGATTCTTGGTTTTGAAAGCTGAGACTGAATTGTCCATTCTCCATTCTGATTAAGCATAAAGACATTTGAGTCTAAAGATTGAAAGCTTGAACTTTGTTTCTCACACAGATCTAAAGACAAACATTAAAGCCTGTATTCAGCCTGGATTCAAATATGGCACTTTTATAACTGTTAGAGAAGCATGCCAGGTGTGTTTTCATGATGTTGTTTGAGGGAGTGAGTAAAGTCACATCAAGATAAACCGGTGCTTCTTTGAAGTCTCTAAAATACGAGTAAAATAAAATCAAATATTTAAACATAAAATCAATTAATTGTTTAAATAAATTATTTGCAGTTTCTTCATTGCAGCATTCCTCATGTTATTTCAAGCTTTGGGTGTCTTCACTAGTTTCTAGAATGTGGAAGTAGTGAAAAAGAGGAATATCCTTCTGCAAGCAGGTGTTTAGACTTCTAAGCAACTTTTTTTCTGTTGATATATTTGAGAGCGGTTTCTCATTAAATAGCGGTTGTACTCATTGAACCTCTCTATGTTGCAGAAACACACCTGAACTCATCTACCTGAGTGTTACAGTGATGGTTCGGTAAACTTTCAGTTTCACACTATATTCACTTCTCCAAAAATGTAGGCACATCATGTTTGGTGTCTGAAGTTTGCTTCTTTGTGTATTTTGTCCTTGAGCTACCAAGCTAGTTTAGCTACCTAATCATTTACATGCAAATTCAATTGCGACACAATGGCACTTTCATTTTCACGAGACACTTTATTATTCACTGTATTGAGAGGTTATAGCCAAACTATCTGATTGGGAATGAAAGGGCCATGCGTTACTCTTTAGTGCATTTTCATTTAATGTCCTACTAAATGTATCTGAGGGTGTTCTGGAACACCATGTCATACAAGTGAAGGTGAAGGTGTGACAAGAACAAGTGTTTTGAGTGTAAGCCTCTAAAGAAAGTGCCACTTCAGAGAACAAATGACCATGTACAGTTATTGTTGAAGGCTAGCTGGTACATTTGTGGTAGAAAAAAAAACTGCAAAAAGGATTTTTTTTCTAACTGTGTCTAGTAGCCCTATCTGTGGGGAAAGTGAGTGTGTGTCTAGTAACTGTCCATATTGTATTATCCCTGCTCAGCCGAGTGTGGAGGCCACATCAGCGGTGCCACATCTGGTCGCATCCTGTCACCAGGCTACCCGGCCCCCTACGACAACAACCTCCACTGCACTTGGTCCATTGAAGCAGACACAGGAAAAACCATCAGGTACCAAACCCCATGAATTCCTCTCTGGATGGTGGCTCGGCGACGGGTAGTGCATTTCTCACTGTACCTCCTTTAATTCCCAAGCAATTCTCACACAACTTATAACATGGCATGGTGATTGCATCGCTGCCCTGCTACGAGACCCGCCGCTGGCTGGCATCTGTTACTTCAAGTCCATTATCATAAGAGCAGGGGAGAGAGAAAAAAAAAACGGCGAACACAAGCAGAGATAAGCCAATTAGGCTCTCAAAAATGGGCTGAACATCAGGTAAGCCAATTCAGTTTAAAGAAGAGATTGCGACAGCAGTGCGATTTGGCAGCACCGCTGGATGCGCTCCATTATTTCAGAATGGAAAAGGGGGTTTTCCCCCCATCAAATTCACACTCAGCATCTCAGTCTCGGTACAGAAATGTCGGAGCTGGATGAAGGAGTTGAATAAACAGTTCTGTGTTTGCACTCGCTCTGCCACTGAGGGAGCTCAAAGATGTCCACCCACACGTCCCAAAGGGCCGGTTAGCGTTGTTGTGACTTCTATTGATGAATGGCTTGTCGGCAGTGTTTTTGCTCCGCTAACGTTAGCTGTGGTTGACGTGAGGACAGACCCTGGTCTCGTTGGATCTAAATAATCGGAGCTGAGATTTTGCACAGCACTAAGCTGAATCCAGGCAAATGGCCAAGGGACCCTATGGCACGGCACGCAACCTCACAAAGAGATGTGTGCTTTAGCTGTTCACGTGTGAGTTGAGATCATCTTAACCATGTGGAGACTGGGCCCAGAACGCAGCTTAAATAATTCCAGAAAGTGGAATTATTTAAAATCAGGAAAAACCAGTGGTGTAAAATCAACACTGAGTAAAGATGGCATCTGCGTTGTTGAATTATTGAATTACTGCAAGACTTAATGCTGAAGTGTGAATGATAGACTATAACTAGGCTCTGTAAGTTTGAACTTGACCTCTATTTACCAACAACTTTGCACTAAATAGCATTATATTGATCAGAGAAGTAATACTAATTTGTTGCTTTAAATAAGATTTGCTTCCAAGCAATTCATTATGGGATTAAAGAACTGTGTAAATTTACAATCCTATGTCTTACTTGTGCTATCAATAACTGAAGTAGTCATTATTTAGCATTATTTCTTTTAATCCTTTTCAATGACTATTGACTATTATTCATTGTTAACAACATCAGCATTATTGACTGAATTACTCCTTTAAATGATAAGATATAACAATGAAATCTTATAATCGGACTACAGTAGATTACAGTAATTACAGTTAATTCATCATTAGTTTAGTATACAGCAGTGGCACTAGTTCTAGAGTACCCCTGCACTGAGTACTCTCTAACAAACCTGATCCAACAAGTCTTCTACTTTACAAGCTCCTCCGCAGCTGAAGGAATCAGGGCTTTGAATTTACATGATGTAGAGTCAGGAAGGTGCACATGAACTTGCAAAAAAGTGATACATCAACATAATTCTTTCCAAAAGAAGTCAACTGAAAGACAGCAGTTGTGTTAATATAGCACATTTTCTTATTCAACCATCTGATACATTTGGATCATGATTTCTTGCACTGAACAGGGAGGCAACTCCAAGACCATTGTTTAAACTCTTAAACCCTGATCATATTATTCAATTATAACTCTGAAGTCTTATTATGTCTTTATTAGGAAATGTTTCCATACAACCAGCAAAAATGTACGTAAATTGTTGTCTGTTATGTATGTATGAGGGAGGAATGACCTGTGGACCCACATGCATGCTCTTAGAATCATCGCTTGTTAAACACAAGAAAAAATTCCATAAAATGTGTCAATTCTAATAGTAGGAATTTGCTGTTCTTGTGGACTGATGTCTACATCCAGCGTTTGTGTAGGTACTAAGCTTCCAGTGCTAATGGTCACACATAAACATTTATAACATTTTAATCAACCAGGATTGGCATTATGCAGAAATATTCCACTGATGTATTCTGTAGGAAATAAACAGTTGAAAAAAAATGGTGCCACACATTGACCATAAATAAAATAATGACAGTGTAATCTGAAAATGTATAACACTTTGAACACATGAAATGGTAGACACTGTTTATGCTGCTATTTTAATGATGCCTGTTATACTTTTGACATTAAAATCACCCCTTAAAATCACAGACAATAGCTATTTTCATTAACCATACATTTACAGCAATTACTTTATTCTTTCAAAATGGAAATACATTGTTTAATGGTAAATTTGCATGTAAATCCATTTTTACAGATTTACAAATGGACTCAAAAAAACAAGACGTTTTAGCATGGTAACCCGGCATCACCTGAACGGCTTTCAGAGTGCACTAACTATGTCTTAAAACATCGGTTTGGAATATATGTGAATTCAAAACTGATGCTATCTGATGCTAATATTTATCAAAGCAATTTCTACCTGTGTGAAAAGGCATAACAAGGCAAGCGGCCTTATTTTGTGTGAACAAAAGGCATTCTTCTGTCTTGTGGGTGTGTTGGCTGTTGACACCAAAACAAATGGGAAGTTGTTGGACATGCAGACTTGGACCTGCCAATGCAGGAGTCCTTAAGTAACTCGTGTGTTTAATCATGCTTCAGTAATCAATAACCTTCGGAACTCTTGACATGTAAGAGGCTGATCTTGTGTGTTTGACGTCTGCAGCCTCCACTTCATTGTCTTTGACACGGAGGTGGACCACGACATCCTGAAGGTGTGGGACGGCCCAACGGAGAGCGGCATCCTGCTGAAAGAATGGAGCGGCTCTCTGCTTCCCGAGGACACCCACAGCACCTTCAACATCCTCACGCTGCAGTTCGACAGCGACTACTTCATCAGCAAGTCCGGCTTTTCCATCCAGTTCTCCAGTAAGCATCTCCTGCTCTCCCTCTCCAGCTCCGTCTCACTGTCTCTCGCCCTTGTTTCATCTCCCTCGCTGTCATCATATCCTGTATTCTCTTTGTAGTTCCCAGCTCACACGCAAAGATGTTGTTTCGTATCTGATCTATTTATTTCCAGCGTATAGCCGCGGAGATACGGCGCTCAAAATGGCTTTAATTACTCGCTGGAACTATATAATTAAACTTGTGTTCAAAATAAGACAAAGTCGATACGATGGGGCTATTTTTCAGTATCTCTGTAGATGTGCAGCCGAGATCATATGCATACGGCTGCTGTCATGTGAGTTTTTGGGAGGCTCACAGCATGGCATATTTAGAGGAGAGCAGCTGTCTCTGGCGCTCTATCTCTCTCTCTCTCTGTCTGGCTGTCCCTCTCGCCCACTCACTCACTCACTCACGGGCTCTCTCTCTCTCTCTCTCTGTCCCTCTTTCTCCCTCTCTCTCACTCACTCACACTCTCTCTCTTTCTCTCTCTCTCTGTCTGTCCCTCTCTCTCTCCCTCTCTCCCTCTCTCTGTCTGTCCCTCTCTCTCTCCCTCTCTCCCTCTCTCTGTCTGTCCCTCTCTCTCTCACTCACTCACTCTCACTCTCTCACTCTCACTCTCTCTGTCTGTCCCTCCCTCTCTCACTCTCACTCTCTGTCTCTCACTCACTCACTCTCTCTCACTCACACTCTCTCTCTCTCTCTCTCACTCTCTCTCTCTCTTTCTGTCTGTCTGTCCCTCTCTCTCTCTCTCCCATCCCTCAGTCTCTGATGTATGCCATACTGATCTTAAGCTAATTTAAAATTTATCTACATTACTTCAGCTACAACTGCCACAACCTGCAACGACCCTGGCACCCCCCAAAATGGCAGCCGCTATGGGGACAGCAGGGAGCCAGGAGACACCATTTCCTTCCAGTGTGACCCAGGCTACCAGGTCCAGGGCGTGTCCGAGATCACCTGTGTTCAGCTCGATAACCGCTTCTTCTGGCAGCCGGACCCGCCCACTTGCATTGGTCAGTTCCACTAAGGTTTTGTGTTTCCGCAGCGCTCTCCTCCGCTCTCCTCCTCTCCCCTCTTCCCTTTAACTGAATAGTTTCTCCATGCCTCACAAGTGGCCAAGACATGTTCTGTGTGCTTCTTTATCTTTTCACTGAAACGACAAGGCTAATGTAGCTCAAAAGTCCTTGAAATCTATGTCTTAGGTCATTGCGTCACTGATAAATACATAAATCTGACTTTCTGTTATACCATTCCTTTATCCCTTTGAAGTTACTGCCAGTATATAACATGGTATCACTGATTTTTTTTTTTTTTTGGCGTTATAATATGTAATTTATGTTAATTTTACTATCCAATTATTACTAATTGTCAGTAGCTAATTTAACAGAACAAACCTTTTCTACTAAATGTGTGGATTCTAAATGCTCAGATGATACCACACTCGTGTATGTAAGTAGAAGAGAAGATATATTGGTATACAAGAATTATAATTTGTTAGAATTATCGTTTTAATTGGTGCAGAAATAGCGTTTTATTACAGTATGCAAAAGTTTAGACACCACCAGTCAAATGAAATGTTTTGTTTATTTTATAATGCAAATATAAAGTGTCTTAAATAGGGCTTTTTTTCTGCAGATATTGGAGCACTTTTCTATTTCTATTTAATATTTTTAAATAGTAAATGTCATAACTTTTGTATATTTGTATATTTTTTCCAATATGTTAAGCACAAAAACAGTAATTGGGCTTTAAAATGGACAGAAGTGTGTTCTCTGTAGAGGATGTATATCTTTCACTTCAGAACATGTTGTTTGAACAAGGTTGCACAAACTTTTGCATGCATTTGCACACACACACACACACACACACACACACAATTATACTTACTATTACATTACATATCCAGCCATGGAAAAAAATTAGACCTTTTCTTATTTTTCTGTTCGCTGTTTGTACTATGTGCGGCCGTGTGTGTGTGTGTGTGTGTGTGTGTGTGTGTGTGTAAAATGCACCGGTTGCTATTCTTTTATGAACTACTGCAGTGTGAGCTGTGTAAAAAATAAGAAACGCCTCCTTATGTGTTGAGTGCAATAGTGCAGCGTTTCTCAAACTTATTTGTCCTGGGGCCCAGTCATGTCAGGCTTTGGGGCTGTAGGGCCCTGCATAAATGATCGTCATGACCCCCCCGTTCCTTCATGCGCATAGATATAGATATTATTACTATAGATAGACGTTATAATAATAATAATAATAATAATAATAATATCACTACCACTACTGTTATTATTACTATTTGTATTAATATTATTAGGGCTTATGCCTCTATAAGAACAATATTAAACAAGACCGAACAGGAGTGCTTTGGCTAAATTTCAGATTATTGCCAAATAAATACATTATAAATACAAATAAATAAATACAAAAAATATACAGATATGTAGTAATTAGGCTGTTATTATTATTATTATTATTATTATTATTATTATTATCATTATTATTATTATTACGGGCCTATGCCTATATATAAGGACCAAGAAACTTTAGATGTTTTTCACTTTGTGTGTTTTATGTTTTTATTTTGTTTGTTTGGTGTTTTTTTTTTTTTTACTGTACTTTTGAACACTGCCAAATGGTTCTGAATGTGGAAATTGACTTTTAACCTAAATTAAATTACAGGTCTAGTCACCCACAAGGATTATTTGGCACCAAAAATGTAAATCAACATTCTAATGTGATGGGTGTGCCTGCTTTCTCGCCGCTAGCGGGTCGAAACGAGAAAGACACGCGACAGAGCTGCTCGGAGCTTTTCTGTTTCTGTACTTTGTTTTCGTGGCTGTTGATTCAAGCATTTTTAATGTAAAGCTTTTTCATGTGCGACGTGCGATTCGTTGTGTGAAACGCGTTTGTTCTGTGAGTCACGCGCGCAGTCGTTATGAGGAGTGTTCATTATGAGTTCTGTAAGGCATTCGTTAGGCAGGGTACCTCTATATATATATATTATACCCACATATACGTCTATGGCAGAATGTTAAACATTCTAGAATGCTGAAACAAGGGGCGGAGCCGTGAAGTCGAGGGGGCAGGGAAGGGTGCGCATTGACAGAAGCGTTGAGAAACAAGACTCACAGTTTAAGAAATGCTGCAATAGTGTTTGTAGAGCAGCTTTTCTACGTGCTGTATTCCAGCAGCTTCACTCCTGCTTCAGTTTCTGATGCGATGAAACAGAGTCACACATGCACACACTCTGCTGTTAACATCACTATTTTAATTGTTGCAATTATAAAATAATGTGTGTTGTGTAGTTTAACATTTCCAAGGTATAATAAATTATACCTATGTGTTATTTTTCTATTTTAACATTTTTTGTTTGGAATTTTGAGTCAGGTGTGGTCAGTAGTGTATAAAACAACAATGACATGCACATTTTACACAGACACACTCAAAAATACAAAAGCAATAACCAGAAAAAAACGATGCATTCTCTTATTTTTTTTCATGGCTGTACGTATTATTACATTGTTGCGGAAAGAAGAAACATCCTGTCCATGTTTTTCATTGTTTGACATTGAAGCAAATAGATAAGGTCAAAAGTCAAGACTCTTGTCACAAGCAAATGTAAAAATAATTAATGACATTATTGTGTGATAATGTGATTACATTATGCTATGAAATACTTCGGCAATGTTAATCCAGGACATAGCAACCAACAATAACTCTAGACCCAGTGCCGCTTGTGTTCAGAATATGACTTTAGATATTACAGACTGCATAGCCTTGCTTGTAGAGCTCTTATAGAGGAATTTAAGAGACTTATGTAACATTCCTTCGAGCGTGGTTTTATAGGAACAACTCAACCTGCTAGCTAGTTTATTATTTCCTAAATTATAGTGTGTGCACTCTCCTGCCTGCTCCTAGACCTCTAATTGTTTTCTGTTCTCTTCTCTTTTTTTTTTCCACCCCACCACCTAGTGCAGTGAAATGCTGAGGACAAGTATTGTGTAGCATGCACTAGGAAGACATATGGAGCATGGAGCACATTTATCAAAGAATGTCTATACTGAGATTGTGTCTTCAAAACTGGTTGCCATGTTACAGCACTGCAATGTTCTTAAGAGCCAAGAAAACCAAGGCTTAAGCTCCTGTCACCAAGGTTGTTTTCATGCTTAGCGACAGCCAGCCGGTATCGCATAGGTCACTGCATTTGATATATTAATTATTACTTTCCAGATTGAGAAGTGACATTTACATATCCTTCCAAATAATTGTACCCAGCGCCACTAAATCTTCTTGATAATTCATCGCATTATTGATCCCCACCTTTTTTTTTCTAGTGTTCCCAGAGTCCTTCAGCTGTTATTGTCCTTCAGATAATGAACTTAGAGTAATCACTGTGTAATCAATTCAGCAAACTCTGCTCATCTTGTGTGTGTGTGTGTGTGTGTGTGTGTGTGTGTGTGTGCGTGTGTGTGTGCGTGTGTGTGTGCGTGTGTGTGTGCGTGTGTGTGTGCGTGTGTGTGTGCGTGTGTGTGTGTGTGTGTTTATGTGCATATGTGCCCATGCATTTGTTGAAGCCCTCGTGTTAAAGCCATCTCACGCCCTCTCTCTCCTTGTTGTGATAGCTACCTGTGGAGGCAATGTGACAGGACCTGCTGGAGTAATTCTATCACCCAACTATCCTCAGCCCTACCCGCCAGGAAAGGAGTGTGACTGGCGAATAAAAGTCAACCCGGACTTTGTCATCGCTCTAATTTTCAAAAGGTAATGCGCTCGTTCACGGTCGGAGGCCACCCACTCCGATGCCACCAGATGGGCGCTTGCATTATACTGATGTGTGTCAATGTGATAAACCGCATTAGCATCTCTTTCAAATTGAGCCACACTGAAGTGTCAAGAAAGTATATACACCGCTGTTCATCATTTACAACCATATAATCGCTTTGTCATGTTATAACTCTTTAAAAGTAAAGACTAAAATATAACAAGCAAACATGAAATATACAACTTTTGCATGGGCTACGGTTTATGTTTTGCTTTTTTCCTCAATATGTTCAATTCCAATATGTTAAATAAGCCATAATATAACATTAACATGTCCAAATGTTATAGAATAATATTTATTATTCTGATCCATGACTATTAGTTAGTTTGGGCAGACTCAGTTCGGACAATAGATATCAAAACACGATAAAAAATGCTCACAATGCTAATTTCTACTGCCGTTTCCATGGGATTGTGGTAGTATATTGGTACACTAAACTTACAGCTTTGGATGTGATCAATTTTTACCGTAGTAGATTAAACACAGACATGTGAAGCATGTTTTATGTGTTCCATGTTTTATATGAAGCCTGTAATAAACATAATAAATATTTGATTTTGTATGTAGGACTTGTATAAAAAGTATGTGTACATCTGAACATCACCTGTATGAACTTACTGGACATGCCATTCCAAAACCATAGACATCGATGTGGAGTTGCAGCCCCTGTGCAGCTATTAGAGCTCCACAAGATTTTGGAGTGTTTCTGTGAGAATGTGTGCCCATTCAGTCAAAAGAGCATGTGTGAGGTCAGACACTGATGTTGGACAAGAAGGCCTGGCTCACAATCGATGATCCAGTTCATCTCAGAGGTGTTCAGTTGAGTTGAGGTCAGAGCTCTGTGCAGGCCACTGGGTACCAAACTCAAACCTCGCTTTGTACATGGGGCACAGTCCTGCTCTAGTATGAAAGACCTTCTCCGAACTGTAGCTACAAAGCATGAAATCCTGTAAAATTTCTTTGCATGCTGTAGTTTTAACATTATCCCTCTCCACCAAACTTTACAATTGGAACTATGCATTCAATTAGGTAGCGTTCTCCCGGCATCCACCCAGATTAATCCATCAGACATCAGCCAGACAGTGAAGCGTGATATCCCCACTCCAGAGAACGTATTTTCACAGTTTCAGAGTCCGGTGGAAACATGCTGTGCACTTCTCCAGCTGACGCTTGGCATCGCCTATAATGATCTTAGGGCTGTGTGCAGCTGCTTGGCCCTGGAAACCCATTCCATTAAGCTTCTCAGGCCCAGTTCTTGTGCTGATGTTTCTTCCGGGCGTGGTGGTGAGTGATCCAACACTGTAGAGGATACCCACTACAGTCTTCCGCAGTCTGCAGCCCCGCTTTATGAGTTGGGTGGTCTGACCAATTCGCAGGTGTTTGTCTGAGAAGACTACATAGAAATGTGCTTGAGTGTGGCTTAAATGTCTTTAGGTAGCATAGTGTGTGTGTACACAGGGGGTCCTCGGGCTACTACAGTCTCGTTATACGATGTTTCCCGTTTACGATGCACACTCCCCTAAAAACTTTGCGCCATGAGTGTTTTGGCATACGCAGTTAACGTTGTATTTACGGTCTATGTGGGCGAACTAGTTTGGTTGCGTGCGGCGGAAGAAGACGCAGTAATGCGGCGTATGAGTGAGGGAGGTTTCCTTTTCCTTTTTCTGTGACTTCTGTTCTGTTTTTATGATTTTACTGTGTTAGGATCGGTAAGTGAGTTAGGATAGGCTGAGTTTGGACTAACACCAACATTTTATATACACTCAACAAAAATATAAACGCAACACCTTTGTTTCTGCTCCGATTTTTCATGAGATGGACTTAAAGATCT
>JBBPCY010000150.1:8072593-8098394 GCA_037974405.1 Brachyalestes nurse | reverse complement strand
CTCTCTCTCTCTCTCTCTCTCTCTCTCTCTCTCTCTCTCTTACACACACACACACACACACACACACACACACACACACGTAATGAAAACAAACTGCTGATAGTACACTTTGCATGGGTGAAAATGATCAGTGAATAACATGTAATGCAATAAAGCCCCGAACCACATGAAAAGAAAAGCAAGAGAAAAGATCCTTCATGTAAATAATACTGAAATGACAATAATAATAAAAACTCATTAGAACTCAGCTGAAAAGATGAGGAAATGTTTCAGTCTCCCAGCCTCACTCATTCTGTAGCCCTGTTGCATTGGAAAAATAAAGCAATCTAAAATATCTTGCTGCTTTTGAATTATTTACATTCAACTTACTGCGACACTAGCGGCGCAGATTGCTAGAATCAATCTCCTTCAGAGGGGGAGGAAAGGGGTCTACCTGTGGCTGCAGTGTGTGTGTAGCTGCAGTGTGTAGAAGGAGTGTGTGTGTGCGTGTGCCCTCTCAGACTTTATGTGTTAATTAAAATACACTCGTTGTGTTTTCTATTTGTGTCATAATGGGTTTAATATGTGTTAAAACACAAAATATCATGAACTGAACACAGAAATTAACACACAGACACCAAGCTGTGTTATTTCAACAGTAGATGTCGATGCACTATATGTGTGTGTCTGTGTGTTTGCAGTGTGTAGCTGCAGTGTGTTGTGTCAGTTTGTTCTTTGGCTCCTGGCCATCTCATTGACTTTGTGACACCCCATACCAGACAGAGCATCATTCTTCCATTTATTCCTTATTTTCAGACACATTCAAGCTTCTAGCGGTGCTTCCAGAGAAATACACACATCCGCAGTCAGGGATGCACCGATCCAACTTTTGCTTTCTCAGTACTGATTCAATATCTGCACTTTGGAGGCCCCTGTTCAAATGAAATGTTCTGCAGATTTTCTTGAAATGAACACTTAGGCCTGTATAGTGCATTTCTGACATATTTAAATACTTAAAAGTTGACTTTTTAAAAAGAATGAGAGACTTGTTGACTCGAAAGTAATTGAACTAATACATTTGAAATAGAGCTGTGCACATGAACCTGTTATTATCGCATTCCGCATTATCAGGTCAAGTCAAATCAAGTAGGTTTTTATTGTCATTTTTACCATATACACAGTACATAATAAAAACGAAACAACGTTACTCCAGGACCATGGTGCAACACAAGAGCAGAGCAGAACAGAACACAAGTGTAGACAGGACAGAACACAAGAGCGACAATACAACTAAACGAGACAAGATAACTACTATTTTATCACCCGTTAACACAGTTTTTTAAAATCCTTTTATTTTGAATGCTCATTGTTTTCTGGGCTCGTAAGTGTGCGGAGCACACACTCTACATCTCAGCTGGATTTCGCGGAGGTCAGGCGTCCTGTTACTTTTGTCCATATTATATTTAATGACATTCAGATACATAGACTTTCATATGGAGTTGGTCCCTCTTTGCAGCTGCTATAATTGTTCCATCCCTCACGCTCTGGACTCTGAGGTGAACTTGTTTTTCTATAACAAACTAGATAAAATGTGAATGCCCTGCAGTGGCAAATAGCTTTGGTTTTATGTACTGCTCAAAAAAATTAAAGGAACACTTTGTAAACACATCAAATGTCAGTGGCCTCCACCTGTTAAACCATTCCGTCTCATTGTTTCCCCTCTAGTGCACCAAAGCAGCTGAAACTGATTAACAACCCCCTTTGCTTCTGCATTGACCAGATCAGTATTTGAGTAGTTTAATTGACTTTAAGTTATACTCTGATTCCCTTTATTTTTTTGAGCGGTATATTTGATTGGATTACATTAATGTTTAAATTAAGATTTACAGAAATATTTGAACTGTAACTGTGTAACTGTGTTAAAGGAAACATTGCTGTTAAAAAGCTTTTTATTTGTTTAAAGTGTTTGCAATTCAAATGTTATAGCACTTTTGTTCATATAGCAGTACTTTAAAAATAAAAGTACGCGATACACTACTTTTGAATTCATTATTTAATATGGTGTATAACAATGCAATTAATCGTGATTAAAAAATGTAGTCATTGCCTGGCATTCATGTTGAAGTTTACTAAGTCTACAGATTGTAACTTTTAATCACTTTTTAATCACTTCTGATTCTTAAGTAAAGTTTGCATTAATTGTGGAGATTCGAAGCTAATATAACATTTCTGAAATGTTTCATTATTTGTGTTACAAAAATAAGACAACTTGCTTGAAACTCTCTAGTAAAGGTAAAGTATTTATGTTGTAGTAGCCAGAAACATTCTGTATTTCTGGAATATAATAAATGCATCTTGAAATACTGTTTAATATTATTGGTCAAATCTAAGCATTGATCAAATGCGACATTTCAATGGAATCTTTACCATTGGTATTGCATAACTACGGAAATGTATGATGTATAAACATGGAAACTGACAATGCATAACTATGAATAGTAGTGAAACAATGAAAACGAAGGATGCGTAAGCACAGAAATAGGTGTTGTGAAACTGTGAACATTACTGATGCATAACCTGAAATGCAGTGTAACCATGGAAATGGAGGATATATGACCATGGCAATTGACAATGCATAAAAATTGAAAGGTATGGCCATGGAAATGGGTGTAGCTATGTCATGGAATTAATTGTAGCAAAACTGCTCAAATGGGTGTAGCATAACCTCTGAAATGGATGGAGTAATGAGCCAAAATTAGGCTAAACGTCCAATCACCAATGTCCACTAACTGCTCACATCTTACTGGTGTACAGTTAGAGACTGTATCTTTCTCAGTATCTGTCCACAAGACTTCTCCTGACTAAAGGAGACCCCAGATACCCCTAACAGCACTGGAAGCAAGGTAGCAAGGTGAAAACTCTTTTCACAATTTGGATTAAAGAAATATTTAATTTTTTAACCCTTATAGTCACGTTTATACACACCACAGCACAATGTGAACAATGTAAAATTCTTTCTCTGCATTTTAACCCTTTCACCAAATGAAGCAGTGGGCTGCTGCCAACGAGAGGCACCCGGGGAGCAGTGTGTGGGGACAGTATCTTGCTCAAGGGTACCTCAGCGGTGACACTTGCAGTTGGGATCAAACCCCCAACCTTCTGATTGCAGGGCCAACCCCCTAACCACTAGGTCATCCAGCTACCAACAAAATTTAGAAGGAGTAGCAAAATAATCAACCAATCGCATTTCTAATTTTGGGACTAATTTTGTGAAGCTCTAGAAAAGGTAAATGAATACTATCAGCAGCCTAACCAGCAGCTTTCTGTCAGACGGTAAACAGCAGCAAGGCTATTCAATGAAGGCAATCGATGAAGGGTAAATGCAGGTTAATACGTAATTTTTAACACTCTGCCTTTGTTTTGCTCCACATCCAGGTGACTTTTGTGTTGACAGTCTGATCCGCCCTTATCCTGAGTTCACCCCTCACTAGGTGGCTACCTTATACCCTTTGTGTTGTGATTGTGTTTGCCAGCTTGTGTTTCTCTTCCAGTTCTGCTTTCTGGTTCCGTCACACCTGGCCCTTACTCCTCTCTGAATGCACTGGAAGCCTGCTACCCTCTGGGATCTTGTGTTGTTGGTCTGCACCCTCTGCGACGTTCAGGATAGGCCATGCTTGGAACCTTGTGGTTGTTTGTTATAGGCCCCCCTTAGCAGGTGTTTGCGTGGTGGGCCCCACCTGTGAGATCCGAAGGTTATGCCTGTCAGCGAACCCCTGCTTCCTTTAGTGGTTGCTTTGTAAAGGCCCAACTTGACAGGTGTGTGTGTGCAGCATGCCCCTCCTGTGAGATACTGAAATGGCCTCATCTGCGTGAAGTATATAAACAGTCTAGTAAAAGATCTACCTGTCTTAACTGTGTATTTAACCATGAAAGGACTTTGTTCACCTGTACATTGCATGTCGCCCTTTGTGCCACAAGCCAGTTTTCCACTTTTCCTCGTATGTTTGTTGCCTGTTCTTCTGTTTCCCCATTAACTCCTGTATGTGCGTCCCTGTTAACACACCCACGACTCCAACATGACAATTTTACAAGTTTCAAATGAGACACTGAATTCACTGAGACAACGAGGCACTGTCTTTTGCAAGCTTTTGGTGTGCATGTTTAATCTAAAATGGTCAAAAAATGTGGACTGCCATTAACTTAGCTCTCACATATAACAAGGATCCCATTGGAATAATAATAGGGAATAATAATAAATGTTAGAACTGTCTCAGAGGTGCATTTTTTCCTTGTATTTGGATATTTATGGTCTGAACTGAAGGCCTAGTTTTAATGCTCACAGTTCACCACTTCGTTTATGCATACACAGGGTAGTTCCATTTTTTGCAAATGAGGAAAAAGGCACATGTGTCTAATTTTATTTGCACAAAACACATTTGATCGGATTTGTAAAATGCACTGAAAGATTTAACATGACGTTAGAAGCAAATAGCATTGCAAAAACACATTTTCTAGTAGTAAACAACAATTACCAGCCTGTTTTACCATTTGTGTGATATGTGACACTGCAACCCTTTTCCTGCATTTGCATGTGCCGTTAGCACTTCACAACAAAACACTGCCCTGCATGTGAGGTCTAACTTTAAATTTTTGGTGAAACATGCAAATCATCAACAAATTATGCGCACATTTACATTCAGATAAATGTTGATTTATTTGGCCTGAGCATCAATTAGCCAGCAAAGTCAGTGGATTATTTGAATTTTAGCATCAGGCAAGACACAAAAAGGAATTGATAAAATGGCATAGAATGTGATAACATACAGTCAGTGAATAATTTCTGTATTATTATTATTATTAACAATTAGCAAAATTAGCAATGCTGTTTGTTTAGAATGGGACATGGTTGCAAAGCAACACAACTGTGCTGTCCAGTTCACACATGGAATTAACATGCGTGTTGGTTGACCTGGTCATAAGCCATCGCTGGAGACAAATTTAAAACACTCACAACTGGCTGGTACTCTATATTGACAAAAATATTGAGACACCTGACCATTACACCAGCAGAGACTTTAACAACACTGCTTTCAAATACATAGACTTTAATATGGAGTTGCTCCCTTTTTGCAGCTAACAACCTCCACTCTTCTTGGAAGGTTTTCCACAAGATTTTGGAGTTTCTGTGTGAATTTGTGCTCATTCATTCTGTAGATCATTTATGAGGTCAGACACTGATGTTGGACGAGAAGGTCTGGCTCACAATCTCTGTTCCAGTTCATCCCAAAGGTGTTGGATGGGGTTGAGGTCTTTATGGAGCTTGTTTTGTGCACTGGGGCACAGTCATGCTGGAATAGAAAAGGTTCTTCTCCAAACTGTGTCCACAAAGTTCGAAGCATGACGTTGTATAAAAAAAAATCTTAGTATGCTGAAGCATTAAGATTACCCTTCGTTGGAAGTAACAGGCCGCCTGAATTCAATAATTAAGGGGTGTGTACCAATACTTTGGTCCATGTAATGTGCATTTTGCATTATATTGAGGGAATAAATAACCTCTTTAAACTCCCCTCTTTAAACTAATCCTGAGTCTTTAAACTAAACCTGAGTTGCTCTTTAAAGAACAACTCCGGTTTAGCATAACACTAAAGACACTAAAGAGTCTTGGTATAAGTTTGGTCGCTGTATCCAAGCTGACAGACGCAGCGTTTCTTTAAGAGTCTGCTTCCCCACCACCACCACCTCCCCCCACCCTCTCCCAGAGCTCAGAGTGGCAGAGAAGGCAGGCAGTCTTGTGGCGGATATGCAGATCAGGAAGAGGGAGACAAGGAGGGACTCCATTTGAATGTTAAGCTCTGCTCCCGCAACGGTCGGCTCAGGCAAAAAAAAAAAAAAAAAAAGAAAAAAAGAAAGAAAAAATCCATCCAGAGACATTTCTCTCCTATGTTTTTTCCCCCTTCCTCTATTGCCATGACTGAGGGTTGTCTGCACATTCCCCTGCAAAATCCTCCCAAAAATCGATAATGCACTTGTATGGCCATGTAACCTCGCCTGTTTAGCAAGCATGAGCCACTTCATCAAAGGTGAGCCGGTGGATTTAAAAACATATATATTGTTCGAGACAGTTTAATGAGAGAAACGAGAAACTGCTCTTTTACTCTGGACTCATGGCCCAGTGAGGAGTGAGTGGACATGTACGTGGCTGTGATTTTTGTCCCCCTCTCTCCTGTTCTTTCAGAATGCTGATGCACTCGAAGCCACTTCCTTGGGTTTTTAAACAAAACTAATTAGAAAGGGGTGAGATTCCTTTAAATAATGAAGGATTCTCTTCTACCTTTTTTTTTTCTCAGCTCCTCTTACCCAAACAGATCTTTTATTCGTTTCCATAGTAACTAAAAGACTGTCTCAGTGCTGGTGAATGAGGAATCTTCCATGGCTTTGTAAGGGGGAGTATGTGGGGCACAGAGTGGTGGAACGGCGCCTCCCAGAGGTTGAATGAGGGCATGGCTGGGGAATAGCAGTGTGCAGAGTCATTTAGATTTGGAGACTGGTCTACGCTTGTGCCTCTATGTGCGGCGTTGTCTCTGTTTAAACTGTGAAAATACAGCAGTGCGCTTGTCTCCTCTGTTGGTCCTGTCTCTCTCTCTCTCTCTTTCTCTCTCTCTCTCTTTCTCTCTCTCTCTCTCTCGCTCTCTCGCTCTCTCTCTGCTGTGTTCTCTGTACCAGGTTGAAATGGCACAACCTGTTTTTTGTTTTTTTTGCTTCAGTGTGACACAGATTTTTAGAGGCAATAAAACATGTGGCCTTTTCCCCCTTCTCCCCTAATCATGAGCAGCTAAGGGGGGATTAGAGCTGACGATCTTTGCTACGCTGCAAGACCCGTCATTTGCTTTTTGTTTTTTTTTTTGTTTGTTTTTTTCCTTTCGTGGCTCGTGTGGATCGTTCATGCAAAGTTAAAAAGCTGATTAATGTGGGGTCATTTCAGGGCACGGCTCGTTCACGCTAAAGGCAGATATGGGTCACTTACACACATGAATGTCAAACAGATCTGAAGAAAAAAACCTGAATTTAGCAATAAGGCTTATAATATGAATGTAGCCAGTTCCCCCCGGACCACAAATGCGTATGCGCTAGTGATGGCTCGTCTGTCTGTATTCATGGATGAGAGTGGGTCAGGTGGTGCCGCATCTGTTTTCATGACGCTCATGCAAGAGCTAAACACATGGAGTGCTGGATTTCGCCTGCGTCCAGTCTGGCCCCAGACAGCACTCGCTGCTGACCAGTGGCTTCATGCCCATTGACAGCCCATCTAACCTTCTGTCCTTAGTAAATAAATAAGTCAATGCATTAATAATAACCACTCAGTAAATCAATGTAAAATAAATAGGATCGGCTGCATCTTTCCCCCCTCGCCGCCATCGCTCCACCTGTAATGCTTCTGTGAATCCTCAGTGTAGCTTGTATGTGTTTGTGCTTGTGTAATAAATATGCCCTTCATAGTTAGATGCTTATTTTTCACTGTTTTAAACGAATGGTGGCCTTCATATTAGGCTATAAGAAATCTTGTCATACCCACGTAATGTTAGTTAAAGACTCGACATCTCCTTCAAGACACACCTTTTCTGTGAAAGAATGTAGCGAGAAAGACATTAAAACAACCTTGCAAACAACCTTTAGACAAAGAGAATTGGCTGAATTCACAATAATCTTTTTGACTCTGTTAAAAGGGACCTATTATGCAAAACTCACTTAAAAACAAAAAAAAACTTATAATAGGTCTATAAAAAACATGTTCAGGAAGTTCTTTGAACAAAATCACTATCACATAAAGAGAGATCACCAGGTTTATTCTTCACAGTTTCAGTCCCGTTCAAAACACATCTTTTCAGGGCTCTGTCCCTTTCCTGCAAATAAGCTATTGTTGGCCACGCCTCCATCCTATGCTCCACCCACCCCTTACACTGTTCGTAAAAAAACAAAAATTAACTGCGATAGAAACACAAAAGTCATTTTTTGAAAGTACTTACATCTCCCTCATCTGCTGACTTGTCACAGACAGTGTACAGATCCCCCCCGACGCTGAAGTTAGCTCCTTATTCACAGCTCCTTATTCCAATTTTCCGTTCCACCTTAAATACTTAAGGTGCCGATTGTTGCTGGGACACGGGCATCGAAAATGAAACACAGTCCTTCTGTTTCCTTTGTCTGGGAGAAAGTAAAGAGATTTGTGCTGTTCTTTGCAGCAACAACACAACACTTCATGAGTGACCTGCCTCTGCCTGTAGCTGTAGCGCTTTGCTTATCCGTGCTCATAAAACTAGCAGACAAAATGACAAATCTTCAACTAATCTAGTGGGCGGGGTCTCAACAGATGAGCGGCGGTTCTATGCAAATTGGCCCAGTGGGACATCACACTGGGCCCTCCATTTAAACAGCTCATTTTAAAAGGGACCCAAACTGTGAAGAATAAACCTGGTGATATCTCTTTATGTGAGAGTGATTTTGTGCAAAAAGGTTCATGAACATGTTTTGTATAGACTATTATAAGTAAAGTGAGTTTTGCATAATATGTCCCCTTTAAATAACGTTTAAATGAGGTCACTCATTTAGCCCTTGAGCACTAAAAGACAGAGTAGCTAATCAATTCCGATGATTTCTATGTAGTATGAAATGCCGAACATCTATATGTATTTATGTTGAAAGTACTAGAACATGAACTTGACAGCGCATTCAGTAAATTAGCTGAACTGATGATGGAAACATGACTAAACACTGATTCCTGAACTGACTTTTAGGTTTTGAAGTAACTACGTTCAAGGTGCTCTGTCTAGGTGAGATATCTGTCTCCATATCTGATATAAAATTACAGCAAACTTGAACCTTTTGGATGTCCATTGGAAAAAAGTGATGTCATAAGATAAAGGGATGTAATCAGTGTTGTGCCCGAACGCATTCAATGAACCTATTTATCGTGAACGCTGAACTGAACGAGTCGGTTTATAAATTATGAATGTAACCGTGAGTAACGTTCACTCTCGCGAGACTGAACGCAGTTCACGTTGGGAAGTTCAGCTCTTTTCAGAGAGCCGGCTCTTGTGGCACGGCTCTCAAAGAAGAGCTGGATCTTTCGGCTCCCAAACGGCTCTTAGTTTATTATCTTCTGTAGCCTCATATTTTAGCCCAACTTGGCAAATATGAACGCTTTGCGGGTTGATAAAAAATGGGGATCGGCTCTCGAAGGCGAGTCGGCTCTTCTGATTCAGGACAACGAATCGGCTCTTAGTAGTAGGCGGTGCTGCAAGTCCGGACACCTCGGCAGAAATACACAGAGTAAATAAGCTTATAAAAGGAGGATATTGATGTTTAGTACTGCTAAATACTGGATGTTTGAGTTTTAGAGCTGTACATGTTCACTAATTTGATAAAGTTTAAAAAAGACAACGGCTGTTAGTTTATTTTTAGTCATGTTCTTTTCTGAGCACTTTAAAAGATATGTCTTGGTGTTGATGTTTTCTGAATAAAAATTCCACATACAGTACGTATACCTGCACCTCATTTTTTCCACTTTCACCATAACATGATGCGTTGCTTAAGTGGTAAGATATATTCTCAACCTCAAAATTGGTTTTTAATGTAACTTATGTCTGTGATTGTTCAGTTGTATTACAGATAGAAGAAGATTGAAGGAGGTTCAGATAGAAGGACGTTGTTTTGATAATGTAAAAAAAACACGAACTTGAACGAGTTCATTTTTGAGCTGTGAACTAGCTGTGAGCTACTTCATTTTTATTTGAATGAACTATATTTTGAAATAGTTCTTTTTCACTGTGAACTGGCACAACACTGGCTGTGGAGAGGGTCAGCAGCTTCAGGCTACTTGGGGTCACCCTCAGGGCCAACCTCAAGTCCTCAGAACACGCAGCAGCGGTGACCAAAAAAAGCCCACCAACGACTTCACTTCCTCAGATGCCTAAAGAAGGCTGGGATGTCCACCTCTGTCCTCACCAGCTTCTACAGGTGCACTGTGGAGTCCATCCTCACGGGGAGTGTTGTGTCTTGGTACAGCAGCTGCACTGCTCAGGACAAGAAGGCTCTGCATAGGGTGGTGAAAACGGCTCAGAGGATCACAGGCAAACCACTCCCTGCAATAATGGACATTTACAGCACGCGCTGTCTCAGGAAAACTAAGAGCATCCTGAAAGACCCCAGCCACCCTGCACTGTCCCTTTTTACTTTCCTGCCATCAGGCAAGAGACTCAGGACAATTCGCACACACACAACACGATACAGCAACAGTTTTTCGGGATTTCGGCAAACAGTTATTTGTTCCGTTCTCAAACAAAATCCACAATGGACTGAAACCACAACTGCTGATCCATGTTAAAGTGGGAGTTTACTGTGTGTGTGTGTGTGTGTGTGTGTGTGTGTGTGTGTGTGTATATATGTGCTAGAATACTATGTATTTAATATTATATATTTAATGATCAGTATATTTCAAATTAAATAAACTACAAGAAGCTCCACTTTCAGCAGAATTTCAGCAGATAGGTTTGGCAATAGCATATCATGATTCTTTAAGACATTTTAACTAGGGCTGGGAAAGTTAACACGTTATTATTGCGTTAACGCATTATTTAACGCAGACAATTATTTTATTGTGCGTTAACGCAGGTTTTTAAAAATCCTTTTATTTTGAAAGTTAGGTGCTTTCACCGAAGTAATGCAAGAGTTGAGCTATTTAATATGGACAGAAGTAATGGGACACCTGGCCCTTGCGAAAACCAGCCGGCATGTACAGCACTCCCATTACTTTTGTCCATATAAGTAGACGTAGAGCTGAGTGATATGGCCTAAAAAAAAATCTCAATTTTTTCACAATAAATCCAATTTTCGATTTTAATCGATCCCCCCTTCCCTCAAAATCAAACTACAGATGACAAATAAATGGTGCAAAACAAGTTTTAACTTTATTTTGTTTTATCACATTTTTTTTGGCTCCCAAATGGCTCTTAGTTTATCATTTGTAGCCTCATATTTTAGCCTAACTTGGCGAATATGACTGCGTTGTGTGTTGATAAACTCTTTTGCATTTAGTGTTTTTATGAGATGGTGGTGGTAGCTCAGTGGGTAAGAGACTTGCCTCTGGACCAAGGGGTCATGGGTTCGAATCCTACCTTCAGCATACCACCAGTGGGTCCCTGAGCAAGACCCATAACCCCAAGTTGCTCCAGGGAAACTACCCCCTGTAGTTAGGGATTGGAAGTCACTTTGGATAAAAGCGTCTGCTAAATGTCGTAAATGTACTTTCTTATCTGGAGTAGATTTACACCTTTGTAGAACAGTACTTCTCAAACTCTGGGCCATGGCGCCCTGGTTCATTGTAGGGGGGCTCTTAGTGGTCCACAAAAATTCTCTCATTTTTGATTTTGTAAACATACACATTTTCTTCTCCTGGCAACTTGAAATTCATAGCCCTTCAGCCCCACTTAACGTCACCCGTATTGTGATAAAACTTGAATGAGAAGGTCAGTGATAGCTGCCGAGAAAGCTATCAAAACGGACAAGTGGGTGAGGATGGGTTGAGGGGAGGTCTAGTAGCACTTACTATACACAAAACAGAAACCTAAAAAAGCATGACTGCTTCTGTAGAATGTCTTGGGGGAAAAGACATCAGGTCCCACTTTTTATTTCATGTCCTTAATAACCGTGTAGTTACATGTTAACTTTGCAGGCAATAACAATGTAATTACTGGAGAAAGATTCATTGTTACAGATGTTTACAGTAACACTGGCCTAGGGAGTAGGATACCTGCCTCTGGAACAAGAGGTCATGGGTTCGAATCCTACCTTCAGTTTTTTTGAGAGATTTTGTTCGAAAAAGCAAAGATGAGGCACATGTCTAGAACCGGTGCTGAGATCATATTTACAATCAGAATAACACATAACTTTCTCAGAATCAGATGTAATCTGCACATGAAAGAAGTTGTAGAATATGTAGTGATCCGTTTGAGGTTATCATTTCACAAACTCTACTTCCTCATCTGGAGTAGATTAATACCTTTGTAGAATAATACTTTGCAAACTATGGGCCATGACACCCTGGTTTGGTTTAGGGGGTAGTCCACAATAATTCAGCACACCACCAATGGGGTGCACGGTGGTTTCAAAGCACCCATCTGTGCTTGAACAAAAGTGAGGGAGCTGTACTCTTCCGTGGTGATTCAGAAAGACAGTGGATGATAATGACGGTGTTCATGATTACAACAGGTGATTCTGTGAAAGAAGAAAGAGTCGAGCCCAAGTGGCAGTTGGTTTGATGACAGCACTGATGAAGACCTGGCATTGAGAAATGAGGTTGAAGGATTGATGATTATGATGATGTTGAAGATGATGACAATGATGGTGATGCTACTTTCTGGAAAGTATTAACCCCCACAATATTCTGCTGACCCTAAGCATCCAATCAACTCTTTTCTCTTCTTTCTGTCCCTTGCTCTCAGAGAGCACTTGGTGCGGCCCAGAGGCGAGTCATTAAAGCAAAGCCAAGTGAGTGTATGCGCACGTGTGTGTGTGTGTGTGTTACTCTGTGTGCGCATTTGTGACGAGTGAAAAAATCAGAAGCAGTAATGCTGAGCATCTACTGCACCGGGTAATAAGTCTGGATCCCTGAGGAATGTGCCCATATTCTGGACTTTATTAAATGAAAATAGAAGGGGGGGGTGTATGCTGCCTACAGGACTGTGCCTGGGAAGCCCCCCCCCCCACAGCAGAATAGGAGAGAGAGATAGGAGGAGAGAGAGTTATGGGGGAGGGGGAGAAGGGCTTTTTGCTGTTATTAAATTCCAGGTAAGGCTGACCAACCTATGGCTTGACTAATAAAATCATCTGATTTTAAAGTTCTACAGAGTTATGATTATCAATTGAAACCAACTAAGTCCCCAAAAGGCCTTTTTAAATGTTAACTGTCACGTAAGCCAGCCTGGAACAAGTAGAAAAAGGCAGAAAGTAAATAACTGACTCTTTGGTATTACATTTTATTAAGTATTAAGTCTTTTTTCACCCAATGGAAAACAGGTTAAGAGGTCAACTTGCTTAGTCCATTTGAGGCTTGACTAGTCTAGCAGGGCCAGCTATTGAGTCAACTTCTAACTTTTTCATGTTGGGTCCATCCCACATTCTTCTGGCGGAATCCATCTGGAGGATTTAGTTCAAATGCAAACCTTATAGGTCCTATTAACCAAACAAAGTAGCTCACCACTTTTACACCAGCACCATCAGAACCACAAACAGTGGAGCTATAAAGTTATTGGTAACCCATCATGAACTTCTATCACTAGTCCAGTGGCCTAGTGGTTAGGGGATTGTTCCTGTAATCAGAAGGTTGTGAGTTCAAATTCCAGCACTGCTAGTGTCATCACTGAGATACCCGTAAGCAAGGTACTGTCCCCCACACACTGCTACCTGGGTGCCACTCATTGGTGGCAGCCCCCTGCTTCCTTTGATGAATGGGTTAAATGCAGAGAAAGAATTTCACATTGTTCACACTGTGTACTGTGTTCACGCATGACTGTAAAGGGGCACTTTACTTTAGCTAAAGTATAACATACTTAACTGAAGTTTCCTGGCGGGACTTTTCGGCCATGCTAATGTAACATCCAGGGGCTAACAACATACTCAACGTATGTCAAACAATGTCGACAAGTAGATTATGATCCCTACTTTGAGCTGTGCCTTGACATTGTGAAATTTTACACTCAGTATGCTCCCACCCTAATAAATCCATGCTTCCACCCATATAAAGCTCCAGATGTTTTGTTACAACTAGCACTAGGCTTTTCAATGCATTATTAAACACACATATGAATTCGGCTATAAAAGGTCATTAGGCAACAGCGCCCATGCTGACCCCATATCCACTGCCAAAAGTGCGTACAGTGGTCATGTAACCCTCCGTGCTCACTGTAATTGCTTTGAGCAGAGGAAAGGGTCAGCATGGGCACTCTGACTAGCCCTCAGCTATGTAGCCCCTTACATAGCAAGCTGTGTTGTGGAGTGGGTTTTGAGACCTTTGCATCATAGTCAGCATTAGTTTTTTCAGCAGTTTGTGCTACAGGACCACTTCTGAGGGATCGGACCACACAGGCTAACCCTCACTTGGGGGCCTATGATCTTGTCATTGGTTCACTATTTGCCAGGAACACCCCACAAGACATTGCACATTTTTTCAATTATTGCACATTTTATATGACTTATATTTCTATACAATGCACAGAGAGCTGTCCACACACTCGGGACCGATTAAAACTCATTCTTATCTTATTCTATACTTCTTTATTTGCACTGTTTTGTCTGTTGCACATGTACACTGTGTACACTGTGGAACCTGTTTCGTCTCTCTGTATATTTGTATATGGTTGAGATGACAATAAAGTTCACTTTGACTTTGAAGACCTCTTGTTTTGGAGATGGTCTTACCCAGTCATCTAGCCATCACAAGTTACATCTTGTCAAAGTTACACTTGCCCATTTGTCCTGCTTCCAACACATGAAGTTTACAAACTGACTTAACATTTAAAACCATTTTAGGGTGTAGCTAAGACTGTTATCGTTCATCTCAAGAACACTGTGCTCTTTAGGCTTTATCTCATACTGCAGGATGCCAGGTCTTTTCTCACTGTTGCCAATTTACTGGACCGCTGGAAGAGACTACAGAGAGATTGCAACTGCTTTTGACGGTCATTTTAACCCAGCTGTACTCCCATTCTTGCGTCATTGCCCTGACTACTCTGAACGATTTCAGGAATGATATAAACAGCAGTTAGACTACCAATGTCTTCAGCTGACTGTTCCCATCTGCACTAAGCTAGACTACAAAGGCTATTCCTTTGAGTTGCTTACTTAGTAGCTTAACTGTTTAGTTTTTATTATTTATGTGATTCAGTGCCCTATCCAAGTTCATAAATTATTTATTACGTTTTTTTCTTGCATCATGCAGGGATAGTCTCCGTAGTCAGGCATTTTATTTGTCGCAGGAATGGTGACACTGCTTACCAGAATAGATACAAATGAGACATGTAGGTGCGTATATCGCATAGGGTTAGAAAAGTAAACCTAAAATGAAGGATAACAAAACCTTATAAAAAAGAAAAAAACCTAAATAAAAGATAAATGATCTTTTTTAAAGAAAACCAAACAAAAGTTTTCATGATTTAACCCAATAAGGGCAGCACTTTATCTACAGCGTCATGCCTATCTGACCCCTTAGCAAAACAATTACAAGAAGTAAAGTCTGGGAGCATTTTCTAAAGATGAAGGATAAACTAATCCCACACAACATATGGAATTCTGTTTTAGCTTTCTATGGAAACCTTTCTATGATCACCTGAAAAGAAAACATCTGTGTGTAGATTCTAAAGCAGCAGATGGGTCAGTAAATGGGAACTTTACCTGCATGGTGATGGTCTGACAAACCAAATTACAAAGTACAAACCTCTTAAAACAACTGAACATTCTGTAGCTCATCTGCCAACTGTGTGAAAACACATTAGCTAGCCACGAGATTGGTTAATTAGCTTACACAAGCTCTTGTAACAGAGCTTTCATATAAAAAATCAGTTTGTCCATACATTTACCCAATTTTCCACAGCCAATGTTAATCTACACATATCACTAATTTTAGCTATTACTTATCTCTTACAGTGGAGAGATGTTATGGACAATCATTTGAAACAAAATGAATTTTTAAGTGTTTTCTGGATGGCCTAGTGGTTAGGGCATTGGCCCTGCAATCAGAAGGTTGGGGGTTTGATCCCAAATGCTAGTGTTACCACTGAGGTACCCTTGAGTAAGGTGCTCCCCTGGCACCCCTCGTTGGCAGCAGCCCACTGCTTCACTTGGTGAATCGTTAAAATGCAGAGAAAGAATTTCACATTGTGCTGTGGTGTGTTCACATGTGACTATAAGGGTTAATAAATAAATTAATTAAAATAAAGGTCACTACAATAACTAAAAGTTAATACAATGTCATTTTACACTATTTAAAAACAACAACAACTTGCCACATACCTTTTGTTGAAGCTTTTCACTGTTACAGGCCAGTTACAGGCCTGATTATTCAAATAAGCTGTTGATTAATTGCAGTGAATAATTGACCATTAATACAGAATTATACATTAATACGTGATAACAGTGTTTCACAAACAACCCTAGTGCCTTATAGTAAAGGAATTGACGTAAACAGATGTATGCACTAAAGTTAGAGAGTCTAAATTGGATGGTTTATTTACTGCCTATTGCGATCGTGGGAACATAAGAGTGCACTTTCTGTATTCGGACCCCACGATGAAATGGCAGTCTTCCAAAGCAGTGTGCTATATTACGAATAGGGCAACATTTCTTGCATAGCTAAAGCTCCTCCTGAATCATGTGACAGATGTAGGTGGCAACAGGGTAAAACAGGGTGATGCCAAATGTCTTTTGCTGCCTGTAGTTCCACCCCTGCGATGATAAGAGATAATGTCCATTATGCTACTGCAATGCTAATTGGACACCTAGCTTATATAACCTACTGCACATGTCTGATGGATGATAAGTGCTCCAATACAAAGCTGTTTTTTGGAAAACATGGTCTTTTAATAGATCCATAACTTTCAAGTAGTTACATTCTGGGCATGTTTGGTAACCAGCGTATGCTGGCCAGAAGCTCGGCTGTAGTGTTGGATTTCATGAAAAGCAATCATATAGCAATCATTTTGCAATTTCTTCAGCATAGCTCTATCATTCTCAAAGACAGAGGGGATGTGGTGGATCTGGGCTGTTTCAGGGTTTCATTAATATTGTAGGAAGTTACTGGCAGTTGAACCTCTGGTTATAAACCCTCTGCGTTTTAAACTCTATTGCAGGTCATAAAACCATGATGTGAAAAGGCCTGCACATTAGATAACTGTCGATCCTGGCTGTGCTAGCCCTAATCCATGTATCCAAGCCTAATCCAACTCAGTTATTAGTTACTATGCTACACAAATGATCTGTTTAATGGAATGTGTTATTAAACTTATTTCCATAATTCTCTAGTTACACATACATTATAGGTCCAAAGGTTGGTAGACACCATCTCCTCTTTCTTGGGAATTAAGGGTATTTATGGCCAGTTTTCTCTTTGCTGCAGAAACAGCTTCTAGTCTGAGTGTTTGATTGCATTCAACCAGGAGAGCACGAGTGAGGTTAGGTGCTGATGTTGGATGATTAGTTCTGGATCACAAACGACATTCCAAGTCAAAACAAAAGTATTGGTGGAGTTCTACGACTCTAGAATACAAAGTTACACCGTTGGGAGCTTTTTACATCTCTAGGTGACTTGTGGTACTGTGCATGGTAACCGTGCTTCTCTATGGATATTAAAAAAGCTGTGTGCACTTGTGTGGGCAATAGATGTACCTCAAACCAGCTGAATGCACTTTTAAGAAAGGCTGTCCGGATACTTTTAGACATGCAGTCTATGAACCAATTACTCATTTGGCATGTGATTCCAAGCCATTGACTGGTAGTGTGAAATGTGAGTGTTTAAATGCCCTATTTAAATGTCACAGTCTTGCCATTTTTACAGTTTTCTCACCATTGTCATTGTCCTACACCAAATACGTGGTTTCACATAATGTACTACTGTGCTTGTCCCAAATCTACCAGTACAAAAAGAGCTCTTGAACTAGTCTCAGTGGGGACTGTACGAGTGCTGTTGTGAATCAAGGAGAGAAGGGGCTCTTTCAGAACAGAACACACAGTCTCAACCCCTCTCTCGCCCTCTCTCTCCCTTTCTCCTCCGAGATGACCAGATCTTTTGACCACGAGGCCAGTTGCACACACATAAAAGAGATGAATGGATTGACGGCTGAGGGAAGGAAGATAAAGACGGCTGTAAGTGTCTGGGATAGAATGGATCATTTGGTTAATTGCTTAACAGGAGAAACAACAACTAAAAGGTTGAAGGGCAGAATGTCAGTCCAGTACATTTGCATCTTTATTGGGTAGACGATGAAAAAATCACAGCATTTTGTGTATGTAGTCCTCTCTAAAGGAACAATATACACATTGTTATTGTTCAACTGATATATTGATGCTCCTTCCTCTAATACAGTCTTTCATAGCAACTGCTGTAAATATTAACATGCATGTAATGTTTGACATATATGAAGTGTACTGTAGATGTTTCAACATGTTAACAACATTATATTTACTGATGTTCCATGTAACGCTTGTCCAACTTAGCAACAGTTGCTAGGTAAGGATACATGTGTGGGGCTTGAATTAAAAAATGCTTGACTTTTGCAGATAGATACAATGCATACAAATGTCCCAAAGTTAGTAATGCCCGTCCATTGTTTGATCTGAAATCAGGGGTATACATAGTAAACCCACTCTCTCTTTTTTGCAGAAAGGGACTTCCTACTCTAGTCATTTGGAAAGCCATTACACTAGGAACATTGCTGTGCAGATTTGACCGTAGGCACTAGAGCATTTTTGAGTGCAGGTACTGATGTTGCATGATTAGTTCTGTGTCATAAACACTGCTCCAAGGGGTTGGATGGAGTTCCATCACTACAGAGAACGCAGCTCCATGGTTTCAAAGCCCAGTACTGGGGGGGTTACTACAATCTAGCCGATTCTTGGCATTGGGCATAGTAACCGTACTCTGCATTTACACTGGCCCAGCATGGTGTCGGATGTTAACACATCCCCCTCTCCAGCTGACTGCTTATGGGCACAATCAGAGTTAATGTTGTGTGTATCATTATCCTAATATTGGAACGAACCCCAGTGCAAATGCACCATCAGGCTCATGTCTGGCTGCTACAGAGAATCCCATTCTACTGGCAACACTTCTCTATGGGGATTAAGGTACAGAAAGGTTCAGTTCACACTATAGTTCTGACATCACAGTTCGGTCCGGTTCACTATACAGCGAAGTTAAGTAACAAAAAGGTCCTAAAGAATGAGGCTTGGTTTGTTTTTGTTTATTTTAAATAAACAGCAGTGTATTAACCAGTAAACACACACTCTTGCTTATATT
This sequence comes from Brachyalestes nurse, assembly GCA_037974405.1. Lineage (NCBI taxonomy): Eukaryota > Metazoa > Chordata > Actinopteri > Characiformes > Alestidae > Brachyalestes > Brachyalestes nurse. The sequence continues at coordinate 8,079,352 of JBBPCY010000150.1, read as the reverse complement.
TTCATGTATGTGTAAGGCAGCAGAAGTGTTATGCCAGTAGGTGGCACTATTGCACCACACTACGACCCAGGTTTATGATTTACTGGCGCTTTTTGGTCCCTCTGTGATTCCGTATTACTTCAATCACGTCTTCTCTATTGTACCGTGTATTCTCTGTACAACATCATGTACCGAAACGTGACCCATGTACCGTGACGGTTCGGTACGAATACATGTACCGTTACAGCCCTAGTGCATAGACAGACAGACAGACAGACAGATACATAGATCGATCAACTATATGGAAAACTTTGCCATGCTTCCAACTTTGTGGACACAGTTTGGGGAAGAACCTTTTCTCTTCCAGCAGGACTGTGTTATAGGTGCAAAAAGGGGGCCAACTCCATATTAAAGTCTTTGTATTTGAATGCAATGTCATTAAAGTCCCAGTAGGCGTAATGGTCAGGCGTTCCAATTCTTTAGACCATGTAGTGTAGTTAGATAGATAGGTTGGTCGGGGGAAGGATTTCTGCCTCTTATATTTGTTTCTCTGCTTTTTTTCTCTATTTTTTTCCAGCTTTTAGCTGAAGGTCAGCGCGAGCAAGACTCTCTTCTTGTTAACATTCTCTTCACCTTTCGCTCATCCCACTATCTCTCACTTCACTCATCCGTCTTCTCTCTGTCCACCCTCTTTTCCTTCCATCTCACTCAAACGCCCACCCTGCCCTTTCTCTGCCGTCCATCTGTCTGTCTGCCTGTCCCTCCATCCATCTATCCATTGGTTCGTCCAGTCATTTTTCTAGCTATACATTCATTCTCCTTAAATGTTCTTTGTATTTTCATGGTAGTATTGGTTGACTTGTTTTTTTATTATTGTATTAGATTTGCATTTTAGCTTTTTTTACAGAACCTGTGCACACATTGCACCTGCATGCCTCATTTTTGTTATTTCTTCTTGTGTGTATATGCGTGTATGTGCTCTGTGTGTGTGTGTGTGTGTGTGTGTGTGTGTGTGTGTGTGTGTGGGTGAGTGGGTGGGTGTAAGGGGGCTGGAGGCTCATTGATCTGCCGTGTTTAAGGATGCCTGGGGCTCAGGGGAGCAACTCACCCCGTAGGCCAGAGACAGCAAATAATCAATAGTGAGAGAGGTCAGCCTCCGTGTCTAGAATCATACACACATACACACACACACACACACACAGATTTCAGTCAAAAACACAGACACACAGAGAGATAGAGGACATTCAACTGTAGAAAGTGACCACGTTTGTTTTCTCTGATTTAAGCAGTTCACTTAATAGGGGTCCAAGCATCTCAAATACCCACACATAGGAATTTAACTAATAACCTGCTGCAAAAGCTCAGCAGTACTCCAAAATAAAGTCGTATTGTCACCTCTGCTCAAATGACACATTTTATTGATTCTCTAAGTGCCAGTAAATGTGGATTTTTTTTTTAAATGTAACATGCATAAGTTATGGTGCATATACATATTTTATGTTTTTTAATTTCGATCATTTTCAGAAAAAAATATATATATAATAGAATACTGATGTAGAGTTGAATATTTTTACGTGCTTCTTGTAAACACCTCCAAAGTCCAGTTGCATTTTCTGCCTCTCACGATCCAAGTTAATCTCAGGTCCAAAATTACACTCATCAGTCCATGAACCCTCCCTGCACATCTCAAATGTCAGGTTCTTAGTAACTGCTTCCTACTACACATCCTTTCTGACCCACACATCTGAGTTGTCTTCTTGAGTGGGAAGATAGAGAGAAACACCTGACGATCGTTTCAGAGCTTGACTTTCTCTAAAGGTGAAAGCTTTAAGTGCAGACAGGTATTTTATATTCTGCCAGGTCTTACACATTATAAGGAGTCCCATTTTATCTAGGTCATTTTATTATGCTTTTTATTATGTTTTTCCACTTATTTTTCTTTGTCTTTATGGAAGTGGATTATATTCTATGTAATCCCATTAGACACATCTCCTTTAGTCATTTAAGATGCATATGAGAAAGAAATGAGTGAGGCAGCTGAGGTGTGTGTGGGTAGTTGCTTGTTTGTTGGGAGATCATAGCTTGAGTTTAAGATTGCAATGATGAAGAAGGAAGAGTTAAGGGTCAGTAGGGGGCACAAAATAAAGAGTGGATGATTTAAAATAATGGGTAGTGCTGTTGCCTCACACCTCCGGCGTTGCGGGTTTGAATCCGGGTCCTGGTCTTGTGTGTGTGTGGAGTTTGCATGTTCTCCTGGTGGTGGGGTCTCCGGTTTCTCCCAAAGACATGTGCATCAGGTGAAGTCGGGATTCTTAATTGACTGTAGGTGTGAGTGTGTGAGTGCCCTGCCCAGGGTGAGTCCCTGCCTCACGCCCACTCACCCTGGGCTAGAATCCAGGTATCCTCAACCCTAGTGAAGAATAAACAGTTACAGAAAATGAGTGAGAATTTTAAAAGATCTTTTCCTGTCAATTTCTGTAATTTAATTTCTTATTCTTTTCTGACACTGAAAAAAGGAATAACTTGCACTTGCTGACTCTTTTGACAAACTCCAACTCATAGAACTATGACTAAATGAGCCAATTCTAACAACATTTAATTTACTGTTCGCCAATTGTGGGTTTAAAATTGTGGGTAATCATCCATTCTTTGCTGAGGTCATAATCTTGTCTACAGACTGCTAGTGAGTGACAAAAAAACACAACAAGCTTTCTCCTAAGCTGCTCGTTATTAAATGGAGGGCCACAGGCCAAGCAAATTAGTGTCACTGCCTTATTACGTGACAACAAGATTTTCTTCCTGTTTTGTGCAAGTTGCTGCCCCATTAGAGAGATATATGTGCAGGACCGGCCAGAGACAGGCTGTGTTTTATTGGTGGTCTGGTTATAAATCTTCGTTTTCGTAGAAATTTTTACAGCATGTTTTGAAAAATGTGATGAGGTGTCCATTGGTCAAAATGCCAATACGCCATTAACAATGTAGGATGATGGCAGGCAGCTTGTGAGAAACTGTAAACACGCCACATCCTTCACTCTCTCTCTCTCACTCGCTCTCTCTTTCTTGCCATATTTCAAACCAGTATTTCAATCACATTTCCTTGCAATACATTTGCGGTGTCAATATGGTCAGTACAATACAGGTTGAGGAGGAGCTTGAACCTCTAATTAGCTAGCTTTACTGAGCTAATTTGCTAGCTGGTGACATTTTTTTCCTTACATAAACCCCATAAAGCCCATAAAGTTTGTACATGGGAAATCAACTGGTATCATTTTGAATGATTCGATACCTTGCATTTTTATTAAATAATTTGATTTTTTGTGTTGCTTTTAAATATACTATGTCTGGGTAGCATCCACAAGAGTTAAATTAAGCAAATTCGATACTAATTAATGATTTGATAGACTTGGTATTATCTTGAGTTGCACCATTTAATTTTACACAAATATGTCATCGAAACCAAACACTAACCTGCAAAAATTTTGAATTGGCCTGAGTTTTATAGGCTTAAAACATTCCAAAATTTGTTTTCAAAACCATGCCAAGTATGTTTTAAAAGATGATATATAAAAGATAAAGACAACGCTTCTGTCTACTTGACAATATAAAGTATAACAACATAAAATTGATTGAATACCAGCAAAGTGAACAAATATTCAAGCATTCCAGTTTAGAAATTAACACAAGGTTACACCAAAAACAGCTCTAACAGGCAAAGAGAGAATTAGGATGTTTAATTAGTCCAACATTATTAGGCCCTGGCTCAAAGTCAAGGAGGTCATGGATTTTACTGTTAAACTGACACCAGGATGAAAAATGATGGTGTAAAGCTAACCCTGATGATTTTTAAACTAGGCTTGCACTTCATAGACTTATTCTAAATTGAAGTTGATGCCATCCACCCTATATGTCCAAAAATACCCAGACCCCTTCTAATTCAGCTAATTAAACGATTGCAGACTCATGCACACAGCTTGTATAATATAACCTCTATAGAAAAACATTGATAACAGAATGGCATGATCTGAGAGCAGCTGCTTGGGGCTAATGTCCCCCATGCCCAGTGCCAAGTGTCAGCTACAGGGGTATAAAGCCTCTCAGCATTGGACTGTGGAGCAGTGGAACTACATAGCTTCTCTGGAGTAATGAACCTCCATCCAAGACCTCTAAGATGAAATAGAGTGGAGTTTGTGATCCAGAAGTAATCATCTAACATCTACAGTATACCTGCCCTCACCAATGCCCTCGTAGCTGCAATCAAATCCTCACAGCAATGTTCCAACATCAGGTGTAAAGCATGTGAAGGGCAGCTAGTCCCTGTGATCTGAAGGTCATGGGTTTGAATCCCAGGACTGCCAGCGGCAACACTGCGGTACCACTGAGCAAGGTACTGTCCGCACACACTGCCCTCTACAACCCCCACCCCCCCGGGCGCTGTGTTCCTGGCTGTCCACTGCTTCACTTGGTGAATGGCTTAAATGCAGAGAATAAATTTCACATGTGTGCTGACTATAGGAGCCATTTAATGTATTATTTATTTATGAAGGATCTGTCCTTCTCTTCCTCTCTTTCTTTTACTTCTCCTTCTTCTACTTCTGATCTCTCTTCATCTTCTTCTAGTTCACTCTTTCACCTTCCCTGTGTTTCAGGATCACTGCAGTGCGAAGCTGCATGAGGAAGAAGAAAAAAATGGACAGATGATGCTGGTCGGCTGATAAGCCTGTTGAGAGTTGTCTTGAAAGGAGCACACACACACACACACACACACACACAAACGCACACATACTGTGGGAATATAATTAAGGTTGTCTAGTAGGGGGCTGAGAAACATATGACCCTTAAAGTACAATCTCACACTCTTGCATCCTTTGGCGCTTAGCTAATAAGCAACTCACTCTCTCTCTCTCTCTCTCTCTCTCTCTCTCTCTCTCTCTCTCTCTTTCTCTGTCTATTAATTTTCATGTCATACACCACAACAACCACATCCTGCTGTATCCGTTTTTTCCTGTGTCAATGCAGTAGGTAGCAAATGGGAAATGAAGATCCTCAACTAAAGGTAGCAGTGGCAGATTTAGGAAAAATGTGGGCCCAAAGCAGCAAACAAGTGTCTTAGCTACAAATACAAAATTGAATGCCAACGGCATAAGATAGCAAGCACAGGTCAGGAGTCTTTTATGACCTGCACTCACTCAACCCATTAAGAGAGCCAACCTGCCTAGCCTGACCTGCATATTTGCTGACCAATTACCTGAAGCCAACCCGACCGGTCCCGCAACGTTTCCATAAGTTATTTTTAACGTTGTTAGAATTCTGCTGTACCCTACGAAACACAATGTACTTAAAACGTGCTTAACCCTACCTTAATTTACCCCTGAAAATAATTTCCTGTATGGGAAATTAAGGTCAAATTTGAGCTCATTTTAAGGGGTGAAATAAAGGCGTTTGGTGTCGTAGTGAGTGAGTGAGTGAGTGAGAATACTGCTTTGTCACTGTTTGTCCCAAACTGCCCACACCCACAACATTTTCTATAAGCTGACCTCAGCCCGACTTGACCCATAATGTTTTTATAAATTATATAAATGTAGTCAGAAGGGTGCTTTATCACACTCCACCCACACCCTGACCTGACTCTGGACAAATACTGGGTCGCCAGGACTCATTGGTTACCAGGTGTGCGGCAGCTGGTGGCCTAGTGATTAGGGAGTTGGCTCTGTGACCAGAAGGCTGTGGGTTTGAATCCCAGGATTGCTAGTGGCACCACTATGGCTCCCTTGAGCAAGGTACCGCTGCTACACTTGGTGGATGAGTTACATACAGAGAAGAATTTTATGCTGTTTACACTGTGTGCTATGGTGTGTCGATGTATGACAAATGGATGCTTTACACTTACCAGTCGACCCGCACATCGTTACTAGGTAGTTCATTCGCGAAATAAAGTTTTTCAAACATGTTTTCTCCTCACAATTAATGAATATTTAACGAGAGTGACAATAGTTAAACCCCTCTAAGGTTGACTGGCAGAACATATTTTAGTGTTTGATATGAATATTAAAGCTATTTTTAGTCAGGGTCCCCAAACTGTCTGTATTTTGTGCATTTACATTTACATTGCATTTATTTGGCAAATGCTATTATTCAAAGCAACGTAGAATACATGGAAACATTCAAGTTTCGGGACAGTGGGAGAACCAGAGGATAATAACAAACAATTTTCCATCAGTTTGGAGTTATAGCAGCTAACTGCATGGTGCGTATTGGAAATATTGGACACTTACTGAGACACAGTAAAGTTGGGTTGTGCTCTTGATCCCGTCTAAGTCTCTTTTCCACTGTATGGAAGAAGTCTCAGAGGCTTAACTGCAGGCGTGTAATCTAGAGATTAGTCTAATAAATCTGTGATTAGGGTGGGCTAGCCTTGTGATGATATACAGCATCCACCCAGCAGAAAGAGAAAAAAGTTGGCCTGAATTATAATCTCTGGATTACCTCTATCATTTATTTCCATCTTGGTGTCACGCCTGTCAAAGAGAATGCTATGGGAAGTATAGGAGTGTGTGTATGTGTGCATCCATGTTTTAACTGTTAGACATCTATAGTTATTACAGCCATTTGTTAGTATTAGTAATGGCTATATTAATTAATACACTATATGGACACCTGTTTTTCAGGGTTTGGGCTAGGCCCCATACTTCTGGTGAAGGACAATTTTTGGACAACACCATGCTTCCAACTTTGTGGACACAGTTTGGGGAAGAACCTTTTCTATTCCAGCATGACTGTGCC
>JBBPCY010000150.1:8059580-8072493 GCA_037974405.1 Brachyalestes nurse | reverse complement strand
AAAGGAGGATATTTATGTTTAGTACAGCTAAATACTGGATGTTTGAGTTTTAGAGCTGTACATGTTCACTAGTTTGATAAACTTTAAAAAAGACAACGGCTGTTAGTTTATTTTTAGTTATGTTCTTTCTGAGCACTTTAAAAGTGTGTTGATGTTTTCTGAATAAAAATTCCATGTACAGTATACCTGCACCTCATTTTTTCCCCTTAACCATAACATGATGCGTTGCTTAAGTGGTAAGATCTATTCTCAACCTCAAAATAGGTTTTTAATGTAACTTATGTCTGTGATTGTTCAGTCGTATTACAGATAGAAGAAGATTGAAGGAGGTTCAGATAAAAGGACGTTGTATTGAAAATGTGAAGAAAAAAAACGAACGTGAACGAGTTCATTTTTATTTGAATAAACTGTATTTTGAACTAGTTCTTTTTCAGCGTGAACTGGCACAACACTGGATGTAATAATGCATAAAACTGTTTGTTACAAATCTACAACCTCACTGTTTTGGTCTAATATATTCCTAAAGTGGCAGTTAATGGGGAAATGTCTGTATTATTGTTTTTAACAGTATTTGAGTACTTGTTTGTACTTAAAGCCTGAAAAATGCTGTTTGCGCCAGTCTTAGATTAGCTGTGGGGATTTAATGATGAGGTCCCGGAATACTGAGTCGCGAAGGATTTGGCATGTTGAGTCTTGCTCTCTGTTGGTCAGCTTTGTTGAGAGTTGCACCACTACAGCAGTAGAGGCCTCTCTGTAACTGAATTACTAAAATGAGCCCCTTGCTCTGGATCGCCTTGCTCTGGCCCTGCAAGGATCTATAGCTTTACATTTTTTTAAACAATTTTATATTGTGCATTATGATTATTATTTAGCAAACTAGTTAACTAACCTACTAAATGTTATATTTTTGCCAGCAAAAATGTGACTGGGCCAGAGTTGGGGACTAAAATTCAGTGACTTGAGATGCACATTGATTGACTCACTACGAAGCCTGAAAATTTCCAGGAAATGAAGGAAAATTAAGGTGAAAAGTGCACAGATTAAGGCTGATTAAGGGGTAAAACTACTGAATTTTCCTCTTACTTTATCAAACTTGGCCCTTAAATAATAGAACCTCCTGAATACATTTAGTATGTTTAAGATTAAGGTTTCCCACTCGTGCCTCAAATCCACTTTTAATTTACAATTAAGGGATCGCTTCACAATGAATGGCCACTTAATTCAGATTAAGGGCGGTGATATATTTCAGGGGTAAATTAAGGTAAGGTTAAGCACATTTTAAGTACATTGTGTTTCATAGTGACTCTGACTCATCTTAAACTCACTTCTTGACTCAGAGTCGAGACTGCCGACTCGTGAAATTTCAGCCTAAGAAAAATAACAGAACTGACCTTAATGTGGGAAAAGAAAAACCTTTTCAGTTCTACTTTGCCATGGTCATGCCACAGTCATCACTACAATGGCGTTCTGCAGCTCACAGTGACACTGGGTTTGATATGACTTCGAATAACAAGCCTTTCATTATGAAAAGCTATTCAGTCTGATGGACAGAATGAAGCTGCATGTAGTAAATGTGTTTAGAAGTATGAGGAAAACCACTACAAGACTACCTAGCCTATAATTTGAATAGCTGGTGAATGTGCTAACTAGCACTATAGCTAATTTTCTTGAAGTTGTAAATTACATGTCGCATTCTTTTAAAACACAAAAAGGAAAGTGTAAAGTGACCATTTGTCCTATGTGAACACACTACAGCACACACACAGTCACTACGAAACACATTGTACTTAAAATGTGCTTAACCCTACCTTAATTTACCCTTGAAAATGCACCAAATCCCTTCATTTAAATTAAGTGGCCCTCAATTTGTGAAACCGACCCCTCAGTTTTACCTTAAAATTAGATTTAAGGCATGAGTGTCAAACCCCTTAACCTTAAATTTAGGAGTAAATTGTGATTTTTATCATTTAAGAAGCAAATTTGAAAAAAATTCAGTAGTTTTACCCCTTTATCCGCCTTAATCTGTGCAATTTTCCCTTAATTTTCCTTAATTTCCTGTATAGGAAATTAAGATCAAAGCTAAGGTAATTTTAAGAGGTAAAATGAAGGTGTTCGGTTTCATTGTGAGTGAGCAGCACAAAATTCTTCTCTGCTTTTAATCCATTCGCCAAGTGAAACAGCAGGCAGCCAGGAACACCAGTGTGTAGGAACGGTACCTTGCTCAAGGGTACATCAGTGGTGCCACAAGTAATCTTGGGATTCGAACCCTGACAACAAAGTTGTTCTGCCTCTTTCCCTTAAACACTGCATGTAGAGCATGAGGAGCTTCACTTTTGTCCTTCAGCTCGAATGTTTTTCTAGGATGAAAGGCTCATCGTGGCGAACATGACTCCAGACTTGATTCAGCCTGGACTTCAAAAGAGCTTGAACGTGGACTTGTAAAATGTAATTAAGTGCATGTGTGGCGGCTTCATTTGCTAGAGACGACATGCTATTGCAAACTTTAATTGATGCTCCTTAGAGATTATGAGGAGCGTACATTTTCAAAAATTCGTTATGTGGAATACACTATGTGGACAAAAGTATTGAGACACCTGACCATTACACCAACAGGGACTCTAATGATAATGCATACAAATATATAGACTTTAATATGGAGTTGGTCCCCCTTTGCAGCTAGAACAGCTTCCACTCTTCTCCGAAGGCTTTCCACAAGATTTTGGAGTTTCTGTGGGAATTAGTGGCCATTCATTCTGTAGAGTAGTTATGAGGTCAGGCACTGATGTTAGACAAGAAGGCCTGGCTCACAATCTCCATTCCAGTTCATCCCATAGGTGTTGGATGGGGTTGAGGTCAGGGCTCAGTGCAGGCCAGTCAAGTTCTTCCACACCGAAACAACTCAATATGATAATTAAGGGGTGTGACCCAATACTTTTGTCCACATAGTGTATATGTTTTTAACTTTTTTTGAGTATATGTGAGGAGCGGGGGTGGACATTTGGAGGAAAGATGTCACCCCAAAATGTGCTGCCTGGATCGCCTGCCTGCATTAAGACGAGAACCCTTTCCTGCGGCAAACCACACTTACGCAACAGCAAACACGGTGAAGCTGCTGATCGAATCTGTGCTCAGTGACAGATTGTGACACGCACTGGATGAGAAGATGTTGGGCGTTAGACTTTACCACATAACCAGTGCCACACTTTACCACAGCACCGATCAATTGTTAACTCTAAATCCAAGAATAGTTCCTGTGCCACATGCGCTCCACATTAGTGTATGTAGGTTACATTATTTTGATCTTTTTTGACGGCTGCCATGGCTCTTTTTTCAAGAAGCTGAAGCGGAGATGATAATTTGTCCCATTTTCTCACACTCTCTCCACATAAATATTGGCTAAATCTCTTGGCTCGTCCCGTAGACATGTCGGATCGAGGGCTTTGTAACCCGAGCGTGCATCAAAAAGGCCAGTGACACGCAACAAGACAATCTATTTTGCAACAATGTGAGGTTTGAAGGAGTCTGCCAGTTTTAGTCTCCAAGGTCTGCTTCAAATAAAAAAAAAAACCTTAAATTCGTATCTTTTATTAATGTCAGTGTTCAGTCTTGTCACTGTGTCAGTGGGAAGAGCCATGTTATTCAATATGCACATTTAATATGGATGAGGAAGTAGTTTGAAGTATCGAGATGAATGGCTTAAAGGGGGACAAAATGTCAAAATCCCGCGTCTTTAATACGAGAGGTTTCGATAGTAATTACGGGAAGCTCTTGCTTTTTTAAGGCGCACGTAGAGCCCCATTTCAGCTAGAAAATGTCTCTTCTTTTAGTGCGCAGAATTTTTTACGCATTATTTATGATATAGAAATGAGTAAATTAAAATAAACAACTAAAGGAAGAACTTTAAGGCGTGGTGAGTAAATAATAAACACTTAAACAGATTCTCAAACGTATATTCTGTCTCTTCTTTGGATCTCCACCTCACAGAAAAGAAATCTGTGTTTTTGGTCTTTTATCAGGTGAAGGTATTCACACAACAAAAGCAATGTGGATAATAAAAGCCAAAATGTAGAATGAAAATAGAAAACAAATTTGCAATGATTCCCAGGATGCTTTCATTTTAGGAGTGTAACAATAGACTCTTTAGGTGTGCTGAGCTGGGTTGTGTATGGGTTATTGGTCCTGGTTGTTGGAAAACTCCTGATGTGCATGATGTGCATTGTCAAGTGTACATTGTGATATCATCTTGGGGAGTTTTTCCTTGCCACTGTCGCCAACACCCTTGGCTTGCTCATCAGAGATTTACTTATTTATTTATTTATTTATTTATTTTTCTCTCACACACACTCACATACATAATTTTCTCTCATTTGTGAAGCAGCTTTGTGACAATGACCATTGTTAAAAGCGCTATATAAATAAAATTGAATTGAATTGAATTGAATCACCATTTTCAATGTATTGTTACAGCCCTAGTTTCCATACACGTAAGTAACTAGGGAAATCATAGAAAACCTTTAGGTCTGCATGAGTCTAAATGAGTCTACATATTGTATCCTACTGATAAACTCAGCAAAGAAAGACGTGATGATGTCAGTGGAGATGTGCTGTCAGATCTGCTAGAAAAATAGAGGTTTTTCAGAAAAAAAGGCAACATTTTATTTTAGAAGTCCCTTAAAGTGCTTTTGCAGTGCCCTTATTAAACCTTATCAAGTCAGTAGCCAGTAATTAACTGGTTGCCTTTTAATATTTTATTTCCAGTATTCACCTGTGTGTTATACATCACCATTTTGCACATAGTTTATTGATATGAAGACATTCAACTTGACAAACAAATTGATTAACTAAGATATTGATGACTAAGATATTGATAAGAAGTAATTGGTGATTTGCTGATGGTATAAGAAGCAAAAAAGGAGCACATTCCAGACTGAACTCTATACAGACTGGGAAATGGTTGTGCACAGGGCTATGATAAATACAATTCCTCTGCAAAGTGCTTGGTTCACTTTAGCTGCATTAAAGTAGCAAACGGCAGCCAGTTAATTAATAGCGAATGGCTTCATACGCTTTAATAAGCTGACAATGCTGTTTGAGCTAGCTTCTTTCTCCCCCATAGAAAATCATTGCCAGTAGAGTGGGATGTTGTGGAGCATCCGTACGTGAAGCTAAGGTCATATCCCCAGTTCCAGGCATCTACTAGGGGGGTATAAAGCCATGGGCTGTTGAGCAGTGGAATTGTGTTCTTTGGAATGATGGAGCTCCATCCGGTACCTTTGGGATGGCTTGCACACTAATCCAGTATTAGTACCTGACCTTAGGAATGCTCTTGTGGCTGAATGTGACTGAATGCAATCAAATAGTGTTCCAACGTACAGTGTGAAGCCTTCCCAGAAGAGTGGAGGCTGCTACCGTGACAAAGGCGGTTGTAATTTCCATTCATACCCTTGATTTCAGAAGAAAAGATGAATAGGCAGGTGTGTACAAACTTTTGATCATACAGTGTATCTGCATTTATCTGTATCCAGGCTTCTCAGTGCTGTTTCCTGCTTTCGGGGCATCTCTTCTCGATCCAGTTATTTTTGCACATGTTAACGGTACACATGCCCATTTCTTTTTCATTAGAATGCTCCAAAAATCCCCTTTGCCTGAGGAAGTTTGCCAAAAAAAAAATATTTGGTTTTATAAAATATGATCAGTTATGCATATGTTTGAAGGAAGTCATCAACATCACTCGTTAAAATCATATTTATGCCCACACCATTTTTGTAGGTGTGCCCATTCAAAAGTGTGTTTCACTTCCAGGCTTCACAAGGAGAGCATGGGTGAAGGTGATGTGATCAAAGGTGCAAGAGGGGGTTTGATATGCATACGACCGGAAACCTCAGCTGCATTCTTGACACCCCTGGCTCTTTTTTTCTCTGTCCACCCACAACTACCCCCCCCCCCTTCTCTCCCCCCTTTTCCGTGTGCTCATGGAGGCATTGTGAGCAGATGAAGGAGCAGACCAGTGGGTGCCAGAGCCCAGAAGCTTAGCATAGGCCTGATGTGCAGGGAATCTCAATTGAAGATCATCGTAGCAAAGAGCAGAGGCTGAGGGGATGAAAGGCGCAGGGAGAGAGAGAGATCACAGGTGGAGAGGGCGAGCGTGAGGGGGGATGTGAGGAGGGTCATAGACCAGAGTTCTCTTAGTTTGAAAGAAACTGACAAGCTGGGTTGACCAGGGATTTAAGATCCACTATAGAAAGCCCAAACTCTTAGGCGATATTAGAAACCCTCAATAGGCGTCGCTGAAAATGTTAGTAAAGGTAGCATAGTTGCATAATTCTCAACACTGAGTTGTCAAGTGGTGTTGCCTCAAGTCCCACATTTGTCTTTTATCATTAAGTATTGGCCTGAAAACAATGTAAAGGGCCTGTCATTGATTCTGGCTGAAGCTAACTCCTCTGAAACTCAACAGGCAAACTAATGCATTATCTCCCTGTTGCATCCGTGTCACCGAGCCATGCATTGAAGAGAAGACCAGTATTAAGGGTAATGTTCCACGAATGTTTAACAATGAACAATTAAAAAACTCCCCATTGACAAATTGAAACTGATATTCTCATTCAAACCATTGAAATCTCTCATTCACGCCTTTACACATGTTGATCAGTCAAAACTATAGCTCTGGACTGAGCTGCCATGAGCCCTTAAGCTTTATGCTTTTATACTGGAAAGAAATGATAGACATTTATAGCAGGTATAAAATGCAATATGAACTTGCCTTGTAGCAGATTGTCATAAAGAATAGGACATTCTGAGAGAAACAGGTCCAGCTACTTGTCAAAGAAGTTAAACATGTTGGATTTTGCCGGATTTTGAGTGTTATTTGCAAGCATATTGGGAAAGTGACGGGTACTTTGTACAGTACTGAGCATCTCAAAATAATGTAAAGAGGGGGCGGAGCTTCCCAGCATTCCTTTTTTGTTAATTAGTTTTTACCTTTTTGTGTATTTTTATACTGTATTTTTATACATTTGATGTTTTTATACTGCGACCATGATTTTGTGATTCAGTTCACAAGTTTGAATGTGATAGACATTGTAGTAGTAGACACTGTGCTGAAATTGTACACTATTTTTTAAGTTAAGATAAGTTAAGTTTAGTTAAGTTTACTAACATTAGGTGGTTAATTAGCTATGCAATGTCACCTTAGCTACCTTACCTCCCTTAGCTCCCTCTAGTTACTCCTTTGTTCTTTTTCTTTTCTTCATTTCTTTGGCAGTGTAAGCTCTCCATAGGTAGCCTTTGATGGCCTTTTTTAGTGTTATTTTCTCTGCCAGTATGTCCAGCTATGGCAGTAGGTCTCGTGAGTACTCAGATTTGTAGATACAGTGTCTAGCAATGAGGCTAGAGATCCCTGCTATGTGCTGTAAAGTAAGTAGATGCACCTCCTTGTGCGACTGGCTCAGTACTTGTGGTCCAGAGCCTTTTGCAACTGTATTTTTCTTCTAAGTCTGTACTTCATAAACAACTGCAAATGACAGAAGTAGAGGGAAGTTCCGAATAGCTGATTAAAAATGTTTTTTGCTTAGATTTTGGGCTGGGGACTGGGATGACCATGGCAAAAGCTTGACTGATAAACTTAACAAGCATTTTATTTGACAGTTTGTACTTTGAACTGATTATTCACCATTCACACTCACAAACTGGCAGTGTTAGTCAGGTATGAGCAGCCATGCTAGAGCTATTCCTGTGGTCAAGGAAAACCAACAAAGAGCCTTTGTCATTTAAAAAGATCATTTACTTTGCTAGGACTTTTTCAGTGCTGTGATGAGGACTGAAGTTTTCTGTGCCTCTACCACTTAGTCTATTGTTGTTGTATCCATCAGGTCAAATCTAAGTTTCTGTGAGACATAAGGCATCAAAAAAAAAAATCCTGATCAGTGATTATTTCATTTCCATTGAGGGGTTTAGCAGTGAGTGATCTTATATGAAGCAGTCCCAGCTTTAGATCGAAGGGGTTAGCGAAAGTCAAATGTCAACCAAGAGACAATAACAACTACGGAGCAAGAGTCAATAATGAGCATTATTGAAAACCTGTCACTGGCTGCAGTGTGTTTTCCCTAAACTTCGGTGGAGCAATTGCGATGGTTTAATTGCTGGTCATTTTAACCGCAATGACACAAAAGTAATTAACCATGAAATCATTACTAAAGCAATTCAGATAGGTAAGTACATTTTCCAGCCTGTTGTTATTGGCTTGCTTCATCCAGTATGAGTTTTAGAGTGACACGGTCTATCGGGTGCAGGCTGCATTGATGTAATGTTATCTGTCCATAAAGCACCGCATTACATCTTGAGCTATGCTGAGATTGAAACTTGCTTGAAGTGCTTAAGCTATGAAGAGTCCTTGAAGTAAATTGTGTGCTATTTACAATGTACATCATATAATAATAATAATAATATAATTAAAAAAAAAACACTGAGCAGCACAAGTGACTCATTTTCTCTCCTGACAAGTGCAATTTAGGCCATCCCTTTATTCATGGATTTTTCTTTTTTTTAATTAGGTTGTCTCTGAAGTCGACACTATACAACGAATGCATGGGATATGACATTTCAGAAACTGGAACAATATTAATGTGGAGCATATGGACAAGCCTAAGGCATGGTATTCCAGCACAAGACAGACTAAGTGGTCATCAAGAGCCAATTAGCTTCTTTACTGTCCTAATCATTTTACATTTGAATGGTTTCCTCACTGATGGTATGGTGTTAGGAATATATTTGCTCTCCACGTCCACGTCTTCCGCTGATTGTCTCAAGACATATTGAATGGCGAGCCACGGCTGTTAACACTCGTTTCTCTCTTTTTTAGCTCCTTGCGGTGGTCAGTACACGGGATCAGAGGGAGTTGTGCTTTCTCCAAACTATCCACACAACTACACTACAGGCCAGACCTGCTCTTACTACATCACAGTCTCTGGAGAGTTCGGTGAGTAAACACAGTCTCCTGAGTGAGGTGGTCTTATTTTGATTCTACCCCACTAGCAGTTTCATTTCATTCACGCTCTGCTCCTCTCGTAGTCTCGGGCCACATTAAACGCCGAGCAGATCATATTCACCGCACTAGGCCCGCAGCAATTAAATGTTTTCATTTTTGAATATTCTATTGAATGTTATCTCAAATATTCCAATATTCCATAAATGTATTACAGCTGAAGACACGTTTGACTTATGGAAAGTAGCCTGTTTTATCCGTATTGTCTTTTATTACGCTTATTATTGTTTTGGTGGTGGTTTTACTGTTATTATTGCAAATGTTGTAATTACCTACTCATTTGTATTGCCGTGATTTTTGCACCGTTGCATAAATTCTGTTTTTAATAAGGTGGTAAATTTACTGAAATCCTACAAGATAATGAAAAAGCATCGCTCATAAATAATTATATTCATGGCAAAAGGCTAAACTGGGGATCCAGCCCAATCTAAACCCTGCCTGCTGGCTGTTTGAACTGCAGTGAGCGGTGCAGGAGAGCTCAGGAAACAATGGCTCTCTAACCAGCTTCTTAAAAATCGAAACAATTTTTTGCTCAACCCTCTGCAGGCTGATTTTCCCAAATGAATGGCGTTTGCAAAATGCAAGCTATCACTCTCTGTAAAAAAAAAAACCCCAAAAATATCCCAGAGCTGAAAGATTTTGTCCCATATAGATTTTTCCTGGATTCACTTAAATTTAAAGGTTATTATGTATTTGAAATATAATTTTTTTTTCTACTAGACAAAAAGATTGGTGGACAATTGTCCATCACATCAATGTCAGTTCCGTCCCAATCCAAGACCATGAATAAGGATCTGCTGCCCCCTTTGTGGCTAAAACAGCCTCCATTTATTTGACTTTAAACAGGATTGTGTGTGTCTGTGGGAATTCACACGCTTTCAGTCAAAAGAGCATTTTGAAGATCAGGCCTTGATGTCGGACAAGAAGGCCTGACTCACAATCGACGTTCCAGTACATCCCAGTGAACTGGGTTAAGGTCAGCACTGCAGACCATTTGAGCTCTTCTACACCAAAAACATCAAACCGTGTCCCTATAGACCTCGCTTTTAACACAGAGGCACAGACATGCTGGAACAGAAAAGGGCCTTCCCGAACTGTTGCCAAAGTTGGCTGCATAAATTTGTCTGAAACGTCTTGCTGTAGCATTAGCATTAACCTTGGCCGAGCCCAAACTCTGGAAAACAGAGCATTATTAGTCCAGGAGCGCTCTTTACTGCTGGCACTATGCATTCTGGTAGGTAATGTTCTTCTGGCATCTGCTAAACCCAGATTCATCAGTCAGACTGCCAAATAGTGAAGCATGATTTATTACTCCAGAGGACACGTTTCCACTCTTGAGTCTAGCGGCTGCGTGCTATACACCACCCTGCCCACATTGCACATAATGATCTTAGACTTGTGGAAGCCCCTTTTATGAAGTTCTGACACCGTTCTTGTTGTGATGTTACGTCTAGATTCAGTTTGGAACTTTGTAGTGAGTGATGCAACAGAGGATATGTAATGTTTACATGCTGTGCGCTTTAGCGCTCGGTGGCCCCGCTGAGTTTGCTTGATCTATCGCTTTGTGGCTGTGCTGGTCTTAAATTTCACAGTGACAGCTGAACTACATCAGCACTGTTTTAGAACTGCACCAGCCCTGCCAGTCGTGAGCTACAGCTGCCACAACCCCACGACTACCCCCCTTGAGGAGGCTTGGTGGGGGGGTATCTTTGGAGGAGTCGCCAGTCTTATGAGGGCATTACAGCATACAAGTGTTTTAGCTTACATATAGGACTTTTGTGGCAAAATTCCTAGTTCAACTACCTTCTCTTTCGAATGACAGCAAAATCAGAGGGAACTAAATAATCAGAGGACAAAGCATTTAGGTTTTCATTTTGCCATTAAGTACCTTTTTGTTTCCTACACATAAACATAGACTCGGCTGTGTCTGTACTACCTTGGGGGAAATCAAACATGCATATTATAACACATAAATCAGCCGGTCTCTTACAAATTACATCCCAGAATCTCTTCTAGTCAAATGAATGCATCAAATAGTGCTTTAATTGCAGCTGTAATTTAGTTATAGACCATCACAGACTTCCATGTTTACCGTTGGCCGTGCAAACAAAAAAAAAATGACTTGAAACAGCTTTTAGCGTGAAGTAAAGCTCCAGCGTGGGAACCTTGCAGATGGAAAGCCTGCGGGCCTTGAGGAAATCCAGCTCTGATATTTACATAGAGGAAGGGCCAGCTCCCTTGGGCCGTTTTCCGGAGGCCCCATGCTGGAGGTGAGAGCAAATATCTAATTAAAGGAGAAATAATGAAGTTATCTTCACCAGGGCCATGACTTCTTGACATGCACCACCCTGGGTTTGTAATTGTCCACTGCCCCCCTCCCACCATGTGTGTGTGACCTCTGGCACTCCCAGGAGCTTTAAATCACCTTAACATTGATCAGGAGAGATGTACAGTGTGCTTTGTATGCATTACAGGCGTAAAAGTAGTGGTAAAGCATGAAGAGCATGTATAGCATGTAAGAAACAGTGACATGTGGTCAGTACATTATGTACACTGTACACTAACAGTCAGTACACAGCTGTGTGAAGTCGGACCATCTGGAATCTGCAGTCCACTTGCAGCGACTGTCCTACACAAAGCCTTATAGCCATGTGCTGCATAATCTAAGCAGCTTACATTGCATGTAGTGTTAAATATGGATTTTTACGCAAAGTGCAGAAAAATTTCAGATTTACAGCTTATCTGAAATATAGTTTATAAGCTAAGATGCTGGGCGTCCAAAGTTTGCTTCTTTAGTTTTGCACTGGAGCTGCCAGGCTAATGTAGCCGTTGCTGACGCCACACTAAAGAGCACTGGTCAAACTGCGTTCATAAATCATGACATACTTGCCTCAAACCATGTTGAGTAATAATAACAAAAACCTGCCAATAGAGACCGAATAAGAAGCCTGTTTTTTTTTTTTTTTCGAAATGAATGATGTTTGTGAAATTTCCCGCAGCACGCTCTGTGGTAAACAAAAATGTTCCAGAGCTGATATGCTTTGTACTGTACACTTTTTTTCTGAATTTCACTGGCTTACAAGCTTATTAGGTAGTCAAAATATAAATATTGTTACAGACTGCTTGCTAGCTCATGATTAGTGTATATACAGCTCCGGGAAAAAAATAAGACACTACAGCCGTTTTTTTTTTTAATCAGCATCTCTATGAGTATGAGAACTATTCCATGCCAGTGTCTGTTCAATTCCTACACAAGCACCTCATTCTGCTTCATGAGGAACTGATTAGTGATCACCTGAATCAAATCTTATTTAATGAGGAAAAGTATAAAAACACCGTTCTTGGATGGTAAAACACTACTAGAAGTTTGTCAATGTTAATTATTGATATTTTGTGTGAACAAGTGAACAAGAGATTTGTTTCTTTTAATTATTCAATTATGCTTTAAAGAACAATATTTTTATTTTGAAATTAAGAGAAAGATTGTCAGTTCTTAAAAGCTAAAGCAAAGCTGTTCAGTCCAGTACTTGCACCTGTAAAAAAGATACTTTTTTGCAGTGGTTTAATTTTTTTCTGGAGCTACATATATATGTAAAATGTCTTGGTAATTGTTTCATTCTGTTTGTGGTGATATAAACATCTGATTGTGTGAACATCAAGGAAAATGTATAGCAATCAGCTCAAATAATAACAGAGTTAAATAGTAAGTGTGACAGGCTACAGGTAAGTTAACAGGCCTGCACTTAACTGACATATCTACGTTATTGGAAAATACATGAAAGTAATATAAGCTATATACACTGCCCTCCATAATTATTGGCACCCCTGGTTAAGATGTGTTAAAAGCCTTAAAATAAATTCAGTTTTTAT
>JBBPCY010000150.1:8037818-8059480 GCA_037974405.1 Brachyalestes nurse | reverse complement strand
AACATCAGGGGTGCTAATAATTGTGGCACACATGATTTGATGTAAAAGAATTATTTCTTAATGTGGGATTTTTTTCCTACTCAATAAATGCACTTGAATTAATGGTTGGATTTTCCTTTTTTTCATTGTGGTCCTATATTATTTAGAACAAAACTGAATTTATTAGAACCAGGGGGCGCCAATAATTATGGAGGGCAGTGTACCATACGACACCAACTACTCATGTTTTGTTGAAGTTCTATTTTGTTGATGTGCACATTCTTTTTGGGAAACACACTTGCACACATTTGAATTTTGAATATTGTGCATTCACTTAATTTAATGTAGTGGGGGCAAAAATAAAATAGGTCATGTGGCAAAGTTATGGCACATGTTGTTTATTTATTTATTTGTTTGTTTGTTTATTTACATGTTAAATTCAGCAAATAAATGGAAATTATGCTCCAACATCTACAGAAAAAATGCTGTATTAAAGTGTGATCTCTGTAAAAGATATATGTTCTTATTTTCACTTAATAAAATGTTATTAGACCTGGAGGTTTGCAAAATTTTGCACTTCTAGAGCCACTTGACGAAGCTTGCTGGTCGAATGTGAAAACTCAAAGCTTGAATAGACTTAATCAAGTGGTTCTGATACTCTGTTCAATACTGTTGTCTATAAAAATGGGCAAAAATGAAAAGAACAGTCAGGCTTAAACGTGGCTGCTGCTGTTCACTTTTATACACATTTGTCCATCCATTTAACAGTGTGCTTATACAGTCTACAACCACATGTAGAGTGTGTTCCAAATACATACATTTACATTGTCAAGGTATTGCTCTAGTGAACAAGTCACAGTGTTCGACCTCCATGTGTAGTACTAGATTCAACCAGAGCTTATTCATTTCTCATCCCTTGACTATAGGTACACATAGCAGTGAGATAATGCACATTTCAGAGCGCCCGGGTGATGGATGCTTGATGGATGAACACTTTTTATTCACACGTAAAGCCATCAGCCTGAGGAAAGTGCGACTGTAGTGAAATTTATGAAATGTTTAGGGACTGTGTTTAGGCTCAGTCTCCTCCCCTGCAGTGCATATGATAGTGACATGCTCGGGCAATTTCTCTTTGTCTCCTCAGTGGTCTTTGGACAATTCGCCTATTTCCAGACAGCCATGAATGACTCGGTCGAGCTGTTTGATGGACCCAATCAGAACGCCAGGCTGCTGAGCTCCCTGGCCGGCTCTCATTCCGGTAAGTAATAGCTTTACATTGTTCTCAGCGTTTGTTGTTGCTTCGCGTTCACTTTGAAATGCACAAATCCTTTAGGGAGCTGGGAAAAAAAAAAAGTCAAAATGAACCGGCATATACGGCTTCTGCAGCAAGCAGGAAAGACAATTAAGTGCATGCAATTTGGAAGCAAAGGAGGTCATGAGCGAGACTTAATGGCTTCGTTCAGGGAGGAAAATACGTTCCCTGTGGGAGCGTTGCTGTAGCACAATTTTGCTAATCATTTTCACTTATTTTAAACTTAAAGTGCATGGGTCCATTCTACTGACAAATCCTTGACCAGTCGGCAGCTTGCTTGAGCGGTCTTAACGTGACACTGGGGTTTTTTATGCGCATTCTTTTTTATAACGCCGAGTCTGTTTGTTAATTCATTGCTCATTGGGTCATTGTCATTTTTACGCCCTGGCCCGCTACTTTGTTAATTCCTCACAGTTTCCTATTAAAATAATTTTTTTTTTGTTTCAGACGCAGCTTCATGCGGATTTATTGTTGATATTACCATTAAAGGCGAAAGGTAATAAACCGCCTAAAAGGGAATAGGCCCTTAATTCCGCATTCTTCCCAGGATTGATGAAGGCCATTGGGCATAAACTATTTGTATGGCACTTTGATACTTTCTGCTTTTTATGGTCTGTCGTGCAACAATATAATCCCCCAAAGATGTGCTGTAAATTCCCAGTGTTTCTGTCTGAGCCGCTGAGCCCAGCGGGCCAGAAATCCCGCCAGGCCCGTCTATTCACACTAGAGCTTTTAACCCTGCAGGCTCAGCCGAGCAGTCTGCTTATCGGCCATATCACTGAAATTACACTGCCTTTTTTGTGCTGCTTGCTGTTTGTGAGGTTTTGTATTTTTAGACTCCCGCCTTCTTTTATTGAGACTAACAGGAACGTTGAGGCTCGCAAAACTGCGTCTTTGGGGTTGGGTTTAAGACCACGGCTAGAATCCGATCACCTGCTTGACGTTTAGTTATGATGTGCGTTTTTTTTACGTGTTTTGATGCACATGTATATGTCGAATGCCCATCTGAGCAGAGGTGCCTGACATGTTATTTTATAAGTTGTAGTCAAAGAACCCTTGCAAAGCATCTTTGGCTGCCTGATCCTGCCCACGGCTCATGGCCTCGACTTTGCTGCGCAAGAGACAGCCCGAGTTTTTCTTTGGCTATCAATCTGTAGACGTCTCAGCGCTGCTTCTCCTCACTCCCCAGCCTTTGAGCATGTCCAGGAGGGACACTTGGTTATTAAGCCATCCGTCATATATAGTAGCTCAGCACTGTGTTTATTACACTACATTTGCTGCCACATGCAACTCCAGGGAGGGGAAGGGTGGGGGGTGCTGGACTTCAGGAGTTAAACGTGATTATTTGGCATATTTCTATATTGCAGGAGAGACCTTGCCCTTGGCCACTTCAAACCAGATCATGCTGAGGTTCACCACTAAGAGCGGTCCTTCCGCCAGGGGATTCCATTTTGTTTACCAAGGTACGCACACCCTCACCTCTCTTGAAATAACAGGTCACCTTAAAGAGGCGAAAAAGATCCGCATTTAATCTTCTAATCTCAAATGCAGCACACACCGCACACTATGCATCCATCAGCGCTTAAAGGGACACTTTCACCTTTTTTCAACTGGATTTTTCCTGTATTTTTTTAGGGAACTCTACTATTGGCATATTTTTACATTACCTCACTCAGTCCTTGCATAATACACAATACAAGAGTCGCGAGTCGTACTCACAGTCGCGAGTCGTACTGACTTACTGGTAGACAGAAGTATGTTTACAATTTTTATGCAGTTAGCTGTCATTGACTCTATGCTGTGTCATGTAGTAGGATATAAATATTAAACTTGTACATCATTTTGAATATCGATTTACTTGGTTTTTATTATATATTTTAAATGAATTTGCCCATACTAAAATGTGCAGGGGTTGCACTTTAGAAACAGGCTTTGAAAAATTTCAATTAAAGAAATTATTTCCTGTAAGAATTGCTTTCCAATAGGTAAAACAAGTAAAACGCAGTTTTCCTGGAAAAAAAAATGCTTTTGGACTGAGTGAGCTTTGGAAATTTGCTCCTCAATCACTGTACACGAAGTACACTTATAATATAGGAGCCAGTGGCCAGGTGCTTCAACATCGAATGGCTTCTGTTCTAAGGAAGTAATTGGGTTTTCTAGAATAATTTAGAAAATAACTAGAGCTGGATCTGAGAGGAAAAGTTGGCTAGTCAATAGTCACCCAAAACCTTTCTGGAAAAAAAAATCACAATGCAGTTTCTAAGGCAGACTGATCTTGGATCAGGTTTTTCCATATTTAAGATGGTCATTGAGCTAAAACTGCTTCTAGATCAGCACTCCGACTCCCTAGATGGCTTGTGAATACCAGCTCTGGTGTTGTTAGAAATGGTTGTCCATAGTAACACCATTTTATTCATTTTCATAGTTGATGAAATGAGATTTGGGTGGATCAGCAAAGTTTTATCATGCCAGCTAACTACTGGCTTGTTAAGCTTCCAAATAAAAGTGTTCTGAAGCAGAGTGCTTATTATTCACTCAAACACACTCATATTACCACCTGACATTAAACAGCAAATGAAATGACTTCAATTTTAGCAACCAGAGGTGTCTGTGTGCAAATGGGGCTAATGGTGAAGTTTGCCAAAAGGCTCAGAGCTGGCTTTCTGACAAATGGCAAAAAAAATCTGCATCAGCTCATCTAACCAAGTACCCCAGCAAGAATGTCAGGCCACCACTGCTGCACAGGGTAGTGTGTTTAGTAGCTCTGTGTTTCTTATTATCATTAGCTGCACTACCTGGTGCTCCTAATGGTGCCTGTCCAGGAAAAATGTTGTTTTCTGTGGAAAAGACACGTTGCCTGCTGTTCACCGAGTCGCCAGGTAAACTAAACTCCTAGATTTTTTGGTTCTAAAAACCCTAACATATCCAGAGGATGTTTTGGGGCAGCTGGTGGCCTAGTGGCTAGGGAGTTGCCCCTACAATCAGAAGGTTGTGGGTTCGATTGTCAGCACTGCTGGGGTCATCACTGAGGTTCCCTTGAACAAGTTACCGTCCCACACTCTGCTCCCGAAGCGCCCCTCATTGATGGCAGCCCCCTGCTTCACTTGGTGAATGGGTGAAATGCAGAGAAAGTTCACATTGTTCACACTGTGTGCTGTGGTGTGACTATAAGGGGACATTCATCCTTACTTATCTTGATACCCCTTATCTTGATCTATCTTTATCTAGCTATCTTTAGCCGTCTAAAACAACACAGAGACATGCAAGTGCTGTGGAAAACATTTCTGTAATTATTTTTGCGTGTATAGTGAAATATACTATTATTTGAGGTTTGAATTGCATTCCTTTCTCATTTGCATCTCATACTTTGCAGTGGAGTTAATGTGCATGCGTCTAAAATCTCAGCTGCACATTGTGGGAATACATACGTTATTTTCTCGGGATTCAAGTCCACCTAGCAACTGTTGCCATGTATCTTTTCCTTTCCATGTATTTGTCAGTGTACACATGCAGATTCTCAAAAGCCGAAGTATAATTCAGTCCTAAAGGGTCTTGGGTCTTAGGGAGCCTGGTGTGTTCATCAGTATGCTTGAGCCGAGCCTCCGGGGGGGAAACGACCCAAGCGGTTCAGCTGGAGGAGCTGGCAGCTGCAATCACGGCGTCATAACCAATACACAATGGAGCCAAATGAACAAGGGGGGCCGCACTGTGATGCAATTTATAAAGCATTTACCTCTAAATGAAGCTGAATGGAGGGGTAATTTCTTGAGTGGTTCTTATGAGAGTAGCAAAGGTGGGATCCTTGCGGGTGACTCCCAAGGCAGAACCTGGGGGCACATGTCACTAAGGCACCATTTTAATTTAGTCCCACATGGGCGTATATGCCCCGAAACAACTCTTCTTACATTCCGTTGGATTATTTTGCACTCATCTCAAGCAAAGAGATTCTGTGCAAGTTTTTTTTTTAACATTTTAAACCTTAAATTGATTTGTGTTTTTGAGTAGAAAATGGGATATTTTGTTGTGTTTTGACTTGGATAAGTCTTTTACAGCCACTGCTAAAGTTTTGCAGGAAGAAAAAAAGAACCATATTTTTGTCATATTTTAGAAGTCAAAGGTGTAAAACGATGTCAAATAGATATAAATTCTGTAAATATAACAAACATAACTAGCAATCAATTGGGTCATGTAACTCCATATGTACAAGGATGGAATGTAAATTAAATGCATAGCCCAATAACTCAGCCGCTGACGAAGTACAGTGGGACACGTGATGCCGTTCCCCTTCTCCCCTCCGAGTTGAAAGGAGCCATAAATGAGATGTGTGAATTACATGCGTTTTTAAAACTGTCTTTGTCAGCTGCCTCATAAAAACGGCTGATCTATTAGGGATCTTTTCATGGGCAGATTTTGCGGCATGCATATAGCTGTCCATAGCATGCACACTTTGTCTCTTTTTATCTCGCCTCGCCGTTTTATGGTGCACGGCATAGGATGCGGGTAAGCGAGGGGGGTGGGGGGGAGGCGTGAGAAATATTCCCTGACAGTTAGGACAGTTCATTTGGCACATGGAGGCAGCGGAGCGATGGTGCTGAGTCCTCCCGGCCTGCTTCTGCACATCCACAAGCATCAGATGAAAGTCAGACACAAGCAGCGGCGGCATCAAAGATGCTGCAAAGCTCCACGTTACGAAAAAGCATCAGAATCCGACTAAAACGTCCGTACAGCGCTGCAGCTCCGCCATGGTTTTAGATCCAGAGGTCTGGTGCCTGTTCAAGTGAGCTGGACACATCACCTTTTATTATTTTTAGAGAATAAATAACCTTTAGAGGGCAAGCATTATTGTTGTTGTGCAATCTCTTCTTATAAAGTCGTGTGCATAAGTTTGGTTGCCTCTGGGCAAATGACATGATTTGTTGGTTTTTTAAGTGAAAGAAAGTGCACATCCACAGAGAACACACTTGTGCACATTTGAATGCATAATTTGTTGGATGTAACATACTGGAAATAAGTAAAACAGCATGTGCTAAAGATATGGTGCATTTTTCTATTTTATGTTTCCAATATGTTAAGCAGTATATTTAGGAATATGACAGATTTCTGTCTGAATGTTTTAACTCACTTTTACTTTAACACACAGTTTGGCTGTTTTTACATATGATTGTATAAGTTTGCAATATAATTATGTGCAATAAATCACACTTACACTTGGGTTATATTCTGTATTAGATTCTGCATATATTATATGTTCAAGAGATCTGAATTTTTTTTTTTATGTCAACAAATGGCAATTTGCCTCTGCCAAGCAAGACTGTGCAGATAAAATGATCACCTCATAATAAACTTGTCAGCTTGCGTATTACCAAACATAAATACAGTATCGACTGAACGATTACGATTTCCTCACATGTGATAAATGACGAGCATTGAATTCCACCATATGTTTGTTATCACTCTTGCTTTCCTTCCTAAGTGTTACCGAACAGAAAGGCACTTCGTAGACTCGTCACTCTTTTTTTATTGTTTACAATTCCTATTGATTTTTTTCATTTTATTCCTACAAAGACATTTCCACGTGTGTCCTGTCTACTGTTTTTTCGAATAGCAGCTTGACTGTATCCACGTAGTACGACATATGTATCTGTCAGCCCCCACAAATTGTTCTCCCTTTAAGAAAATTGGGCGCCTGACGCCCCTGCTAGAAAGGTCCATTTCCGCTGCCCATTCATATTGGTTCATTATGCATGGGGGTCTGCCAGCTCTCGCTTTTTGTAATTACAATAACAGCGCTTCATCTGAAATACATGGGAAATAAAGGAGGCTCGCACGTTGTAAGTGGATGAGGTGCCACACGCCGCATCTGCTCCATTTTGATTAGAAATCCATTTGTGTCCGTCTAGCCGTGCCGCGCACCAGTGATACCCAGTGCAGCTCCATCCCGGAGCCCAGATACGGCAGGCGGATCGGCTCCGAGTTCTCCGCCGGCTCCATTGTCCGCTTCGAGTGCAGCCCAGGATACCTCCTCCAGGGATCCAAAGCTATTAAGTGCCACGCTGTCCCCAATGCTTTGGCACAATGGAATGACACCATCCCCACCTGCATAGGTAAGCTTCTGTCCGCCTTTCTATGAATAATATTTTAGCATTGTTTATGCTTTAATTCAAAACGCACACAATCGGAGAGGGCTGAAAGGCAGGCAGGCCTTTTAACTGTTAGGACACGAGGGTGGCATTTCCAGCCTGAACGCTGACCTTATGCTGTACAGTCCTTTCAGCCTTGAGCATGGGACATAGCCTTTACTCTCTCTGGGGCGATGTAGGGCGGCTGACCCCGTGCTCGGACCACTTCCCACGTGGCCCACCATTCCAGCGGGCCACTGCTGAACAGACTCTTCAGGAATCTTATGTCTAAGAAGAGTATCATGATCCAGATGGGTTTTATTGACCGTATATGCCGGTATAGGTGTTTAATCTTATCTGCACAAGGCCAGAGTAGTTGTAGGTTTGAATCTCAACAGGAGCTTGCATGTGCAGTTATCTGAGGAATGAAACCAATTGGATTAAACACGTGTAATCTGATGTGCTCCTGATTGTTTTAAATGAGGACCTGCAGCACCACTGGCTCTTTCTGCATGAGATTGGACACCCATTACACATATCATTCTTTCAAGTCGTTGAAGTCAATTAAGTTAATGGGGTTGGCGAAAATTAATATTCCTGAATGAGTCTCATTGAACAAACTGCAGTTTCTACAGAACCTTTACAAAGAGCCATCCATTGAAAGCTTCTTTATGGAGGAAAATGTGTGTTCTCACTTACTAAGCAGTGTTTATTTTCTTTTCAAATGTTAAAAGGCAAAATGGTGCAGCTTCTGTGTGGTGCAGTTATCTAAGTATTGGTCATCCACGGTCTCCCAGTGGCCTCACTCTCTTTAAGTGGAAAAAATGGCCCTCTCTCTCTCCTCTTACATGGCACAGTGCTGGCCAGGCCTGGTAGCATGGTGAGGGTGAGGGAGAGAGGGTTGAAACTGGCCGCTAAATTGGAGGCAAATAATCAAGATTTAGAACCTCTGATTCCTACTTTATCCAAAATGGATTGAACCGTAAATACTCACTAAGCAACATTGTAAAATGCTAAAATTCAACATTGTAGTGTGTACAGGTTTAATAGTTTGTACACAATACAGCGACTGTGGCATAACATAAGAATGTCTATATTCCAAGTGTTCTGTCTTCATGAAAAGACAGCACTATATTAAAGGGTATGATTTTGCAAACTTAAGTTCATATTAATGCTTTGATTCTGTACCGTTTGAGAACCCTTTTTTTCCAGAACGGATTCAGAGATGTGCTATTTCCCTGGCAGCACTGGAGCAACTGTTTGGGTTAAGTGTTTTGGCTTAAGGGCAAAATGGCAGTGTTAACTAGGATTTCGAATGTCAGGCCGCTGGGTTAAATTTCTTGGCTTGACAGCAGTTCTGTCCACAAGTTCTGCTTTGCTTTGCCTGTAGCCCAGAGCCCTATTTCTGGACTTGTGTTTCGGAACCCACTCGCTGTCAGATTGCAATGACATGATTTTTGGAGCCTCTGAAACACTTGCTGATGTGCATTTTTCAGTTCTAAGTCTCTCTCCCTTTTTTTTTTTTTTAAATTTGCTCTCACCTCTTGAACTCTCTTGGCAAAGATTTGCCCATCGGCACATTCCAGTAACTCATGAAATATGCATCATTCCATATTCAGTAGAATTAATGAAACTCAAGTACATGCTACTTCCTCATTCTGCCTGGGCTTAAAAAGCCAAAGTAAGGGGGAGAGGGTTCTGCTAGATTCTTATTTTTTTTTCTTCAGTACAACTGTGAACACACAAGTGCCTCTAGAAAAATATTTTTTTTGAACCATGCAAAGATGCAGTTTTAGCAGGATGATGGGTATAATTCTCATTGCCTGAGGGTGAGACAGAAACGAGTCTCTCCTGCTCTTCGTCCAATTCTCTGCTTCCCTTCCCTTAACGCAGTTCCATGTAGTGGGAATCTTACAGAAAGGCGAGGCACCATCCTGTCCCCTGGATTCCCTGAGCCCTATGGGAACAGCCTCAACTGTGTGTGGAAAATCGCAGTCACCGAAGGAGCCGGCATCCAGGCAAGTACTGCAGAGGTCCTCGCCGAAACTCATCAGAAGGAGTAAAGCCGCAGCCGAGCAACACGGCAGACTGGAGCACATTTCATCTCGGAGTCACCTGCCCCACTGCTGAATTACACCAGCTAATTTTAGAGTTGTGAGATGGGCTCAGTGCAGATGGCGGCACAGTAAATAACATGGGCTTATTTTGGAAGCAGTTGCATAGAGCCAAGCTTTAACAAGATCAAGCTACACTGACCAAAAAGACATTGCATACAACACAATAACATTGTATCACCTCACACTGATGAGTAGCCAGCATGTTCTAAATCCAGAATCATGCTACCACAGCATTACTTTTGGCTGCAGTCCAACAAGAGCCATAATTTAGACCCTTTTGCACATTACCATATTATCTTATTGGCTGAGCAATCTTATTGGTTTAAATCTATCAGCAATGTTTGCCACGTTTACAAATGTTTATCAGTAATGACTCGTGTGGATTGATTGAAATGGATTTTTATATGTTTTATTCAATATTTCAAGGATTCATTGAAAAAGCATGTATTCAATCGTAACTCATAGAATTCTATAATTACGTTGTTATGTAAGTATTATCTACCCGGAGCATGACTTTCCAGTTTTTAAATATGATTTATTATTTATTGAATTATAACATACATGCAGTTGAACAACTTTTCACAATTATTTTAACTATTTCTACTGTTGTGTTCATTATTTTCAACCCACTATTTATTTATTTATTTATTTATTTATTTGAAATATAATGTCAAATTACAGGTGCTGAGTGGACTGAAACATCCCAGTTGCTTAACTACAGCTACTAGAAAATTGATAAATAGATAGACTGTCTGACAGACAGACAAACAGACAGATACATAAATGAAAGTAAAAGGAGAACCTGTGCTAGTTTTGGAGCCTGTCCTTTAATTTCGGATTTATTTTGTGCAGTAGCCGTGCGCAGTTTAAACCCCTTCATTTTCATCACAGCGAGCCGAACTGCCTCCCTGAACTGCTGGCCGCCTTGCGGGGTCATGAAAACACAAGCAGGTTAATTTGCCAAGAGGAAAGTGTACGACACAGAGCTGCAGTCCAGTTCTGTGTCCCACAGCTGCTTAATATCGTTTTCCAAACTTGAATTCAGCATAACAGTGTTTTGAATGTATTATTTGCTTTTGCAGCCATTATCTCTCGTGTCTTAAGTGTACCTCAGCATGCTGCTCTATGCGTGACACCATCGGTTCCCACACCACATATCAACAATATGATTAGTTGCTGCTCGGCTCATTTGCATAAACAAAGCAAAAGAGTGCCGTCTGACACCTTAAGCATCAACACAAATCAGGGGAACTTCCATATAAGGAGCTGTTTTGCTGTTAGATGCCAAATAAACCATTTGTTGTGCTTCCGGCTCGGATCTGTGCCGCTTGCGGTCGAAGCGTTAACAAACTTTCTCATCTCTGCATGTTAGAATCATTTTTTTGCAACTTGTCTGCAACCAAACTGCTTGACAGCATGCATAGATGAATAGTCTTCTACACATAGCAATTGGAAGAAGAGTTTATTGTGATTATTATTAAAAATAGAGTTTTTATTGATCATTGATGTATTTCATCATGTCAGCTTGTTGTTTCATGAAGACAGTAATCCAGGGAGGCAGCCTTTTACATCATTTCTATTCTTGCCATGGGGGGGTTAGGAACTTTGCTTTGCCTCTTGCGCTAACACCACCTCCCATGTTTTACTCTAGATCTACAACATGGGTAGCGCTGCCTGTAACTAATATGTCTTTTTCCTGGCCGCCTCCCAGATCCAAGTCATGAGCTTCGCCACAGAGCACAACTGGGACTCCTTAGAGATCTATGACGGCGGTGACATGACTGCTCCGAAGCTCGGCAGCTTTTCAGGTACGTGAGTTCTTCATTAAGCCCTTTTTAATGGCTTGTTCCAGCAGTCAGTCCATTCTGGCAGCACATGGTGACTGTGCTCGTCTCCACATTGTGTCATTCTTTCGAGCTCATTATTTTTTATATCACAATAAAAAAGCGCGCCGCCACTCTCTTCCACTGGTTTTATGCCCTTGAAATTGTGGAAGTAGTGAAGTTGGGATCGGGCCAAGGCCGCCCCCGTGCCATCCTCAACAGATGAATGCCCTCATTTAAAAGTTGGCCGAATAGCTGTATCAGTTCCAGAGACCTTTTGGGATCCAGTTGGCGCCTCACGTTGCTTTCTCCTCGTCCCAATTAATTACAGCAACAAGATTCCCACAACTAAACAGCTGTGTGCGTTTAATTGAAAGACTGGATGTTATGACTGCCGCAAACAATGACATTAATGCACGTGTCGTTAATTTCACAATGCATGTACAGTACTCTAGTGTTAACCGGCCGTGCAGAACAGTAAAGGATTTCCCGAAAAGCCGTATATTCTCTTCCTGTACAGGACATAAAAAGCCTTTATCTACAGTGGATTGTATTTTTACAATACATTTATGTAGTAAAGCAGCGAAACAAAGCAAACCACTCGCAGCAGGAATGCAGAGAGAGGCCGAGGTCCTCCTAAGAGGGAGGGGGGTTTAATCTTTTTCTGCCGTTCCTCCCAGTGGAGGGATTTGTGGCCAGGCCTACAGCAGCACTTTCAACATGCCTGCGCTGAACTCAGCCCAGTGCTGCACTCGCACACTAGCGAAAGGTCACTCCGCCGGGGAGAGCTGGCTGCTTCCGGCTACATTCAGCCTGGCATGATCTCACACCGACTCCAGTGCAGCTTTCCTTCCCCGCGTTCCTAATTCTCCCAGTACACGTCAAGCGTCGCGCCGCTCGTTAGTTACCCGTCCCAGAAAGCACTCGGAAAGTTCACCTGATGTGTTCCTGTGATCATGCGAGCTCACCCAGGGATAAACAGTAATTTCTTCCTTATGTTAAAGTTGACGGTGCAGATTGCGCTGGCCCAGAGCCATTCACGAACGCGACGACAGCATGACTCAAAAATCCCAACTCTGCGGCGCTTGGCGAGATGTTCGGTGGCCCGTTTAAAGCGCCGGCCTTCTCGTCCGCCGCCTGTCGGCTCAGCCTTTTTGTCTCGCGCCCGCTTTCTCGTCACAATCGGCCGTTTCATTCTTCCTCTAGTCACAAATCCATTAGGATAATACCCTTAATTAAACTGTCAGATATGTTTTGTGTTCCTGTCTCCCCTTTCTTTTCATCATACTGGATTAATTGTAGCTCATCACATCCCAATTCAATTACAATTTTGCAAGGTCTTTTTTTTTTGTTATTGTTCAAAGATATATTTATAATTACTTACCTCAGCTGGACGGCTTGCTATGATACTTTTGTCTATTAAGAGACGCTATTTTGAGCAAGATACTTTTTTGTCGCAAGTCATACTTTTCACGCTTTTCAGAAGGTGCTCGCTTATATAAATGTAGACGGCAACACTAATTCAGTGTTCCCATTAAAAGAGAAGAGTATTCTTAAAGGAGCATTCCACCCTAAATCTGTTACGTAACAATGGGATTCCTCAACATAAAGGTGGTTCGCAAGAATTCAGCCTTTCTTTACTGCAATGTGAGCTCAGAATGCATTAGCATGTTTAGGGATTTAATATTTCCTACTTAATTAGAGATCTCATGGCATGCGTAGCGTTACTGTCGTCTCATCGCTGGATCATACACACAGCGTGTTTAGCAGCCAGGACTTTTATATGGAAATTTAGCCTGGTTCGTTGGCCTTTGGTGACATTCACTTCACTATCTCAAACTGCTGAGTCACCGACTGCCAATTCAGTGCTATTTCATTTTCCAGCCACAGTAGATAATTAACTTGACTTGAAATCCATCTTGCCGTTCTTCTCTTTCTTCTTCTTATCATTCTTTTCCTATTTTTTCCTCTTATATCTTTTAGGCTACATAAAAAAAACACCATGTTTTGTCCTCACACGCCTCCCACTCATACTAAAATTTCAGAATCATGGTGAGTTCCTACGTGCTATTTTAGGACTCCATTATCACACAATGCAATCGCCATGGGGAGGCATGAACATTTTGGATGTTGGTCAGATGAGCACTTCCTGATAAAGTAGATGTTTTCTGACAGTGCTGACTGACAAAGTTCTAGCTGGTGAGTGAAAACATGACGAAATTCTCAAAAGTCTTTTGTTAACAAAATGTATTATTAGACAATTACATATTTTATTTACTCTGCATCTTCATGGCTGCTGCCACCCAATCAGAACATTCTTTTTGAGTGAATAAACAAATAAGCTATTTCTAATAAAATTCAGAATAAATATACATACAGCATATATACATATATTACTGATTGTTTGCTTTACTTTGCCTCTTTGTCCCATAGAAACTAATTTTATACTCCGTTAAATAATCTTCCTGTTATTTTAGTCGTGCCCAATTTGCGTTTGCCCCCTCCATCACACAATCCTTCCAACACTGGGAGGGTGAGGGTTGGCGTATGCTTCCTCCGAGTCACACGATGTGCCTCTCATCACAGACATTATCAGTTTAATCCAGCTGTTCAATCCTTCATCCCTACGTCTTGTAATTAAATCAATCTGAATTTATTCCTCCTTCATTTTTCTACGTTGCAGCTGCCAAATACCAAAAGATTCAACTGTTGACCCAAAGCTCAGTATTATTTCATATTGATCTCAGTACAATGATACATCTTTCATACTGATTTCTATTGATTCTAAACCTGCTTTCCTTTCTTTCATCCCTACGCCTTCCCATTGAAACCCAGTTCTTTAAATTTTGAGCTACATCCACCAGATTTTAAAGAGGGATTCAAGTGCTGACCCAGAGCGCATGAACACACTTCATAGTGAGAGCACTCATCTATCTAACCCTGCCATCCTCACTTTCATCTCTTCATCATCTCAAAGAAAGCCAATGGTTTCAGACTAAAACCAATAAATCTTGTAGAAACCAGCATTTGATGTCTGATTTCATACTGATAGTGTAATGATAGCGTAATGATAGTAGAACTCCTTGATTTCTTATATCAGCTAGTTGCTGTTTCCTTAGTTTTTACGTAATTGTCTTTAATAAGCTGAGTTTAAATTTGTTTGCAGGCATTGCTTTTGAGTTGCCTCTGAACTTTATGGTGAAGAATCACCAATTAAACTGGGACTTGAACAGGATGTTTTTTGTTTTTTTTTCTGCAGTTATCTGCTGCTTCTACCTGTTTTCTTGCCAAGCCATTTGGCCAGGCACAAGATTGCAGTGTGATTGACAAGCACAACACAAAAATGCTATTTATTGCATCTTTAAGGTCTTCCTCAAGGACGCACATGGTCATGCCCTCTCTTCACAGAAATGATCACAGAAGAAATACACCAAAAAAAGCTTTAGCTGGAGTGTTTACTTTTATGCGCTCGGGAAGAGTGCTCCTTACCCTTCTCCTGAAAGGACCACCTACTGTTAAGCTGTTCATTGCTAATAGAGATTTTTCCTTGGAGGTATTTCCTTGTCATAACAATTGCTGTTAGCAAATAATGTAACGCGGTGCTCTAAATGTACCATATTCAATCCGGCAAAATCTATTCAGGCCCATCGCATGCTCATCTCATGGGCCTTGGAAATGTGGCAGATCGTCATGATGCTAATGGAAATGAAGGAGTGCTGAATAGCTGGACACTGGAGTTCTATGGAGCTGTCAGACCTTATCCAGAAATTATTAGTCAAGTCATTCAAGCGCAAAGGAGCGTTTTTCAGGCTTCAGTCATCAGCGTAATGCACTGGGACTAATACATGCCTACTACCGACTAGAACAGCATGAGTCATGCCGTCACAAGCTTTGAAGAGTAGGAAATAAGCTACATGTCACATGGGCATAGTGTAGCCATCTTTAGCTGCATTTTCTGACATGCTGTTCAATCATACACTGCCTGGCCACTTTCTTAGGTGCCTTGTGTCTACACTTTGGCTCATAAGAGCACAAGAGCAAAATCTACCATGATGTGAATGCAACATGCGCTCAGAATGCGTCTGAATATTAATGTTAGATTTACTGAATCTAATGCTAGATTTACTAGGACTACAGCTTATCTGACAAACAGCACAGAGCCCTGCCCTCTAACTACAAGGTTGTAAAATGCACTGTGAAATAAGTGCCCTAAGAGTCATTAAGACAAAACTGAAAACTAAATGACACATATCATTAAAAACTGGATTGGATTGCTAAACTGAAATGCTTTTTAAAATGAGGCAGTATGTAAGGCAACCTATCAGAAGAGTAATCATTTTCATATGAGTCCTACAGGTGCAAAACATAAATGCATATTGCTTTTTAATGGTAAATATTCTTTCAGCACATACAATGTCGGAAAAAATAAGAGACCACTGCAAAAATGTTCAGTTTCTCTGGTTTTATCTTTCATAGGTGCGAGTATTGAACAGCTTTGCCTTAGTTTTTAAGAACAGCTGACAATATTTCCTCATTTCCAAATAAAAATATTGCTCTTTAAAGCGTAAATCCAAAGGAAATGTCAATACGTCAAAATAAGAGAAATGATGCAGCGTTTACAGAACTTGAATAATTCAAAGAAAACAAATCTCTTGTTCACTCGTAAACAAAATGGCAGGAATTACCTTCGACGTACTTTTAGTAATGTTTTGCCGTCCAACTGGTCACATTGCAAGAGGAGAGTGTTGATTACAGCAGTGTTTTTTTTTTTATACTTTTATATCTTAAAAAAGATCCAGGTGATCAGTAATCAGTCCCTCATAAAGCAGAATGAGGTGCTTGTGTAGGAATTGAACAGCCACAGGTATGGAATGGTACTCATACTCATAGAGCTGCTGATTTAAAAACAAATTGCAGTGGTCTTTTTTCTGGAGCTGTATATATTTTTGTTCCTCCATCTAGGCATTCTGTCTGCTGCCATTGTTTACACCTTCTTGTAAAAACTCTGTAAGTTTCTAAAACTTTAGTAAATTGAGAAAAATGTGTGATCAGCGCACCTATCATTTCACCTACTTTGTGCATTTCGGCTCCTGCCAGGTTTACAATGTAAATGGCTTTCTTAAAATTAAAACCAATATTCCTCGTCACTAAAACAGTAAAGTGTACTAAAACCTGAATTCAGCCAAGGACAGCAATTAAACCTGGACAGTGGTAAATCTTTGAAAACATAAACTCGACCAGGCCCGCAACCCCCATATGCACAGTACTTCAGCTAGCATAAATCCAGCCCGCCCACCTGGCCTGATACTACAGATGGGACTGCTGATATCCTATTATCCCTGAGAAAAGATATATCTAAAACAATAAGAATGAAGAACTGGAGAATCCAGTAGCTGAAGACTTTAATCCCCTGAAAAGTGAACTGCAAGCCATAAGATCAGAAGTCACTAATAATACGGTAGCAGTTTGATCTGAAATCATATGAAGGCCGACTTTAAGGACATGATGGAAGGACTGTTGGTATGGTCACACAAAGTGGCTTCTCTACAAACTGCTATAACCTGCTTTTAAAGCCAAATTGAATAGCTTAAAGGAAAGAATGAAGACTTGCAGGGCAAAATGAGACAGGGAATGTAAGGATAGTTGGCATCAACGAACAACCAGAAGCACTGCAGATGAAATGAGACAGAAAAATCGATTGATCACACTAAACTAAGGGACAGACTGAGGGTTCTCATTGTCAAAATACACGATAATAGGAGCCCTGTAGAGATCCTGAGAAGATCCTGATTTTATTCGGCCACAACAGGAGGCAGACAGCCATGTTCACCAAAGCCAGAGCTGCATTCACATCTGTGAAAAAGTTACACAGGTGACAAGGAGCTCACTAAGGTTTACTCTTCCCTGCCAGACTGCAGATCTCACACAAAATGAGGACTAGGAGTTTCTATATTCCATAAATATGTACCGAAGAAGGTCATCCCTAAGACAGAGGAGTAACAGAACAAACTTTTCCTGTCGGCATTAAAAGCAACAATAAGCACATATACACAAAAAATAGACTCTGCCCCTGTTTTTAATGTTAATGTGTGCCAGATATAAAGAAGACCTCTGTCATTGAATGCCTTACAGACTTTTACCAATAATTGCCTCATTATTGAACCCATAATTGGATGCCTTAAGATAACAGGTATTGTAATCCAGAGTAATTCTTTTGAGCAGTTACTACATTTTTTATATGCCGTGTTTTCTGAAGATGAGAACATATAGGACAGTTGTTTTTCTGATTTTGTGTAATCTAGCGCCCTTAATCATGCCACAAAATATACTTGTAACTTTACGTTTCTATTAGCAATTCGTTGAAACAGAAATAATAAACTGTGATTCATGAGATCTTCATCAGCATATAAAGAGAGAGAAACTTGTAAACCAACTAAAAATTGAATACTGTTGTCAGAAAATGTTCCTACTGGAAACTCTTCTGATGGCAAACATGATGCACTTATGCAGGCAAAGTTATTCTTCACACCAGATTGACTGGGAAAGAGGTGAATACATCCCCTTTTTACATAGACAAAGGAATTTCACACCAACAATGATATATAAAGCAAGTGAGGGGAGGTATATCTTGGTAAACAGGTCAATTGATGGTATTTTCTTTTATAATATTCACTGAATTAGTGCAAGCTTACATGTATCAGAACAGTCTTCAAGATTACAACATAGATTTAGATTTCTATTATTGCAAGAGGATTTAAAATGTTCATTGTCACAGTGCATTGGTAGACAACCTACTTTAAAAGCCCTCCTCCCTAAAATGAATACAATTCTTAAACTGTCTATTGAATTGGTTCTTGAGAATGTCTGGACAGCTACATTCCCACGAAACAGGGACTTTACATACTATTCATATAGACATGCATCCTCTTCTACTTTTTCAGCCCTAAGTCAAAGATGTATGGACTAGCAGACATGAAAATACTACCCACTGCTACCTCTGATCATTCACCTAATCACACTAATTTGGAATACAGGTCATAGGCCAGCCTCTAAATAATGGACACTTTCTCTCCTTAATTAAAAAGAATTTACCATCACGGCAGAGCTTTATATCTAGATACGCTATTGGACAGAAGTATTGGGGCTGGGCCTCTTACTTCCAGTTAAGGTAATCTTAATGATTCTGTATACCAAGATATTTTGAACAACGCCATGCTTCTAACTTTGTGGACACAGTTTGGGGAAGAACCTTTTCTATTCCAGCATGATTGTGTCCCAGTGCACAAAGCGAGCTCCATAAAGACATGACTGGAGGAGTTCAGTGTGGAGGAACTTGACTGGCCCTTCCAAAAAGAGTGGAAGTTGTTATAGCAGTAAAAATGGGAACCGACTCCATATTAACGTCTATGTATTTGAATGCAGTGTCATTAAAGTCCCCGTAATGGTCTGGCATTTCATTACTTTGTCCATATAGTGTACTTAAATCTCATCAGAAATATTCCTGCTTATATTGTGATACATCAGGGGTCGCATCATTTCACTCAAATTTGCTCAGAAATTACGGCAGACTGTGGGAATTGGAGGATAAAACGGGAGACTTAGAAAAAAACAGCATAAACAAATCAGCTCACCTAGTCTTATTAAAACTCTTCATGCAACCCGTGGAGTACTCAGCATCTTGGTATCAGAGAACACTGAGGGAAGCCTAAGGTTCACTTACCAGCTATATCATGGAAATGGAAATGGAGCAGGTAGATAACTGACATTTTAAAAACAGCAGTCATCTAAATGCATGGAATAAAATCCAAGAGCTCCAAATTACGCAACATCCAGATAGCAGAATTGTACACATCTATTGCAAATCCTTATACAACTCGGACATTTGCTCTGAGGATGCACAGCTTTCCGTCTTTCAAAATAAAATTGTCAAAATGACCGGGATCAGGGCTAAAGAATTCTTTGAACCTATAGAGAAATGGGAAATGTAGCAGGTGATCTCCACTCTGATAAATATTAAGTTCATGACCAGGTAGATTTATTCATGAAAGACATGTTGTCTGCCCTGTGGATAAAAGCAAAGCCACATGCATTCGATTAAAAGGTTGGCCCCATCCTGCGCAGAAGCAGCCGCAGTGGTAATACATAAAAAGGGTAAAGACAGCATTGGATGCCGATCCCATAGACCAATATCACAATTAAATGAAGACTTTCACATTTGAACAGCAATTTTGGCTGGACGTAAGATTATCCCTCAAATTATCCATTCTGATCCAAATGGTTTTATTTCTGGAAGACACTATGGCGATAATATCAGATGATTACTTCACATAATGTCCCATCAAAGGGATAAGGAAACAAAGCACTGATCATATTGTTCGATGCCCAAAAGGCCTTTGATTGTGTCACATGGCAATACTTATTTCAAGCGCTAAAACGGTACAAAATGTGCCCTAACACTTTATTCAGACCCACAAGCTGCTGTCAAAGTTAATAGGTATAGATCAGAGAGATTTACATGAGAATGGGAATGTGGAGAGGGCTGCTCTCTTTCGCCCCTCTTGTTTGCCATTAGTATTGAACCAGTACCACAACTCATTAAAGATGATAATAACATAAAAGCATTTGACATAAATAAAGAACAACAATCCTTTTATGGAGAAAATGTCCTACTGTGTTGGACAGAATCAGCAACAGCGATACCATAGTTAAAGAAACGTAGTCCTCAGTATGGATATTATTCAGGAGACAAAATTGTGGGAAAAAACAGAAGTTGGAAAAATACGACAAATTATAAACCTGTTTGGTCAAAGTATACATAAATATTGAAATATAAATATAATATATTATAAACCTACACAAAACCTCTATGACACCAACTATGAGAAAATAACTGCATGCATTTGTAAAGATTTGGACAAATGGTTCATTCTCACTCTGTCTCTGCTTGGCCATATCGAAAGCATCCATCCATCCATCCATCCATTTTCTACCCCTTTGTCCCGCACTCGGGGTCGGAGGGATGGGGGGTTGGGGGTTATGGGGTGCTGGTGCCTATCCCAGCTGCTGTGGGCGAAGGTGGGGTACACCCTGGACTGTCGAAAGCATACATTATAAATTTAAATTGATTTTTGTCAGTTGAGTTTATATGGCAAAGCCTCAGCATTTAAACATTTGAACAGATGAAGTGAATAGCATGGTTTGTTGCAACGGCACCTGTCAAGGGGTGGGATATATTAGGCAGCAAGTAAAAAGTCAGGTTTTTAAGCAAAAAAAAACATTGACAAGTGTGAGAATCTTAGTGACAGTAACATGGGCCAAATTGTGATGCTAGATAACTGGGTCAGAACATTTCCAGGATTTACAGGATATAAATAGGACGATTCCAACTTAATATAATGTAATACAATGAATGCTGGGCAACAATTAAATGTTTAAAATTGGTTTTACGCAAAATGAAATAATTCATTCGAAAGTAGTGTGTGGCGCACTTTTATTTTTAAAGAATAAAAAAAAAAACTGCAATAACATTTGGTTTGCAAACACTTCAAACAAATAAGGAGCTTTTTTAACAGCAGTGTTCCCTTTAACACAGTTACACGGCTGCAGTTCAAATATTTCTAAACCTTAAACATGTAATCAAGTCAATTATAAAAACAAAGCTATTTGCTTCTGCCAGGTCATTCATGTTTGATCTAGTTCATTATAGAGAAACAGGTTCCCCTCAGAGTCCAGAGCATGTGGAGTAGAACCATTGTAATAGCTGCAAAGAGGGACCAACTCCATATGAAAGTCTATGTATTTAAATGCAGTGTCATTAAAGTCCCTGTTGTTGTAATGGTCAGGCGTAACAATACTTTTGTCCATATAATATGGACAAACTTTCAAAATAAAAGGATTTTATAAAAAACTGCATTAATGTGCAATAAATAATTGTTGGCGTTTAGTAAATAATGTGTTAATGCGATAGTAACATGTTAACATATCCAGCCCTAAATACAATATATGATATAATCTTTTTGTACTGATTTAACTTCCTCCAATAACTCTGAATACTGGATAAGCGGATGTTCCATGTCTGTAGCGCCATGAAGTTGAACGCATGTGCAGTTTGTGGAATCGATGTATCTTCTGCTCAATACATAATGCCTGTGAACCCATGATATATTTTTGACAGTAGAGTCACTGATGTCAATTGGTATTCACAACCATAAAATTACACTTCGTATTCACTGCAAAAACTCCTGATCTAACCAAGACTTGCAATCTTATTTTTAGCCTAAAAATCTTCTTTATCTTATTTTGAGAATAATAT
>JBBPCY010000150.1:8008266-8037718 GCA_037974405.1 Brachyalestes nurse | reverse complement strand
CTCTTATATAGTATATTATTCTCAAAACAAGATCAAGAAGACTTTTTAGGCTAGAAATAAGATTCCAAGTCTTGGTTCGATCAGGAGTTTTTGCAGTGTTTGTAATCTTTTAAAGTATTACAAGTATTACAAATCGTATTCTGACAGATACACACTACATATTTTATATATGGTTTAACTTGTACAAGAGTTTACACAATTTTCATTCTATTTACACAATGTTCATTCTATAGACTCATATGCACAAAAGTTTACTTATGCTTTTTCGACAGTGGCCTTACTCCATTTTTCTGCTGGGTAATGTGTCCTGCCACACTACAAAAATTGTTGAGGAATGGTTTGGGGAACAAGATGTTGACCTGGCCTCCAAATTCCCCAGATCTCAATTCGATCAAACATCTGTGGGATGTGCTGGACAAACATTCTTATCAATGGACCCCCCACCTCTCAACTTGCAGGATTTAAAGGATCTGTTGCTAACATCTTGGTGCAGATACCACAGCAGGCATTCAGAGGTCTTGTAGATTCCGCATCGATGTGTCCGAGCTGTTTTGGTGGCTCAGAGGGGCATCTACACAATATTAGTCAGGTGTTTTTAAAGTTATAAGTGATTGGTGTCGGCTTAAAACATTACAGCAACTTGAGCCAAATGGGTATTTAAACTTCCAAGCTTAAGATATTACTTCTGGGCTGAAGAGATGATCTGACTAGAACATATACACAAGATTAATACCGAAAAAGTATGTGCCCAGAGCCTCTGATCATTCTGCCATTTTGGGTACTAACAAAGATTGGATATATGAAGACCTTTATGCAAAATGGCCAGAACATGGCTTAACTAAATTGCATTAGATACTGAACAATTTAAGACATTGAACATTAAAAAAAAAAGAATTCAATCTCCCTAGAGCAGGCAAGGTAGCTAAGACATTTCCTGACTACAGACAAAGAATGAGCAAAACTCATAATACCTGCCCTAATAGAAAAGTATCTCATTGAATTACAAATGAGAAATGGAGCTGTAAACTGTATCAGCTACCTGGATATAACACAGGACACCTGAAAAGAAATATGCACAGAAACATACAAATACAAATACAAGTACACAGAGGGAATTCATGGAAAGTAATCAG
The DNA here is from genome assembly GCA_037974405.1 of Brachyalestes nurse. Lineage (NCBI taxonomy): Eukaryota > Metazoa > Chordata > Actinopteri > Characiformes > Alestidae > Brachyalestes > Brachyalestes nurse. The sequence continues at coordinate 8,036,585 of JBBPCY010000150.1, read as the reverse complement.
TAGGTATCTAAACACCAGATAGTGTCGAACATGACATGATTCTAACGCACTGGTTCATGTTGGAAAAACTGGAAACCCTACTCACATATTTTGGATACGCTCTAAGTCACATGTCATTTGGAATTCGTATTGTTTTCTTTACAGTTCATGTGCATTAGATATTCAGTGTTTAAAGTGTACCTGAACTCCCTAAAGGACAGCAGTAGAAGACATAAAAGGGAAACAAATAAAGAAAGGGAAGCCTTTAGGGAGACTGATATGTTTGTTTCTGGTGAATGCTAATAATTACCCATGTTCCAGCTAATATAGGCCCAATGAAGTCTGAGTTACAGCGTTCTTTTGAAGATTGGTTGCCAGGCCATATTAAAAATGACTGTATTTGGATTGTGCATGCATCATTATAAAATGCCACGAGCACGCAAGTGCCCACACGTGAAGTGTATTCGGGCGTAAAGCTTGAGACAAAGACAGCTCTACAAATATGAAGAGGTTGATCACAGTAAAGGCAAATATACAAGCGCTGCTATTTCAGTGCTGTGTCATCCTGTCTGAGTTCTGAACTGTCAATCAGTTCGTTTTCTGAGTGCGTATGGCCATCTCTCTGACAGCATTAAGAACAGTGCGGTTACTCCCCCGTTTTACTTTTGAGTAGAATAATGATTGACTCCCCTAGAGACACGAGATGAAAGTTCTTTCATTCACGCTTGGGAGTTAGAAGGCCAGTGACAAACTTCAATTACAAGAGCCTGTCAAAAAAAAAAAAAAAATTTTTTTTTTTTGTTCCCGCTCACTTTTTACTTGTCTTTCATTTCATTTGGATGACCTCCAAACAGAGCTCGCCTTTCGTGAGCGAGACAGATTCCCGCGGCATGATTAACAGCTGCTCACCTTCTCCCGAACCGCCGTCCTTCCGTAAGCACTCGGCTAATTTGGCCGACCTCGGCCCGAAGGTGCTTTCGAAATTTCGGTCTCCTTTTTTTCCTCCGACGCTTCTCTCTGTATTACCGCAGTACTGTATACTGTGTTCCAGGTACGACAGCACCAGCCTTGTTGAACAGCACCTCCAACCAACTCTATCTTCACTTCCACACCGATATCAGTGTTGTCGCCGCCGGATTTCACCTTGAGTACAAAAGTGAGTACAAAGGTGCAGGAAGCTTTGCTTTTACTGTGTTAACAGTTCACACATGAACACACACACACACACATGAACACACACACACACACACACACACACACACACACACACACACACACACACCTGTGGGAGAAGGCACATTTGTCATCTCCTAACTTTCCCCCTCACATACAGATACACACGCCCACACATACATAGATGCTTCTCAGTACATCGCAGAACTTTCACAGTCCAGCATCATTTTAAGTGGAATTGAAAGCAATTTAAACGTTTTTTTGAGGAATTCAACAGATTTTCTAGAATTTCAGTTTAATTCACACATTGAGACAAACAATACAAATAATGACTAAAGGGATCTTCACTTCATTTTGGGTTCCCTGAGGAATATTCCCTGAGTAGATTCTGGTCCTTTAGGCAGCCTTTTCTGAAAATGAGATGTGAAGTTTAAAAAGGTAAAGGTTTAAGCAACTTCCACACAGAGGTGTAGTGAAAAAAGGTAAATGAGATTATATGAAAGTTCTTTGTACCTAAAAGATTCTTTACACTCATGCATCTCATTTAGTAACATGCTTCTTTAGAAACCTTTTATATATAATTTCTTTACAAAGAAATGAAAGAGAACAACAGAAAAAATAGAAAATGGAAACAGTGGAATGCTAAAAAAAAAGGTGAAAGTATTACCATTAATTATAATGGCAGTAAAAGTTCCAAAAAGTAGAAAAAGCTCAAAAAAAGTACGGGTTGTAAACCTTGGCCCTGGATCGGAGTTGGAGTCAGGGGCAAACAGACAACCCTCTCTGGAAATCCACTCTGGAGTTTCGCACAAGCCCTTAATTAGAGGATCAGGATCACCTGAGTTTTAGACCAGGGGGTATATATAGATCAAAGAGACAATCCTTGTGACCCTGTTCTGGATTTTGGATTTCTCTTTTGCCTTGCGGACTTGTTCTTGGATTTACTCGGTTTTGAAGTCTTTGCTACGTTTTGGATTTTGCTTCTTGCCTTTTCAACCTTTGGTATTTAGTAAACCTCAGTTCCTTATACTCTGCGATTGGGTTCATACCTGTGAACATTACACTTGCTAAAATGGAGATATATTTTACTTCCAAAACTGCATAGTGCTATTTCCCTGTAATATATGCTGAGATTAAAGCAAAGAAGAGTTGATTTAATGCTTGTGTTTAATTTATGAAATTGTTCACAATGCTGTGTCTTGCATTCTCCTTTTTGTGTATTTTGTATTGTATTTTCACTAAACAGCAGCTCTGTATCCCACAGCATTTTTAAACCTGGCCTAGAAGCTTCTTAAATGCCTGTGACATTCTTTAAGAGTGCAGCATGATCGAAGTTTTTTCCCTTTAATTTCTCCTTTGTATTCTGAAATGGGGTCCTGGCCCGTGGCCTGAACTCCGATAGCATCGGAGCCTTCTGAGTCTCCATAAATGCCTCTGAGTGTGCATGTGGCATACGGCCTTTTGTCCACTTGGCCCTGATATACGCCACCTCTCCTAATTCACTTCCCCCAGCTGCCCATTTGTCTATTTCTATCCCAAGTCCACTCACCTGGACAGCCCAATTTGTCTGCCTCTCCACCTGCATCCATTTAGAAAGCTGGTCAGTGGCTAGTGGCTAAAGCAGCGTAGTACAGAGTGATGCCCCCCATCCAAAAGGCATTAAGCACTTCCCTTATCTTAATGCCTGCCATTGTGCCTATCACATCGCTCCGAAAATACCGCAGGAATCTTTCACTCCTCCGCCTCGCTGCTCTAAATCACCATAAATAAGTGAACTCTAAAGGCAACCCTGAGTTATGGCGCACTCTGTCGAGAGAGAGAGAGTCCAATTAGGCTCTCTGAACTGGTGGTGTAATGGCCCATGCTGGCGCAATAATAACAATCAGCTCGGCTGAGATAGCGACTCGGTTGAGCATCGAACACAGGAGAAAATGTCAAGTCTGAATTACTGACCACAGCGTCCATTATGATTCCCAAATATAACCACTGTTAGCCCAGAAGGAGTTTGTATTTTCACACACAGATTGCTCATGTGAGCACTTTTAAATGACAGTACAAACACTTGAGAAGTGGGGACTTTGGATCAGGAATGCAAACTGATCACCTTTTGGGGGGAAAAAATCATTACTTTGGATCCAAAACAGGTCATTTGTGTTTTTTGCAGATCTGTTTTTTTTTAATTGGATGAGGGGGGGTGTAATCTGTCAGACAGAGTTACAGGGAATGAAATGAGATCCTTGATTTAGGAGGTCTGTCCGAAAGAAAAAAGGCTCCTGGCTTCTCTGAGCTTGGCACATGCAATGCATCTAAGGAGAGTGAAGAGTGAAGAGGGCCATCACTGGGAGGTCAGTTTTTAATGTAGATCCATTTTAGTTAAGTGTCTACGCAGCTGTCTCATGAATTAGTCTAGTGTTCCATAATAGTCTATTGTGATCATGATCGTATTAGCCTTGCTAATATTACCTTAGCATAAAGAAACTGGACCCATCAGGGGCTTATGTCAAAGTGTAATAGGCACATTGACCGAGGAGCTCTATTCTAGAACCGCTGGAAGATTAAAGGCGTCCCTGTGTGACATGGTAAAGTTGGTTTTAGATTGGGATGTGCAGTTTTCCCTGTAGACATGGCATTATCAATTGCAAGGGAGATACCGAATCTACTATAACACAACATAATGGCTGAAATGGTCGATATTTGTTTCCCTGCAGTGTGTAATCTACACTCGGTAACCAGTCATCACTGCAGTCACTGTGTTCCATAAGGGACCATCAAAGTGCAGTGAAAGAAAAGGGTTTAAGCATTTCTGGTTGGTGATTCTGCCATACTGTCCTTCAGCTGCTGGTTGTAGTGACACGGGGCAGGCTTCACTTTTTTAAAAGTGAAAGGAAACCTCTACAGCCATGCCACAACCACATCAACAAATGACAACATCCACAGTCAAGTCCAAACAGTTATAAGACCAGACAAATGGGAGATGTTGCAACTTTGTCGCCTTTTTCACCCTTTTTGCATCCTTGCTAGATTGAATTTAAGATCTTTCGACCTACGTAAATGCTTCTGCTAAAATGCAGAAAATGGGTTTCTAGGACAAATATAAAATGTAAGTTCATGTCTGTATATGTACAAAAAGTTTTCATTTTAAAATAGATTTTTAAAAACCTCCCGTTTAGTAGTTCTCAACATTACTGTTGGACAAATCCTGTTGACAAAGCATTACAGGTGACATTCCGCTGCATCGAGAGGCTTCATTTGTAGAGTTTCCAGTACACAGTTTGATTGTAAATGGGGAAAATAGTAAAAATAAGGAAAACCTATCTGTGAGTAAGCGTATCCAAACTACTGACTACAGACTTCCCTCTCTCCAGCCACCTCCACCAGGTCCTCTGGGGGGACACTGAGGCTTTTTCAGGCCAGCCGAGAAGTATAATCCCTCCCAGTGTGTCCTGGGTCTGCCACAGGGCCTCATCCTGGTGGGACATGCCTGGAAAACCTCTACCGGGAGGTGGCATTCTCACAATGTCCCCGAAACACCTCAGCTGGCTCCTTTCAACATGCAGGAGCAGCATCTCTACTCGGAGTCCCTCCCGAATATCAGACCTTCTCAGACTATCTCTGAGGGAGAGCTGAGCCGCCCTGTGGAGAAAACGTATTATGACCACTTAAAACCGCAGTCTCATTCTGTCAGTCACTGTCCACAGCTCGTGACCTTAGGTGAGCATGGGGACGTACAAGGACCAGTACTTTGAGAGCTTTGCCTTTTGGATTAGCTCTCTCTTTGCCACAACAGACCGATTAACCATGCGCAGAACTGCAGGCGCCCCACTCCAACTAACTTGGATGAAATTGGCAACTTTTAAATTTTCAAACAACTAGTCGGTGAAGTCTCTGAAAAGCTGGTCAGATTAGAGTGTGTGTGTACCATTTTTTTTTTTGAGCTTGTGAACAGCTCTGTGCTGACGATACTGAAAGAAACTACTGTTTTAAAAGCACACTATTGCCGCAGCACCACAGGGTCACAACTGAAACGCATGCGGCAGTGAAAGCCTCCTCTGTTACTCCATTCACCGACAGCATCACTATGGTATTGTCCCAGCTTAGAATTTGATATAATACAGAATTCCCTCTCTCAGCTCAGCCTGTTTAAAGGAGACAGTTGAAGGGCATGTCTGGGTATCTGAATCAACCTGTTAATATGGGAATCTACTTCATATACGTTCAGGTAGAACTGGACGAACATTAGAGGCTTTTTCTGCATTATGACAATGTACTGACACCTCTCTTTCCCTCTCTGTGTTGTGTGTTGTTCTTCCAGCTGTGGGTTTGACCACCTGCCCGGAGCCCGTGGTGCCAGCCAATGGAATAAAGAGTGGCGATCGGTACATGGTGAATGAGGTGGTGTCATTCAGCTGTGAGCCGGGATACATCCTGCAGGTAAGCCACCGATCACACACCTACACACACACACGCACACACATACGCACATGCACACACACACACACACATACTCTTGCATACTGTACAAACATCTTGCAAATATGCATAATGTTTTAAATGATTTGACTATAGAGTAACTGTATATGGGAAGAATACAGGAAGTCCAGTTCTTGCCACCACCATGTTCAGTTTCGCCACCTGCACACCTAATTTAACTCTATCCTTTTTTCTTTTTTTTTACTTCTGCCCTTCTGTTGTTAAAATGTGAACCAGATTGTTTTACAGTGGTTTGATGTCAAATGGTGAATTGCAGAATAAGTCACTGGCTTGTGGTGACTGAACCAGAGACTATCTACAGCACAAATATAACCATTTTTTACTATGTCGGTAATGGTAATATAGTGGGGAAATACTGTTTTACTTGTTTTACGATGCCCTGCATGTACCTCTCTGCCATAATCAGACTTAAAAAATACATTTAAGGCCAAAGCCTTATATCAAAGCTATTGTACAACAAAGTGTCAGACGCTCATTTCATGTAATAACTCTCTGTGATGTAGCTTTCATAAGCATTAAACACGTCATGTTCCCATCACCACCACTTTGCACAATTCTGACTTTTTCAGTTCTTCCATATTAACATATAAAAACTAATGTCATAACTACATGGTTTTTAATTGGTAATATTCCTCTTTTATGAAATAGCCATTGACCTATCCAAGTATTGGGCAATAACTACAAATAACGGATTGCACTTATGAAAAGACAATCACTATCTGTCTTTATCTTCTTTTAGGGCCATTCTCACATAACGTGCATGCCAGGGACTGTAAGACGCTGGAACTATCCGCCTCCTCTGTGTATTGGTAAGACCCTTGATCATTCCGTTCAGTTCAGTGCCTCTTTATTTACACTATAACACTTCAGCAGAAGAAAAAGCTTACTCATTAGACAACATGAATGGTACATGGAATAATAATAAAAAGTGCAGGGCGGAGCAGAATAGACACAATAAAAATAAGTCAGTCACAGCACAAATGGTGCCAGACAGCATATGCCTTGCAGAAGGCTGACAGTGCAATAAACACACGCATGCCTGTATGGCACATCATAACTCAGCAGCTATGATGAAAAAATATTAGCCCATGCATGACGTTTTTGCTCGTGCTGCCAACGTGAAAAATTCATGGCGAGAAACTTGACAACGGTCCTTTTCATGTGTTTGTATGAATCAGCCAAGTGTGGAGGGACTCTTCACGACATGAGTAATGTGATCCTGAGCCCGGGCTTCCCGGGCAACTACCCTGGCAACCTGGACTGCACCTGGAGGATCCTCCTGCCCATCGGATACGGTGAGCCTGCTGAGAGCAAATGAGCCACCGCCGCGAGTAGATTGGCTGCAGGGCCACAAACACACTCTCCTCAGGGATACCGACTTATCTTTCACACATCGCTTCACTAGAGCTGGATTAGTAACTGCCAAGGTTGAGGGCGAATCACATTGCGATTCGCGCCGTGCCATTCAGCCCACTAAAAATCAATTGGCCTGACATTCAGTAAGCAGATTTGTTTTCAAAAAATTAATGCACTTCACCTCATGAACGTATCGGCGGACTTGAGGCTGAATTGACAGAATCGACCTGAATTAATGGGTTTTTTTTGTGCTTTATCCATTAATATCAAACCATATATGCTGCTGTGATTCTGTAAATTTGTAAGTGCTGTCTTATAGGGACAGCATTGTAAGAGAATAGCTATAGAACAACGTTACGGTGTCAGAGTGCCGGTACCTTCTCTTCTCTTTCAGTATCACTCTGCCTCTGCCGGTAACCCAACAATGACAACCAGCTGCTAAAAACAGCCACAACAAACTTCATTAGAAATAACAGGCCTGCCATAAAGAATTACAAGGAATAACGTCTTGGCCTAACAGTAAGAGACACAAACAAGCGACAAACCAGATCGCCACTGCTGTAATCACGCAATCACTGAAGCAGCCTACACTAGATGCATCTTATCGCGCTGGTGGTCCACCGTTAAAAAGACTTTAGGAAAACCAGCTGCCCTCCATCAAAAGATGGTTAAACAGATAAAGAGGGAATGAGTGCATGAGATGGAAAAAAGTGAGCTGGATGAGCCTTCCTGTACTAAAAAGACACTGAAATCTGAAGTCTGTAGAGAAATTGCTAGACTGCTGAAAGTTTCTGTTACTGTTTCAGTTTCAGTTAACGTTTTTATGTTGTTGAGAGCTAGCGATATTGCATTGACGTGTTACCCAAATCTATACCTAGTTCTGACGAGCTTTTATCTGATAAGTTCATAGAATTTTGATTTGATAAGAAGACTTGATAAGTTGTGCTGTTGCCTCACATCTCCAAGATTGAGGGTTTGAATCCAGGTCCTGGAGTTTGCATGTTCTTCTTGTGGTGGTGTGCGTTTCCTCCGGGGTCTCTGGTTTCTCCTTTCTCCAAAGACATGCGCGTCAGGTGAATTGTTGATTCTAAATTGACCATAGATGTGAGTGTGTGAGTAAACTGGCCCCGTGGTAGACTCTGGGTACCCATGACCCTTGTTAGGATTAAGCTGTTACCAAAAATGAGTGAATTAATGCTTTCAGTGTAGTTTTGTTTGATGTTTTTATGATCTTAAATTTTTTTGCACAACTTAATTTAGTAGCATTTATATTCAGTAGTGTTTGATCAGAGTTCTTTCTCTTCAAACCAGTGCCAAGACTTCACACTGTGTGCACTCCCTCTTTTGTATTGTTGCATAGGTAATCTGCATTCATTAAGTGTATACGTTTCCAATGCATAAAACACTCTACTGCTGGGGGAAATAATCGTCTGAGAGACGGCCTCAGCGTTTAATAGAAGCAGACTGAAGACAAGCTGTTAGCCGAATGGCCGTGGCATTACACATCACCCTCAACCCCACCCATAGCTGAGCACTCCGCTGGGGTCAGATATAGGTAGAATGGCCTAAAACCACCCTCAAGTAAAATGATTGTTTCTTCCTTAAAGTAATAACTAAAGTAATGAAACACTGAAAACAACTTCAGTTGGAGAAAACAAATAAAATAAAACACTGAGAAAAGAGAAAACAACTCTGAGTGAACGCTTAAAAGCATTGGTGTCAAATAAGGTTCTTGGGAGAAGATCTATTTTTGTTTATTTTTTTCAGTTCTTTAAAGAACCATAAGATGTGTGAGAGTAAAGTTTAAAGAAGCTCCAGATTTTCCAGAGTTCTTCTGACTTGCACCTGAACAACTTTTCATGAGAGCCAACCCAGCCCACCCGACCCAGAAAAATATTCATTAATCAACGACCCTAACCTGACCTGTCGTGTTTTTGAGTGATGTTTATAAATTAGCTGGAACAGGGCTTTGTCTCTTCCTGACCCAGCCCATCTGAACCCACAAAATTTTCTAAGTTGACCCAAACCTGTCCGACCCACGGGTCAACCCATGCATTACCACCATCTACCAGAACAGGAACTGATGTTTGTTAAGCCATGTTCTATTTTGGGATACTTTTGGTCTAGATAAAATGCTGAGACTTAAAATGAGCATCGGCATCATGAGAATGGAAAAAAAAAGAGAATGGATAAAACTAAACCCAAAAAACAACTAAATGTAAATGACTGTCATAGTTTCCTCACTCCAACTGTGCTCATTTTCCTTGTTTCTTTGTTATGTCATCCTTGTGCTACCCCCTTGTCAGTGTTCCAATGGGTTTGTTGTCAGTATCCTGTCCTTAAAATCATTATTCCCAGCTGTTTCTTGTTCAGTGTCCCTGTTTACTCTGCTTCCCTGTTGTGCATCATTTGGTGTTGGCTTGAATTTGTCATTGTACCTTCCTGTTTATTTTTGTAGGTTTCTGTTTTCTTTTGTTGGCCTCAGTGTGTGTTGCTTTTGGTCTCAGTGTTAAGTGATTTGTTCCTGGTCATTTGGTTTCCCATATTTCTTGTGGATATCCTTATTGGTCTGCAATGTTACAGTTTAATAGAATTTGGTAAACATAAATAAGATAATATAACCCTTTATTAGTGAGCTTTGGCTGGGAATCGTACCGGTGTGGCAGGCGAAAATACTACCACTGAACCACCAATGCAAGCGTATCATATGTATCAACTGAAAATGATATGCTTAACCCTCTCATTTCATTTCATCATGTTTTATATGTGATGTTGGTCATTGTAAAATAGTAGTACATTTGATTGAGCATTTACAGTGTAAAGTGTAAAGGCCAAAACTATCATGAAACAATGTCTCAGGCATTAAATAAATGGTCCTTTTAACTATTTCAAGAAAAAGAAGATTTCTGTGAGTTAGCTTTTTTAGGCATAGCCACTATCACCATCCCCGCGAACAATTCTAACTCAAAACGTTTCTCTAAAATGGAGCATTTGACATGAATGACATTGTTTCTGTCTTAATGCTTTGACTGTGCAGAAACTGATGGGTTTCCCCATTACTGAGTATATGTAACTAAATATTGTGTATCTCCAATTTGTTCTCACGCTGAGCTCTGAGCCTTGTGGTAGTCAAGATCCGGTGTTCTTTTAAAAAAATGTTCACTCGTAGGTTTGCTGGAGTAATGATTTATCTTTGTGTGGCTGTAAATGAAAAGCATTCAGACCATTTTCCACTTTAGAGCGAACAAAGTCACTGATTGGCCTTTCCTCGTTAACTTGATCGAATTTACAGAGCAGGTCCATCCATCAGTAGCTTACCCTGATACATCTGTCTGAAAAATGGCGGTTTGGAAGTCGCGCATTTGAGGACTCATTCTTTAAATAAAGATTGCACTTGTCAACATCCTGGCCGTGGCTCTGATAAACTCGGAGCAGGCCTAGCGCCTCTTTTTCTGCTACATTACTCTCCACAGTTTGGCCTGGCAGCGACGGCTTGTTATGCTGTTTTATTTATCTCAACTTTCTAGATTATATGCAGTCAATTCAGCTCTCCAGCCTCATTGAGCCGGAGTCATTTGGTTGCATTTGCTTTCTGCAGCCTCGCCACTCAGACAAGAGCTGAACAAAAGAGCCATTCCAGATGTTAACAAGGCAATTGATTGTGATTGTAAGAAAAGTGTGTCGCACTCGCCAACACACTCCTTCGCTCTCCTGCGTAACTTAAAAGAAATCACATAATACATTGGGTTTGTGATGAAGAGCCAGGAAGAAGACTACAATTATCAGTATAGTGGTGTACATAAAATCACTATTTAATGTGATAACCTTCTTTTTGAAAGAAAAAAAAGCCTTTGGTCCAGCTAAACAGTCTTTATTCTTAGGCATGTTGTCAGAAGAGAGTAACTCTGTTCAACACCTGTCTAAGGCTTCACTAAAGACTACACCTTGACATTTGGCTTTTGTGTTTCTTTTGTTATTGAGCAGTCTGGAGTGTCACCTCAGATTATGTTACATGAGTGAATTGTTGAATAGTCGTACCGTTAACAGCGGCAGTGTGAGCGAGCAAAATAGGAGTTATGAAAGTGTTTTCTCTCATACTACGACTAATGGCCACTCCAAAATTGATATGGCCCAAATATGTCAAAAGTAATGTCACGTCTCTGTGGAAAAATGTTTTGTCTTTAGGAGGCTTAGTGGTCCAAATACGAATCTGTTTTGAAGAAGCTGCTAACTGTGAATGATGATGTTGGTGTTTCTCCTGGAGTGACATTTCATGGGGCTTTTTTTCCCACTTACTGTGTTTGACTGATATTCTGTGTTTCACTGTTTCATTTTCAAAAACAGGCTCACATATAGAATCATAAATTCAATAAATACTGAGAAACTAGATTCTCCTGTTGCATACAATGATACATGTTTTCTCAATGGGTTTGGATGGAAGTTTGATTTAAAACAAAGATGACTAACCCTGGTCTTGGAGATCTATCACTATTCTGCACAATTTAGCTCTTATCACTAATCTGACACCCCTGATCCAGATAATAAAGGCTTAAAACCCATCTGGATATTAGAGCCAGGATCTCAATTCTCCAAGGTGGTAGAAAGAAAGAGTAAAACAATAAACGGAGATCCAAAATAGATCAATGTGAAGTTTTTTTGGAAACTAGTTTAATAAAATGTTTAACAATTTTACATGCAGAATAGATTTAAAAAATGGTTTTATAATGATGCTTAAGGAGCAGATTCTGTTTTAAATATTTCCTGTCCTCAAGTTTTCGCTCTGATTCACAGTTCATAAGGAGGCAATTAATGAGCAAAAGAGGCTGTGCGAATTTTCCCCGCAGGTGTTAATGTGAGTGAGAAGTGGTTGGAGCTTTGCCCGTTAACAGCAGTTCAGCACACCGGCTGCCCTCAGTGTTTTTTAGCCACATCATGCTTTCTTGGCCAGGCTCTGTTCCAGCATGAAAAGAAAAATGCATTTGGGTATTTGCTTTAGTACATTCGCTTCTCATATATATTAGACATTCTAATGAGGCCTGTGTGACAAAATTACAGGGATAATTACCATCAGTAAAGAATCTTTGTGAAAGCATTTTTGTTTCATAAACTGATTTATGCCACTGTGCACTGCTATAAGTCTGATGTTAGAAAGAAAACCCTTCAGTGGTTGCTATACTTAGTGCATACCTAGTACACACAGTGGGCATGTGTGCCTTTTACTTGCTAGATGTGGAAGAAGTAGTGTAGCCATTCACTCATAACAGCACAAATTAGTATTATAGTTAGGAGAGTTTGCTAGTGCGATATTTTGAAATTGTATTCGAGTTACAAACAATAGAAATGAAGATGTTGAGAAACTTCACCAGGAAGACCACGTGTGTGTGTAAATTTGAAGTGGATATTTGCACGGGAACATTTAATAACAAAAGCTAAAGTTTGTGAATACTTGGCTCCCCTAACTGTATATTGCTGTTAGATTTTTTGCCATTTTATTCAGCTTTAATTGTGACCCGCTTCTTTTTTTTCTACAGGAGCACACATCATGTTTCTCAACTTCACATCAGAAGACAACCATGACTTTCTGGAGGTCCGTACCGGTCCCCAGCACAGCAGCTCTCTGATTGGTCAATACAGTGGAAGCCTGCTTCCACCCCCTCTACTCAGCACCACACATGAAACAGTCATCCACTTCTACAGTGACAACTCACAGAACCGCCCTGGCTTCAGGCTTACTTACCAAGGTGAGCTCTGCTCCTGTTTTGCTGGGCTTTGACACGAAAGACTTAAGCATCAGTGTCTCATAGGGATGAGCAAATCAGGGCTGTATTGATACTTTTGTTGTTGACATTTCCCTGAGAATCAATTAATCAATAAAAAAGTAGCAAATAGTGGCATACCTATACAGGCACTATCCAAGTATGCAGTGATATGGCTTAATATTTTCTTCTTTAGCACTGATCATTCAATACTGAACATCTCTGAAACTCCAGTTATTTCTTAAGAAGCACAATTTTGCAGGAATGTGTTCTACAATGGGCGTGTGGAGTAAAAAATATTTTACTGATGACTGCAATTACCTGTTTAGGTTGTAGAGATGACAAAGACTCCCTTTTTAATGTGCACAAAATGATTTTTGTAAGAAAAAAAAGGTATTAGGGGGAAAAGTAAATTTAATTAATTATTTGGCATGTGTTTTGTTGTAAAAGAACAATCTGAAAAATAGTTGCAGGAATGGATTCACAGTTTCTAGCTGGTGAACATTTACAGTACTGTGTATATTTTTCTTTGATGTGATTTTAACAGAACAAATAATCCAGACAAAACGAGCTATGTCAGTTTTCTGGAACGGTAGGAAAGCACCAGTGTTAAAAAAAGAATGGCCTTATTCATTTCATTAATTCATGCTTCTTATAAATAAACACACCGTGATGCATGTAGAAAATATATTGCCATTGAATTGCATCATTTTACCTAGTACTGTTTACTGATATCAGGATACTAGCCTTGGTATCAGATAGAAAAAGAAAGTCTGAAGTATCTGCAACCCATCCCTACTGTCAGAGCTCCTGGAAATCACGTCCATTCAGCATCAGTGTAGGAGTGACAGGCTCTTATCCAGGAGCATCTGGGCTCCTCTGATCATAAGAAGCATCTCCGGCATCCCTCTGTCTAACATCACTGGAGGGGCTCTCCATCATGACAGCTTGTGCCTAAAAGCTTTTGAAATCAATAGGACGGTGCACGCACTTGATAAAAATAACCAGCCATTGTCCGTGCCGTGCACTCGCAGGCCAGCTAGTTCACGTGCCGCCCTTGTATATCTTCTTTTCCACCCTGATGGAAGTTCAAGAGTTCAAAACATCTCAGCTCATCCTTGATCTTGAGCCTTCGCTGCCTGTTTGTCTGGTAAAAGAAATCAATGACGTGTTTTGATATCCAAAAAATGAACGACGAATAGCTGGACGCATTCGTAACGGAAGATAATGAATGAACTGCATGTGAAATATTTTCAGAATTTGTATGCAGGGACAGAACAGATTTCACTTAATCTTACTTAATCACTCGTAATGCCGTTGAAAAAACATCTTAATTGCTTGATCGATACACACAAAACTTTCCCGCATTATCTAAACACTGTTGCCTGCAGATGATTAACAGACTCATTCTCTGTGATATTTTTTTCCCCAGCATATCAATTGCAGAATTGCCAAGATCCATATCCGTTTCATAACGGGTACCTCACCAATAATGACTTCAATGCGGGCCAGTCCATAACTTTCAAGTGCTTCCCTGGATATATATTGGTTGGGTATTCGGTGTTGACATGCCAGCATGGAACCAATAGGAAATGGAACCATCCGTTTCCTCGATGTGAAGGTGAGGAAAAGTCTTTTAAACCTTTGTTTCTGTTTCCTTCGCTCAATATGCTCTCACTGATCTTGAAGCAAGCTCTGGCTCTCAATGTAGTTTTGCATTCACTGTTTTTCAAAAGGAGCATTTGCCTACCTTTGCCTCAGACTTTAATAGGTATTATCCAACCATTCTGCTCTCCCAAAGGCATTTTTAACGTTGTTTTTTAAGTGTTGCTCCTTGGCGTTACTGGTACACTACAAGGACCACTGTGTTTTTTTTTTTTTTTTTTTTTTTTTTTTTTGTTTATTTCTTGCTTTCATAGCTGTCTTTCAAATTAAGCACCTTGAAGACTGATCCAGTAGAGACCCAGGCTACAGGGAGAAGGTCTGAATTGCAGTCTAAATGATCAGTAAACACAGTGTAGCATGAAAGCTGTTTGGTCCTTAATCAATCAATAATGCTGCACATTTCCCTCTTCTGTCAGTCTCCAAGCATTAGAGGCAGCTACCTTCCTCTGTTCAGCTGTGTACACCATGCTCAGACTCTGAGGACCCCTCTAGCCCTTGTCCCACGATCGTCTGATAGTCCTGATCATTCTAGAACAGACGGGCCGTGGTCCCCAGCCTGACGTTGTCATCATTAGTATTATGATGTCCTGTTTCCTGCCGCTGATCGTCTGCCACGGCTATTGCTCACAGTAAGATGGATGAGCATTGCGCTTGTGCTGAAGTTGTATTTGTCTTTGCGTGCAGCGCCCTGCGGCTACAACGTGACGGCTCCGAACGGCACCATTTTCTCACCTGGATATCCCAACGAGTACCCGGACTCGCAGGACTGCACCTGGCTCATCACCGTGCCTCACGGCCATGGCGTCTACATCAACTTCACACTGTTACAGACCGAGCCCGTCAACGACTACATTGCTGTGTGGTGAGCATGCACCACAGACCAGCATTAAAGATTTGGTTCGGGCAAACATTTTATTTGCACGAATCGTCTTAGCCCAAATGTAGTCGATCAGCCAAGCTGCGTTTGACCATTTTTTTCTTTTCTTTTTTTTTCCGCACTTGCTTTGCGGCTATCATAGCTGACAAGTAAAAGAAGCATCATGCAAACTTCACTCCTAAAACTTCACACCTTTAAATCAAAACTTCACACGTTCAAATCTCAGATAAATCTGCTGTGACATGCTGTTATCTACAAAAAAAAACGTTCAAAATGACAGAAAAAAGTAATCTTGGGTACCATACATGCCTTGGCTGGTCGACTACATGAGGGGAAAATTGGGCATGTTTGATTTTTTTTTTTTTTAATAGTAACATTACATCATTGTTATGTCAATGTTATGTAGAATGGTTCGAGTAAAATGTATTTTACTTGATATATTCAAGTATATTATGGAAAAGAAAGTGGAATAGAATAGAACTAGGGATAGAACTGAGGTCTTTTTAGCTGTGAACTTCACAAAAAATGAAACTTCAGACTCCTTAAATTGCTGATTTTTGCTCATTTCTACCAGCAGCGAAACTGAACTCAATACATGTAAAAGACTGAACATATTAATTAACCGTTTGATGCAGTGTGTGAAAACAGTGGAAATTACAACTTGTATGACTTGTTCATGACATTATAGACATTTCCGCTTAAAAGTATTCAGTGCGTGATTAAAACACAAGTCATTTGTGTTTCATAATCAGAAGTCCTCCTAAGTGGATCAAAAAGATGTGTAGCAATGGAGAAATACCCCCTATCTTGGCCCTTTTCTTAGTTATGTAGGCCATTAATCTTCAAAAGCTATTAAAAGAGTGAAGTAGTCTGTTAAGTCATCGTTTTTCCTGTTTTCATTCAAAGCAGCCTGTAATGTAATAGCTTTACATGAAAGTCAGCACAAATTGTGCCATAGATTTGAGAGTAAATCAATTTTCCCAAACCCACTCTGAAATGGCGAGGCATTATTAAACCGTTTAATGCAAGAATCAGGACTTTGTAATGTATTTCCAATGGTGTGCCTACTTTCTTCCAGGGACGGCCCAGAGCAAAGCTACCCACAGCTTGGAATCTTCAGCGGCAACACGGCCCTGGAGTCGGCTTACAGCTCGTTCAATCAGGTCCTTATCAAGTTTCACAGCGACTTCTCCACGAGTGGATTCTTTGTCCTCAATTTCCATGGTTAGTTTCTGTTCAAAATGAACATATTTGTTAAAAATGATGTCAGTAAAAAGCAACACATACCGTGCAAAGAGTTCTCCGAAGAGTAGTTTAAACAGAAGGCGGCATGATGGCAACTGCTTCTGATGATATCAGCATTATTTCTCTGGATTACACAAGTCCAAAATAGAAGCCACTTTCATTCTCTTTTTTTGATATCAGTGTCAGCATGCAGGCAAGTGAATTCTTTAGTGTGAAAATGAGATGAGCTTTCTTTGTAACCTCCCGAGTCCGTAGAAGGCAACATATATATATATTTATATATATAAAACATGCATGCTGTGGCGTCAAACTGCTTTGGTGTGTGCGCATGCTGTCAAGTGCAGGCAGTGCCATATGACACAGGCAAAGATCTTCAGAACCTTTCTCTCTTTTTAATGTTTTTAGCGTATCGTCTTAAAAAATGCCCCCCTCCCCCCACCGTAGAGGAAGCAGAAATATTGTATGAAGATGAAGACTATGAAATTGGTATGTATGATGCTGTCAAGAGCCAACACACTTGAATACGTGTTTAGCTGAATCACTCATTTTCAGAAATGTAAAAAAGGAAAGATGCCAGACACAGAAATTACACTTGGGGCTTCCTCTGAGGGAAGATGGGATTTCCGACTGACAGGAAATTATTAAATATGTAGCGCATGTCAGCGGATGAAAAGCCTCGTAACGCTCCTTCAGATGACTTCCATGACACTGCAGGAGTTTAATTTTATGTATATTTTATGTGTGTGTGTCGCACCTTTCACACATTTAAAATTCAGCTCCAGGTTCTATGCTGTGCAAAGAAAGTGACAGAGACTAAAAATTGAAAGGCAGGCAAAAATAATGGATGGTTCATCATTATCCCCCCCTACTTCTCCGACAGGTGACATCGTCAGATATCGCTGCTTTCCTGGGTTCACCTTGGTCGGCAATGACGAGCTCACCTGTAAGCTTAACTCCCACCTGCAGTTCGAGGGCCCTCCCCCATTGTGCGAAGGTAAATGCTAACATAAAGTTCAAAGTCAGGTTTAAAAACACAACAGAGATACCTGCTGAGGTGATAACTTACAAGTGGAAAATAAAATAACTGATCCATGGAAAAAGGACAACACATAGGAGGACAGAAAAGGGTCAGGGATCTCCTGTTCATCACTGAATGGTGCTTGGGCAGAACGTTGCTCTATTCACAGATAGGGGACACAGTATTAGAGCGAAGAAAGGGAACTGATAAGAACAGGCCAGAAACAACGTGAGAGAGCCGAGCCAGACTGGAGAGATTTCAGCTACTATCGTGATTCTACATTCTGGTGTGGGATAGACTATGTCCAGATGTCCAGACAACCCATTAATTAATGCAGTCAGCTACTTTTAGACGCTAATCTCCATAGAAAAGCATTGCTGATAGAACAGGACTCTCTAGAGCAGCCACACGAGTGTGAGATTGCTGTGCCTCTTAAAAAGCATTGACCAGGCGGGGAAAAAGCCCTCACCATTGGACTAATAGAACTGCATTCGGTGATGTGATGGAGCACCCTCCGGTTCCAGTAGGATAAGCTGGGGTGTGTGTTTGTGATGCAGAACTAATCAAATCCATACAGCAGCGTCTACTGTAAAGCCTTCACAGTTATAACTGAGAAACGGGGAACAGACTCCCTAGATTTCAAAAGAAACATTAGAGGAAGAGGTGTCTGCGGTACCATAGAACGGGTGCTGTCCATGGTGCTGAACCTCTAGCATACAATACCCAGTTCAGTACTTTCTTTATGAATAAATATAGGCATTCAAAAATAAGTTGTTTTTTCTAAGACTAAGCTTTCCTATCTGTGAGTGTTTTTTTTCCTCTGGTCTTTGGATTTCGCAGCCTAAATGTAACAGGTATCGTTTGCTGCGTGTTTGAAAGCATCTTCAAAATATGTTGACATTGAGTTCTTCTATCTGCAGTCAAAGCTTCTTAAAAGCATTTAATGCCTTTTGGGCCTATACCATAAGAGTAATGTGGCATATAAAGCCCCACCAAGTGCGCAAAGCTGCTAATGTGTTCTCCAGAGATAGTGAACAAACAGTAGTGAATCCAAAGAGTTTGATGTCTGTGCACTTGTTCTGCAGTGCCACAAGGAAACAAGTTTTCTCTGTTTGTGCTCTACCTCCCTAGAGCCCACAAGGCACATTAGCAACAGCAAAAAAAAATAACTTTTTGTTTATTTATTTATTTATTTATTTATTTCTATCAATGTAGGGCTTTCCACATCAGGTGAAACAAGTGTGTGTGAGAACAAGTGTGCAATACATGTTCAGCCACAGTTTCAGACCTCACTCAAGAGGCTCTGCTTAGTGCAACTGAAACAGAGTTCTGGCTTCTTCTGTGTTTTTTCAGTTAGTCTGATCACAGAATTTTTTTTTATTTTTTTTTACAAATCCATGTAACACTCCCCCTTCTCCTGACAGCTCAGTGTCCTGCAAACGAGGAGCGTTCAATGTCCTCCGGGGTGATCCTGAGCCCAGGCTTTCCAAAAAATTATCCCAACTCCCAGACCTGCTCCTGGATCATCAAAGTGACGCCTTCCTTCACCATTTCCATTTACGTGGAGATGTTCCAGAGCGAGAAGCAGTTTGATGAGCTAGAGATCTTTGACGGTAAGATCCGATAGCCATACTAGTAACTAGCGTTTCAAAAAGTTATAATTCACACAGTGTAAATATGTGCTGTAAATTAACAGTAAATTACAGTATAGTTTACACAAACTAGGAGCTGATTTCCAGTCTTCACAGTTCAGTAACACAGAAAATTAAGAGAATGAACAGAAAACACAGTACGTACATTCAAATGCATTAGAAACAATACAACACTGTGATACGATGAAGTAGATAATAGACATAGGAGTGGGATTCAGTAGATTGATGTGTGAAAACCTTTAGCCCCCGTATCTGTGGGTATCCCCCAGAAATTGGGTCACATCGTTGCAGGGGTGTACTGATATAAGATATAAGAGCACTGGTTGCACTGTGGTAGCTCACACTAGTAAGAAGACATCACTTAAAGTTGTGTCCTATAAAGTAGTAACTACTGAATTAACCTTCATAGCAATAACTATTTGTTGTAATTTCAGTCATCTGTCTAGTTTACTGTGGTTTTAGACTTTCTGTGCTTGTTAACTGTAAAACATGTTTAGTTTTACTGTAGGTGTGCAGGAGTGTACCACGTGATGTGTTTTTACAGTTGGTGTTGTGATTTTATTGCTATAGATTTAGGGTAAAAAAAATAACCACATTTCTTTTTGTTTGCTTATGCGGATCATTCACTGTAAACTAATGTGTGCTTATTGTACTTTACGGGCAATAATTTTACAGCAGTTTTTTACAGGGTATATTTTCAATGACTATAAAAAGTTAAAGATCTTGTAGCCACAGATCATTTTTACAAAGCCATAACATAGCTACATCAGACAAAATAACTATTGTTTATGTATTTACTTGCAATGCAAATTACAACAGAGTGCTAAGAGTTTTGTTCAAGCACTGACACTAACATGACAGTAGTGCTGTTGCCTGGAAGGGAAATGAAGCTACCATGTCTGAGGTGGTGGTGTTATCCAACCAAATAATTGCAGGCGAACAAATATACTCATGCAAACACAAACGGGAAATAGACCTATTAGCCCTAATCATTGTTCAGTTTGAGACTGATAATGTTAATACAGTTGGGATATAATAACTGGGAATAATATATCGACGTCTGATATATCACACGCTCCTAGTAAACATTTCATGACCTTTTGCTTCAGCCCACCTGGAAATTCCATTCGGTCTCACTGCAGCCAAGAATAAGTCCTGCCTAAAGTATTCAACTCTGTTGTGTTGTGGTTGTCTTCTTCGGTTTCTAAGGACCATCTGGCCAGAGCCCCTTGTTGGTGGCCCTTAGCGGAAACCACTCGACGCAGTTGAATTTCACAAGCAAGACCAACCAGCTTTATCTCAGATGGTCAACCGACCATGCCACCAACAAGAGAGGGTTCAAAATCCGCTACACAGGTTTGTATTTCGTGTCCATATTTATAACCCACAGTTTTTATATTTTGAAAGCAGAGGATGTACCTTTCGGTACAGGACCTGTCAGCGTGCTTCATTTTAATGCCGAGATATTGTTGCACAACAGAACGGTCTGGTATTGGGCGGCCAGGGAACGTGAGATACCAGCAACGGACAACATATACTGTTTTTCTGCCTTCAGTGTCAGGGTGGATTACTTCCTAAGCTTCTGGCCTCCAAGGCTCTTGGTTTGGATCCAATTTGGGTCAAAAAGGGGGAGGAATTCAGCTTTTTCTAAGTTAGCCCTCATTAGGGCAGGACCAGACGTTTTGTACCTTCAGGGAGCTGTTACACGGGCCTGACGTAATGGAGGTCAAAGATTCCGTAATGAATTTTGCCAAATAGCCACCGCACCTCATGCCTCAAACCGACATTTCGGCCAATGGCCTGGTCGAAATTGATACGTTGTGCACAAAGCCCCGGTGGCAATGATTACTCTCCATCTCTCTCCTTTCCGTCTCTTCTGTCAGTGTTTTATGTGCATACACGTACACACACACACACACACACACACACACACACACACACACACACGTACTCATTCATTCTCAATTCTCATCCATTCTCTCTCTCTGTGTCTCTGTCTGTTCAGTTCCATGCCCTGTTATTATTCCAGTTTATTTCCACATTTTCCTGTTTCCTGAACCCCCTCTTTGAAAGAGAGAGCAGCATGTGATTTTTACCCTGGGAAGCCTCTACTCTCACATGGAAGCTCAGCATGCACGACAAATAATCATTCAGGAAGCCCTCTGAGCGGCTGCAGAGTTTGTAAACACTTTGAACAATGAAGAACCGTTGAACAGAGAGCCGTAATGCACCTCCATCTCACTTTATCTTTGCAAAATGGCGCTTGGAGTGGAGGCTCAGGTCCTTTCTGCACGGCTTTTCTTTCCTTCCTTAAACACTCCATTGGGTTTTCATTAAACTAAATGAGAAAGCTCTGTTGCATGGGGTTTTTTATGAGGTCTAGAGACTCTCTACCAAGACTGGGCAAACGTGCTCGGCTCAGTTAGCGTAATGCTACACTTGATTTTCTTCGTCTGAAGAGAGATTAGCTCCAAGCTTCCCAGAGCCTCTACTTTTGCATGCCGATAAATCAGCTTAAATCATTTTAAAATGAGCTTAACTAAGTCACCTTACGTACATTTTAGTCATGCATCCATGAAACTAAGCTTAACAAGTACATGTTTTTATTCTCTGAATTAATAACTACCTTTAATATTTGCTGCAATGCACTTATGCCTTCCAATATGCAATGACCGTTGTGACTTGTATTCACCACATGTTTTTGTTTTATATACCCATTATGTATGTATTTGACCATCCTCATTTCATACCATTATTGCTTCTGTTGCTTTGGGAACAGTTTGTGAGAAGAATAAACCTTCTTGCTGTTTTCTTAATTTACGAAGGAAAAATGTCTTATTTTACTGACATATTATTTTTATATTATATTTTTTCTGGTTTCAAGTAATAATGAGATGATCCACTAGGTAAAATTACTTTAAACAATTAAAATGTGTAGAAACCTGTTAAATAATCTTCAGATATTCTAACAATCTAATAATGAGAAATGTTAGATATATCGACTGGATTTAAAATTACTGCAAACCCCCAGTTTTACATGGATCAGGAGTTGCAGATTTTTTTGAGAACCGAACTCAGTTTTGCACGGAAATCCCCACAATAACATGGAAACTGCAAATATCTTCCGCTTTTTTTGCTTTTTTTGTGGCAATAAATATATTTTTTCTGGATGTTTTCACACAAGGGGACACATTCACCTCGCCACGGTGTCCCAATACTTTTGTCCCGCGACCTTCCGAGTTACATATCTCGCAAAAAAGAACAATGCTAGAGTAGAAGGACAAAGCGATTGGGACACACCTATATTTCCGGGTTTGGGCTAAGCCCCTCACTTCCAGTGAAGGGTAATCTTAATTCTTCAGCATATCAAGACATTATGGAAAACGCCATGCTTCCGACTTTGTGGACACAGTTTGTGGAAGAACTTGACTGGCCCGCACAGAGCCCTGAACTGAACCCCATCCAACACCTTTGGGATGAACTGGAATGGAGATTGTGAGCCAGACCTTCTCATCCAACATCAGTGCCTGACCTTATAAATGCTCTACAGAATGAATAGGCACGAAACTCCAAAATATTCTGACCAGTGAAAGTTGTTCAAAGTGGGGACCGAACTCCTTATTAAAGTCTATGTTCCTGTTGGTGTAATGGTCAGGCGTCCCAGTCCTTTTCTCCTTATAATGTATTTATAATTTGTGATTGTTGCTATCTCTTGAAAACTTTGATGGTATTTGCTTCTTTTTCCTTCTTTTTTTTACTTTAATGAACTAGTAGAGAACTGTGAACATGTTATGGCATATAAACAAGCCGAAGTGTTGGAAAAAACTGCTTGGAATAAAATCTCATCACATTAACTTGAACTTTCTTAAACTTAATTAAATAATTCAGGCTATTTTACCCTCGTCTCCGCAAAGTTACAACAGAGACAATATCCTGCAGCTGAAGAGCGAGCCATAAACAAACAAAACCACGCATGGGTGAAAGCCATCCGCTCACTTGCTCATTTAATAGCAATGAATATGCTGATTTGCGCATAGGGTAATGCTGCTCCATGCACACATAATAGATGAATGTGGTGATGAGGTGATGAGAGTTCGTTCCTTCAGTCTGGCCCAAGGTCTTGCTCCGCTAGTGACCCCTGACCACAGCGCTGTCCTTCTTTTCACGATCTGACCACAGGAGGTGCAATTTAAATGTAAAAAAGCTCTTCCTGAGATTTTCTGGGTGAACTTATTAACTTTCCTCAGAGTTCTGAATGCAGCTCGGAGAAAGTTAACAGTGAGTACGTCCTAGATTAAGGGTAGATACTGAAAGATAGTGAACTCTACAGATAGAAACCCATGTAATAAAATAAAACGAATAAAAAAAAAAAAAATAATTGAGTTAATTTGTGACATTACACTGGCTTGTAGACCGCCGCAGTAACAACCTACGACACGAAACTTAACGTGTACTCCAATTACAGTCTGAACTAAGACGTATGTGCCAGGGCTGCTAGGTAACCTAATCACTTCAGGATATGAAAAAATTATCGAGGCAGGTGTGAAATGTCCTTGTTACACTTCAGATTCCTTGGCATGGATAATCACTGCAAGATGTAGACCGATAGAATGAGGAGTTCAAATCACATTTAATGTTTCTTCTTCTATTTTTTATTTTTTTATTAAATGAAGGAAACAGTATTAAAATGCATTAAGCTTAACATTCCAAAATGTCTATAGCTTGTTTCAGATTATTAGTGAGGTATTTGCTTATCATAATTCAAAGCATTGGAGAAAAATATATTTGCTCAGTGATTATGCTGGCTTACATTAAACAAGTGCCCAAAAGGATCATCTTATCTGCATGATGAATGAACAATCAGTCTCTCTTTTGCTCTGTACATGCACACACACACACACACACACATTATATATATATAGATTTATTTATGAATTTATGATTATGAGCCTTCATCTGTATTCTATATGCTGGTCATAACTATTCCACTATGCTTTTCTGAGCATCTTATCCTCAGTAATCTCTATCTCTCTTCTGCTTCGTCTTTTAAATCTCTGCACTGCCTGCTCTTTCTCATAATCGAGGCTTAAGCCATGTGCAATCATGCTCATCAGACAATAGCCTTATGTGATTTTGCTGGGCTTTCATTAAAGGCACCCATTTCCGCCGCTACTTCAGAATCAGCTCCAGTGCACTGATAGCAGAGGTGAGGCACATGCCTTCTATTCATTAGGGCAGTTAGCTGACCCAGGGTGCAAGGCCAGGGTTGGGTCAGAGGCCGCCCTTACTGCCCCCTTCATGTCAGCTTCTGTGATTTGACTGGGCCCTTTTGAAAGCTAAAGCTGAAATAAATAAGTGAAATGAAGGAGTATAGAAAAGAGGTCCACTCAGACACTGCAATCACAGCATTAAGCCCAGCAGGAAGGTGTGTGCGTGTGTATGTGTGTGTTAGCCTAGTATACAAGTACTGAAACGTCTATTTAGGAAACGCCATCTTCACTAATTGTCACGGTAGGGGCTTGGAGGCAGGTTGTAAGTGCAGCACAGCTTTATACAGGTGAATTCAACACTCAGTTATCAACACAGGCAGGGGTCAAAACACTTGATGATAAGGAACAATGTTATGATGAACATGTAACAAAAAAACCAGGATAAAACAATAAAACACAGGCAAACGACAAGAACGAAGCTCAGATGTGCATTGATGACAAGTCGGTAACGTTGTCTGAAGTTTGTCTCTAGGCAGCTCTTGTCACATGAGGACGTATATCATACGCTTTCTAACAAGACAGTGTACAAATAAATATACGTATCATCATTTTGCTTCAAATATGGGC
Source organism: Brachyalestes nurse (assembly GCA_037974405.1). NCBI lineage: Eukaryota > Metazoa > Chordata > Actinopteri > Characiformes > Alestidae > Brachyalestes > Brachyalestes nurse. The sequence goes on along the minus strand of JBBPCY010000150.1, from coordinate 8,011,536 downwards.
CAAAGTTATGAATGTACAAAGTTGTAAGGTTCTTTCTCCATTTCCTGTGGGATGGAATTCATGAGGACTGACAGGAGATTGTAGGCCTAAAAAATGGATTGCTGGTGGGAATAAAATTCACATCAAGTTTGGGCTCATAGATGTTTTGGTGAGTCCCTGCTTTGTTCAAATCACTGTTTCTTTATAAGAAGTGATTGACGAATCCGTTCCACCCACTGACATCAAGTATTTACAAAATGCCATGTAAACATTACATTATCACTTGATGGAAAACAGGTGATGCATTGCCAACATACACACAAATAAACACAGTGTCACATCCCTATTGCATTCTGCTCTGCAAGTAAAATCAGTTTGTGCTTCCCTGGTGAAATGATATGTTTCACTCATTTTTTTCAGTTAAAAGATGTACAGTCAGTGTATCAGGTTGTATCAAGGAGACTGCCCCCTGTAGTTAGGAAATGGAAGTTGCTTTGGATAAAAGCCTCTGCTAAATGCCGTAAATGTAAATATATAGCCTGTGCAAAGCGCTCCGGCATATTTTTTAATGTTTCCCTGGATCGTTTGTAGTTAAGATGGTAAACCATTAAAACTGTTGTCATGTGATGTCATCAAATTATTCAATAATAAATAGTGACATTTCTGAATATACCTCTTCCATTCTTACATTGGTCAGATGTATTTTTCAAGAAGTTCAATCTGTAATCTGGTTTTGATTAATAGAGCTTGAAGGGTGCTACGGGAAATGGATTGCTTATGTATGCAAATATCCAGAAGGAGAAGCTTTGAAAGGGGTAATGTTACACAAGCTTCATGTCTTTTAAACTCTGCAAACCCTCTCCCCCATCCTCCACACCCACATTTAGCACCATGTTCAGGAAATCCACAACAAACTAATCTTTCAATTTGCACAAAACTTTTTCTATGTCTATGATTAAAGGCTACTATGACTAGACGGAGGACAATCCCAACACACCGCTCTGCTGGCAAAGGCAACCGGACTTCAAGGACGATCTTGTGCCTTTGAGGGAACATTTACATAGTTTTCATCTTGATGTACAAAAATGACAGCAGCCAGCATTGACATGAACGCATGCCAGCTACACTGGCTTCCAACTGAAGCAAGTTAAAGGGCCAAGTGCAGTAATAAGACATTAGTTTGGTCAGGCTAAAAAGCCTCAAGCATGTTCATCTTATTGGGAGAGCCATTTAATCATGCTAAGAGACATTGGGTCATTGGTTCTTTGAGTGCTTATGGTTCTATGTGTGACCTTTTTCCTTAAAAGAGTTTAAAGAGTATTTGAAGAACACCTTTTTTCAGGACTCCATGTAATACAGGTTCTTCTAAACGAACTGCAATTTCATTACAATATTTCATAACACCTGAACTAGCACATCTGTATCTGCTTTGGGAATTGAATCATCTTTTCTGTAATGTTTCCAAAGATGTTTCGCCACACATGCAAGTCATAAACAAATTATGCACATACTCCCACACAGCTGATGAACCAGGGCAACATTTTGATCTCGTTGCATTGAGCATGATGGTAAACACTGAAGCTGTAGGTGTACAAGGGGGAAAGGCAATTAGCTCGAGAAGAAACCTGTATTGTCATAAACTGTTTCCATAAGTGATGCAAATACAGAAGTACAGTAAGCCACGAGAGGCCACACGTTGCAGTAGGGAGCCCTCATCGCCTTTAAGGCCCTCAGAGAGGACCTAATGGTTTCCTGAAACTTAAGGAGCAACATGTCTGGGATATTCAGCTCATTTTTATTCCACAGAATCATGCCTGTACTTGAAATCAGCAAGTGCTTCAGTACTACTCTGATTTCTTGATTAAGTTTTGTTTGGATACAATGGAGTGAAATGAGGTAAGATACCCAATGATAAATGATCCAATCAGAATTTCTTTCTCTGTGGCATGCAGTTAGATATAGCTAAGCATGATCACGCTTCAGTTAGGACTACAGGCAATGATTTTAAGGCCTAACATGTCAGATTAACCAGAAGCACAATTAGGAAGTGAAAGAGAAAAGACCCAATCACAATGTTAAAAGGGTGGAACCACTTTGGTTGGCAAAAAATGTCTTTCTAGTCCAAGATGATGGGCAATATATGATAATATATCTGTTACAAGCTTCAAATAAAACATGGAATGTCTTTTACCAGCTTTATAATGTGCAATGCTATTAGCTTAGCGCTAACATTCGACTAAAATCCCATAGGGACGCTAGCAGAAATGAGTTTGTTCCTTTATTTCATCATATTTTGAGAGTTATACCCAAAGTGAAGGCCTAAGTGTAGTAGTAGCAATCCACCACTGATTGTATCAAATGTAAGGATTATAGTAAGATGATCTGAGCTGTGAATTAATAAAATAATGACAATAAACAGATCTTCCACCAAGCGCCGTAGTTTGTTAGCAGTGAGCTAGGGTTGCAAAGAAACAAACATCAATGATTATTATACTAAGTAGTTTTTAGATAAGATATGATAAGATAACCCTTTGTTATTCCTGTGGGTGGGAAATTTGTGTGGGAGTGTCTGTAATGGGTTGCTTCTAGCTGGGGCCTCAGAAAATATAGATATGCAATCCAGATCTTATCAAATTACCAAAAAAAAACAAAAAATGCAATTTTAAAAATAGAAATGAGATTCTATTCCAAGGGTGATAAGTATATATAAGTACCTATATGCATACTTCATTTGCATTTAGGAAACACTCTAAGGATTTTAGGAATATTCCATTTTCCAGCATTTAGTTTAGGCTCTGTGGAGAACATTCAAAACTTGTCCCAAAATTAGCCAGCCCAACAGTAAACAGTGTCCTGTCCCCAGCAAGAAATATGGTAAACAACTCAGAATCTCTCCAGCCACATGGCAAAGCGATGCATATGTGCAAAAAATGGTACCCATTATACATCTGCTGCCCACATATTCTCCCATTAGTGCCTCAACAACTGCTGTGCAGCATGAGACGGGACCCCACTGGCAGCACTAAACCATCTCGTCCTAAACTTTTCATTAGCCTGAACCCCTCTTCAGGCTGTCCTTATGTTTCCAGTCTCACTCCACAATTCCTCAGGGGAGCTATTTACCCTCCTGCAATATCACTCGGATAGACTCACTCACATCGTCACGGCAGAGTCACACACACACACTTACACACACTTACACACACATCATCCCATTAACTCTGTGTTAATGAGTGCTGAGCAACTGTCCACATCCTTTTCCCTTTCTTTCTTCTCACAGAGTGTGTGGTT
>JBBPCY010000150.1:7991217-8005364 GCA_037974405.1 Brachyalestes nurse | reverse complement strand
CTGGAATGGAGATTGTGAGCCAGACCTTCTCATCCAACATCAGTGCCTGACCTCATAAATGCTCTACAGAATGAATGGGAACAAATTTCCACAGAAACACTCGAAACCATCCAAGAGGAATGAAAGCTGTTCTACCTGCAACCTCCATATTAAACTCTATGAATTAGAATTCAATGTCATTAAAGTCTTTTGTCCATTTTGTCCCTGTATTGCTATCTTTCAAGATAATTGTTTATTAAATAACCACTACAGAGTGTTGTAGAGCTCTTGTGTTTAAATAAACAATGCTTTAACTTTATTCCTAAATTAACCACATCAGTATTGAATGTATCGTTTTTGTCCAATCACTGCAGCGGCGTATTGCAGTGTCAACAGTGTGCCCAAAAATGGTGGCGTGATCAACAGGACGAGAGAGCGACCTGGCAGCAGAATCCAGTACTATTGTAACGCAGGCTACAGACTCGTGGGGCAGCGCAATGCCACATGCAGACTCCATCCCAACAGCCTGTACCAGTGGGACGCCCCGGCTCCACTGTGCCAAGGTAAATCCACCTGATGTTTCCTTTCTCCCCACTCTCCTGTGTGACTGTGCATTCCTTTGCTGAATAAGGATCAGTATGTCCAGAACTATCCAGGCACCTGCTCGTCCAACATTTCCCCTGAAAGGGTATTCATAAGAGTCCCTTTTGCTGCAGTATCAGCCTTTAAGCTTTGCACGCTTTGCACTAGATGTTGGAACATTTCTGAGGGAGTTTCCATTCCACCACAAGAGCATTAGTCAGGTACTGATATTAGCCAATTATATTGCAAACGGTGCTTTAGTTCACCCCAGTTGCATTCAGTGGTTCTCTTGCTGCTAAGGACAGTTTTCTATAAGAGATGAGAATGTAGAAATGAGCAGACCTTAAAGCTTAACACCACCTCACTGCTTCCAGATCACTTCACCTGGAGGTCAGTCTTCAAACATGCTCAAAATATGGGAGGGACACATTTCGGGGAAAAAGGGTTTAGCACTAAAAAAGACCTTAACTTCGCTGTGACCCAGACTTAGCCTGTTAACATCAAAGTAATGCCACAGAAATACTTTCAGGCCGTAGAGTCGCAGCAGACACACACAGTAACTGAGACAGAAACCATCGTGATGAAAACTTGAATGAACAGAATGGACATGGGTATCTGAGCGTACACATATCAAAACGGAACTTAAGTATTAAACCCAGTGTAGTATAGTGAGCATTCAAATTAAAGTTAAATTGACACTGTGGTAGTAGCCTAGTTGGTACAACACAGGTTCAAACCCCCACTTTCTACCATTGTGTCCTCTAGCAAGACACTTAACCCTCAATTGCTCCAGGAGAACTGTCCTTGCAACTAATGATTGTAAGTCGCACTAAGAGCGTCAGCCATATGCCCCCTTTACCCTTTACACTAAAATGCAGTGAAAAAGCTTTTGTTTTGTTCTTTTTTTGTATAGAACACTAAATCTACAAGCTAAATTCCAGAATGTATAAATGTATCTCTGAATATATAAAGCTAATTCCTAAATACATCAAACTAATTCCTAAATGTAAAATAATCCAGAATATATAAATGTAATTCTGAATTAGAATGTATTATTATCTGAATAATGTTTTTTATTGGTTTTTTTTTCTGCAGAGTATACTAAGTGAGCAGCAAAACAAGTTTAACACAAATTTTACAGTATAATTAAAGATAAGCTGTAACGAGACAATGATTTGGACTTCTTTGAGAGGCATCATAGCAATGTGCCAAAATTCTGTAGTAATGAAACAGATACACAGTGATGCATGGCCTTGCATTACTTAATATTTTTATATATTTAATTATATATTCGGTGCTACGTTCATATATTCAGAGTCTAATCACATATTTGAGATTGAACGTATATATTCAGAGTTACATAGTCCGGTATTACATTGATATAATTGAGTTTATATTCATATCTTTATGAAGTATGCTATTTAAAAATATCCGCAATGGGCCCTTTAAGTGGGCCCTGATTAAGAAGGGGTGTCTGAACACTTTTGGACATGGTGTCTGACAGCATGTGTCACGCAGGACGTGCCTATTCCATTACATCCTTCTGTTGAGCAGCGCTCTCGAACACCGCGAGCGCCCTTCGTCCCAATGTCATTCAAGCATTCAGTCACGGCGAGACTGAGACAGAACTGTAATCGAATGTGTTTGATGTGTCTCGGCCTCCTTTAATTTCATTGTTCATGCCTGTCTCCCCCTCTTCATTGGACGGCTAATTTTATACTGCGCCCTGCATGCCACTGTGTCCCCCCGCCTGTGCTCCTTTGCTCCCTGCCCGCCGCCCTCCCACCAACAGCGCAGAAAGAATCCTCTCTGTACGTTCATTAGCAAGGAAAGTTCCAGAGAAAAGGCAGTGTATTAGCATAAAGGCGGGAGCGGGCTAAAATTTATGCAGGGCTAATTGTTTCGGGGGACTGTTTTCTGTGCATGCTTGTTTGAAGGAGTTTATGTGAGACAATTACCTGTTTAGAGATTGAAGAAAGGCAATGTGGCTTGTGAGTACACACACACACACACGCACACGCACACACACTCCCTCCCTCCCTCCCTCTCACAGCTGTTTTCTGGCTACAAGGAATTATAATGGTAGCGCTGATCCTCCCATTATCTAGTTTGGTTCCGACATGGTTGTAATCCATACGAGTCTGAAGACGGTTATTATCATCAATCAACATGCAATCATGGACTGGCATGTTTGTGAGGAAATGTCATCTTTTGTTAGCAACTGGTGTGATTTCCTCAGCGCTCTGCTTGCAATCTGCAAGCTGGCTTATGCAATCACACGGTTAATCCAAAGCTTTTAGGCTGTTAAGACGATGCCTGAGGCTTCTGTGTTTTAGGACATTTCAATCAGTCATCTCCCGCCAAAAATGTCTCACCGGCGCTCCCGGAAAAGACACCACACCAAGGTTTCAAACACGAAGTCTCATTACTGGTAATCATGAGGAGCTAGATGACACCTCACCAAGGACTGGAGGGTTCCAGCATTAATATTCTTCCCCCCACCTTGTAGCAAGTGGACCACACTTGGCTCTGCCCCATCTGTGGAGCCAAGACAGCCAGAATGTGAGCTAATTAAGGCCAATCATTTCTTTAAATGGTGGGAATAATCCAAGCGGTCGGTCTCGAGGTCAGCTCAGAGCAGGAGAGGGCTCGGGGCATGCTTTTTTTACGCCCTCTCCGCAGTGACCAGTCCTTGATCTGCTCTGACACAAAAGCGCCTTAATTGGTCCCATTGCTTTTTCCTGAATGGAGGAAACATCTGTTTGCTTGCATGTGTCTTTAATTTTTATTACAGCTCCAGTCATGCTCCCAATTTAACCCCTATTAAGCAGAAGGAAAGCTAAAGTGGTGCACACTGGGCTTTGCGTTTCTGGCTTTTTCATTTCCCATAATGACTAGAGGTGATGAGGGACCCACTGTTTGTATTTGTATTGGGATGCAAACGGAAGTTGTTGTGTTTAAACTAGGAATGAGAATGAGGATAAGGACTTCTCAAAATCGTTGGTTTCGCCCAGAAATCAAAGGTGTTTCTGATAGAATGATTCATTTAGGTTTGGTAAAAATAAACAAACGAATAAGAATGAGCATAAGCAAGCAGAAGGATGACTGTACCTGTACCATCGTCGCTCAGCGTGATGCAAGCCTGTGCAGGTTAATTAATGTAACAGAATTGGCCGTTGGTGCTCTCCTCATGTTTATCTGTCCAGTGATGTAGTTTTAGCAGCAGCTTGAAGAGGTAAGGAGGAGTTCACATGCCTTGGAGGAAGCATGTGCTAGTCCTCACCCTTACAGTGTTTTAGCTTTGAATGTTTTTGAAAATACAAAGAACAGACTTCTTAGGAAAAATGTTCTTGACAAGTTACCTTGCATGAACAAAGCTGGGGAACGATAAGAGATTTCTCTGTATTGTTTAACAGCTTACTCCATGTCCAGCTAAATTTAACCGGAGTTTAGTTAACACTTTTCAGAATGTTATAAATGGAATCCATTAAACAGAATGACTTCATGTGTTTTCACTACTCATTATTCATGATTTCGAATACAGCCTTGGGTGGAGGTAGTAATTTTGTTGAATATCCACAAGCCAACAGCTGGGAAATGGTTATTTTGAGTAACTTTTTTTTCCTGCAAGGTGCTAGACAAACCTGAGTAACATCCGTGGAACTGGAGTGATAAAAGAACATTCTGGCTGCTGTGCTGACTCAGAGGAGCAGAGCCAGACTAAGGAGACAGAAGAACTTTCATTAATAACCAGTGTGTTCTAGATCAGAAATAATACAATTGTATAGATTTGATCTTAAATATATGTAGTAAGCACATGCTCCATACTACGAATAGTTTAGCTGGTTTCCTGGTGGTTAGGGAGTTGCCTGTGCAATCAAAAGGTCATGGGGTTGAATCTCAGGACTGCCAGTAGCACCACTGAGGTACCTTTGACCGCTGCTTCACCTGGTGAAATGCAGAGAAAGAATTCAACACTGTGCTGTGTTCACATGTTTTGGTTTTTCTTTTTTAAATTGGAAGTCACCACTTTGATGGCCCTTTCAGTTTCATGCCCTTATTAGAACCCTCATAGTTTTTCTTTGTTTTTTTTTTAATAATCATTGTTTTTTTTCCCTTAAGAATAAAATAGCCCTAAAATGTATCGCTAACAGCTAGCTAACACTGAACTAAGCAGAGCCGTGTGTGTGTGTGTGTACACGTTGGACACCCTAATTAACTGTCTTTCCATTGGCAGCTATCTCGTGCGGTGTTCCAGAGAGTCCAGCCAACGGCTCCTTCCATGGCCTGCAGTACACCGTGGGCAGCAAGGTGCAGTACCAGTGTGACGAGGGCTACCAGGTGGACAGCGCCTCCCTGCTGTTCGCTGTATGCCTGGAAGACGGAACTTGGAGCAACGCTGCCCATCCTCCTCGCTGCTTACGTGAGCCACTCCCTGCTTCTCCCGTTTCCATGCCAACAGCATGTTCAAATGTCCGCTGCTTTAATTGAGCCTGGTGCAGCGAGCACTCATATCCCCCCTCTGAGAACAATGTAGGGCAGGTAATTGGCCAAATGAACAATAATGACTTGATTTTTTTTTCTCACGGTTTGGCACTCAAACGAGAGAAATGCTATGATGTGACATGTCCTCCCCCCTCCCTGTGTTCTGACCTGAATTACCAGTGGCCCCTGAAGCGGTCCGGGGCTAATATATGCCTGTGGTGCCTTCAGCATAATGGCCGCGTATTATGCATCCCCAGGTCAGCATCCGAGAGATGTTCATTACAATTGACGCTTGAGGAAAATGAGATGCAACTTCTGTGATGTTTAGACTCACAAATGGAAGAGTAGCCAGATGGTGTCAAAAAGTAGTTTTATTCGATTGTGTTTTCATCACTTTTGAAAAGGCCCCGTGCATGTTTGCTCATATTCCACTCATACCATTCCTTATTAGACTACTGCAAAATATTCGTCTCAGAGCATGAGGAGAATACAATACGAGCATGATCTCGCAGGACATGGTACTGAAACTGTGCCAGCACCCCCTGCCTCACGTGTGTTACTATATGCAGTCATGTGCAAGTGTTTGACACACGGTCAAAGTTTTCCAAAAGGAAATAAACTTAACAGGGGTCAGACTCAAATGTGACATTTATTTGCAAGAACTCTACTTACTCACAAAGTTTTACACAGTAGAAAATATATATATATAATGTGTCGTGACCTTGGCACAGGCCAAAATTCATATTTTAGAAAAATCAGTGCAGAGTAATTGTGAATGAAAAATGTGTTCTCTGCAGAGGATGTAATTAGTCTAGTTTCTATTGTCCTCTAAATTATATAGTGTACAATTATAAATGCCAAAAAAAATACTTTATATAAAGGGCTACGCTAGGGTGTCTGCATAAGCGTTAATGCAAGGGCGCATCTCAAATTCAGCTTAGCAACTAAATTGCAGCATAATGACGCAAAGTGCTTTGGTTGTTTGAAAGGAATCTAAAGATAGCTAACTGTGTGTCAGCCTCCGGGAGAAGGAGGTGTTCTTATGTTATTTTACCTGACCCAGGTCTGCTGACTGAACTTCACATGGGCTTTTCCATTCATGCTTTCTTGGCTTTGTGTCCCTCAGCGGTTGAGTGCCCCAACATCGAGAGCATGCTTTCGGAACACATGGTGTGGCGTCTAATCTCAGGCTCGCTCTACAAGTTCGGGACGCAGATAATGCTAAGCTGCACTCCTGGCTTCTACCTGGAGGGCCGGAGGACTGTCAAGTGCTTGGCCAATGAAACCTGGGGAGGTCTGGAGGAGAAGGCAACCTGCAAGAGTAAGCTCACGCCAAAGGAAGCTCTTACGCACACACAGTTTTATACCTTATCATATTTATGTGCCAAATATACACTAACACCCCAAGCTTTGGAGTCATAAGGCTTTCTGGATATTTGTTTATTTATCATTACGGAATAATTTATGGCACAGTCACTTCTGTCCAAACAGAAGCTTGTATCTCCTTTTTTTTGTCAGGTTTCATTTTATGCCTGACATTTATTTTATGATTTGAAAACACACACACACACATGCAGTGCACACACACAGGCACAGACATTACCTTCCACACTTGAATTTACTGAAAGCCCTGGAAAAAAAAGAAAATACCGTATTGTTTGACTAATTTGCCAGCAAGGCTTTTGATGTTTCTTTAAGACTAGATTTCATTCAGGCTAATTACTGAATGCCATCCATTGTGTGTTTATGAATCTAATTCATTAGGATAGTTAATATGTCGGAAATCCGGCCCCTCTCCATACCATGCCTGCTTTATTTCTGCACTGATCCAAGCTTAATCCCCTGGATTTGGTGTGCGGGCATAAGATGGGGGGCCTGGGCCACACCAGCCTGCTATTCCGACCACACTTCTGTTTCTTCCTCTTAGACGGGCCGGGTAAACAGCACTCTGACGATTATGCCGTCAGCCAGAATGTGCTTTATCTAATTAGAGGTCAGGGAGCGAATGTAAATATTCTAATAAGAGAACGCTTTCATTTTGCAATGTGTTTACCCACTCTAGAGGATGAGTTTGACAGAAATCCGGACCTTGTTTCGGAGCTTCTGGATGTCGTTTTGATCACAACAAGTCAATGAGGAATCTGTGCATGGCCACTTCCTTTGTTGTCTGACAAAAGTGTGTGTGAGTGTATTACACTGTTTGAGCCTGAAAGTGCTGCACACCACTGCAGAGTTCAGCTGGAGTTCAGATAAACAGTAGCTGCTGATTCACCTGGGTTCAAGCGTGATCGGACTGCAGAGCAGAGCCAGCACTTCTTCCCTGATAAAGTAAATTGAAAGAGGTTTTTTCTTTTTTTTACTTTGCTATTTCTAAGAAAATCACACAACTGGGCTTTGTGCTAATTACATTTAATGGCAAGGCAAAAGATGGTGGATTTTCTGCTTTCAAGATGGAAAAAAGACAGCCTTCCTTCACGCCCCTCTTTTCTCTGTGTAGGCGGTTGTCGCGGTGGGCAAGAATAGCATTTAGGATCAGCTCTAAGTGTTAAGCGTCTCTCTGGCTGTTTGAAACAGTGGATTTGAGTTTCCTGTGTTCTTTGCAGTTATCTCCTGCGGGGAGCTGCCCTCACCTCCCAATGGCAAGAAGATGGGCACCCTGACCACTTTCGGCGCCACAGCAATCTTCATGTGCAACACGGGCTACACGTTAGTGGGCTCTCATGTGAGGGAGTGTCAGGCTAACGGCCTCTGGAGTGGAGTGGACACTAAATGCCTGGGTAAGAGGAGAACTTCAGACTTTTTCGTGCCACTGAGCTTTTTAAAATCACACTCCGGGAGCTCAACACCAGGAACATTCTAAAACTCCAAAAAGGTCAAGGGGGCACGGGACTTATATTTCAATGCAGGAGTCAGTAACATTACCATATTCAAACAAAGGGGTCTTTATGGGCGCCATAATATGCAAAGTTAACCATTGGAGGTTACAGCGTTGAATTATTTGTTACTGTTAATGTAATCGTTAGGCTGCATCATGATTTATTTATCATTATGCAAATTTTGTGTGTATATTTCCACACTAAAACACACATTAGCTATAGGGGAACTTTCTTTTAGGTTGTTAAGATGTAAATCAGAGTCATTTTTCTGTGTAGCAGTAAAAGGAACCAGGCGTTCACAATGTTTAATGGCTCTAAAATCTACCTGCAGAAAGTAACATGACTGAAAAAAAACATATGAAAGTTTTTAGATGTACATGTAGGACAAAAGTTACAAAGAAAACAATTTTTTTCATTTACCACTATTTTATCATTATTAATGTACAAAATTTGGAGGGTCGCTGATCATTAAGATACAAAATAAACATTTGTTTGCATTGACATTGTGACCCTTGGTTACTGTCACCACCAATATAAAGAAATTTGGGTTGATAAGTTTCTCTGCAATGACCCATTTCACCTCAAACCACTCTGGATGACTTTATTCACATCTCAGCAATTGAATGAAGCAGAAGTTAATTAGAATTCCTTTTGCAATCCACCTGTATTTCTAGTTAGTCTAAGGTAAATGTAATGCGTCTGTATTCCCAAATGATACCAGCTGGGACCAGAAACAAACAAAGAGTCTTCCATTCTCAGTATTATCTCAGTGAGCTTATATTGGCACATAATCCTCCGAAGAGAAAAGATCTTATCTAGAAAACAATGAGTTCTTATCAGCACCGATACCGACTTGCTTTGGTGTTAACTGTAGCATTAGCTGCAGAGTTAAGTCAAAAGTTCTTCTTCTCATATGAAGTAGTCCCTGTTACTCCTTATTTTAGATTATCATGAAATCCTACCACTTTAACCCAAAAAGTTCTTATTTTGCGTATCTGAATAATGAAATATGCTGTTAGATATAGTTCTGCCATATATTTCTATTGCCATATATTTCTACAGAACACTTTAGTCTCCTATGTGTAAGGTTAAATTACGGGTTATCAAGTGCATTATGACACACTATTAAATCAATTTTATAAATGCTTTAATGTTAAAATTGATCTTATTGCACATACCTAGTCTAAATAGTTTAAAGCCATGGTCACTAGCCTGTCAATTGTGACTATAGCTCCAGAAAATAGTAGAAAAATAAGTACACAGATCTGGAGGAGCCAACCATCAACCACGGGAAGTTCCACGACAGTTACCCACCAAAGACCCCAGCCTGTGCTTGGAAAGTTAACAAGCTGAGATCAGAGTTGAAAGCCCAGCAATCACTTTTCACAAAACCTGCTGTTCAAAATGAGGCTGCTATTGAAGCATCAGAAGCCTTCTACAGATGGCAATTTATTCAAGGAAGCAATTGTCATTACTGCAGAGAAAATCACACTCTGCGGCGAACTGCTTGGCCCTGCAACAGCGCCAAGGAGGGTCAAGTCACTGTCAGAGGACATGGATCGACAAGTGTTGAAGGACTTGTCACTCTGCAAATATTTTTCACTACAGTTCGATGAATCTCCGGATGTAATGGACATAGCTTATTGTGTTTGTCACAATGAATTTCCAGAACGCTACAACATTTGAACACGAGGAGCTTCTTATTTATTTGCATTTAAAGAAGAAGATGATATTTGTTTGTGAGACCCCACACACAAACTAGTGACTACTGGTTTAACTATTGATTTTACAGTACATTGGCATAATGTCCCTCATTTTCCTGACTATGTAAATGTATAAGCAGGCCTCGGCTGGGAATGTCAGCATCGCTTATTCAAGGTATTGTTGGATGAGCCCGTTTCCACACGTGCTCCACATCTTTTGGCAGACGCTTTTACAACTTTCTCGTGAGAGAAAAATCATCACAGAATGTACATTCATCACAGAAATGAATGTAGTGTTAGAAAGCTTACCTGAGGACATTTATAGGTGTAGTCTCATGTGTCGCCCTTGGTAGGAATCAAACCCCACTCTCCTGTATCAGTCTTCACTAGCCTATTTGCTTTGACAGCTGGTTCAAGTCATTTTAAATTAGGAGAACATGCTTTAAATGAAATTTAAACCAAGATGGACATGTGCTGTATGATACCCCCCCCCACCACCACCAAATCCTACTACTTAACTTAAACCCTCATGAACCAACAGAGCCCTCCAGGCTCAGCTTTCCTGATATGAGCCTCTGTCTGAGGGAAACTGTGAACCAAGCTCTATCTCTCTGCAAGGACAAGAGATTTCTCCCAACACCTATTTGTAACGTACAGAAGAGCAGATTACTGCAGCACTGTTATCTGCTACACCAACCAACCACATTTACATTTAGCAGATACTTTTATCCAAAGCGACTTCCATTCCCTAACACCTGGGGGCAGTCTCCCTGAAGCAACTTGAGGTTAAGGGTCTTGCTCAGGGACTCAGTGGTGGTCTGCTGAAGGTAGGATTCAAACCCATGACCTCTTGGTCCAGAGATATACTCCCCACTAGGCCACCCCCCACACCCACACCCCCACACCCCCCCACCCCCACACCCACAGTGCAGTGAATGTGTTCAAGACCAAACTCAGTGTTTGGACCACTCTAAAAAATGGGAGGCTGACACACTTTCCCAACCTGGAGAAAATGTCACAGGCCATCGAAGACAGGGACGCTGTGCTCACCTGGACAAAGTGACAACTTTCGGTTGCCGTTATGGTGAGTTGCATGTCATGGAAGATATTGCTTCATTCATCTCAAACCCGTTCCTGCCTCGTTTATTCAGAACAGGTAGCAGCCAACTTCCAGTGTGTATTTGCTTCGCCAAGTGAAGCTGACATGGGGATGGTTGATTTGCAAAATGACACAGAGCTGAAAGACAGATCAAGGGACAGTGACTTTTGGGGACTTGTCAGCAGAGAGAAGTTTCCTCTCCTCACCGAATGTGCACTAAGAGTGAGTGCCTACTTTAGATCCACTTTCCTCTGTGAAATGATGTTTTCACAGTTGAAAATAATCAAATAAAAGTACAAGAGTTGCCTTACTGACAGACCCCTCACAGACTGCCTCAGACTGGCTGTCTGTAGCTACAAGCCAAACTACAAAGCACTCATAGATGGTATTCAGAGAATTACAATGACTTGAGTGAACCACATGACTGCAGCAGTTTAGCGTTATGATGGCATTGTGAAAAGTGATGCTTCCTAAGAGACAGAGAGCTGCACTTTGCTTAATTGAACACATTACAGTTCTAAAATGCTAATGATCAATGTGGTGTTGTGCAAGAAGTTTCAGTGGATTAGCATGACAGTTAGCGATGGAGCTTTATGATATCGCTGTAAGTTTGTTGATATTTTTTCTTTTGTCTCCCCTGAAAAAAATCATTTTCTCAAGCAAATGGAAAATAGGCTCTATTGGGTTGGAATGAATTAAAAACTGAAACTTTTGTTGAAGGCTGAAAGTATGATGTAAATTTCTTTAAGCAAGACAGCTGTAGCCTGTTTGATGCACTTAGTCCAAGTAAAAGACTTAAAGTGTCTTTTCCTCTCAACAATGGGTAGATCCAGCTTTTCACCAAGTTAAAGTGTATTCACTAATTTTGTTTCAAAATTTAGACTTGATCCTTATATTTTTAGCTGATATTAAGAAACCAAGGGAACACCTTTTCAATAAATAAGCAGTTCTTTGCTTTAAGTCAATAATGTGTTAAATAGAAAGCTCTTTAGATCTTACCTTTTTTCTTTGTAAAGAAACAACTGACAAGCTAAGGAATAATAAAATGCCTTGCAAAATGTATCTGCACACACAAGTAATATAGTCTTTCATTTCTTGAAACTACCTTTGGGCCAAAAGATTTTCAGTGTGTAACAGTAGTTTGGAATAGAAAACGTATGATTATCAGATGATTATTTAGGCAAAAAGTATACTTCCTCTGTAGTGGGGTGGTACAAAGTACTTTTTGGGGAACAGTCCATTAACCATTTCACTAAAAATAATGAAATTTGTATGGCAAGCTGGCCTCTAGGAGCTGCATGATCCAAATGAACGTTTGATGTTTTCTGCAAACCAAACCTGTGCATATATTAATTGAAAAGTAACTGTTAAAATGAATGCGTTTCTTGAACATTTCAAAAGAGAGCAAAAGGGCAGCGTATCTAAATACCATTCTTTTGAAAATCAGCAGCAGCCTGCAATAAGTTTGATACAAACAATTGGCCTGACAAGCAGCAGATTGTGGCTTTGAGTTATTTATTATTAGACTAAGCCATAAGACAAAGCAGACATCTGATGCGCCTTCTGCAGTACATAATCCCTTGCCCTCTTCTTCTGATTCGCTGTGCTGGGAGGCTGTAAACACAATGGAATCCTTAAGTGAGCAGCAAAGGCAGATGTACTGAAATGCGTCAGTGTTAGAAGAGCGCACTCCCTGACCCTTAGCCGCATCACCCGCTGCTTGACCAAACAGCACTGAGGGTGTTTCATCAAAATGTCAGCCGCTGACTGCTGCGGAACAGAAAGCAGGCCTACTGCCTCTCTCGTCCAGCCGCTGTTTAACATGGCTCTTGGTTTCCGTCACACATGCTTTAGTTTCCTGCAGATTGGCGTTAATGATGCAGTCTTGTAACTGTTGGTTGTCTGTTGCGTTTCTGTCGTAGCCGGCCACTGTGACTCGCCTGATCCCATCACCAACGGTCACATCAGCGGCGACGGCTCCAGCTATAGAGACACGGTGGTTTATCAGTGCAACCTGGGATTTCGCCTCATCGGAACCTCTGTTCGCATCTGCCAGCAAGACCACAGGTGGTCAGGGCAAGCACCTGTCTGTGTTCGTAAGTGTCTACCGGGTTTAAAAATAACTACCTCTGCTGCTTTCAAGGGAAGGTCTGCTTCTTCTTCTTGAAATTTCTCCATCATGGCTGTGGGTGTTGGGTGGAAGGGGCTTAGTTAATAGTTGAGCCTTATCTGCAGAATAATATCAGCAACAGAAAACTTTATTGATCCCGCAGGAAATTGCTTATGCTACAACTGCAAAGACACACAGAGACACAAAGAAAAGAACCGTTTAAATATAAAGTCTCAATCAAATCCAATAAAAACGTAATAGCTACTTTATTCAGCTCATAGTAGGATTGGATGCAAAATATGTACTGTACAAATGAGTTGGTTTGGCTTGAAACAATTACTTTATGTGGTAACTAGCAGTTAAACTGATCTTATTCAATTCTAAAAACTACTTAGAATGGTTAAAGTTCTATATCAGTTCAGTTCTCCAAAACATTTCAAATTCTGCCCATCTCCATCTCCATTTCTTACACTGGAGTTTGGTCTTAGTCACATCTATTTTTAAAATTCAGGAGATATGAGGGGGCTCCCAAGTGGTAAAGTTGTCTGTGAAGGTGGCTTGTATTGAAAAGGAAGCCACAGAAATGCAGGAGTGAAAGGGGGCACTAGCTTGCTGTGCTCTCACTGTTTGGAAAGGAAAGAAAAAGTTTCTTACTCAGTGTCGGTGCAGAACAGGTTGCGAATTACAGGGGGGTTTGGTGGGCACTGGTCCTCTCACTCATCCCTAAGGATGAAAATTACACAGTAACAATAATGACACTAAAATATTATTGCTGTCAGGACATAACCTAGTATTTCCGTTGTTGTTGTTTGTTTTGACATATGAAAATACCAGCTCTCACAGTATGAAACATTCTTGAATGCAACAGAGAAAAACTACCTACAACAAAATCAATTACAATGTAAATTCCATTAAAAGAAATTTCTTTCTCTATTTTTACCACTTTTTGACTGCTTTTTTGCTAACAACATCAATATGTTTTGCTGGCCATGTCAGAAAGACACATGCACTAAATTTGGAGCCCCCTACAGTCAATTTTGTCATCTATATATATATATATATATATATATATATATATATTAGTGCTGAGCACGTTAACGCGCTATTGCGTTCACACATTATTTTATTAACGCTGACAATTATGGTTCCAGCGCCCATGCTCTGGACTCTGAGGGTATCTTGTTTTTCTATGACAGACTAGATAAAACATGAGTGCCCTGCCATGAGTGGTTTTATATTTGATTACATTCATGTTTAAGTTGAGATTTACAGAAATATTTGAACTGCAGCTGTGTAACTGTGTTAAAGGGAAC
>JBBPCY010000150.1:7970790-7989985 GCA_037974405.1 Brachyalestes nurse | reverse complement strand
GTTTAAGTTGAGATTTACAGAAATATTTGAACTGCAGCTGTGTAACTGTGTTAAAGGGAACACTGCTGTTAAAAAGCCTCTTATTTGTTTAAAGTGTTTGCAAACCAAATGTTATTGCACTGTTCATATAGCAGTACATTTAAAATAAAAGTGCACAATACGCTCCTTTTGAATTCATTATTGAATTTTGCATATAACAATGCAATTAATCGCGATTAATCACAGAAAATCATCTCTTACCATCTGACTGACTCACATAATTTTGTTTTTTTTTCACAGCCATTACCTGCGGCCATCCTGGAAACCCAGCGAATGGGCGCACAAATGGGAGTGAATTTAATCTGAACGACGTGGTGAACTTCTCCTGCAACACGGGCTACATCCTGCATGGCATGGCGCGGGCCCAGTGCCGAATGAACGGCCAGTGGAGTAACCCTCTGCCCGTTTGCAAGGGTAAGAAGCTTCACTACTTCTCCTGAGTACCAGGGCACTGATCAGAAACTTAAAACCGACACTAGCTTGAACATTATCTCACTGACCACAGTAGCTTGTTTGACAGAGACAGGGTGTGGGCTGGGTGCTGTCTGAGCCAAAGCAGCGTCTGCGATCAAGCCCAAGCTGCAGTCGCATGACAATAAGCAATTTACAAATGTATTTTTGTGTTGAACATGTTATGAAATTCAAAATCCACCCGCGACAAATGTTCTGACATGGAGCAGGACTAATCACTGCCACAGCGCTTAATTACAACAGATAGCTGTGTAGGAAATTATAGAGGTGTGTAGGAAATTATAGATGGTCGTCAGATGAATTCAGGTCGCGACAACAAACAGGGACGTATCTACCTACCTGGTGTGATGAGATATGTCTTGTTGTCCCTGAAAACTCTGTGGAACCAATGCAACATGCAGCAAGGTACACTCGACAGCACACGTAAAACCAAACATCAGCCAGGGATTGCGAAACTGAAGCCTTGTCTGGGGGTTTTTGCTGTGAAGTTATCTTACTTCCTAGATGAAAGGGTTGACGGTTGCACTTGGCACCAAATGCGACTCTTTGGCACCGCCGCGCAGATGCTCCACCCAGAGTGAACGACTCTGCAGCTGGATTCAGTCCAAAGAAATGTATGAATTTGAATGAAATAACTCCATTTGTTGTTGTCATTCCTATCAAAACCCGAGCCTCTTTGGAACTCTTTGTTATGCCAAGAGGCACATTCAGTGCTGAGATAGTCAAAGTGCCAATTACGGTGGAAATATTCCACCCTTGTTTTTGTAATATTATCATTCCGCTCTCATAGAATTGCATCTTCTGCCTTCTACTTTTCTCATAATATTATGAACTTATTCTTGAAGCTCTTGACTTTTAATCCCGTAATATTTTGCCTTTTTTTTTTTATTGGAATGAATGCGCATATTAAATATTAATATTAATCTGTCAGCTTCAGTGAAAACTTCATTACTTCTTTGTTCTACAGACACCCAAAAATGCTGCTGCAGAAACCTTGAGCTGCTAATTATACAGCTTTTCAAGACTTTTAATTTTTGGGAAAGGAATAAAAAAGCTTTCCTGGCCTCTTTTGAAGCACTCTCACTCTGAGCACGCCATTTCCTTCCTGCAGAAACCACAGATCATCTGTAAAATTGGCGAATTCTCTCCTACCTGTGAAGTACAGCAGGGCTGAAAGCTGCCAACATCCAATGCTACAGTTTAAGGTCCAATTTAGCAAAAAACTTGACATGAGTCATGTTTCTGTTATTAGCTCAAATGGAGGTATTAGAAGTCACTGAAATTGAGAAAATGCCTTCACTTCTTTCAGTGAACTATGAGAAATAATTAATTAAAATCCTGTAGTTAACATACTACATATAATGTCATTAGTTTAATAACACATGTCTAACTATATCTCATTTATTGGGGCAGTTGTAAGGTATGCCTTCACTCTTTTACGTGCTGTAAGTGGGGCAGTAGCAAGCTGTTTTCTGTCCCTTGCATGACTTCAGTTCTCTGTGAAAGGACAATAACTGAAAACAGCACTGTTAAGGAGTTTATATATATATATATATATATATATATGTGTGTGTGTGTGTGTGTGTATATAGAAAGAGAGAAAGAGAGAGTGAGAGAGGGACTGTTCTAATGTTAACTTTGCAGAAAGACACATGCTGAGAAAAAAAAAACCAAACAAACAAGAAAGCAGTAGAAAGTATTTGTTTTGTGAGCTGTCTCCAGCCATTGCTTGGATTTGAAAAATTCCATCAGTAGCACACTTGATTTAATTTAATGAGTCAAAGTTAATTTCATTTCGTCAAACCCGGTTTCTAACTACCAAACGTCCACAAGGAACACATTGATCTTTTTAGTTTTATTTAGTATATTTAGTGCTCACCTAAAAAGTTTGTAATTATTATTTTACAGTACTTCTGCACAGTACTGTATGAATTTGTGTTTAATGAAGAAAACAGTCTGTACAATTATGTTGTGTCATCTGTCTCCAAAAAAATCCTATAGAAATGGGCTAAAATATCTAAATATGCCAACTGATTTTTTAAATAAATGTTATCTGAGATTGCACTGGGCAGTTCAGCTCTTCTTTCTCAGCATCTTCATTTCTCCATATTCTAAAGCAACACCTCAGCTCAAGTTTGGTCAGTTTTGTTTTTAATAATCAGTTTAAGAGGAGACATCTTATAGATGCAGTATATCCAGAAATGATTCTGACTTTTCCTGTTCACAGCAATGTTTGAAACTCACAGCATGCTTCGGGGTTAAAAGTGACATCAAAATCACGAGTGTCACAATTTGTCTGTCTCTTATGTCAGTTCAGTGGCCTGCCCTGAGTATCTCTCAGCTCACGTCCTCTCAGCTGAGAACAGTCAGTGCCCTCCATCCAAACACACGCAGACGCTCTAATACAGTTGCCCACGTGAGGCACAGATCAAAGAGAGCGCTACGCCTGTGTGTTTGGCTTCTTACTGATATGGTATGATTAGGAACTTTGTTTTAAAAAAAAGTTCAAAAGAATGGAAGTCTTCTCCTCTGCCAGGCCTTAAATCTGATGCTGTCAGCAAAATGGCGTAGAGGGCCAGCTGTGCGTGTTTTAATTTTTGTTATTTCTGACAATTCAGCCAGCTGTACATGCTTTACTTCTTGTTCTTTCTGACACCGTATTTATTTGCCTGTAAGGCTTTACGCGTGCAGGCCCTTTAGCTTTAATATTTTTCCATGCATAAAATCGAGCGCATAAAATAACACAGAAGGAGCTGAGAAAATGCATCAAAGGCAGAGATAGTTTGTCAAGTGATTCTACATTAGATCAAATGTGTCTCACCCATACAGCTGCGAGTGTAGGTGTGATTGTTGTATGTCTGTGAGAATTTGCTAAAGAAACTACGAGTGTGAGGGTGAGTGATGCGAAGAGAAGTGAGAGATGGAAGGAATCACTTTCCGGAGCTCATCGTAAAAACAAGTCAAGAATGGGGTTGATGAAAATTGCTGTTTAGTGTCTTTTTTTTCCCTTCCAGACGTTAAGCATCTGCTTTGTTTGTGCCCCCCCCCCTTCCTTTCTCCTGGTAGTGGTAAACTGCTCGGATCCGGGCTTCGTGGAGAACGCCGTTCGTCATTCTCCGCAGCGCTATCCTGAGAGTTTCAGCTACACACACAGTGTGATGTATCACTGCAAGAGGGGCTTCTATCTGTTCGGCTCGTCTGTGCTCACCTGTCAGTCAAATGGCTTGTGGGACAGATCGCTTCCTAAGTGCCTTCGTGAGTAACGCCTCCGCCACCGCCTCTCCTTTGCCACGCTCTCCTCTAGGTGGATGCAGCCATCAAAACAGAGCTGCAGCGGCACGATTCGGGAGATTACCTGACACTGAGTGAAGACTGTGTTTAAAATGCCAGAATGGTAACTGTAAAATCTGGTCTGGTTAGACAAATAACAAAGAATTTGGCTCTGAAGAAGTTCACATTAAAACAGACAGAATCAAGTAAGCAAGTCAAATAGAGTGAATAAAAGAGGAGGGATTATTTTTCTTATTATTATTATTATTATTATTGTTATTATTATTATTACTATTATTATTACTATTTTAATGTCTACTATGATTATTGACTGTTACGATCACGTATTTTAATCATTCTTTTCTTATAAGAAATAATAAAAAAAAAAAGATGTTCAGTTTCTCAGGTTTTATCTTTTATAGGTGCAAGTATTGAACTGAACAGCTTTGCCTTTGTTTTTAAGAACTGCTGACACAATTTCTCGTAATTTTCAAATAAAAATATTGCTCTTTAAAACAAATGACAAAATAAGAGAAACAGTGCAGTGTTTACAGAACTTGAATAATTTAAAGAAAACAAATCTCTTGTTAACTCTTGATTCACTCTTGTTCACACCTTTGAGGTACTTCTGGTAGTGTTTTGCCGTCCAAAATGAGCAGAATGAGGTGCTTGTGTAGGAATTTAACAGACACTGGCATGGAATGGCTGTCCTACTAGATGTCCTGATTAAAAAATACATTGCAGTGCTCTCTTATTCTTTTCTGGAGCTGTATATATGTGTGGTAAAATAGTGCAAGTAGTAAAGATTCCATCAAAATTCCATAATTCCATGCTCTTATTTTTGCCTAATATATGAAATATTTTACAGTATGTTCTGACAGTTTTGCGCAATATTCATCAATTGTACAACAAATGCACCAATAAACACAATAAACTGGAAACCTGACTGTTAGAGACCAGTGCTGCATGGGTTCACTATGTTAGTCCACTGTGTGGAATTTTGTTTTGTTTTTAAATTAAAATTAAATCACATTTGATGTTTAATTGATTCTTGTGTTCATTAATGTGCACAGTAAAGTTAGATTATTCAGTAAAATCTCTAAGATTTTCTGTTTATCATTTTTAATGGTCTGATGACTTCCTCTATCCCCCTTCTTTCCATCTTTCTATCTCTCCTCTCTCTCCTTCTTTCCCTGTCTTCTGCAGTGATATCCTGTGGTGATCCGGGGACACCTCCCTTTGCTGTTACGTCGGGCAGGAAGTTCAGTAATGGGGCAGTGGTGCACTACTCCTGCAGTCAGGGCCGGACACTGGTGGGAAACGCTACGCGCCAGTGCCAGGAGGACGGACGCTGGAGTGGCTCGCCGCCCTACTGCTCTGGTATGTTGGCAGTCAGAGGCCACTGGATTATTTCACAAAGCAGGATTTCTCATGTAACCAGACAATTTATAGGGCCTCTATCATGGAAAAACACATTTTCTTTCTTTAGTTCACAACCCAGCCCATACAACCTGTATATGGTAACTTTGCAGCAAAACTTTGCATTTTGAATGTAGTTTTACGTTTACATACAGTACGACTGATATCGATGTTACATAACATACAGTACATAACATAACCCATCTACTGTTATACAACTTTGTCTTTAATCACTCAAAGGTTATAAGAAGTCTTCTGAAAAAATGAAGTAAACAGAAGAAAACTGTAAAATGAAGTGCATACAGTAGGAGACTCAGAATCTGAAAACTTTATTGATCCCTGAGGAAATTGCTTATGTTATGACTGCAGAGAAAAACAGTGACACAGAACAAGAACAATATAAAATGTTGTATACAAAAAAAAAAAAAATATATATATATATTTATTTATTTATTTATTTTTTTTGTCTGTGTGTATATATATATATCTCAAACCCATGACTTCCTGAGTGCAGGGCGAACGCCACCAGCTGCCCAATCCACAAGAACACAGATGATTGGGAGTTTAGTCCCAAATGTGTCACTCACAGGCCTGAAACAATAGCTATTGTTGAAATCTGAGCAGTCAGCAGTATTTCAGGTGTTAATGATCTACAGTGCAGAAACCCAGCCCTGCTCCTGGTGATCTACTCTAATGCAGATTGTAGGTCCAACCCAAATCTGTCACACTTGATCTAGTTCATCAGATGGCGAAGTCCCTGAGTATTAGATCCAGGTGCATAAGAATGTTTGAACTGAGCTCTGCTGTAGGTAAATCTCCAGCGGCCGATATGGGCATCCCCAACCTACATGTATTGCAGCAAAGTATAAATACATCTTTGAGAATGTACTCCTACATATTTAATCATTGTTTTGAAATTGCATGCCATCAACTCTGCCTGTCAAAAGTATAGGCACATGTAGTTTTTTTGTTCTGAATACACATGAGCATATTTTCTTTGCTAAGATATATTCTATGCTGAGAATAATGCCCTACTCCACTTGTATCCCCATGTGGTGATATGAGCACAAAAACCTTTCAAGCGACTTTAGGAGCTTCAAAAAATCTCTCAAACTTTCAATCAAATTCACTGATGTTTTGAAATACTGTAATTATACAATTCTGTTATGTTATGTTAGAAGCTACATTTACATTCACATTATGTTATGTTAGAAGCTACATTTACATGTGCTCAATTTTTCTTTGTCAGCCAGTGGCAAAAAAAATGTAATGCATTTTTTTGTTATGTATTATTGTGCACTGAAATGCATAGAAGCTACCCATCAGTTTTCCTCATTGTTTGAACCAATAGAATTTGCGGTTCTAAACTTTCAGTGAGCCAAAACCATGGGCAACCACATTTTGTTGGCACCCCCTTTGTGGCTGTAAGAGCCTCTACTCTTCTGAAAAGGCTTTACACAAGATTTTCTGTCTGTTGGAATTTTTGCGCATTCAATCAAAAGAGGTCTGGCTCACAACATTTCAGTTCATCTCAGTGGTGTTGAACTGGGTTGAGGTCAGATCTCTGTGCAGGCACTGTAGTTCCTCCTCACCAAACTTGTCAAACCACGTCTTTATGGACTCGTCTTTATGCTTTCAGAGGAAAGGACCTCCCTCAAACTTTTGCTTCCAAGTTGGAGGCATACAGTTCCAGTCTTGGTTTGCTGTAGCATTAACACCACCCCTCACTGGAACTAAGCACCCTATTACAAACCCCTAAAAATAGCTGACTATTATTCCTCCACTACCAAACTTTACCAGATTCATCCATCAGAAACACGATCACCCCGGTGAACACACGCCCATTCGAGAGTACTGACGTACTTTACACCACTTCAGCCGATGCTTGATCTTAGGCTTGTTTGTAGTTTCATAGAAACCCATTTCATAAATCTTGCAGTGCATAGTTCCTGTGTTGCCGTTTCTTCTAGACACAGGAGTGGTACCCCCTACATACTCCAGCATCCCTCCTCTTTGAGTCCTGACCTATTGTTGCCCCTAGACAATTTTGTTTCACAGTAATAGCACCTAGAGTTGACCAGGGCAGATCTTGCAGAAGTTTCATTAATTGCGGCAAAGTGGTATACTATAACAGTGCTACTGAGCTCCTCAGTATCACCCAGTCTACTAAAAGTGTTGGTCTATGGAGACTGCATGGATATGTGCTTGATTTATACCTGTTAGCAATAAATGTAGCTGAAAGAGGGGTGTCCACACTTTTGACCATGCAGGTTTTTGAATATGGGCTTGGAAAAGGAAGCAAGTAATAGGAAGACATTGCGATGAAAAGTAATTGAAAATCAAGTAAAACTGTCCCTAAACCTATAAATGTGTACATCATCATTTCTATATAAACGTCCATGTGCAAGTTCTGTCTTTGTTGACCTGATTCCCAGGTGGCAGTCCAGGTTTTTGCGGAGACCCTGGCATCCCCCCTCATGGCTCTCGTCTAGGTGAAGAGTTCCGGGTGCGGAGCCTCTTGCGCTTTACTTGCGAGGCGGGATACATACTGCTCGGGTCATCAGAGCGCACCTGCCTGCAGAACGGCTCGTGGAGTGGCACCCAGCCTGTGTGTGAGGGTAAGGGTCACAGATGGCTGGCTGGGAGGGAAGGAGGATGCGCATACAACTCCGTACACACATAGTGGGCTCACACCACTAGAATTGCATTGCGTTTTTGTGCTTAATTCGTTCTGAACTGGCAAATGCCACTGCCTCCCGGCTAACAGCAGGGTCCACACTCGGCTGTAGAGTCAGGAAACATGGGTAAAGAAAGCACAGTAAATCATTACAGGCTGTCTTTGCTTTTGAGTCAGACCTACAGCTTCCAACCAAGCTTGAATTCGCACACATAAGTCCTAATGTAGACCTGTGATCCTCTTTTATCCAGTATTGTGTTCTGTATCTCCGTTAAAGTGGATTTTTTTATGCCTAAAGCTGTAAAATTCAGCAGTTGCTTGTAAATTCAATGACACAAGTTGAGAGGATACACAAAAGGCCCCATAATTATTGCAGAATGTAATGATGCATTAAACTAATGAGGGTTTGTGAAAGGATTGCTCTAAGAAGTGCGCGTTATCACACAAACAACAATAATTAGGCTACTGGATGTTTGGCATAATTTTTTCAAAATAAATGCCAGAGACTATGCCATGGTATACCAGGCAAAAAAGATCCTTTTTCTTAGAAATAGGCAAGCCAAAAATTATACACTGTAATTGACTTTATACACTGTACTATGGAAGCAAATTCAAGACATTGTACTTGTGTACTTCAAGTGCTCTTTAGTAACAGTGAGTATAGAACCATGACAACTCAATGAACCATTTGTATCTTAAGCATACATTCATACTTAAAATGTCCCTTACTAAGTGTTATTTGTCAAGTGTAACGCGGTGCTAACAAGCATGTGAAGCAGATGCGAGTATGCGGTCTGAATGTATTCTGTATTAAAAACAAATCTGTCCAGCAGCACCTCCTCTCGTCTCAGCGCTGATTTATTCCTTTGTTTGTTTTCACTGCCAGACTGAATACAATAAGCCCATGGATTGTGTACACAAGATCAATAAGATGCATTATTTAGAGGCCATTTATAATTGAGTAAAGGGCTTTAACGGCTGTTTTAAGGCAGTAGAGATGGATATGCGTGGGAAGGAATACAGGTAGGGGCTGTTGCACTATCCTGTGGATACAAATAACACTGGCCAGGTACTAAATGTAAATTCTAGGGCACGGGGGGAAACTAACCTGCTGCCGCTTGGAAAAAAAATGACTCCGAGTTTGGAAATATATCTGCTCATAGCAGCACCCCCACTGCACCTTCCACTGAGATCTCATTACCTCTTTATTGAACCGTTTTTCTCTGTTTATTAAAGCGGCGATGTTTATAGTGACTAGTTACAGGAGGTAGAGTTAAGTCTGGCCACTGAAGTGAAATGATACAGAACTGATTACAGCGATGATAATACTTATTAGGTTACATCATTTTAAGTAGTTAAGAATTAAGACTTGTGCCCTTTGAATTATGTTAATGGTGCCGCTGCAATTACAAGCATGTGATTTAACTGTGAATGAAATCATTTGTCCAATCACAGGATATGTTTGTTGTTGTAAATTGTCTGTTTGTTCAGAGTAATCATTTACATTTCAGACTGTCACTGTTGATTGGACGTAGCTGAATAATAAAATGTGTGCAATTTGTAAGAGCAACATTTTAATTTTACTCCATAAAACATAAAACTACAGATATTCTACACACAGTCGTGAGATCCTGCCGGTTTTCTCCGTTTTGGTGACGCTCGATAAAACTAGCTAAAAAAAAAGCTAATGTATTTATTCGATTTTAAGCCTTATAAATAATCATAAACCCGCAAGTGTGTGTTCCCAAAGTTCAGCTTGGATACACACTTCAGCCCTGTTTGAGGGTTCGGCTCTAATAGGCTTGGAGATCTAATGTGCTTAATTACAGCTCCGGCCCTTATGCCAAAATGCCACTCCAAATTACTCTTGAACAGTCTCTAATTAGACTAAATCTTAATGTATTTGATTTTAATGGCCTTATTTTATCAGATACTTGACCTGTCTCACTCCCTTTAAAAGTATACTTAATGGGCTTTTGATGGGGTTGTGGGTTCACGATGTGACCATTTAAACAGGATTTTTTGGGAAGATTTAACAGGCCTCTTTGCCATCAGAAGGACTGTGGCAACATGAAAAGATGGAAAGAATTTTGAAGGCAGCTGAATGAGATGTAGCAGTGGTGCACATCCCACAGGGTCACTGGCTGGGGCCACTTTATGGTACACCCAAGAAATAAGATTGAAATATCAGAGACTTGCCTCCTAATATCCACGACTGACAGGCCTTCTAAAGGAAAGACTGCAGTGCTTAATTAACCCTGTAATATTCTGATTGTTGTTGGACAGGGATCCCCAACAGGTTTCCATTGCAGTGTTGAAAAAAGTAGAAAAAGGTTCTATGGGTAATATGAGATGTTTTGCATAATGGTGCCAGTCCTTAGCAGGGGGGCTTGTTTTCCACTGCTCTCCTGCTCCTGTGTGATGGTAATATTAAGCCCTGTCTTCTCACGTACCGCTTTCATTTCTTTCCCCAGCTGTTTCCTGCGGAAATCCGGGGACTCCAGCTTTCGCCAGAATTGTCTTCAGCGACGGCATGCTCTTTTCCAGTTCAGTAACGTATGCCTGCTGGGAGGGCTATAAAACGTCTGGCCTCACCACCCGCCACTGCACCACCAATGGCACCTGGACTGGCTCGGCCCCAGACTGCGCAGGTCAGAGTGGTGGTCTTTTTTTTTTTTTTAATCTGTACATACATTTTCCATATAATGTATAAAGGGGGTCCTCGGGTTACAACAGTCTCGACATACGACGTTTAGAGTTTATGAAGCTCACTCGGTCTACGCCGTTAGCCTCGTATAGTGTTTCGACTAACACCAATATTTGGGGTTACATCACTGTCGGAGTAATGTGTTGTAACTAGAGGACCCCCTGTATAGAAACAGTATACAGATGTAGTGGTGCCCAAAATTGGCATCTGTAGCATAGATCTGGAGCTAAGAGCCTCACGTTGCTAACAAACTAGAAGTCAATGGTCATTTAAATCTTTTTTACAAATACGTTCCCAAAACTTCTCTTAACCAGCTCAAATCTCATCCAGCTCTTCATCAGGATAACGCAGATCTATTGAGGACACGGTGTAACTTACCGTGAGGTATGAACATGAAGAAAACGTGCTATTGCCTGGAAACCACTACAGGCTGCTATTTTAGACAACGGGGGTGTTGCAGGCTTATGGACAATATTTTACAGTCTTTAGCTCTATTGTTGTATAAATATGTAGCTTCAGTTTAAACATTTAAGATGAACATTGCAAGCGTGTCATGTTGTATCAAACTACCCTGTGCAGCAATAAAGAGGCACAAAAAGTGGGTTGTTAGTACATTGTTTTTGAGTGAAGCAATTATGGGTATATCAGCCAAGACTGAAATGTATTAATTTATCTTTCAAACGAGCAGTCGGGTCTGTTATTTGATTTTGTCTAAACTGTGTTACGATTTATGGCATAAATTATGTCAGCCAGTTAAATGTGCTTGCGCTGCTATTCTACGTGATTATTTATGACTGGTTGTGCTAAATAGCCAGTTGCCTCTTAACTTTCAGTGAAACACTTTATTATATGCTGGGTTTTTTTATTAGTTTGGTCTGTTGAAGAGCAAACAATGTATTTTATGTTGTAATTTTGACTATTGAAACGTGGTAGTACTATTGTACCCTTAATCATTTGGGATAGATGAATGAATAAATAGATAAACAAATAAATAGATAGAAAGATTGATAGATAGAAAGGTCGATAGATTTGTGAGCAGAATCTAGAGTTAAAGGCTTGTAAAGGATATTAAATAATGAAGTCTAGGCCTCTATGGATGAATTACTAGCACACATTCTGTTTTTATCATTTTTGTATATATTTTATTTAAAGGGAACAAACATATTTCTGACATAAAAATCAATATAATTCTAAAACAAAACTGTTGAATTAGACCGTTTGCTTTTTTTTCCGCGACCTATGACATATTTCCTAATACATATTTCCGTAATTGTTTATGTTTGTGAGGTGAGGTTACTGCAATAAAAAGGATGGCAATTAGGTGCGGCTCCTGTGGCTCCCATGCTTTTTTTTTTCCTGCTGGTCCTGTTGTGCCTCTACCTCCAATGAAACGTCAACTTTTTTGTTCTTTTATTTTTTTTCAGTAATCAGCTGTGGAGATCCTGGCCCTGTTGCCAACGGAATATATATGGGGAAGGAGTTCACCTTCAACAAGACTGTTCGCTATCGTTGTAACCCCGGCTACATTATGGACCCTCCGGGCCTGGACACTCTCCGCTGTTCTAAAGACGGCTCTTGGAACCAGACCAAACCGGGTTGCAGAGGTATGGGGGGAAAACAACCAAATCATCATCAGCGACGTTGTATTACTGAGACTCACAGAACAGAGAAGTGGAAACAGAGGATTTATCATGGCAACAAGGCGGGATAATGTGGGAGCGTACAGCTGTGTGTTGCCATGGCAATCAAGTCCTGCATTAGAAATGATAACCACAGAGCTGTCTCACGTAGCCCGCCGCATGTGTGTGCTGCACACTTCTTCTAGATAAAGCTGTTTTTGACAAACACAGCAATTTAACAGCTTAATGCAGACGTTTTTCTCTGCTGCATTTTCAAAGTGCTGCTTGTGGATGCTTTGTGAATATTGGCCAAATTAGCCTTAGTGAGAAGAGAATGAGTAGTGGTGGTTTAATGACTGGACCATCAGTCCTCATTCATTCCCAATAAGATCGGCACAGCTGGTCAGTCCTTCATATCACAGTTTCATCTCTGCGGCCGCTTAAAAATTCATCTTCGGTTAAATACTGAAGATAAATGTACCTAAGTATGGGTTGTACATACGTCCACTACATAACACTGCCTCTCATAGTTATGGCTTATAGCATGTCTTTCACCACTGTTAAAAATTCAACTTAATTTATGGACCATAGGGACTGGTATGGAATGTAGGGACAGAAACTAACTATGTTTGCATACCACATAAAACTCTTTGCATCCTTTAAGATGCAGGTGGTCAGTGGTCATAAACCGTGAATGACATCATCTGTTTTACTGCTGTTCAGGCGTGGGGGGGAGGGGCCAGGAAAACCATTTAAAGTTTAAATATCACAGTGGCAAACTGGAGTTGCTGGCATCCCAACATCAAAAGCTCTTTTAATGTTGGGTCTTGTTGATCTTGAGTTCTGACTGCAGCCCCACCCCTCCCCCCTCTTTTTTCTGCAGCGAGCGGGATTATTCTCTTACAAACACTGAAGGGATGTTACCTGTGAAACATGTAAGATCTCTGCTATCAGATGTCATTCTCAGATCACATCAGGCGGCCAACAGCTGCATCTAGCGCATACTGTACAGTTTCCTCAGAACCCGGCCCGGATTAGTCTTTTTTCTTTTTTTTTTTTGGAGTGCAGCATGAGAAATGCAGTGCACGCTCTGTGTGAGCTGTGGATTGGGGCAGTAATTCCAGTTAATCATCTCTTTCTATCCCCTTTTGATTCAAAAGCACACATACCCTCCCTCTTTGCAAATGGAACGTAATGATCAAGGAAGAAAATGACAAATAAATAGCTCAGGGGCCCTTACGTTAGCGGAGCTTTTCCATTTAGACCCGTCACTCTCAGAATGGAGAGGAGGTCTAAGGTTGCTTTCGGGATTGTGTCTTTAGGCCATGATGATAATGGCGGTGGTGGTGATGATGATAATGTATTTGTGCCCGCAGTCATCATGTGCGGCCAGCCCCCGGCCATTCGCTACGGAAAAGTGGAGGGATCCGATCTACAGTGGGGCTCCAGCGTGGCCTATAGCTGTTTTGAAGGCTATCAGCTGTCCTCCCCTGGAATAGCCACATGCGAGGGGAACGGGACATGGCGTGGTGAAATCCCTCAGTGTCTCCGTAAGTATAATGGATTATTCCTCACTACAAGCACGCAGTTTTGAAAAAAATGGGTTTTTTTTCCACAAGGCATCCTCTTAACATTAAGTTCTTCTTTCATTTCGAGCAATGGGATTTTAACAAAGTTTTGTAACTAGCAAGAAAGCTTGTAGGCAAATGACTTTAAATGTTTGTTTTGCTAAGATTTGAATGCGATATAGATGTTTTGTATTATTGGACCTGTTTAGGAGGCTGTTCGCTTGTATTTGGAGAGTTGTGGGCTTTTTCAAAACTGTGTGAATGACAGGTCACAAAACTGTTTTGACATTTTCAATACTAGTGTCAACTTCACACAAACATATCCCTCAGCCAGCGCTCGCTGTCTACATGTACCACAAGATATACAAGGTGTACGGCCCCAATCTGTTGCCAAAGCCTGCAGGTTTTGATTGTAAGTCTTTGACAATGTGTCAGAAGTAATATTAAAAATCCATGTTAAAAGTATGTGTGTGTGTGTGTGTGTGTGGGAGGGGGGGTGACGACTTCAAGCCCTGAATGTGGTGTTGTTTGATGCCTTTGGGAGCGAACAGTAGACAAAACCTGCAGTAGTTTCCACAGCAGTAACAAGCAGCCAAGAAATTCTGCCTCCATAAAAAGAAGTGCAACCCAACATGAGAGACGGCACAAGACTCTTTCTGCTAACTCTCATGAATTAGTGACTGAGGCCATGCATGCAGTTCTTTCCCGCAGTATTGACCCTTGATAAAAAGGCGAAAAAAAGGGAGCTGCACATACAAAGGATCAACATCAAACTGGATCTACTTCATGAAATGAAGTGTGATTTTAGTAAAGTTTATTAAAAGTAAGGTATTGATATGGTTTCACCATCCTCAGACTTCACCAACCTCAGACTATTTTAATGTAATATTTATTGTTACTGAATGTGTGTGGTGAATGGTATGTCCATTTTACACTTTCAGTAAATAACTAATTGTGTAGTAAACTGTACAGAAAGATGTCATACTTAACTAATATTATGCAGAGGCACCATTAACTTCCTTTCTTGCAGAAAATCAGGAAAATGTGTAATCTGGCCTTTTCCTAACAACAGCATGCTACTGTACATTTTTGTAACTTCCTTTTTGTATTTCGTTTTTTTCCCCCATAATTTAAAACCACCAGTTGCCTTTACCACGGCCTCAAAATGTCATACGTATGGACCATTAGATAGACTCCTTTTAACTTTTTCCATCAGCTTCCATTTTATGTTCTAAATGTTTTTGCCTTCATTATCATTTTGGAGATACAGGGTTTTGTTATATCTACAACATCATCGTTTAAAATAAGAGACCACTGCAAAAATATTCCGTTTTTCAGGTTTTACTTTTTATAGGTGCAAGAATTGAACTGAACAGCTTTGCTTTAGTTTTCAAAACTGCTGACAATATTTCTTTTAATTTCCAAATAAAAATATTCGTTAAGGCATAAATTTTAAGGAAATGACAATAAATTAAAATAAGAGAAATGATGCAGTGTTTACAGAGCTTGAGTAATTCAAAGAAAACAAATCTCTTGTTCACTCTTAAACAAAATGGCAATAATTACCTTTGACATACTCTAGTAGTGTTTTACCATCCAACTGCAAGAGGAGAGTGTTGATTACAGCAGTGTTTTTATACATTTCCTCATTAAATAAGACCTGATTCAGGTGATCAGTAATCAGTCCCTCATAAAGCAGAATGAGGTGTTTGTGTAGGAATTTAACAGACACTGGCATGGAATGATTGTCACTCATAGAGATGCTGATTTAAAAATTTCAGTGGTCTCTTGTTTTTTACTTCAGCTGTATATATATATAATGTGTTTCAGTTAAATGTTACTTGTGTGTTTGTGTTCCTCTTCAGGTGCTTTGACACTCAAGGTGTGTGGGAGTCTATTAGATGATAGACTGTAATGAGTTTAGCTGTATGTCAAGTGTGAAAAAGCTGTTTTCTCTCACTTCTCTTTCATGTCTTTCCATTCTTCTGACCTCAGCCTCAGTAAAAATGTAGCATGTCCATCTGGCAGCAGTAACAGGGCCTCAGCGAGACGGTGGTGTCTCTCAGGGGGCACAGCTGCATCCAACAGAGCCGACATTCAGCTCAGCGGCCACAGTAGGACCACCAGGGCCTTAGAGAGGACGCCACCAGAAAAAAAGGCATTAAGACACGAGTTAGACTACAAATGGCTGTCGGATTTTATATAAGAAGCACACAGTAACACATACACACACACACATGCAAATATACACTCACAGTTTCAGGGTGGTCTCATTAAAACTAATGTACCATTGAGTTTTTTTCCAGCTGTTCTCTCTTTAAGTTTCTCTCTCTCACTCTCTGCATATGAGTAAGATTAATGATACCATGTGCTGCTGAAGTCTCAAGTTTGTATGTGTGTGTGTGTGTGTGTGTGTACTTATGAAGGGGTTTTTAAGTGTTTTTTGGTGTCATGCTGAAAGGCCTGTTTATACCGAATGGAATCCTCTGGACATTTGGGAAGCAATACGTTATTATTATTATTATTATTATTATTATTATTATTATTATTCCATAAAGCTACCATATGTACTTCATATGTACCACTGTACTTCATCATTCTCCATAACCCTGCACTGAGCATTGTGCATACTTTGACCTGTTTCAGTATTTTCCAGGGATTTCCTTTTCTTTGTGTTCACCAAATCATGTATGTTATTCTATAGAGTCATTTACGTCTAATGTAAATAATATATGGACAGAAGGTCATCCCTGCATCTATCAGAAGGAATATGCGCTATTTATGTTCATTGTAAGACAGATCTTTTTTTATTTCTCTGTACATTTGTGTCCCTGATACTTTCTGCTGATCGAACGTTTTTTAAGGTTTAGGTCTGAACTGAACTGACTTAATGCACATTCGATCTCATCAAGGTGCTTGTATATTGAATAATACCCAGAATTAGCTGTCCTGACCATGGCCACACTCTAGAACAGTTCATTTGTTTCTTTTATTAATAAGTTCTCATACATTTATTTAGTTTATATAGATGGACATGATTATTTGCTTTATTTATTTGATAGCAGGTCTGTGCCAAGAGAACCACACTTTCATTAAAGTTTGAACTACCATATCAACTGAGCTTGTCTGGATTGTTTATAGAGAGAAACACCGAAAATGTGTGTGTGTGTGTGTGTTTGTACAGTTTCAGGACAAAATATAGTTATGCCTTTGTAGGAACCTGGAATAAACAGGGCTAACCTGTCATAATCTACCATATAGATGGATGGATGGCTGGATGGATGGATGGATGGATGGATGGATAGATAGATAGATAGATAGATAGATAGATAGATGGTTAAGACCATCAAAAGAGCAGATATTGTTACTGAGGCTAAGGTCAAGTTTAAAGGTGGGATGAAAAATTGTGAAGTTTGAAAAATTGATAATTCACTACATTATTTATGTCCAGAGGGGGCCTTACAGTTAAATTTTTGCAACTGAAAAAATAAAATAAAATACACATACAGTAATCCCCCAGTTTTACGCGGATCAGGACTCGCGGATTCAGTCACACACAGATTGTTGTGGAGAACCAAACGCAGAAATCCCCACAATAACGCGAAAACTGCAAATATCCTCCGCCTTTTTTGCATTTTTGTGGCAATAAATATATTTTTTCTGGATGTTTTCACAAAAGGGGCGGCATTCAATTTTGTCTCGCGACCTTCCGAGTTGCATATCTCGGCGGGGAAAGCACTCAGATACTTCAAACTCCACTCGGGCTAAAAATACAAATGAGGGCTCGTTGGAAAGATCTCTTGGAGATCTATTGAACTGTGGAGTTTGAAGTATCTGAGTGCTTTCCCTGCCAAGATATGCAACTCAGAATGTCGTGGGAGAAAAGTATTGGGACACTGCGGCGAGGTGAACGGGTCCCCTTGTGTGAAAACATCCAGAAAAAATATATTTATTGCAACAAAAAGAAAAAAAAGGCGGAGGATATCTGCAGTTTCCGCGTTATTGTGGGGATTTCCACGTAAAACTATGAGTTAGGTTCTCAAAAGAAATCTGCATGACTGAATCATCACATGAATGCTGTTCTTCTTTTTTAGCGGAGACCAGTGTGTGTGTACTTATATCACTTTGTCATCATTCATTCATTCATTCATTCATTCATTCATTCATTCATTTTCTGTAACCGCTTAATCCTTACTAGGATTGCGGTACCCAGAGCCTATCCCAGGATCTACGAGCATGAGGCAGGGACTCACCCTTAACACACACACACACAAACACCCACATACACTGAGAATGATCTTCCACCCAAATGCTACTTGCTCAGTGGAGATTCTGTGGTAGTCCTGAACATAATTGTGAACTACAAAATGCATCTATATGGTCAGTGGAGTTCATAAAAGAAGAATAAATGCAAATACAAAGGATGTACCTAATTAAGTGCTTTATAAGTATAGTTATATATACACCAATCAGCATGAGGTGATCTACAATTGTGTAGATCACCTCATGCCACCAAAACAGCTCTGACCTGTCGAGAATCCACAAGAAAATCTGAAGGTGTGTCGTGACTAGGGATGGGAACCGAAATTCGGTTCCAAATAAGAACCGATTCGAAAATACCCGGTATCAGGTACCCACTCGTTTTATTTTTATTTCAGTTCTGTAAATCGGTTCTTAACACTAGAACGCCTATAACGGCTGTGGGCGTCAATTGACGCAGTGCCGAGTTTCGCACAAGACGCTTCCTGATGCGACGCTGCTGCAGTTTGTTTAGCGTTTAGTCCTGCAGCCAGCAGACACAGCAAGGCTCCAGCGGACTTTAGACCCAGAGCCTGTTGTACAGCGCCAGTTGCCATATCAGAATCAAAATCAGGATCAGAATTGCGTTTATTGGCCGAGTATGTGAGCAACATATCCAGAATTTCGATTTCGGTCGATGGTGGCTCTCAAGCACAACAGTATAAAACAACAACAATATGTAAAGATATGTGTGTACATGAGCCTACACCACACACATATGTCTCTTACAGAGCATGCTGCTGCTCCAATAGGCCAATAGACGTGATTCTGATTCTGATTCTAAGCCTGATGAAATTATGTCAGTTGATGCTGTCAGCCATTCTAGTGTTAAACACACATCTGCTAGGATTTATTTTATGAGACAGTAACCTTTATGTCCTGCAAGATGGGCACTCCATGGATCAGATATGTTCATCCAGCTCAACTCTTTGTCATGTTCCTCAAACCATTCCTGAACAATTGTTACAGTGAGACAGAGGGCATGCTGAAAGAGGCTATTAGGGAACACTGGTGCCATGAACGGATGGACTTGGTCTGCAATAGTGTTTAGCAGTGTTGGGAAGGTTACTTTTAAAATGTATTCCACTACAGATTACAGAATACATGCCCCAAAATGTAGTTTGTA
>JBBPCY010000150.1:7945078-7960816 GCA_037974405.1 Brachyalestes nurse | reverse complement strand
TGTGTCCGTGTGTGTGTGTATGTGTTTCCGTGTGTGTGTGTGTGTGTGTGTGTGTGTGTGTGTGTGTGTGTGTGTGGGATTGGTGATTTTTTTTTTTTTGTGTGTGGATAGCACACGTCTGTCTCACTCCATCTCTGGACGAGGGCCTCATTTTCTTTTCTTTTTTTTTTACATGTATTTTATTTTTATTCTTTATTTATTTATGTATTTCTTTACTGGCTCGATCTAACATTCCTAATGTCTATGTAACTCTTTATAACTCATGCAAAAACTATACTTTGGAATGCACTACGTTTGTGAATGTCTCTGTTTAAGCTGTGCTGTCGAGGTGTGGGCCGCGGGCCTCGGCTCGTCTCTGGTGTAACGTGACTGATCTCTTCCTTTGGCAGAACAAGACCAAAAGTACAGTACAACGGCTACGCGGGGCACGAGAACACGAACGGCCAAGCGTCGTTCGAAAACCCCATGTACGACACCAACATGAAGCCGACAGAGGCCAAAGCCGTACGGTTCGACACCACGCTCAACACGGTGTGTACGGTAGTATAGCCTCCAGACTGCGCCTGCTGGCTCCGTGGCCCAGAGCCGGGCGCCGCAAGCCCTGCTTTCTTTTTAAACTGAGCGCAGTCGGGGAACGCAGGTGTGAACTGCGCTTCACCCCAAGCTTGCTGAAACACAGACGGCTTCTCTTTTTTAAAAAAAAAAAAACCACCACAAAAGACGAGAAATAAATAACTAAATAACTAAATAAATAAAATGACTGCAACAACAGGAAAAGTCAGAAGTTATCAAAGAAACTTTTTTCCTAAAACCGAGCTCGCGTGCTGTCTGTGGTCAGGACAAGTGACCGGAGAACAAGGAACAGCACCACTAACAGCACATGTAGGATGAAAAGGATTTTTTTTTTTCTATCCTCTCTTTTTCATGTTGTTCACCCCCCACCTCCCCCCTTTAAAAAAAACAAAACAAAAAAACAAAAGAAAAGAAAAAAAAAAAAGAGTTGGGAAAATGTTGAAGTGTCTTTATAAGCTGCAAGGCTGCTCTGGCCTGGTGTATTTTCTTCAGTGAAGACAAAAAGGACAGTGAACAGAGCAACTGGACTACTGTGGCACAGTGGACTGCACCGCGCGTCTCCGGCAGAAGGGGAGATGTTACGATAAGCGCAAGAAAAAAAGGGGACTGTGATCTCCGGCCCGTGGATGAAACAGTGAACCGTTTGGTCAGGGGGAGGGAGAAAGAAAAAAAACTTTATCGCACAAATTTTGCACTAGTATGAGATGGATATGAACTCGGATTTGTCGGAACAAATGAACACACAGAGAAAAAGAATAATATACAGGGTTACCAACCATATGTAGATAAACATCTAATTCCATATCCATGAAGAGCATGATGTCATGCTATGTCTATCGAGAGAGAGAGAGAGAGAGAAAGAGTGATTCTATTTTCGAAATTAGCTCTGCAAATAAAGTTCTGTTTATGTTTACATGAACCTCTCTGAAAGGTCACAAGGACACACTTTAAGCTTTGAACCATTTTTTTTTCTTCCTTCAAACCAGACATTACATTCCATTTCTGTTTTTGTTTTTCATTCTCTTCTAGTCTCTTTTCTCAAGGAGCATGTTTGACGCCGACGCCCCCATCTACTCACTTTCATTAGCTGATCCAATTGAAAAACAAAATGTCTTGTCAAGTGCTTTCACAAGTCTAGACATGGAGCCCTTTTTTAATTTTTTTGCACAATATTTAGACCCTCACTCTACAGCTATCATGTTTCATTTCCACCATCATAAGCCTTATTTTTATTCAGTTTCTCTTCTGCTTGGGCTCATCCTAATTGGTGAGTGGCAAATTTACTTACAGTATGTATCGAATATACCTCTTGAGCAGAACGATTTACTTTTTTCATTTTTTGACGATGATGGTGGGAATGTTTGTTTTGACGAATGCTGCACTTACATTTGATCACTGTTTTTTTTTTTTTGTTTTGATTTTTGTTTTGTTTTTTTACTTCCGACGTTTTGCTGCTGGTGTGTCGGTAATCACATGTTGTAGGCCAATCACATTCATCATCTGTTGATGCCTTTATGAGATTTTCTAACTCATAGCTTGATTCTCCTTTCTGTCGTTGGTCATCTCTCCCCTTTTATACCATTTTGATTCATTCTGTATCTCCTCTCCCCCCACACACTTCTCTGAGATACAGAATCAATGAGATGAAGTCCTCTCGAAGAAACACTGCCTTATTAGATTCATAAGCATGACAGGGCCGAGCCGATTCTCGACGACCTGTATCATCACCTAGTTAAGAGTCTAGGGCTTCTTGGGTGCATATTCACTGTGATTTTAATCTCATCGGTTTGCTGGGTTTTTTTTTCTGACCATGCTGGTATAAAAAACAGTGCATGTACTCATTGTAAATGCTCACTTTTTTTAAATCTCTGAACTACCTGATCATAGTTCCTTTGTTTTTTTCCTTGGAGAAAAGAAGAAATGCCGTCATATGCACTGCCGCTTCAACACGTCACCGGCTCAGCAATTGATGTACGCAATGCCATTGTACCAGCTTCGCTCCAATTGTATTCTCTGTCGAAGAATCTGGAGGAGTGTTGCCACGCCATTGTGTAAAACCACAGACATTTGCTTGATCTCAATGCAGGATTCCTAAAACGATTTTTGCAGTCGAATTCCCCTGTCAATCAGAAACGTCTTTGAGTCTAGTCACGCTGTGGTGGACTGGTCAGGCAAAAGTGCGCAATTAATAGTGGTCTTTGGTTCCCGACGCTCTCTCCCTGCGAGCTTCTCAGTATTATAACCTAGATAATCCACATCTTGCTGCAATAATGTCAACTGCTTTTTTTTCCCCACATTTTTCCACCTCTGTAAAATAGTTTACCAACTGACAAGCTGTAAAACTGCGTTCACGCCACCGGTCACGCTCTTCACTCGCATCATTCTATCATGTGCTGCTGACTTGAAGTAGGTGCAAAAGAAAATGTTTTTTTTGTACAGAAATATATTTTTTATGAAGAATTTGTAAAATTATTAAATATGCTGTACTTTTTTGATTAAATGTAGGTACAATTGTTAAAATAAATGTTTTTACTGTATAAAATGTAAATTAATGGTTTATCTACCTATAAGTATATATATACATAAATATATATATATATATATATCTATGGTTGACACATTTTCCAGCAAATGTCAGTATGTACGAGCTTTTATGGCGTATCCTGCTCGTATGTGTTCTTTGACGTGGGAGAAAATGATGAACCTTAGAGAACTGTACTACAGATTGTTAAAAGACACATATTTTGAGAAATATTATTTCAGATAAATATTAAAGTATTTTAAAATATACATTCACTTTTCTTTGCATTTCACCGCATGTTGTTCCAGGGATGGCCGATGCAGGTAAGTGATAATCAGGTGCTGTTAATACTCAGACCACTGACCAACGTCTGGTAGAAAACAACTCTTAGGTTACACACACAATCTAACACAAGTTGCATTTTTATATGGACTTACTATATTTATGTAATACACTATATGAACAAAAGTATTGGGACACCTGTTTTTCAGGGTTTGGGCTAGGCCTCTACTTTCAGTGATGCTTCAGCATACCAAGACATTTTGGACAACGCCTTGCTTCCAACTTTGTGGACACAGTTTGGAGAAGAACCTTTTCTATTC
The DNA here is from genome assembly GCA_037974405.1 of Brachyalestes nurse. Taxonomy (NCBI): domain Eukaryota; kingdom Metazoa; phylum Chordata; class Actinopteri; order Characiformes; family Alestidae; genus Brachyalestes; species Brachyalestes nurse. The sequence continues at coordinate 7,957,120 of JBBPCY010000150.1, read as the reverse complement.
CACTGTGCCCCAGAGCACAAAGCAAATCCATAAAGACGTGATTGGATGAGTTCAGTGTGGAAGAACTTGAGTAGCCCGCACAGAGCCCTGTCCTCAACCCCATCCAACACCTTTGGGATGAACTGGAACGGAGATTGTGAGCCAGACCCTCTCATCCAACATCAGTGCCTGACCTCATAAATGCTCTACAGAATGAATGGGCACAAATTCCCACAGAAACTCCAGAATCTTGTGGAAAGCCTTCCAAGAAGAGTGGAAGCTGCAACTCTATATTAAATTCTATGTATTTGAATTCAATGTCATTAAAATGCCTGTTGGTGTAATGGTCAAGCATACCAATACTTTTGTCCATATCGTGTATGTATATAGGTCGTAAAAAGTAATATTAGCATATTATTTGCACATTATACCCCATAGATAATCAGCAGCCTTTTCATTTTGGTAGCATACGGAATTTGAAATGAGTGCTGCAGTGTAGACTGGCTGCTTTAATTCACAGGTGCCTTGTCAAGTGTGTATGTTCATGTCAGGTCAGCTGTTTTTAAAACGCCTTTTCTACATAATCCTCCCATTTTGGACAATTTTCTTCATAATGTTGCTTCTTTAGTTTATGCACAAAAGAGCTAACAAAAGGTCTTGTTAATTCTAGATATGAATAATTTGTGTATAGTAGGGCATATGGGGTGCTGAGATCATTTCATGACCTACTACATAGAGGGTGTAGAGCCATTTCAGATTGCTCCAAGAATGTTAGGTAGCATTTCCGTGACCTATAAGAGCAGACAACATGTAGCTGCCTGCATCTTGTTGACTCATCTTGCTGTATTTTTTTATTTTTTCTTTTCTGCCCCAGACAGGTAATGGAGCTTTGAAGCCATGTCTGCCACTGTTGTCTGTCACATTATGTCTAATGTGATGAGGTTGTTTACGTCTGTATGGATGAAGAACATTGTTATTGTAATACTTGGTGTGACCTGAGCTCTTTAGAAATGTGTAATAGGCTAATGTAATTGAACCATATATATAAAATTGAAACATAAATATATATATATACTCTAGATATGGAGTAGGGGAGAAGCCCGAGGCAACTTGCGTACTTTGAATATAAGATGATCCAGCCCTACCATTGCTGTTGTCTCTCAGATGGACACCCTATAAAGTGTCAGCACCAGTAAAGCAAGACAACATAAAGATATAAAAAACTGAAATAAATTAATAACAAAAATAAAATGAATAATAAAAAAATCATGAAAAGCCCTGGAAGGCAATAGAAAGCTACAGCAGTGGCTGACTAGAGAATAATGTAATGAAGAAAAAAACTGATCAAGAACAGTATCCAGGATACAGGCACGGATGTGTCAAAGACTTGCAGAAAGAATATACCAGCATGAGTTTGACACAAGATCTATTGGGAAGCTTCCAGAACAGGCCAGGCTATAGTTAGCTTAGAAGCAAATAAAAAGCTGGTAGATTTCTGAGACAGAGGCTTATGGGTGGTTATGATAAAGATTCTGCACACTTTCCTCGATATAGGGTGGAGGAATCAAGAAGATCCAAAATGAATGTCCGACTGGCCTGAGGAGCTGACCACAGCTCTGCAGTTTCACATTCTTGTCTGATTTCCCAACTAATTAGCAAGGCCTTGATGAGTTTTAACTGTTAGAAGAGGGAAAATGCAAATATCTTCAGCGCTGTCTCCTAGAACCTACCTGATCTGAAGCATACCACCTTCTGCGGTGACTTGGACATGTATGACAGCCTGGTCCTGGCTCATCATCTTCACTGATTGTGACTGTGGACAGCCATAGTGCCAGAGTGAATTTTGAAGTAAACAGAGCCCGCACAAAGCAACAATCTGCTAGTTTCTTACCTGATCTGGTTGCAGGGGGTTAGGCGGAATGTCCTTGTCACTGAGAGCTAACACAACTTACCAGTAACCAGAAACACATATGGAACTCACACACATTCAGGCAGCCATCATTTACAAAGTTGCAACCAAGTTAGTACTAATCAAGAAAATGAAATGTGTTTCATTTAAGGTCTTCTGAAATCAGGTAGTTTATGATACCTGCATGCCCTTGACTGTTACCAAGCCTTTCCATTATGTGGCAGTTCTTTAAACTTTAAGAAGATTACTCACACATTTCATTTACAGAAATGGTTCTTTAAGGACCGTACGGTGAAATGTTCTTTTGGGGTCTACCTTTTTTATTATTATTATTATTACTACGTGGCATTGCTCAATTAAACCCATTTTACTACCTTTATATTTATACCCTGAGACACTCAACACTTTAATCTCATTGTTTCACTTAAAGTGTGCTCAACTACCGATTGAGCTGTAAAACTTTATCACTGTCTGGTTACTTGCAGAGTGCTCTGTATGATCGACTGTGCACCTGTACTTCAACACACAGTTTTGAATATTTCAGCTTAATTGTATTGGATACATTACACACAAGCCACTAGGGCTCTGTTTTCTTATTGAGTTTGGCCTTTATTGTGTTCACAGCTTATATGTCCTACATATATTACACTTCCCCTTAATTACTTTAGACCTACTTCTCACAGCTTTAGCCACTACTTGTTTGGTTCACCAGCCAATGGTATTGATCTGAAGTAGCACAGTTAACGAACAGTGGCTGGCAGACCAAAGCTGATTCTTTATTACTCTTTAATGTAGTCACGTACTGACGGGAAATGCCAGATGATGCAAAGCTCTCAACATCTTTTGGCTGTCCATGTTTTCTCCAGTGCTTTATTCGATTGTTTGCTTGATTTTTTATTTATGTATTTATTTTAGTCTACTCTGCAAAACAGAGGTGAAGGTCAGTTGAGCAGCAGAATAGTAAAATATCACATTGTTATTGTTTTCCAGTTGACTCACAGGATAAGAAGTGTGAGTAAGTAACACATATGGACAGGCTCTCTTGACTCACTTACCTATGCGATGGCTGTAAGTGCTCATGGCACTTGGTTGATGATGCTGGATCCTCACGAAGGGAACGAAAAGGCTCATTCCTGGCGCTAGAGAAAAATCTATAATAAGCGTAATCAGTGGCCCATATTCAATTCATTGTGCTCAGTCCATGTTTGCTGATTGTGGCTCCCATCCAATTTCCTGCCTATGTCCTCTCAGCTTTGTCATTAACTGTGGTCCAGGGGCACACCTCTGGAGCTCATTAGCTTTAAACGCTAAACACTCATTTAAACATAATCATGAGTAAACACAATCTGCCCTGTGAGCTGCACTGAGCCCGTTTACACCTATTTGTGATTTGTGATTATTTATCGTTAGTTTAATGCCTGAACAAGAAAGTAATGGGGTTCACATTAGACAATAAGGCTTGTAAATTTACTTGGCAAGGTCTTTAGCATTGGCTTGCGTTCACAGTTGTGATCACTTGGACCATTTGTTCTTTGAAATTTTGACCATACGAGTGAGAACATTTGGCAAAAGTAGATCTTTCCCAACCTTAAGAGTGATCCTATAGTATTTGTGTAATGAATTTTTGCTTCTGAGCACTTTTGATGGATTCGTACTTGACTGAAGAGGGAGACTGTGATTGGTTGGTAATCACAGTGTACAATTCTTTGTCAGTAGGTGTTCACACAAATGAAACATAAAATGATTGCCCTCTTGAGCAGCATTCATCTATTTTGTCAAGCGCTCTGAACATTACAGTCTGTTCAGGAATAACTTTGCTATTTTTAACTTCTACATTATAGACACGTATAAAATGATTTAAGACTAGGGCACCAAAAATCTATTCACAGTTGGGATTTAAATAATAAAACACAACTTTCAACTAAAATTGTTTTTCTTTTAAATATGATTTTTGATATAATATAAAAAATATATTTTTTATTATTTCTTATTGCAGTTAAACATAAGCCAAAAATAAACTTAATGAAAGGTCCTCAATGATTTAAAGTGATTTCGTGGCCACTGGATGTTTTTAGCTTTGTTTTGGGTTAAATGAAAAGCTCAGATTATTTCCGTTTCTTGTTTAATTTCTTGAAACTAGCTTTTTAATGCCATGACAACTATTCCCCTAACATGCTCAGCCATCCTTATAATGTTGGGGCTGGTGAGCACAAGTGCACAGCATGAATTGTTGATCCACATGCCCAGGCCTAATGTCACAACTCAAACTAAATCCACACTGAGAAGTCTGCTCAGCATCCAGAAACTGCAGACCATTACCGTTCAACTTCAGCGCTGCGAAATGTCCGATCAGATGCACATGAAAAGACGGGATTGTTGAAGGGAAGATACCGTAGGAGGTGTCTGCCTTGTTTTGAACAGAAAAGCAGTGGCCTACTTTCAACTGCGTCTTCAAGTTTGGTATTGGGTAGACTCTTCAGCAAACTTGCTCAAGGCAGAAGTTGTGCTTAAATGTTACTTGTAGCTATAGTGACAGTTACATCTGGCGTTTCTCTTTAAAATCTATCACATTTTGGCACGCGGATGGAGAATCTGAATTTTACACAGTTTGACATCCCAGTTTGTTTTCCTGTCATTCACACACTGCAGCATGCAAAATAGAGCTTTAGCATTTATAATTATAATCAAGCGCCTTGCGTAACTGCTTTATTAAAGAGCCAGGTTGGACTTGGCGATTTGTCTTTGAGTGAACCTCCCCAAAAAGAGCCTTGGCACAATTGTTAGTGTGACAAAGAAAGCATCTGAGACTGGAGGGGAAAACATCACTTCAGCATGACCATTGTTTGTCTGACCACAAATAACAGGTGTAATTTTAACTGTTGTCCGGGAACATTGCTGTCACTGTGGTTTAAGCATAGTTAGAAAGGTGCCGTGACTCTTAAAACAGTGTGTGCAGTTTGGGGGGAGGAGCAGTTATCATTCATTTATTTCTTTTGTTTATTTATTAGCAATGGTTCTTAGATGGTGTTCCTGGTGGACTGAAGAATCATCCAAACTGTAAGAGCCATGGCAGGGACAAGCTTTACAGCTACGACCAAGAAATCATGGGGTCAAATGGCTTCATAATACACCAGAGGTTTATAATGAAATGTCACAGACATAAGAGCGTCTAATATTCCTAGCCCTGCTTTTTATGACTGTGTCCTCAAGCCCTTTGGAGAAACCTTCCATGCCTGGTTGAATCTTTCCTCAATTGTTCTTTCCCCAGCCTTGAAAGGGCTCCTTTATAACAAAAGCTCAATACCCCAAGCATTTTTCTCATAAGAGTATTTTAGAGGTAACGATGGTCTTACAGTGCTGTCACATTCTTTCAGACCCATAAATGTCAGATAGAATTTTTCTATTTGGGCGAGATGTGTAACTGTTGTTTGAGCACCATTCAGCTGATCTCTGTTAACCTCTATAATGTTCAACTGATATGGAATTGTACTGGTTGAAATATGTCATTCTTAGTCGGTAACATAACAGCACCATTTGACTTTTACCACTAATTTTCAAATCACGCGCTGTAATAACATCAAACATCATGGCATCTTTCATCACAACGGCCTCTAATGTAATATCATGAGCCAGTAATTGTAATATCATGAAACTCAAACTCTTGTCATGACAACTCATGGCAGAATATAGTATCAGCCATGACATGTTTATGAAACGGTTATGTCAGTGTGACTGACAAGTTGTGTAAAGTGTAGCCAGTAAAAACTTGAGACTCTGAAACAACTAATCAAATCTCTGATCAAAAGTGGATTACAACAACAAAAGGTCTTTTCATTACATGCAGTCTTCATTACAGGCTTATACTGATGATGTGTTGCAGAGAAAGATGATTCCAAGTCACTAGTGAAATTTTACTCCTCTTAATAAATGCAGTTCCTGAGAAGGTCCTCTCAACTCCCACTCTGATTTGAAGGTATTACTCGAAAATGCAGTTGGTCTCATAAATAGAATGGCCAACTACATGATTTCAAAAGGTTTATGTCTCATGTACCCTTTCCTGGAAATGCATTAGCTTTTTTCTTTGACTAGTGCTTCACAATGGCGCACACAGAAGGTCTTTTCTTTGGACCTTTTTACTCGTTTTAGATCTTGGTTCCTTTGAACTCCACCAAGCTCTGTATATGTGAAAACTCTATAAAGTTGTATAAGGCCACTGCTGCCCAAGAGGGTGCTGATGGACAAATATTTTATTTTCTGCTAAATAATAAAAGACTGCCAAGTGTGTGGCTTCCCTACTGAGGACAGTGGCTAAATGTGTGCCTAAAACCAGAAATCTGAAAAGTTCTAGAATGAATGCCATGCTAATGTGCCTGACCAGAGAACTACACTTGTTCTGCTCTGTTTAAACCATAGTACACGTTGTTTACCAACCTCAACATGAAGGTTGGAGTACTTTTATGAAATATTTCTTTGTGAGTGCAGAAGGTTGCATGTCTTTGTCAAGAAGGATAACTGGGTTGACTGAGTGAGGCGGCTGCTTTCAGTGCCGTAGTCTTCCTGTCCAAGGAAAGGCAGAGTAACTGAAATAGTTCACTCCAGACTGCATTTGACATTAGACAAGAATTCAAAAAATGGAAATGGCAGTTCCAACTTAATGCATTTCCTGACAGTGTGATCTGCTTTAGCGGAAGCATCCGGCACTTTAAGAGAGTTATCTTTCAGTAGACTTCTTGATAGTAATCCGTTCTCCTTCTTGAAACAGATGAAGGCAGAGGTGATGCGCCAAACTGCAGCTAGATCAGATTCAGAAGAAGATGTCAGACAAGCAGTCGTAAAAACAAAGCTTCCTACATGGCTTTTGGCTTTCATGCGCAGTACTGATGCTGTTATCAGTCTGGTCATTTTACTTTGAAATAAGTCATTTTTAGTTTTAGAATGTATTTTAATATATAATTAAGTAAACAAAATCCAACCAAATTCTACGTCTGCAATGAAAAGCATTTGTTGTCTGGAATACAGCCAGTTTAGTGAATCTGCTGAATCTGGAACAATTGACTGTATTTATTCATGTTTTCTTCTCTCGTAAAACCACATTAATCATTTATCGCCTTGAACAAGCCTTGGAATCTCTGGCACAGACCTGCCTGTCATTCAGTATCACTAAATCATCAAGTAGGTCAAGATGACTGGACTTTTTGTCATCTTGAGCCAGTTTCTAGCATCACAGGTAGGAATCTATCTCAGAGGTTTGAATCCTAGAAACCAGTCATTTGAACATGCACTTAGACTACTGTTCTAAACTTCACTCTGAAGAATCACTCGTGTTGTTTAAAACGTTTTATATTGTTCAAACAGTATAAACTGAAATACTGTACACTAGACATCATATAGTATTTGAAGATATTTCAATTGAAGATTAAACAAATCCAAATGTTATAATGTAATCATTTTCTGTAATATTCTATTTACAAGAATTCCTTCAGATTTTATTCCTATTTAGTTAACTGCCCAGAGATCTGATCACCATTTTCAAAGACATTCTGCATGTTCGTTTTATTATAACATCATTAATTACCTTTTGGATCATTTGACTGATAAAGGTGATCTAAATTCTTTCAACTCCAGTAGAGTTATTAGTGAAGCTGTCAGTTGGTATAATTAAAGTTAGAGTTCAGACATCCATGAAAATGAGGATTTATGACAGTAAGTTTGTGGTAATTTAGATGATGATTTGCCATGTTCTGGGTAAAGTGGTTCTAAAATGCTGGGAGAACCCACGAGTAGGGCCTTCCTGCTCATTCAGAACGCAGCAGCTTGGCTGGTTTTCAACCAACCCAAAAGGTTGCATGTCATCACAATGCTTATTGACCTGCATTGGCTACCCATGAATGCCTGAATTAAATTCAAGTCACTACCTCTTACCTACTGAGTGACATCTGGGTCTGCACCCAGCAAACCTTAATCCTTATGTTCCTCCTCTCTCCCTCCTCTCTTCCAAGGAACATCATCTGGCTCTGCCATCGCTACACACAAGGCAAGCCCAGTCCAGACTCTTCTCATTAATGATTCCCCCTGGTGAAATGAGCTGCCAAAGGTGACCAGACCAGCAGTATCCCTCTCCATCTTCAAAAACCTCCTCTCGAATCGCACTTGCTCTTCTGATTAAGCTCACATCTTCTTGCACTACTCCTAAAGATTTAGTACCTAGAACTCTCCTCTGGTTCTCACACTGTTCTGAAACAGTTTCCTCAGATTGTAAGTCACTTTGGATGAAGGAATCTGCCAAATGAGTGTATTGTCATGTACTGGAATGCTATAACTTCGGAGATAAATGAAGACAAAAAAAACTACATATGCAACAGTCTTATTTTAGAGGGTTAATGAAGTTAGTTGAATAATTCATAATTATCTACCACTCACTGGCTACCAGCAGCCCTGGAAAACCACTGTTTAGACGTGTTAGGGTTAGGGTCAAACTGTTCTTGGTATAGGTGCATATTCAGGTCAGGTACTGCACCTGTGAGTGCCCAGTCATCACAGACAGGTGCTGTCATATGGGATCTTTGTCGAGAAAAACGTGTCCCACTCCGAAGTAGGGTGCATGTGGAAAAGGGCGAAGACACCAAAAATGGAAGAAATTGCAGCCAAGAATGCGTCTGCGATGACACAGTTCAAAAAACAAGGTTTGAAATGAATTTGCAATTGATTCTGAGGTTGTTGCATGGTTTGAATCTCTTATTTAATGTTTTGTAGTTTTTATGTGAAGATGAATCATTTGTATCGCAGTGCACTGTAGTTGGCCAGGTCCTAGTTGGCCAAACAGCGATTCATCTTTTCTGAAATATTCATGTCCAGGACACTGTAAGCCTAGAGGCTCCAGTGTAAAACATGAATTTTGAAAAGATTAGCATAAATGGCTGACACAGATGAATAGTGCTAATGAAAGGCTGTTGACTCAAACGATCTCATTTACTAATAATCATTTAATTGGCCATTTTATACTATTTTTTCAGCTGAAATAAAATAAAAACTAGGCATTGCCATCCTTGTCACATCTTGGTTGTTTTAATGGGGTGTCAAACTGTTGGATGTAAAAACAAAATGTACTTACACATAGGATGAGACTCGAAATACCTGGAAATAGAGGGTCAACAAAGTGAACACAGTAATCAGGCAGTAGGGCTCAGGCAAGGACAAAGAACAACATCAGTAACAAAAGCACATGGATCCAAGCACACTGAAAATGTAAACAAAGCCAAGGATACTTACTTTTGTTAAATTTTAATGTTTTTATAGTTGGAGGATCACCCAGTTGTGCTGGCACCTGCCCTCCAGGAATGCAATTTTCCACCCTGGTATACCTTTACGTAATATGGGGGTTCTTTACACATATCTCATTTACAAAACAGGTTCTATGAACTACCAACCATTCAATGTTTTAAGATAAGATAAGATAAGATAAACCTTTAGTAGTCCCACATGTGGGAAATTTGCTTTGTCATGGCAGAAAGTGGACAGTTCAAAGTTAAGAGCAGGAAAAAATTAAGAAAACAATAGAATAGAATAAAATGGTTTTGATTGCTCGAAAAAATCTTTTTCAGCATGTATGCATGAAGTGATGGGGTAGCATTTTTAAACCATATCAACAAGTCTATGCCACACTAATGAAGAAATGGATATGGCTCATTCAAAAGAAACCTTTTGATGATGCATTTTTACAGAAATGTAGAGTAATAATTCATTTTTGAGCCCCACAGCTGCCGTTCTAACCTAAAGAAGCAATATTTGGTTACTAATTCACTGATTGACTACATCGAAAGGGAAAAAATGTGTACATTAGATTATTCCACTGAATTTTTTCTTTAATAAATGTAATGTGATAAGTAGTGATTTTCTTAAAATTGCTTAAGTGTTGCTTGAGCTTCACTGCACCGCATGATGACTCATATACCCAATATATAGCTCAAATGACAATTTTCTGACCCCTGTAATGTCCTCCGGTAATGATTATATGATATAAACACTTTTTCATCTTCAGTGGCTGCATTCACTGGCTCCCAGGAGCGCACAGGTGCATGATAAACGAGAATTCGTATGTAAACAGGCCGTTGCATGTATTAGTTTGTTCAGTGGTGTTACAAAGTATGAGCATGATGAAAGAAACATGACCTGTCATTATTTCTTTCCAGAGGAAGATTATTTCCAATTTTTATTGGCCCGGCAATAAACATAAATATGCTATCAAAAGCCCACACTGTCATGAGTTCAAAGGGCATAGCATTGATGTGCCCATGTATATATGTATATATGCATGGTATGTGCTGACATCACAAGGAATAATTAATCATTTTTCAGGATATTCTGAGAAATTCTGCACGGAATTTCTCCTACATCCTGAATGCACCGCCCCAATCAGTTCAGATGCCTGACACATGGAACACAGCCTGCATCTCAACGCGGCTAACCAGATCTGCGGTCAACAATGGAAGCCACCCCATCAAAGGGGAGGAAGAGTGCGAGTGTTCCATCAAACAAATTATCGTTGCACTTGTCAGTTCACATGAATGGAGAGATGCCTCATGAAATAAGAGCAGTGTTCCTGTTGATGCCGTTCCCTTTCATTTACTCGACAGATGCGGGATGCTCAACCTTTTCATGTCGACCTACTTTGGGAACATCAGTCTGAATTTGACCTGAGCATGATGGACCTCTTTCGGGCGAAAGTCAACCCAAACTTGCCTCGCTCAAGTACTGTGGGATAATAGAATGCCTTTTCACAACGTTTTGTTGCGAACGGCAAAGTTATTTGCTTTACAAGAGCCTTCCTGTTGTCACTCTCTGGCAACTGCTCTCGAACAGTTTCATAGCATCTTTCCACAGTAATGCTTCTTGATATGAGCCTGCTTCTGTAGCAGCTGAATGAATTATTGTAGGGAGGAAAGCTTTGGAGGCCTAATAAATAAAGCCAAAATCCATGACATAGTGATCCTATTTTTCAAAGGACCATGGAATGTTTCTTTTCAAATTCTGTCGGGTATGCCAGCCAGCAGATTAGAGCATACAAGGGAAACGGTGAGTAAAACTTCACCGCCTTGCTTCTCCCCAGAAAGCGGCCCTGTAGAGCAGCCCGCTGCCGAGTTCTGTTTGTCATTGTGAAGGTTAAAGAAATCTAGGCTAGCACAGAAATGCAGAAGTGGTAGAATAAATATAACTAATGCTGATAATCCTGGAAGGGGGTTCTTGTTTGTTTCCACAGAGGAAAACAAACAATACCCAACCAAATGCAATGGCTGCAATGAAAAGCATTTGTTGTCCGGAATATATCCAGTTTAGCGAATCTGCTGAATCCGGGACAAGTAACTGTGTTCATTCATGCTTTTTTTTTTCTCCTAAAACCACATAAAGCAATGATCGCCTTGAATAAGCCTTGAAATGTCTGGCACAGACTTGTCTGTGAAAGATTTGAGTCATTCAGCATCACTCAATCATCCAGTAGGTCAAGATGACTAGACTTTTTGTCATCTTGATCTGGTTTTAGCATCACAGGCAAGAATCCTGGAAACCAGTCATGTAAACTGAAATACTGTACACTGGACATCCTATGGTATTATACAATATTTACTTCACATTTCAAAAAAATAAAAAATCAAATTTTATTATATAATCATTTTCTGTAATTATCTAATTACTGGAATTCCTATTCAGTTGCCTGCCCTATGAGTTAATCACCATTTTTCTCCAGCTTTCTCAGTCATGCTCACATCATTAATTACCTTTCAGTTTATTTGACTGAAAAAAAAGCAATCAGTATTCAAACAGCAGTCATTATTATATGTCTATATGTTGATTCAGCTTCAATTCACCTGAAAATGTAACTTAAATGAGAAAATTAATTTCTATACCAGTATACACTACATATTTCTTACCTAAAAAGACGGAATTGACAGAATTTCTAATAGAAAGTTAACAGAACAAAGTCTGCATTTACACATTTATTTACAACTTGGAATTTGGATGAACTCAAAATTATAAGGCACCCAGGACCAGTGTTGGGCAAGTTACTTCAAAACTGTAATACATTATTTATTACTTGTTACTGTCATTTCAAAGTAATTCGTTACATTACAATATTACTGTATTTAAAATGTAAGGCA
>JBBPCY010000150.1:7900710-7936639 GCA_037974405.1 Brachyalestes nurse | reverse complement strand
TGTGTGTGTGTGTGTGTGTGTGTGTGTGTGTGTGTGTGTGTGTGTGTGTGTGTGTGTGTGTGTGTGTGTGTCTCTGAATTTGGAGATGTTTGTTTCATTGTGTGTGTGTGTGTGCGCGTGTTACGTCCAGGTCTTTTGCTCACATATATAGCAAAGTGATTCTGTAAAGATTGGTTAGGTTTTACTTGCAGTACATGGCTTTTATTATGCTGTATATAAAGGTATTGCTCATTACATAGTTTATTGCCTGTGTGCAGAGAACTAATGAATTTCAAATGAGAGACATTTAATCAACTATCAAATTGCTCATTTGTAATGTAGCCACATAGTCTGGCCGTAAAGCATTACTTGCACACGACCCTCCTCTGGCTTTGGGCTCTAGCTCCTGCTCCCGCTCTCCATCTCGGTAGGAGTCCACCATTGCCGGTTTATTGATATTACACAGCTGGTCAATAACCTGTATTTCCTTTTTTATGGTTTTTGTTATGTGTTCTGATTAAAAACGGTTATGTTTGCAGCACCGCATTATGTTTGTAGCAAGTGTAATGTAGAACTGGGGTCCCAGCACTTTACTGTATTAACAGTGGGTTCAATAACCTGACAGATTAATAGGTCTCTTATTATTCTGTTAAGAGCTCTTGTTCCCCTTGACCAAAAACTATAGAGTCTAGAACTGCACAGTTTTACTAAAATGATCACTTAGCCTTTGAAGTGATGCCACTTGCCATGTTTCTGTACCGTTTTCACAGCAGCTGCTTTTTCAGGACATGTGATTTTATGTTTGTTATTAGAATAAATGTTTTTATTTAATATCTTTAAAGTTACAATGGTACACACTCGTGCATGTTTCTGATTTGGTAATGCGGCACAAAGTGACCCCGCTGTCCATCTTATCTGTTCAGAAAGTGCCGGTCAGAACCTCAGTAGTTCATAAGGGGCGTTTGGTGCAGCTGAAGGTCCTGAATCCCAGCTGGAGATCAAGGCTCTGAACTGCTAAGATTTGCTTTTACCAAGCGCACCCTCTGGAAGAACATGAGTCTTATCTGAGCTTTTTCAGTGCCTAAGGCAGCGTCCACACAGCAAGAACAAACAGTGCTCTGCCAAACAGTATGACGAAGTTCAAGGCAGGGGCATGACTGAAGGCTACCAACATGGCGAGGTCTGAGGAGTGGAGAGTCGTTTGGTGAATCAGTGCTGGATAAAGAATGCCATTTGGACCCTTAACAATAAAATGATACACCCATTTTCCATAGTGCTTTGTACTTCTCCTTGATGCAAAGCTATTTTTTTGCATTCTGAAAGCTGGTTGGGCAGTGTTGTCTAATGTAGCTAGCTAACTGTCGATTGGAATTGTCTGTGATAATTGGGCTCCATGAAGTCCAATGGTTTAGTCTACTTGGCATCTGCAGCCACTACTCTCTCGTTAAAGCCAGTCATATGCTCAAAAAAGGGAGAAAATTGTCTCTCCCACTGAAAACATCTGGAAACAGTGTAATCTCATTTCTGCTGTCATGACGCTTCTCCTGGGTAGATACCATTTACTGACAGCAGGTAACCGTATAGCAAAAGCACCGTTACACAACTCACCCAGAACGCACAGTATCCTTTAGAGCAGCTGTGGATTTGATGTTCTTACTAATCAACTTGTCTTCAGTTTTCTAGAAGGTACATGTTGTTTGTCAAAATGTCAGCTTTGCATTTGTTGGTACACCTCACCATTTGTACATAGGCACCCCCGTTCCTTATGTTAGCTAAAAAAAAGTAAGTAATTTTACTTTGCATGTTGTTTGGTAGTATGAGCTACTCTGGCGGAATAATGAGCACTGTGCACAGGAATACTCCATCTGCAGAATTACCCATCATAGTTTGGCACCTGAAGCTTTTCTGAACCATCAAAATCTCAGTTTTAACCACATTTTAGACCCATTAGGTATGTAAACCCACTGCAGCCTTAGTAAACATTAACAGAAAGTATTTTTTTTTTCATTTGTGATCACATATAACCTACCAGCAACAGTTGCTGTCAAGCCTTCAAGTCATTATAGGGATATCATGTTTATGAAATAATCCGAATGAACACCACCATGGTCTTTACTTGTGAAAAACCTGGATTTCTCAGTGTGCCCCGACTTTCTGCTTTCTGTGAAAAACGCAGTAGTAGCCACCACATATGAGCACTGCAGGCTAACAAATTAGTTTTTTGCGCTCATCTACATGGGGAAAAACTGATTTCACCTTTTATTGTGTTACAGTAATGTAATATAAAACGTGTTCTCTTTGAAGACAAAAATATAAACAAAATTAATATTTCAAAGTACCTCCATGATGTTTTTGACCAAACCACATGAACACAGCACATGGTACTTACGAAGTTCAGGGAAAGTTCAGGGATCCCATACTTAGCTGCAGGATGCAGATAAGGCAGCATCTTTTGTGTATCCATATATACACCACACCTGTCAAGGGGTAGGATACATGAGGCAGCAAAAAAGCAGTCAATTTTTAAAAAATGCCACTTCTTGAACTGTTTTACTTTGTCTACTAAGCAGTGTCCAATACACACTGTAGTCTGTCATCAATTGTGTTGTATAATGTGTTGGATGTTCTTTGGGTGGAGCATTTCAGTAGTCTGCCTACTAAACTGACTACTAATGAAGGGCTAGAGGATGGCTAACATAAACTGTGTCATCTATGAGGTGGACGTATTGGGTAGGGGTTTCCAATAAAGTGGCCAGTGTGTATATTGAGTTCAGTTAAAATCTATACTAATTTATTAGACAGAAATGCCCAGCTCAAATTGCTATGCTTCAGTTTTCCATTTAGCTGTAGAGTGTGGTATTAAATTCAGTGCTTTTTGAAATAATAAAGTGCTTTGTTTGGAGAATAATAAAAAAGAGCAAATATCGACCAAAAGAAAGCTTTCACCATGTTTTCACCTGCGTCACCTACACTTACTCTTATGATTGCTTATTCTTTAGTTTCTACTGGCATTACTTTCAGTGTTTCCTCTTCCAAATTTGTCTTCATTTTCATGCTGCTGCCACTGATAGCAGGATTACTGCCATCTTTAAGGTTTACCTGAGTCTTATCTATGCCTTTCGGTAACTTAAGAGAGTAATGATACTGAAAATGGATCTGAAATGAAAAATGTAACATTCAGGTGAGCACAAGCAGAAGGACGGTCCAGATTTAATCTTAATCCAAACCTTTTTTCTTGGCGTATTACATCCTAAGGCCTTTTTATTCAGCATCTACATAGACGACAATGCAAACTGACTGAGTTATTCTTAAAGGGCCCAAATCCAGAATAATTATTGTATATTTAAATCAAGTCAAGTAGGTGTTATTTGTTATTTAAACCATATATGCAATACACAGTGAAATAAAACAGCATTCCTCCAGGGCCAAAACAGCACAATACTACACAAGTGCAGACAGGACAGAACTTGTTCATGGTTTTATGTACCAAAAACATTCATAATTACTTTTTACATGACCATCTTCTGACTTATCTTCATCCTTTAAAATTAAACTTGCTGTTTTCTTACTGTGTCTTTAGTAGTAATATATGCGCTAAAGCAGTACTTGTAACTTTGGCATGAATCAAGCTAAACTGTAGTCTGAATAGGTGAATATATGTAAATGCATTGGTTTTTGTGACATCACAGAATGTAATACCTAGGGTTTGCAGTTTTCGGACTCGGGAGGAAATTGTACATTCCGAAAATAGTGTTTACATTCTACACTAAAGTCCTATTTCAAAAAAGTGAGGAAGGTTCATTTTTCAATTTATGACTCTAAGTTATAGCAGTGTGTAATGGAAGTTTGAACCTGTTGATGGTCCCCAGCCATTTGAGGATTCCACCTTAAGAGAAAGGTTTGCGGGGTTCATACATCCTTCACAGAAAACAGTGCTGGAACTGTGAAGTCCAGTATTTGTCGTTTCTCCCCTGAACGCTCTTCTGTGTTTTCTTCTCATTTCAGCCAACAAGACCCTGCTGGGCGGAGGAGGGGGTGAGTCTCTTCTTTTGCGGTCATTTACAAAGAGTGAATGAGTGAAAGAGAAAAACAAATATTTAAAGCCCTAAGAGAAGAGTGATGTTTGGGGCGAGGGAGATGAGAGCGTGAACGATGAGGAAGAGAGAGTGAGATGCAGCAGGAGGAATCAAAGGTGAGAGAGAGGGAAGAAAGATGAAGTGTGAGTGAGAAACAGAGCTAAGCAGCATGTGTGTGACTGTAGATGTGTGTGTTTGCACAGCAGGAGCTGTTGTGAGCCTGGGGCTTTGCACTTCTGTGAAACTGAACATTAGATATGTGTTTGTGTGGTGTGTGAGAACACACATGCTGTTTAAGGAGCAAAAGAGCGATTAGAGGCAAAATGAGAAGCGCACTAAACTCTCCAAGCATCCACACAGCGTGACCTGTTGCCTTCTGAGACATACACACATTTGATCATGCAGTCACACATTCAAGCTCAATCTCGTACACAGGCACCATCACCACCCCACTGCCAAAATCTCAACATGCGCGTGCGCGCGGGCACACACACACGCGCACACGTTATAAAGTGTGATTTTTTTCCCTAAATTATGCATGTACAAAGTGTAAATGAGACGTCATCACTAAAAACAACTCCCAGCACCATACCTACAGCTCTGGGCCCAGCGTAAACAGTTAGTAATTATTCAGATATACAAATACAGATAATGATGATAAACATTTTATTTTATATAGCGCCTTTCTCAAATTCAAGTTTACTGGTATTTAAACATAGAAACAGCATTTAACAGACAAACATTAAACAGTCCAGATTACAACAGCACAGATTACAGCAGCTCAAAAGAATAAATCGGTAGCAGAATCAAGAGTTAGGAGAAGAGTCATAATACTGAGAGAAAATATACAGTTTAATTGTGTTTTAAAAGAAGCAAGAGAGAAAGCAATGTGTATATTCTGAGGGAGAGAAGCCATAACACTAAATACGTCAAAACTGAAAAACTTTGTCAAAATTTGGAGACTTTAAACAAGCCAATACCAGAGGAATGTAAAGAACGGCTTGTATGTGAAGGTGTGGGCACCCTATTCACATAACGTGACTTGTTGATTTTTAAAACAAAAATAAGTTAATAATACATAATTTCCCTAGAACAAACTTGAATGACATATTTCTACACATGTTATGAAACATTACTTGTTGAATTAAATGTAATGGGAGTGGATCTAAAATTAAATGGGCTAGGCATCAAACTTTTGCACATGCTGAAAATACAAGATTTAAAATGGTATTTACTTCACTACACTCTCAATCACTGAAAATTTGTGATAAAATCTTAAACACACTATACATGCCAGATGACATAAATATTTCTGAATTGTTCTGCAAGAGAATGAAGAAAAAACATATAAATCAAGAAGAGAAACACTGTTAGCTAGCTACAAGAACTGTTTGGAGGCTATAACGTCAGCCAAAATTCTTCTTTTGAACTGCTCACTTACAGTGCCACAACATGCACGTTTTATTTTCCCTAATATGTTCAATTTAGCTTGTAAGTAATTACTGAAAAAAATGCAAAAATTATATTTTAGATTCATCCACGCCTAAGTAGTGTCAACTTAAATTCAACAAAATGTGTAAATTGTCCAAACTGTGTTTTTCAGTTGGTTAATGGAACCCACCATAGTTGAGGTTCCACCAGTTCATTGATATTTAGAAGCTTGTTGCATACAGTGATGAACACACACCTCTGACAAAGAGGAAAACTTTTCACTTTAGGGACCCTCGTACTGACCTTCAGCTCCTGCTCACTTCTATTACAGTAATACAGACTCAACTAAACCAAACACAATACACTGCCAGTGTTAAAATACATTTATATGACATTTATTGCACCATGGAGGCGCAGAATGTTTAGACTGCAGGGCTGATATTCTAAGGTGTATTTTATACATTTTTCTGCACTTGTAACCCTCTACATATAAATGTCACATTTCGCAAGGCTAATAGTCCCAGTCTCTACATTTCAGAACAAGTTTGTGTATCAAAATCAGCATCAACAGATATTTACATGAAAATAGCCATCATTAGCCCAAAATCTTTATATCAGTCCATCCACAAAACATAACACATAAATAATATCAGCTAGTATTGCATTTTATAGTTCATTATTACAATTTGCAATAGGTTTTTGCAATTTATAGCTCATTGTAATCAGTTTGTACTGGTCAGGCCCCACCACAGCTCACTGATGCTGCTTCACCTAATGTACTTGTGAGCTCCAGAAACAGGCCATTGTGAGGTAGAGTTGTCCACTCACTGATGCACTTTAAGTTTCTCGCCTATTGGAGAATAGTTTCTTACATAACAAAGACACTTCCTGCAGGCTTTCTCTATCACCAAGGTGAGTGGAAGCCTTAAAGACGATGTGAGTCATGCTGAAATGGCATGCCTGCGTGGATTGGTGTAGACAAGCACACTTCCACAATTTCTGATCCATTAGTATTTTTTCAAGTGCGACTTAAATGAAAGGAATGTATTGACAAACCACAGCAACTTCAGCTCCTGTACCTGAAAGCTTGTAGAGGAATTACACTGGCATGTTTTGGCACCAATCTCAGCCCACGTACAATTGTGTGCATCTTCTTTTTGTCATGTCTCTGAAAACACGTATTGGAATCTGAAACTCAGTCTGAGTTAATTGCCTTTTCAAAAAATTCTGACTCATCGCTCTTTGGAAGAGGACTAGCTGTATTTTTTATGACTAGCACAAACTGGGGTGTTGTTCCTGAAAAGAAAATGTGTTTGTATTATTCTAGAATGCACCATGTGTACCAATGATGCCATTCAGTGGTGAGGGAGTGATCTATGCTAGCTTTACCTATGGCCTCACCTTATAGTTAATAAGGACATCTGTGTCAAACGTTTCTCTTCCCATGATGAAATCCAGACACCATATAAAAAAAGTGCATTTGTCTGTTGAGAATGTTCACTCAAGTTAAACCTTTGATGGATTGTTACTTTTATGGTTTCAGAATAGTTTCTTTGTATGATGCCATAGGAGAATATTTTTTGGCTCCGTTTAGAAGCTTTTAATAGATGATTCTTAAAAGAAAGTGAGATGTGGAAAACATTTTACCTTAACAAAATCTCTACATAATGTAAAAGGTCTTGGAAACAACCTTAAATTTGTAAATAACCTTTATACATGTGAAGGTCCTTTAAAACATTATTCTCACACATCTCATGTGCAAAAGTGGCTCTTTAGAGAATTAAAATGGTTCTTCTATGGCATCATTCAAAGAACCCTTTGTGGCATCTTTTTTAAGGAGAGGTGCTCATAACCATGCTTAGGTTAATAGGAGACCATCTGGCTTCAGTCTGATGTCGAACAAGATGACAGAGACGCTAATCTCTGCTGCCAGTTCACATCCAGAGCTGTGAAAGTCAACTTTTTCAATCTGTGAGAGTAGCTTTCCTTCCTTCGGTGAAGAACAGCTACCACAAGCAGTTTTCATGTTTAAATGTGTTTTCACCTGTGGAAGAAACACCAGTGTCTCCCTGCAAACAGCTACAACAGGCCAATACTGCATATCTTTTTTTTCCTTTCCACTAAAAGATACAAAAATAGATGTTTTGTGAATTGGACCCTTAGTTTTCTCTTTTTCCTTTAACTCCTCTGTTAAGCTCAATTAAATAAATCAGTTTCCTACAAGGTCATAGTGGGGACAGAAGCAGTCTGTTTTCCTGAATGTGGTTATTTATCTCTCTTAGGTGTTGTTTATCCCTTTAGGGACATCTGTGAGTTGATTGCAGTGTTAAAGCCAGTAACATTGTGTCTCTCCTTTAGCAGAGCCAGTTCAAAGGTGTATTCTTCTCTGTTTTCTGCCAGTCAGCTCCAGCCAGGTCTTTCATCCGTTTGCTCCAGCAAGTTTGAATACCAACAATCGGTTGGGTCAATATATTTTTTTTCCCTTTGCTGACCCCAGCTGTGTAGAAGTGATTAGCGGACAATTTTCATGGCCATCTGTTCTGGTACTGTCTTGTAATAGAGGTGAGCAGCCCCGATAAGCCATCCTATGGCTGCTGAACTGCTGCTTTATTCAAGTGACTTGTGCAGGAGTCTAAAGCTCCAGCTTATCAACACCTGCTGCTTTATTGTTCAACTAATGCAATAGGACCTGTGTACTCCAGGAATTGACCTTGGTGTCATTCTGTTGGATTCTGTTTTGGGCTTTCTTCTATCACACTCTCCTCCAGTACAGGATGTAGTCTGTGTTTTTGGAGATATTTCAGAATGTTATGGATCCTAAGGTCGATAACTAAATTTACCATTTGATTGTTTAATCACTGTCTGGACTTCAGTACTTCTTTTCCCCACAGTTTCATATAATTGGTGCATATCATTTTGACAGTTGAAACAAAGACATAACTTACTCACCAACTAAAAGCCTTTAGTCGATCAGTTACAAAATCCAGCTATTAATCTTTGAGAACGAAAGCTATTGCTTTAGTGTTTTTTACTTTAATATTTTTTTACTTTAATTTACTTTAATATTAACATTATTTTTGTTGAAATTGTGCTGTTTGTTAGTAAGGTTACATCACAGAATAAATAAACTACTAAGCACTTATTAGAAGAGCAAAAAATATACACAACTACACTGAATTTGAAGTCATTCCAAAGTCATTCCATGTCACCTTTCACAAAAAGGTAGCAGCAACAGCTGTAAAATTTTGTAAATATAAAAAACAACAATCTTGGCTGAATTAATAAATAGATCAAGTATTATGTCCATTTTAGCAGCAGCAACTGTGTAGAAAACTAATAAACTAATAAACTGTGTGCAAAACTAGTTATTAGAGTTATGAGATGGTCAACTTTAGCCTCCTGTTTTGAGAGATAGAGAGAGACAAAACAGCCAACAAAACACACAAACTAGCCCCTGAAAGACCCCAAAGAGGTTTTGATGGAGAGCTAAGAGTCTTCTCTGATATTCCTTTCACTTTTGGGTTGTCTGCTGTAAATTTGTTGCGTTTTTAGAAAACATCAACAAGTGTCTGCTGCATGGTGTCTTTTCCCTGTTTGCTAGCATCTTATGGTACTCTTTGTCTGAAATCTCTGCAGGTGCTTGATTAAATTTGTTGTGTTGTACAACACAACTATACTTCCACCCCTCGGCACGCTGGCTTTACACACATTGCAAGTAGCCGTCTTGCTTTTCGGCGTTTCCAAACTAAAGTATCTCCAAACAAGCGACATTTCAAAACAAGGATTGCTCAGATTGAAGTTGCCGCAGGTTCGCGGTATGGGGCCGATGACGCATCTCGTATTACACAGTCGAGTTTAAGGTCCAGCGCAAGCTGCGAAGAGATCGGGGCTATCCAACTGATATCCGATATCGGATTTACAGCTATATCGAACCCTATGGTCATTCAGTGTAATAAATCAGGACGCAAAAAAAATAGTAGGAGGAAAAAAAAATAAAAGAAGATTAGAAATTAGATGGAAGTGCAGATATTTAACCGAAGACCAGCACCAGCACTTGTTTATAGTACACAATCTTGGTGAATCTAAGTGAAGGTACCAAGATTGTGTGCTATAAACATATCAGAGATATATTTAGGACCCAAACCATTGAGTAACTTGGACTGTGTTGTAATCAGTTCTGTGCCAAACTGGGAGCCAGTGCGAGGGCCTGCTTTTGGTTTGAAGCATTTTGAATGAGCTGGACCTGTCTAATGGACCTTCTGGGAATCCCAAAGCATTGCGATAGTCACCATTAGAATAGTCAACCCTGCAGGAAGGTTTGGATACGTTTCTCTAAGTTTTGTTTGGACACCAAATCTCTAACTTTAGCTGTGTTTTTAAGGTGCCCAAAAGACTTTGTTATAGATTTAATATTTACGAAGCATCATAAAAAATGTCTCAAACCAAGACCAAAATTTCGTCACAATTAGGGGTAGGGTATGAAAGTGGAAAAATAAATCCCCAGTTCACTCTTTCCTCACTATCCAAATGAGATCCAAGTTCCGGAGATATTTTTCTCAGTAATGTTTAGACTTTGCATCATACACACATGTAGCCCTTAAACAGTATTTTTCTGGCTTGAAAGCCTTCACACTCGTTCTTAAAACATCCTAGTTAGCAGGATGTGATGTTCTCAACATGAAAGTACAGCAACTCATTTTTGTCTGCAGAAATCAAGTACAAATACACACACTTTTTTTTAACACTCAGATGTCAAAACAAAAGCAACCC
This sequence comes from Brachyalestes nurse, assembly GCA_037974405.1. NCBI lineage: Eukaryota > Metazoa > Chordata > Actinopteri > Characiformes > Alestidae > Brachyalestes > Brachyalestes nurse. The sequence continues at coordinate 7,926,383 of JBBPCY010000150.1, read as the reverse complement.
ATCCTGGTTTTGTTTTTCTGACCATGCTGCGTTTTTTAGCACAGGAGCAGTCATGCACACAAGCAGGATAATGTTAGATTTTTGGCACTTCTCTTTAAAACCATGTGCAAAATATGCTCCTGTGGTGTTTCACGTATGAAACTAAACTTGAACACTAAACCGTGAAAGCAAATCATTTCAGAAATGCTCCACTGTGCCCGTTGTTATCTAGATAGATATTTCCCGTAATGGATCATCTTCTGTTCACACATGAGCCCTCCCGTTAATTTCTTGGGAATTGTGCTAGGTCCCAGGCAGGTGTCCTTAATGGGATTTCAACTCGGGTTTGTGTTCACAGTTAACTGCTTCCCGTTTGATTACTGTCAAAATCACTTTTAAAAGAGAAGGAAGCTCAAGATACTTGACTTCACATTGGACAGCTTCTGAATTATAAACTTTGTCAACTACATTCAGCTAATTCCTTTTTATTGTCACACTATGTAACTGGATAAGATTAATTTAGTTCCTGAGGTATAAAGAAAATCAGGATTACCATAAGCACTCTCAAAAATAATGATGCCCTAAAGCAGGGGTGTCAAACTCCGGTCCTGGAGGGCCGGTGTCCTGCACAGTTTGATGGTTCTAGTCCTCAAACACATTCACTAAAACTGACAATTAACTGGCGAGGTGAACCAGGTGTTTCTGAGCAGGGAAATCACCAAAACGTGCTGGACCACGGCCCTCCAGGCCCGGAGTTGGACATCCCTGGTCTATTGGCATCAGAGTCATCAGTGGGAGGAGAAGCAGTGGAGACTTTAACAGGTGAGCTGGTGGGAGAAAAATGAGAAGTAGGATGGAGAGAGAAGCCTTCTGGCGAGGCACTGATGGAGGGAGCCAGGGGAGCATTGGGTGCTGTGAGGTTCATACTGGAGCAGGAGGAGCTGCTGGGCTGAGGCCTATTGTCAAACCCGTTAAAAAAGATGTTACATTCAGTAGCCCACTCAACAGCTCCATCAGTCCCCAGGCTGCTAGACATGTAGCATGTGATTGTCTTCATGCCCTTTCACATATGCTAGTGTTGTTCGGCTGCATCTTTTGCTCCAGCCTTCTGCTGTAGCTGTCCCTTTCCTCCTTTAATTTCACAGACAAATGTCTTTGTACCTCTTTGGCTGCCTCACTGCCTCCTGACCTGAATGCATCCTTCTCCTCATTCAGGAGGGCTTGGATGTCTTTGGTGACGTATGGCTTGTTGTTATGGATGCAGCAAGTGGATTTTACTGGTGCAGTGTTATTAACACAGAAGTTGATGTACTCTGTGACACAGTCTGTGAGGCTATCAAATGTCCTCACCATGTGGCTCATAAAGAGCCTCCAAGTCTGTAGTCTCCACACTGGCCTCCTTTGTGGTCGGATCTTCCCAGAGGTTGAAGGGCTGTACAAAAAAAAAGTTAAAAAACACAAAAATACAAATGGACATGGAGCATTTATAAACATGCTGCTGCAGACTTGTGCCTGTGCAATGTTCTTAAAGATATAGCTGATTTTTAACAATACAGTGGTTGCCATTCTAACTGATATTCTATGAAGTTTGAATACTGGGTTAAAGGTGTAGCGCCAACCTCAGTTTGACAGAAATTACCATGCTAGAACTACCATGTTTGCTTGAAAACAGCTAGGAGAATTCTTTAGATTTTTTCAGAATCAGAATCAGAAAACTTTATAAAGGGGACATATTATGCAAAACTCACTTTTTTTCTTTACTCACATAAAGAGATCTCACCAGCTTTATTCTTGACAGTTTTAGTCCCTTTCAAAATTAGCCGTTTAGATTGCTCCCTTATTCTAACGTCAGAATATGGGAAACTTGCATAGAACCACCCCTAATCTTTAGAGCCCCCACCCATTAGATTAGTTGAATATCTGCCATTTTTGTCTGCTGGTTTTACGAGCATGCATAAGACACTGAGAGAAAGAAAGAAAGAAAGAAAGACTTTCACTGGTGTTAAGGACATGGATTAGAATTTAAACTCAGTGTTAGCATGTGAAGCGTGAGGCGTGGCCAGCAACAGCTTAATTGCATAAAAGGGACAGAGCCCTTAAATGGCTCATTTTGAAAGGGACTGTAACTGTCAAGAATAGAGCTGGTGATATCTCTTTATGTGAGAGTGGTTTTGTGCAAAGAACTTCATGAACATGTTTTGTATAGCCCATAGACCTATTATAACTAAAGTGAGTTTTGCATAATATGTCCCCTTTAACCCGGAAGGAAATTGCTTAACACAAATTATTTGATAGTCAGGATCTAAAGAAAGGCATACAGAGTGGTTTGCAAAGATTTTGACCTGAAATGTAGTGGTGGAAGCAAGGCTTCCTGCACCTAATTTGCATATGGACCATGAAATTTGAAAGGGTTCTTTCTGAGTGGTAGGTTTTAATGGGTTATTTCAACCATTTTTAATGTTCGTGAGGGGACACTGCTGAGGAGTTTTGGTTTGCTTACCACAGTGTTTCGATCTCATTACATTATAGTTATATTAGGTCTTTCAAGATGGAGAGATATACCGCTGTGCTATTTCTTCTGTTTTTCATTTGAAACGTGTTCAGATCCTCATGCTAAATGGAAAATAAGGCAAGGAGAGCATCAGGGAAACACACATTTTAGAAACAGTTTTTAGATGACCATTGCATTTATTGAAGGAAAAACATATTACCTATATCACCCTATACTTAATAACTGATTGTTCGACCTTTAGCAGTGACAACTACAACCAAATGCCCCTTATAACTATAGATCAGTGTTTCACATCACTGTGGAGGAATTTTGTCTCACTTTTCTTTGAAGAATTGCAGTAATTCAGCTACACTGGAGAGCTTTTGAGCCTGACCTGTCTGTATAAGGTCCTGCCACAGCATCTCAATAAGGTCCAAGTCAGGTCTTGCACTAGGTCATCCCAAACCCGCTGGAGTCCCAGGGCCTCAGAAATGGCGTTCAACAACTTTCATTCTTATTTCTTTCAGAATTTTGAAAGTAGCAATCTGTGCTGCTTTGTTGAGATCTTCTAGCCTTCTTCACATTAAATAAACGGTTCTATATAAGTAATCTTTAGATTCAGCTGGACTGGTGGTAATCAAGCCAGAGTGTGTCTAGTATACCTGGTCCAAATTATCAATAAAATCTAGTTAACTGGTCACATTTTTCACACAGGTCCTGTAGATGTTTGATCATTAATCTCCCTTTATAAGTAAAAAGATCATTAAAGAAATGTATTTGTGTATCACTCTGGTTATCTTTGTCTTTCGTATGCTATTGTGAAATTCTCAAGCAGTTGCAGAGTGTAAAAATAGAGGAAATTGTTTTTTCACACCATTGTACATATAATGCTTTGAGGTCATTAAAAAAACTGAAAATTTTCTAAAACAACCATTGTAAAAAAAAAAAAGTATGAGTCTGTAAATCGATTAAACTATCCAGAACATTTGGTGGAATTATCCCATTAAAATGTATCAAACACATATTCGGATATTTACAGTATATTTTACTAGTGAATCAGAAGTAATCCTTTAAAGTAATTCTTCATCATTTTTGGTGCCATTGTTCCCAAGATATTTTTGGACCATAATAACCTATTTGGTTTCAATGAGTCTCCTTATATCCCCCAGCCAACCTTGCTGTCTCTCCAGAAGCCAGTGTAGCGAGCATGAGGCTTTTCTAAGAGCAGTGACTAACATGCCTGACAGATCTTCTGGTAGAGGTCACCGGTGACCTCCGCTACATTATTATGTCTGCTTCTCTCTGCTGGTCCATCGCTGGGCTATGTGATAGAGCTGAACTCAAACTGCTCCTGACAGTAAATGTGAGTTTAAAAGTATCAAGGGCAGGCATGACCTGAATACCAATGTGAAATCAGCATTGATTAGAGAGCACAGACAAACCACGAAAGCCTCTGAACATGTAATAACACAGGAAACAGTCATTCTATCCTCACATGGGAAACAATAGTGCATGCATTACATCAGCCAGTTTTGGGGTCAGAAAATAATGGAATGTCCATGAAGGGCAGATATCACATGGCTGGCAGCCTGTATTACTTCACTACTACTTCTTTAGCTTCAACACTGATGTCCAGTAAGCCAACAAAGTAATAACTGATGCTACTTTAGTCTAAAGCTGTTAGTTAGAATCTCTGCAATCTAAATATATGCAAAATAAATGTTGACTATAATCGGAAGGTCACAACTTCGATCCCACCGCCACCTGTGCCCAAGAGTTCAATCAAATAAAAAAACCCTAACTTTTATGCTGTAGAGGTAACACCTCACTCAAAATGTTCTAGATCATGCATGTTATGTCTCCAAATAGCACCCAAACATGATTTTTTAAAGTTTGGATATGTGCTGCAACTGTTATTTTTTGAGGGATATTTATTAATAGCTTTTGAATGTTAGACTTTTTTTACAAACTTGTCTAGTTACATCTTGCTTGCTTTTAATGTTGTGGAAGTAACATTAACAAAATGCAAGTTGCAGAAAAGAGAAACTGTGAGAATGAGAAAGTGATTTATTTGTTAGGAGACTCAATGCCCCAAATTCATGAAACACTGCATGATACTGAGAACTTCTGAAGGCCGTGTCTTTAGTCTGTACTTGCACTCAGAGTATACAGTACATCAGTACATCAAAGACATGCCCACCAGTCTCAGGCTTGAGGCTTGAGACTTGAGACCCTTGACTCTGGACTTGTTGAGAGGACCAGGCCGAGAGACAGTAATGTCATCAGATGGTGTTTTTGCAGACTGATAAGCTAAATAAACTAAAAGTTAAAGCTTGGCTATTAGTTACCCAAATATGTTCCAATATACAGTACCAACATAGTGATTGATCAGCATCCAGGGAACATGCTGCACCTGGACTACACTGACTACACAGTGGGAGATGAGGTTCACTGCAAGATGCCATTCAGCCTAAGGAGCTAACACTTTTTTGTGTTACACTGTTTTTATATGAAATTTCTGCTCTTAATTGTTGCATTCTAGTATGAAGGATGTAAAGTAAAGTAAAGCAAAGCAGCCCTTTAAAGCTGTGAACACACCACAGAGTGAAATTCTTCTCCAAGTGAAGCAGTGGGCAGACACTAAGAAGGGGCCACCAGGGAACAGTACTTAACTTAAGGGTACTTCAGTGGTGCTGCCAGCAGTCCTGGGGTTCAAACCCACAACCGTCTAATTGCAGGGGCAACTCCCTAACCACTAGGCCACCAGGTGCCCATACATTGCAAAGAAATAATTAGTATAAAGCTCACTCTCCGTATAACTGCTCATCTCAAACAAGACTAGCTTTTGCAGTTACCAGAAGTTGCCTGTACACATCAAAACATTAGCCTGTTAGCACACCTGGAGTTTTCATCAGATTTCTTTTGTTGTGTGGTGCGTCATGTTGTGGTCAGGGGCGGACTGGGACAAAAAAACGGCCCTGGACTTTCTCCCAAATAGGCCCACCTTCTTGACATGTATAAACAGCCACTAGCAAAACCAGTGGTGATGATCGGGGCTGTGTTTATGAAAGTAACCTAAGCCTTCAAATACAAATACAACTATATACACTACGAAACCAAACCCCTTCATTTGACCCCTTAAAATAATTTTAATTTTTACCTAAATTTCTAGGACATTAAGGAAAATTAAGGGGAAAAGTGCACAAAGGCTGATTATGGGGTAAAACTACTGATTTTTTCCCTTACTTTTTAAGGTTTGCCCCTTAAATAACTGAACCTCCTGAAAAAATGCCTTATGTTTAAGATTAAGGGGTTTCACACTCATACCTTAAATCCACTTTTAAATTCAAATTAAGGGATTGGTTTACAAATTAATGGCCACTTAATTCAAATTAAGGGGTTTGGCATATTTTCAGGGGTAAACTGAGGTAGAGTTAAGCACATTTTAAATACACTGTGTTTCATAGTGATACGTACCAACCCCCACAACAGAAATATTTACTCTTTACGCTTTTCCATGTAGATTTTATGCCTGATAAACGATTGTATTAGCGCCCTCTGCTGGTGTTGGCTGATTTTTCAGTTAAGGAGAAGGCAGCCCACGGCCGTGGAGCAGACGGCCGTTCTGGACTTTTCCAGACCGCACAGACTGCCAGTCCACCCCTGGTTATGGTATATTGTGTTGTTTTGTGTTCTGTTATGATTTGTTTAGATTTTATGTGTATGTCCTGATTCTGATGTTATCTATAACTAATGATCAAGTGGCCTGGCTAATTTTAGCTAGCCAGTTAGCCATCACTAGTTATTGCTTAGCAACAAGAAGATGGAAACATGAACACCCATGTAAAAAAAAAACTCACTCTCTTCCGCTTTCAGAAAAAAATGCCCTGTAGACCAACTTTTAGACCAACAGTCTATTGATGCTTTTAAACGAAATTTTAAAAAATGCCTTTCTTTTTAGAAAGGCATTTTGCTAAGCATTTTATAGTGTTTTCTGTTTTGTTCATTGTTTTCTGTTTGTTTTCTTTTTTTTACTCTGTGGCACTTTGAGATTGCTGAAATATAAAGTGCAATACAAATAAAATTTATTATTATTATTATTAACTTTTATATATATTTTTTTCTAGTTATTGCTTTTGAAATTTGTGTGAGTGTGTCTGTGTGAAATGTGCATGTTCCCATTTGTTTTATACACTATTGACCACACTTGATTCAAAATTCAAAACAAAAAATGTTTGGAGAAAATATAAAAATAATACATATAAATAATTTATTATTACTTGGAAATGTTCAACTGCACAACACTCTTAAATTATTTTACAATTAATATAAATACAAAATAGTAATGTTAAGAGCACAATGTGTGCATGTGTGAGCTCTGTTTCATCCCAAACTGTACATGTGAAGTGTATAAAGGTGTAGATATGGTGGGATGACCAGCAGTTAGGATTTTTCTCTTAGATGCCTTTAGGTCAAGGCCTAACTTCTACTCTTCTGAGGCAGCAGTATCTTTTCACTGATGCAAAACCCTAATATCATGCGCCATTGAGCTTACTTCAAATTTGCCGCACCGGCAAAATTGTTTGTAATGGAAAAGTTACCAAAAGTTGTTGTGCATGGTGTCTTAGAAGTATATGAAGGGTGATATTTTCTCTCTCAGTAAAGAGTAACACTTCATCATGGCCATTATGTTTCAGTGAGCAAGTGCTATATTTCGGTCTTTATCACATTCTTGTTTTCCAAGTGCTGTCAATCTTGCCAAACGGCCACGTTTAAGTTTCCCCCACAAGTGTGACCTTCGTCTGCCATCATTTATTAAGAAACTGAACGTTGGCTTTCCTCTCAGTTGCTGCTTCACAGTCTTAACAATGATGCAATAGCAGTTTACTCTTGTTCAGATGTGCCACCTCCCCTCCCTTATTGTTTTTACCCTTTTCTTTAATGGCATCTGGGCCAGTCTTCCACAACACATAATTCAGTATGACTGATGTTCAAAAAAGAGTGTCACATCTGCCAGGCTTTTAAATTGGCCTGCACGTGAGTGAATTCTAATGAGGTATTGTGCTGCACTCTCATGGCCCACGCGTGATGCAGATGAGAGTTGACATGCATTGCTGGAGGTGGAGAGGAGGGTTGGGGTGGTCTCCCACAGGCATTGACAAGACATACGCACCGACAGATTGATGTGAATCCGGGAGCCGAGCTGCTTACCCTGGTGCCACCAGCGCTGCCTTAACTTCCAAGCCTTTTTTGTAGACACACTACATAAAAGACACAGCAAAGGAACCAGCGGCTCCCAAAGGTACCGGATATTTATGGAGACTTTGCATTGGCATTGTATCCATAGAAAGTGGGGATGAAACACCAAATGAGTAATCCCAGAGCTCACGGAGTTCCTAATGACTCAAGAACTGTTCTTTAGAAATTAACACATAAAGCAACACTATTGACCCTCAATGATATCCTGTCATAAAAATGTACCTGATGATTAACTATAATTTGATTGGTCAAAAAGTGTACCACCTGTGCTGTTATCACAACAACTGTATGTTGATGTTTGTTTAGTTTCCTGAAACAATACGATGTTCTATGTGCTGGTATACTAACCAATGTTTCATTACATATTAGAATTCAATTAAACATAAGAATTCAATTTCCTTTATAATACACCTGGTCAAGGCCACTGGCTGTAAATATGCAGCTTTTCTGCTGAGTACCAGTTGATAAGAAACAACTTCACTGCAGCTATGATAGTAATTTTCTTAAGCACATGCAAAAAACTAAATACGAGTACCGTAGCTAACTGGTGGTGGGGCCTAGTGGGTAGGATACTTGCCTCTGGACCAAGAGGTCATGGGTTCGCATCCTACCTTGAGAATATCACCATTGGGTCCCTGAGCAAGAACCTTAACCCCAGGTTGCTCCAGGGAGACTGCCCCCTGTAGTTAGGGAATGGAAGTCGCTTTGGATAAAAGGGTCTGCTAAATGTGAACTTTTATAAGAAGCCACATTGTAGCCCATTTGGTCAGATTCTGAAGTAGAGTGTGACAGCAGTCCTGCTCCACATTCTGAAGTCTTTCTGCCAGCTTCTCAGTTGAATAACGTTAAAAAAACTGGTGCAAAACACCATTCAAACTAGTCAAACAGGAAAAAAACTACTGTTTTGGATTGAGAAATTTCAAGTATTAAATCAAGTTTGACACTTTAATGCACTTGATATTTTATTTTGCTGACATTTTATATAAAACCAACAGAACACAGAACTTGTGTGTCGTCTCTCGCCTACAGCTCCTACTTGCAACCAAATCGCAGCCATTTATTCATGAAAATGCACCCCCTCTCATGGTCCTTTGCTTCAATAAATAATCAGTTTAATTTATTATTCATTTTTTTTATATTAAAGTACAAGTCGGAAGTGGCCAAATCAGCGTACATCATTGTGCTCAGCACAAATTACAGCAATCATCCAAATGTGTAATAAGCGTGATAGACCTACTTCAAAGGACTTGTTACAAACCTCAAATGCTGAAAGATTTCCCTGTTTTTGTCTTGCCAATCAGCTGAGGTCTCATGCATTTTGACGTATTGTTTTTATCAAGTCCTTCATCTAAATTCATATTAGTGTAAAACGAAAGAGCCCACAGCTAATTATGCTAATTTTTTGCAAAGAATAGTCCCAACACACATCCACATCAGATGTCCCCAGACAAGGAAAAAATGTGTTTAAAAAGTATTTTTTTTTTATTTTTTATATACTTTATAATCATAATCGGAATCAGAAAACTTTACTGATCCTGGAGGAAATTGCTTGTGTTACGACTGCAGAGACACACAGAGACATGAACGATATAAAATAAATAAATCCAATAAAAAGCTGCAGAAAAACCTCAGGATGAAATACACCATGATACATAAACAAAGGTTTAAATACTATAGATAAGTAACTGACAACACAGATGGTGGTTAGGAGTATGTTATTGCATGTAGCAAGGATCAGTTGTATAAAAGTAATATTGACATAACAGTGATATTCACATGGTAAGACTATTGGACATAAGATATTGCACAGAATGAAATTATTCAGCAAAACACAATCTTAAGTATTTTTATTTGTAGATCATTTTTTGCTTTTTATCCAGTATATTTTTGCCCACTTTTAATTAAGATTTCAAACAAAATACTCATATTTTACATAAGTATAATGTACTATTATATACTTTTTGTATATAATTCTTATAAATATTGTATTATATTATTTTAAGTATTACAATAGTCAGCTTAATCGTGGTTCAGTAGTCACGGCTTCAGTCTCTCGCAGATTTGTTCTGAGAACCGAACTAATGATTTTTCACAGAAACTCCCGCACATTCGTGGAAACCTCAGATATCCTCCACATTTTTTATGCTTTTGTGACATCCGTGCCTCATCTGCCACGCCCCCTTATCCTCGTGCTGGTTGTTTATGTTTGGGAGGTTAGCAAGCCAATCAGACACCTGAATGGAATGAGGGGTGTGGCAGACGAGGCCCAGACGTCACAGTCACCTGTACTCAGAAGCAGGAGGTTTGAAGGTAGCCAATCCGAGAACGCTATTTATGTGATGCATCTGTGGCATACGCAGTCCAGAATTTACCCTGTGGAGCGTCTCGAGTGTTCTCGTGTTTTTCGTTTTGTTACTGTATGTTTCGTTACTGTATTTACCCTGTTTATACCAAAGAAAATGACAGCGCATACCAAAGAAAACGTGCGTGCATGAATTACAGTGCAGTCTATACAGGGGTAATATCATTATTTTACATTCTAGCACTGTGGGAGTTCACTGTGGGAGTAAACTGTACAGTATGAATACGGGTTTACCTTTACATTTTCTTTAAGGGTAATGTAATTTAAAATTAAATTAAAGTGTTTTGGGAGCATATTTGGGCGCATATTCAGGGTTTACACCATAAACATAGGCCTTTTTTTTCTCACGTCACATACTGACGATTTTTCACTATATGCGGTTACCCTTACAACATATATTACACATATGTTTTTTCTTTACATCTGCCTATACATTTTCATATGCTTGATCATGCCATATTCTGCATCTCCACAGCCTGCATCTTCAGATTATTAGAAAACTGTTTACTGTTTACTGAATCTTCAGGAAATGACTGGGGGAAGTGTGCACGCATTTTAAGTGACGCTTTCATTTTGTCTGAAATTATTTCAAAGTGCTCGGCTGACCTCCCTGTGTGTTTCTGTCTGATGGTGTTTGGTGGTTTCCTGTGAAAACAGCGCCGGAGCTGGAGCTGCTGTCCCTCAGTAATTAAGGAAAGCAGGATCATGTAACAGCCGCCAGCGCTTCAATTCAAGCCCTACTCATGATGCACATTCCTGCACGCCATCACAGGACAACTTCACATTAGAATCCAATTTCCTTTATTATAAGAAGTGCGAGCCGGGCGGCTGTAAATATGCCGCTTTCACAGTTTTGTTGTGTACTGTAATGGGTGTAATTGCCGGAGTGCTGGTGTCAAACACAAGCGGAGCGTGTCACGAACCGAGACTCCGGCAGATATTAATGACGCCCTATCGCTTACACCCAGCCCCCGTGTCGTCATGGCAACCTCCAATCACCATGCACCGCTGCATCCCATGTTTGGAGTGAACACGTTTTGTTCCATGTTATATTGCTATGGCCTCCTAGCAATACATGCATCTACTCTCAAACTGTCAGCATCATTGTTCTCACTACTGCTTCTCACAGAAATTTGAGCAAACAGATTTTGGGCAACCTTAACAAAAAAGGGTAAAGATCTGATGTCACCTTTTCACCAGTCAAACACATCCCTCTCGTTATCCCTCGTTTCCACTTAGGGACACCTTCACCCACTTCTCAAAGTAAACATCACACAAAAGTGTGTGTGAGTGGAAGAAAGAGAGAGAGCCAGTAAGAACAAGAGAGAATGCGTGAAAGCATGCAAAATCTACAGCATAAAAGTCACTCATTAGAAAATAAAGCCTTGTCTGACCCAAACCTGATGTTGCACATAAAAATCAGGTTATATACAGCTCTGGAAAAAAAAAAAAAACAGACCACGGCAACAATGTTCAGTTTCTCAGGTTTTATCTTTTATATGTGAAAGTACTGAATTGAACAGCTGTGCCTTAGTTTTTAAGATCTGCTGGCGATATTTCCAAATAAAAATAATCTTCTTTAAAGCATATTGTTAAAGAAAATGAAAATTCACCAAAATAAGAGAAATGATGCAGTGTTTACAGAACTTGAATAATTCAAAGAAAATTTGATCACTCAAACAAAATGGCAATAATTACCTCTGACGTACTTCTAGTAGTGTTTTGCCATCCAGCTGGTCACATTGCAAGAGGAGGGTGTTGATTACAGCAGTGCTTTTTATACTTTTCCTCATTAAATAAGATCTGATTCAGGTGATCACTAATCAGTCCCTGATGAAGCAGAATGAGGTTCTTGTGTAGGAATTTAACAGACACTGGCATGGAATGGTTGTCAAACTCATAGAAATGCTGATTTCAAAATAAATTGCAGTGCTCTCTTATATATAAAGCTCTTTTTTCCAGAGCTCCATATATATACTTTGTCAGGTCTTGTTAGGCTCAAGTCTACACTACCAGTCCAAAAGTTGGTAGACACCTGATCCAATGCTTTTTTCTAAACTTTATTTTTTGCACTAGTCGTTGGAATATTGCTATAAGAATTTGATTGCATTCAGCCACAAGAGCATTAGTAAAGTCAGGTGCATCATTCCTCTGCTTCAAAGGCCTCTCACAAGTGCTTGGAATTGGAAATGGTAACTTTAGACTTATGCGTCTCTACTCCAAACCATACCATTCAGTTTTCAGGTTTTTTTGTTGTTTTTTTAGAGGTAATACAGGCTGTGTGTGTACTGAGGGCTTTAAATGAGTTGAATCACCTTCTTAAAAGAACTGTCTGGGTTTTTGGACATACAGTGTAAAAACGGTGCCCTACTGAATGATTCATTGTATGGAGGGTTAATTGTTGGGTATTTTAAAAATATTTATTTTTTAAAAGGAGCATAAACATCTTTATCAACCATTTTCTACTCTTTTATTCAGGACTGATAACGTAAGAACCAACCAGTTTCAAGGGAGGCAGTCATTGTGACAAAGCAAAGTTATTGCACCCTAGCCCACATCCACCAGACACACCAGCCCAGAGATTACAACTTCTAATTTTGATGAGATGTAGTATGAAATCCATATTTGTTCTGCTTCATGACTACTATTACCAATAACAAAGTCTTTTGCCTGAATGTTACTGGAGAACAAATAGGTCTATGCTATTTTGTACACAGCTCATTCATTTACATCCCACCAGTCTACAACACACTTACTTGAGAATATCACAACACACTTATGGAAACTAATGAACAATACACTCTCTGGTTTGTGTTGTAGGCTATTTTAGTGGGAGTGCAGTGTCTCTCTTTTTGTTTTGTTTTTTGTTGTTTATTTTTCCTTTTTTTCCTTCTCTCCTCAAAATCAAATGAACAATGAGTCTTGAAATGTTCACTGATACACATAAAAACATCCCCTCTCCATCTCAATTGATTTCTCCCTAATCAGGGCCAGTGAATGAATGATTTTCTCTCTGAGACTGAGGCGTTCAATGAGGAAGTCGTGCTTCCTCTCTTCTTGAAATTCTGAGATCAGATAAAAGGCCAACAGATGGCAATCCTTGGTAACACCACCACAAAATATGCAGCAGTCCGGCAACAACTGCCTCATGTTTTAGTCGGTGAATCACATAATCTTCCTAGAAACAAAGATAAATAGGCCGTTCTTCACCCTGCCCTATAGGCATACTCTCTTTTTTACTTTCCAGCTGTATGAAGAGGGAATAGGCATTCATGATAACTGAACACATTTAATTCTTTTGTTTCAGTGAGGCCCTAGAACTGTGGTGTGAAGGCTACATGCCCATACATAGTTGTGGCCTTGATCGGTTAAGGGTTCATCCGTGCAGAAGAAAAAACCTTTTTTACTTTCATACTTTTAAATGAGCAGAAACAAGTTCCATCCTGCTCTGCATCAAAACTATAATGGCCACAGATTATTAAAAAAAGTAAAAAGAAAACTCCCTCATAAATCATCATAATGTTTTCGTGTGTACACTTAATATTCATTAGGTTATCTTTACTCTGGTCGAAGATGAGACATTTATCAATGCCACCGCTGAGTCTTACACACTTAGCAACAACTCCTATATAGTGTAACATTGGCAGAACCCTTTTTGATGCTGTGTGGAACCCTTTTGTTAAAAGGTTTGTGAAAGAATCATCATAAAGAAGAACCAAACTATTCAGATGGTTTCCTAAGATGCTGTAGTAAAGTACCCTTTGCCCCTATTAAAGGGCCCTGGAGGACCCTCTCATTTAGAGAGTATGGTGAAGGTATGTCACATTTATTTCAGTAAGAGACCTGACCTGCATTATATGTCTAAAAGTATCCATTAATTAGTGAATTTAGTTACCATAATGTGTCAGTGATGATGTTAATCTGGACCCTACAGAAAGTAGAAGAAAGTAGAATGGTATGCTCTGAAGAATCCACATATGGGCCTATTGTAACTCAGTCTAAATCAGGACTCCCTCCATATCAGTCCTGCACCAGGTCAGGTACCCGCAGATAGTTGCTGAAACGGGCGGATTTTAATGTTCTGGAATTTTACGGGCGGGTAGCAGGTCAATCAAAACAGTATTGTGGCCTGTAAAAGTAACATAAGCGAAAACATCAATATGTTAGACTATCATGTACAACCTGTCTTTATCACAGTGTGTTCAGTGCGCTCCAGTGAGAGAAATTTTGTTTCTGTGATCCATTTTCCAAGAACGCAGGACACTACTCAAACCTGGGACTGCAGATAATACTGTGGCGAGCGTGAAAGACAAATATGCAAAATATCTTCAAGCAAAATGTCTGTTTATGTTCAGCCAACACCTTCAACACAGACTTTATACTTTGGAGAGTACTGCGCCCCCACTGGCATGTCCAGGTACTACTCCACAACAATGGAGCTAAGACTCCAGAGGAGGGTGACTGGCGAGAAGGACTCACATTCACTATTTAACACAACTAACACACACACTCACCATAAATAATCACTACGTAACAACATCTACCCCCCCACCCAATGTTCCCCAAAAACACAGAAAAAGGGCCAACCGGCACTTACTCCACACACAGAGCCTCCTGGGAGGCCAGTGCTGCCGCGCGTGAAATTTATCACGGGCACAGGCGGGTAACGGCCGGAATGTTAACGGGTCTGGGTGGGTGTGGATTTAATTTTGATAATCACGGGTGAATGGGCGGGTGTGGTGCTGTACTGTGCAGGTCTCCAAAAGTGGACTGGTGCAGGACTCTGATCAGTACTGATATTAGAACAGAATATTAGATATTAGAACAGAACTTACAGCAATGTTCCAATATCTAGAGTAAAGCCTTCCCTGAGGAGTACAGGCTGTTACTACATCAAAGGAGGCACAGACTTCATATTAATACCGTTGATTTCAGGGGAAATGATGGATAAGCGTGTGTCTACACAAATTTGGACATACAATCTATATTGTATCTTTAATGTGCACTTGCAGTAAGACTATATTTATAACAGAGGATGTATGTTCATGTCAAGAACAGATGCAATGCCGTTTCATACCAAACGAAAGGTGCCGTTGGCCTGAAAACATGCTGTTTGCGCTTTAGAAGTGCAATGACATGTGCTGAGGTCGTTGCTTCTTCTGCTACACCTAGGCTATGTGTGTATGCCAGGCGTATTGCAGCTAAAGGTCAAAGTAAGACATCAAGTACATGTAAGTGCTATGTGAATTCAAGAAGAAAAGTTAAGTATAATAGGATTTCTGAGAGCCTGCACAAGATGGCAAAAGAAGGCCTCTTTGGGCCTCAGATATTCCTAAATTCTTAAATAGTGTTTTAGTAAAGTAAAGTTTGGAAAGTTTGTTTCACTGGACAGAAGGAGGTCTTTGATCACTGCAGGGGTGAACTCAGTTTGTGGGAGACTCAGACATATGGCCATATATGACTGTCAAGAAGTTGCACCCTATAAAAAGGAAGAAGGCAAGCATGTCTCTGATTGGTGCTAAGTTAAATTACCTACTGTGCCACAATATTCAGGCTGCAATTTTTAAGAGCTGAACTAAACATCATTACTGTAAACCAAGTCATGCAACAATGACCTAGAACGGCTCTTGACTTTGTTCATCAGTGATTCCCCTCATCCTTAAAGGTTTTAATCCATACTAGCGTTACAGTGGCTCACAATGCCTATTCTTAGGTCACATCTTTAGAACAATTCTACCAGCTAAATTGAAATAAGTATCCAAACATCATGAGTCATCTGCTAACTTGTTCTGATCATGCTCATTAGCATTTTTCCCCCAGTCCCTGCAGTTTCTCTAAGCACTTGTGATTTCAGTAATAACTCTAGCCGTAAGTATTCTGAGCAGACAGGACAACCTGTTAAAGCCACTTTTGGCTGTACTGTGCAGGCACTTGTCATTCCTACTGTATCTTAATGAGACTGACATTTGCTCATTAGATATGCCATATTTTACGTGATGCCCTTGAGCAAGATTAATGCGCTCATTCTCTCTGACAGCCTCAATTCCTCTAATTCAGTTTTTTTTTCTTTTGCTGAACACGCTTTGGATAATTTGTCTGCATAAGCAAACATTTTAGTGCACCTGAGATGTATAAGCAACAGATAATCAGTAATGGTGAGCAAGTTTTCTGTGAAGGTCTTGACGACACAGCAGACACAATACTGTCTCTTCTTTCTCATCTATATTCATGTAGACATTTTAATAGAGCCTGACTGATATGAACACCTCACCTGTAACAAAAATTGATCGGTTTGAAGGGATAGGGATTGTCTCCAATATGCAAATGTATATATTTTAATATAGAGTATACATAGGTATACATAGGTTAATATTAGTATACATAAGTAAAAGATACCTCCTATGGATTCACTGGGACACATCATCATCATACACCAAGCTCTTGATCAAGCTCCAACCTGCATCCCACCAGCAATAACCCATGGATCACTCCTCCTAATCCACAACTACCTGGAGGCTCTCTCTGCTGCCTCTTTTGCCATTCTGACAGCTGATCTCCTCGATGGCCCACTCAGGCCCAACAGGGTGTAGACTCTGCTTAGAGAGCAGCCAGCAAGGCCTCCGCAGCCTACTTCCCCTGTTCGGAAGTTCCACTGTTCGCCAACCCTGTTTCCAGGAATCTTCCAGATGTCCCTGTTACTTGGCAAGCTTCCTCTCAAATGCCTCTTCTGCGCATTCTTCTCAGGCTATTGTCAGTTCTGCCAGGGTTAGCTGTTTTGATGCCTCTGACAAAATGATGATGTCTGGTTGTAATGATGTTACTGCAATGTGTGCTAGAAATTTTAGTTGCCTGCCTAGGTTTACCATTAGCTGCCAGTCCTGTACAGTGGAGAGCAGACTCACCGAAGCTCTTGGGTAGGGGTTTATGCTGCTCTCCTGCCTTGATGGCTTCCTGGGGGAGATGGGCAGTGGGACACACTTTTTCTAATGCCTGAGGAGACACTCTGCCTTCAGCACCAACGGTAGCGACCATCCCTTAGGGCCCACTGGCAGCTGCTCGGTATGTGTCATTCTCACTGAGAAGGGAGGGCAGGAAATTGTGTCAGACTTACCCCATGAATGGAGGTTTGCTGGCCTAGGTGAGGTGTCATATAAGGGTTGGAATTAGAAATTGTATGTGCTGGGCTCTACTAGCTAGATGTCAGTCCCATCTAATCCAAGCCCCCTGCTGCTTTCCTGGTTGTTCTTACTTCATTCATTGCTGCTCTCACTTCTCCCTGGACCAGTAGTCCCCTCTCCTTGCCCTGGCCTTTCTTCACCAACTTGGCAAACGTAAAGCTCACCCTCGCCCTTGATGAGACTCTCAAGTCTTTATAGTATCCATCTGTTCGTTGTCTACAGAGAATGTGATGACTGTGAGATAATCTATGTAGGCTCTAATGGGGGACTGTTTTACACTGTACTCGGTTAAAGGGCCTCTGAACCCTTTTTACTACCATGTTCGTGGCCAGGGCAGAGAGGATGACTGAAATTGTACAGCCAGTGATGATACCTTGCTCTAGTTGATGCTAACTTGATGTTATTGTCCCAGAAGTGACTTTCAGTCTCCAAACACTTGGTCTGATGTATTTTTAGACCCCACTGGTTTTGCAGATCTTGTCGCAGATGCCATTGTCGTGATTCCGTTTGCATTTGTCGTTATCCTAAGGTCGTCCTTGTGGGGTTCTCATTCTTGTGGGGGTATGTACTTGAATGCTGATCTGTGTTTTTTGTAATGGGTTCTAAAACCTGTCTCTTGTAATGTGTATGTGTAATGTGTAAATGTGTAATTGCTGTGACCAAGTATGGCGCCTGTGTTAAAAGGGGAAAGACACTTGAGGGTGGTCTCACGCATCAGTCCCTCATCCCTCTCTCTCTCTGCTTTAAATCTTTTTTGCTTAGTTAAGGAAATGTGAGGCTGTATGTATAGTTTGCATACAGGAAGAAACAGCACTGAACCGGCATAACCCTGGTCCTAAAGGAGCACTGCCCAGCACATTTGAGTGCTTTCACTACTCTCAACACTCCGGATCCAATTAATCAGCTCATTAACAAGCCTAGACTGAGTTGTAGTGAGTGTCTTAAAGCACCAGTACCAGAGCTGGGGTAACACTGCTTTAAACACACACTTTTCATATTCTAGGGCCAAAGCAGGGGTACCCAAATTCAGTCCTGAAGAGATGGTGTTCAGTGAGTGTGTTTGATTTGTGGAACTACCAAACTGTGCGCGTTACAGGCCCTGTAGGAACAAATTTGGGCACCCCTGGTCTACAGCTAGACGGTAGCTTAAGACTCGATCTTAAATGTCTGTTTTAAGTAGTAGGTGAATACTCATTTTTGTGTTCTATAGTCTGTTACCTGTTACACTAGCCATACTAAATACTAGCTTATTTGTTTATACTGTTTACATTGTGCAAGCTTTTTGATAACATGCAGTAGTGCTTTTGCCCAAGTAGGAAAGCCGTCTATCCATTCAACCATTATCTATACAGCTTTTCTAGAGCCATGAGGGGTGCTGGAGCCTGGACTGGCCTCCAATCCATCACAGGGCATGGACAAGCTGAATATTCTGAATAATTTGTTTCTATCTGTTATTTTCTGTTCAGAACCATGTGTTGTACAAAGTTGTGAGCTGTAATAGTAGCAAAGGATGGATAACAGATTAAGCAAACTAGAACCATATTTTGATGGTCCTGGAACTGTACTTAGAAACAAAATAATAAAATACTCCAAGCCTAGTCCTTCAGTGTCCCATTGCATAGTCTTCTCTGCAGTTTAACACTTGATTCAACATATGAAGGGCCTGTAATTAGCTGATAAGTAGAACCAGGTGTGCTAGAGCGGTGAATGCACTAAAGCCTAGCTGTGCTATAGAGGGGTACTTCAGATCCGGCACTGGGGAAAACTGTCCTTCAGGGTTAGCTGAAGAACCTTGTTTGTTTAAGTGTGTGGCCACTCAGGGTGTACTTTTGCTGGTTGCCAGCTAATTGCCACACTATCAAAATGATTATTGCCTAATTAGCTGAAGCAATTCTGTTGATTTGAAATGCTTTCCTTGCCTGTTTCAATGGAGTTAGCAAGGCAGGTGTTGAAAGCTGAGGCATGCTACCAGAGCATAGATATGTGTGGGTATCACATCGGCATGCTGTTCTCACAGTTTTCCTGTATAATAGAAAGATTTGGAATGTCACTGTAAGTCTCAAAGCTACAGTTAAATGACTATAGCTTTGCATAAAGTATCTTCTAACTTCCATTAAAGGGAGTCCCAGTAAACATCCTTTGCAAACTCTTCTACTCCTCTACATTGCAGGAGGATTAACATGGTCTAGGGCTAATGAATCATGAGTAAACTCTAATTATGCTAACTCTAATTATTGTAGCAATACATTGTATTCAGAATGATTATTCATATATGTGGGTGCATCAAATAGCATCATACCAGACAAGATTTGATTGGATGATATTCCAGTCTCTGACATTTGTCTAGGAAAAGGTCTTTGCAGATTTTTGCTTTACCAGAGCAATGGTATCAGACATAGGTTTAAGTTACTTCTCAGTCACAGTGACATTCAAGGTGGTTTTCTGTGTTACACAATGACAAAACCAGTAGTAGACTATAATTTGTCCAGTGCGAGTTTAAGCTATGTTTAGCTAAGCAGTAAAATACAGATCTTCAGAAGTTCTTTACTGTTTTATTGTTTAAAAACAATGCCAGGAAAGAGAGACATGGGGACCCCCGTTCACCCTTCTGTCTGGTTTTTCAGTGGGTGGAATCTGGCAACCTGATAGTTTTTTAAAACAAAAACCCAGCTTGTCAATAGTTTTTTTTTCTTTTCTTCCCTTTTACTTTTTTGGGTTGTTGTTATTTATTCCTTCTTATTTTTCCTGCTTCCAACCTCAAGAAATGACTGATCAGTTGCTGCCTTTGACATACATCTCCTGATGTATTAACTTGGACACATCATCAGTTTTGTAACCTGGTGTCACTGGGTTTTTTGGGTCTTGCAACAGACACCGTCTGCTAGGTGACTGCCTAATACATTATATGGACAAAAGTGTTGGGACCTCTTAATTACTGAATTCAGGTATCCCCTTACTTCCTGTGGAGGGCTTAATTTTAATGCTTCAGCATATCAAGACATCTTGGACAATGCCACGCTTCCAAATTTGTGGACACAGTTTGGGGAATTAACTTTTCTATTCCAGCATGACTGTGCCCCAGTGCACAAAGCAAGCTTCATAAAGAAATGGCTGGATGAGTATGGTTCGGAAGAACTTGACTGGCCGCCATGACCTCAACCCCATCTAACATCTTTGGGATGAACTGGAATGGATATTGCGAGCCAGGGTCCAACATCAGTGCATGAACCTCATAAATGCTCTACAGCAGCAATTCTCACATCATATTAGGAATGCATTGATGCAATGCAAATAAGTGTTTCAATAAATTGTTAGTTTTGTAAAATATAACATATTTTAGATTTTTACAGCAATCCTCACCTGAGATTCACCAAAGCAACATGTGACGCAACATTAGTGCGCTTCAATTCTTAAGCTTTGCATCAACATTAGCAAGTCCGCTAAGGCTAATGGGGATTCATGTGAAGTCCTGCAATACCTGCATCATTATAAGGGTTATCGAAGAAGGATGTGTCATGTCCCATTGCCTTTTGGACAAAAAATGGTCACAGCTGCAAATTTTCCCAACCTCCAGAAAGTAGCCAACTTAGTCCTCTCAATGTTTGGTTCCACATATTGTTGTGAGGCAGCATTCTCAGCAATGAATGTAATAAAAAGCTCATACTGTAGCCGCCTGACAAATGAGACGGTTACTCCATCTGACAACCACACCTTTTGCCGCAAGAACTAAGCAGCTTATTAATAGCAGACTGTGCCACTGTTCATATTAGGTTGCTAGGTATTTTACTGTTTCAGGAACGTCTAAACTTTACCTCATTCATTTTGATGTTTCAGTGTCTTGTTCTGTTCCACTGTAAACAAAGGCATTTGTTGAGGCATAAAAGTCATTAAGTTAATCAAGGTTATTGTGAAATCTTCATAAAACTACAGTGCATATTACACTTTACTGTCAAAAGTGAGAGTGGATTAGATTCACAAGCAAACAATTATAGGCAAACGGCGCCATTTTTTTTCGGTTGTATGTTGTAAGCAAATTTAATAAAAGGGATTTGCTTATCACTTGTCGTCCCGGACCTTTGACCCAATCTAGAAATTAGATTTGGGCCTTTGACTATAAAGTTTGGGAACCCCTGCTCTACAGAATGAATGGGCACAAATTCCCACAGAAACATTCCAAAATATTGTGGAATGATCTAAGTGCAGAAGCTGTTATAGCTGCAAAGCAGCAGCAGCTCCTGGTCAATATTTTTGGTGAAACAAACCACCCTTCATCACCGGTGTGCGCCGTGAAACAAACTCAGCACCTTGCCGAACCCTGGGCAGCTTTTCTTGCCCTAAGCATCTACTTCACCTCAATGTTCTGCTTTTGCTGCCTCACATTCTGATGTATCTTCTCTCTCCTGCTCTTCTCTCAATCTCCTCATAGTTAGTACAAAATATACTACAAAATATAAAAAAGTATTTTATTGTACATATTTTACAAACACATATAGTAATGTATATTTCAGTACATAATAGGACTGTAACGGTACATGTATTCGTACCGTGACGGTACATGGGTCACGGTTCGGTACATGATGTCGAACGGAGAATACATGGTACGATGGAGAAGACGTGATTTAAAGCAATGCAGAACTAAATTTACAAGCGTGAGTTTTGTTGCCTTCTCGCCTCTGTTTCATATGGAAACATTAAACAGCGACCTTTAAAACATTTAGTCATCTCACTTGACATATCGTGACCAAATACTAATGCCTGTTCAAAATAAACAGAAAAAAGCAAGCACTGGGGATTTGTTGCTTCTTCCTGTTGTACCGAACCCATATCGAACCGTGACCCCAAAACCGAGGTACGTACCGAACCGTGACATCTGTGTACCGTTACACCCTTACTAAATACGCCCCCAAATATGGTCCCAAAACACTTTAATTCCATTTTAAACTCAGCTTAATACATTACCCTTAAAAAGTGTAAAGGTAAACCCTTATCCATTCTGTATTTAAAAAATGCAATATATTGTCAGGAAAAAAAGCAAAAAAGATATAATGAATGTTATTCACTTCACGGGTCAGTGGTTGTAATGTTGTGGCTGATTGGTGTATATCTATTCAGCCTATAACAGTTTTCCTTCACACTGTGATGCGCTGGGCTAAAAGTAGCCATAGGAGATGGTATATCAGTATTAAAGGGTATTAGTTCAATGTCAGAAGAAAATAATGTGCCAGATATTGAAAGGAAAGAAGGAATGAATGCCATTAAATTATGTTATAAATCTAACCTCAAACAACTCACATTCACAATGGGTTTTCATTTTAGGTAAAGGGCTTCAATTAAAAAGTCATTTTAATGATTAGATGTTTGTAAATAAAAAAAATGGGGTTGATAAAATACTAGATTGCTATTGGCTGATATTAAAATATCAGAAAAGAAATGAGGTATCATGACAGCACTGTTAACAACACAACTGTGCTGATTTGGGAACGTTTTAATCAATCATGAGGATATTCGATAAAGAACATGCTAATGTTTTGAAATATGAAAATGAAAAATGTGTGAAAAAAGTTTAATCAGAATGTGAATCATTGTAGTATTTAAGGTCTCCGATGGAATTCAGAAATTCATATCCCTGCCTATGCCTGTTATCTGATTCAAACATTCATGTTTATTAAACACAGTTTTATCAAACCATGTGAGTCCGACCGGTGGTTTTCATGAAGAATCACACTCACCATGTTCTTCAGCTTGGGCAGGCGGCGCTGCCAGCAGATGTAGATGAGGCCGGACGCGATGATGATCACGCAGACAGAGCCGATGATGACCAGCACCACAAACAGCTTCCCGTAGTCGCTGCGCGTCTGACTGGGCCTGGAGTGACAGGTGCTCACGCTGGAGAAGTTCTGGATGCCAATCTGAACTCAGAAGAACATTTCACTTCCATTAACCACCACAGTCGCTGTGACTCAGGACCAAAGGCTTTCATACGAAATATCAATACGAGGGGCGTCCAATAGTGTATCTACCTCAGTAAGAAAGAAACTAGTTTTAAAATAGTTGTATTTTTCAATATAGTCCCCTGATAACTCCCATCCACTTCATCAAAATAGAACCGTTCTTCATAATGTCCAATATCTTTCTCACAATGTAGTTTGTAATTTGTATCTATTTTTACCAGCGCAATTTGTGTATATACCAGTGAAATTTGTATATATTTTTTTACCGTACTCTTATTACTATTTTGTCACTTATTTACGCCTTATTTTATTTTCCTGTCTTTTAACTCTATGCCTCACACTGAGTCAACTCAAAATTTGGTTGTTCCCTTGAAAAAGTGACAATGACAATAAAGATTTATCTTTATCCACTGTTCCTGTAATGACTTTAAAAAAGAATCTTCTGTTTGACCCTGAACGTCCTGGACGTCTCCATCACTGGAAAACCGGCTTCCACTGAGAGATTTGTTTAAAACTGGGAGCAGGAGATGATCTGGGGAGCCGGGTCAGGACTGCAGGCTGGACGGTTCAGCTGCTGGAACACAGTTCTGGACGGCGGCCTGAGACTGAAGGGACATGTGAACTGGAGCAGCGCCTGCTGGGAGGACTCTCCTGACATCCTGACATCTCTCAGAATGTTAGACTGGCGCTGAGCCACAGAGGTGCATGAGTGACCTTCAGACACGTCACAACCTGCCCAGACTTGTTTCAGATAAGATAAACCTTTATTAGTCCCACAAATGCGAAATTTACTTTTCGTGGCAAAAAAAATGGATAGAGTAAAGGTAAGAGCAGCACAAAACCCAATAGAATAGAATGAAAACGATACCAACAACAAAGTATAAAATGTACACTATACAATCTAGAAATATAAATATGGATGTGCATAATGGAAAATATATATTTATATGTAAACTTAGATAAGTATATGTATGTATGTACACACTGAGTATCTGTATGTATATGCACAGAGTGGATATATAAATATATGTAGAACACTGTGGCTATTTATATATTCAGGTACACCAATGGAGTAAAACAGTAATAATGCACCAGAAAAATCGCACATTATGAATTGCCCATTGATAAATTGCACATTTCACCCAGTATTAATATTCCACCCCTTAAAATTGCACATCAGAAAAATTGCACTGAAGTAATATTGTTTCAACTTGCTACTTTCTATCATACTCAAATTACTGAACACCCCTCGTATTAACAGCAAACCTAAATATGACACATTTAAATAAGATAAGAGATAAGATAAACCTTTATAAGTCCCACAAGTGTGAAATTTGCTTTGTCATGGAAGAAACTGGACAGAACAAAGGTACGAGCAGCAAAAATTAAGTAAACAATAGAATAGAATAAAATACTATATCAACAGTACAGTATAAAATGTACAGTATACAATCTAAAAAATTATAAATATGGAATGTTTGGGCTTCATTTCAGTCCATCCACTATTTCTTTTCTGGAAGGTCTTACAGCTGATTTGGCTCATTAGTCCTTAATTCAAGTCACTTTTAGGGTGTTGAGTTTACATGAGTTCAACAGCCTAAAAGTGGACCAACAGAAAGGGAACTCGGTTCTTTTTATGTTTACAGTTCGTTTGAAAGGGAGCTTTCTGCTCCACTTCAGCTCAGATGGCGTCTCAATTCTTTTTCTGTTCACACTTTAGTTCCTCATCCAACCTGCCGCCGCTGTTTCTTCACATTCCCCATTCCTGGGAATGTTTTTCTCAATAAGAGTAGATGGTTAAAAGCTCTACTTGCACATTTTCCACAAAGATCTCTGCTACTACTGTTCTTCAACTGATGTAGAACAAAAATGCTTTGAGTCTGTTCTTGATCTTGACAAGAATCTCTAGGCCCCCTTTATTTATTTATTTGGTCTTATTTTTTTATTATTACCATGTATTCATTTGTATTTATTCGTTTATTTCTTTACTGTCTGTTGTCATTTCCCAGGGCTGTAATGCATGATTTACCTACGGCAAGCCTAGAGGGCGAAAACAGAGGAAGCGGACCCGTAGCGCTTTGTGTTCATAATAAGCAAGTTTAACCGAAACGTGCCACGGACTTAAAGCGAACCGGACTGAGACCACCTCCTGAAGTAGTCTCAGTTCGGTTCATGTCAGAGGGGTCTGAGTTAGTTTGGCGTGTTCACATATACACAAAAAATTGATCGCTGAAACAGACCAAGTGTGAAAACACCCTAAAACTGATTCTTAAAAATCAAGAAAAGACTTTATGCTTGTAGTTTCACAGCATGGAATGTCATTAAGAAGTAGACATATTATACAAAACTCACTTTAGTTATAATAGGTCTATGGGCTACAAAACATGTTCATGAAGTTCTTTGCACAAAATTACTCTCACATAAAGAGATATCACCAGGTTTATTCTTCACAG
>JBBPCY010000150.1:7873696-7900538 GCA_037974405.1 Brachyalestes nurse | reverse complement strand
AATGATGGGCCAGAATTGCTCCACGGCGTATGTGTGTGTGTGTGTGTGTGTGTGTTTGGGCTCCTTTTCTAGGACAGCAGTGGGACTCCCATGTACTGAGGGTTATTCTGGCATTTAAACTGGAGCTCCTTCAGTGGCATGAGAGCATCTATATTTCCACTCAAAAAAGCTCATGCCTGTGAGCAAGGAACAAAGTCACACATCTCAGCCTTCACCCAGCACTGACCTTACACCCACACGCACGCACACACACCCTGGCTCTCCAAAGAAATCTGTCACAATGATGATGGCCTACATTTAAACGTCTTTTAAACCCACAGAGACTGCCTTCTGAATATGATTATGAGAAACTTAAGATATTTTAGTTCAGTCTGTCAATCTGATTCTCTTCTGGGAATTTAAGGGAGTTTTGCCAGTTCTGAATTACAATCCTGTCATCTTCAGTACCTTCGTCATAACCACTCAGCCTAACTGAATATATAATGTGCACCCTGCCTGATCACAAACGGTCATTAGAGAAAATGACCAAGTCTCAATCTTTTTCATGCTTAGTCCATTCCATGTTTCTTAGTCCATCAACTGAAGAAAAGAACAAAAAGCTCTCTCTCCCTCTTTCGCTTCTTTCTCTCTCACTTCTCTCTCTCTCTCTCTCTGTCTGGGGTCAGGCTAGGGACTGAATGTCATTGTTGAGTTTAATAATAACAATATAGTGAAAGAAAAAAGGCAAAGGAACTGCTGTGCAATAAGAAGAAAGAAAGTTTGCAAATTAACGTCCCAATTAAAATGTGATGTAACATTTTGACAGTGTAATCGCATGGTATGAGAGTGAGATATAGGGTCCACTCAGTCCTGGCATGCAGAATTCTGCAGAAAAACACCAAAAACACATATAGTGCAGAATTAGACCCACTTCCACTGATTATATTCAGAGCCATCATTAGTATCTTGAAAAAGTTGTTGCAACTTTGTTGATTTGTCGACAGGGAGGGGCTCATGGAATTTTGATTTGTCACTGGAGACGAGAGCGATGACTATTCATAAAACATTTGGAGCTGACGCTACTGATGATACTGATTTTTACTAATTTTGGCTACATCTAAAATTCAGTGAGCAAAATACACTACATTCACCTCTGTCATCTAGTTCTTAGAACAACTAACCCACTGACCCCTAACACTCCAAAAACCTCCTGAAGACTCATCTGTTCAGAGAGCATCTCCTCTCCTCATGCACTACCCTTATATAAAGATTTGGTCTTAGTCCAGCTTGGCTAACCAAAGTCAAATCAGAGTTAACATTCTAGATATTATATTCTGTGGACTGATAGAATATTTCTTTACTTTCAGATATCCACAGCAGTCCTTGATCAAATACAGGCTCTGTGACCACAGAAATGGGCAAATATAAAAAATCCTGGCTGCAAGAACAAAGAATGGTGAATGTGAGAGTAGTGCGGTCAAGACAGAATGATTAGAGAAAAGTTCACACAAAAGCTGAAAAAAAAACCTTTCCCTAAATTTCCAGACCTTTGCATAGTATTGTGTGTGCATGTGTGTGTGTGTGTGTGTGTGTGTGTGTGTGTGTGTGTGTCTGTCTGTCTGTACAGAAAGAGAGAGAAAGAGAGCGAGAGAGAGAGTGAGAAAGAGAGAGCACGATAATAGCTCACAGGCTACAGTCAGATATAAAATAAACCTAGTCTTCCAGAGGGAAAAGTCTGTGTGCTCTCTGTACAACAGCAGAAGTCTACACAGAGGAGAAAAGGCCATTTTCCACAAACACTTTTAAAAATCCCAAACATTTCACATAGATATAGCTACAAACTCTAGACACTACTGGAACTTTGACTGGAACTGAGTCTGATTCTGAGGTTTGATTCTGAAGAGACAAAAATAGATGATTCTCAAACACAGAAGGTGGGTTTAAGGTAAAAAAGTAGGGTCCAACCAGGTCAGGTGCTGGCAACCTGCTGGACTTTTGAACTGCCATAACGCCTGGCTTAGTACACCAGCCGCTGTTTGCGTTCATTTTCAGAATCAGTGGTCTATGCTTTCTTCCCACGCCTTTTATGACACTGCCGCAAATGAGCAATTCCTGAACATCTCTCTTTCTTCTTCTCATCATTTTCGCTTGAGATCAGATTAGCGAACTGCTAAGTGTGAGTCACGCAGACCACACAGCGAGAATGCAGATGCATCACATGCTCCTCACACTTCAGCAGCCCTAATCAAGAGACACGCTGAGCAGACGGGAGGAGGCTTTCCACCAAAATGGGAACGTATGGAAGGAAACATCTGAATGTGTGGAATGACAGCACCGAAACCTCGTTGTAATGAGGGAGAGGAGGACAGCAGGCTGTCTGCAGGTATGGAACTGCAAGATGTTGAAACACACACACACAGGAAAGCTTCAGATGGCAGCTAATCAGAGATGGTACAGGGTAAAAGAGAGGAGACCTTAGACCTTAGGAGTTGTTAAATATACATTTTTTCAAAACCAGTGATATTTGCCAATATTCTATATGGTCAAATGTTTGACAGATTACTTAAAGATAGTGCTTTACTAACTGATAGAATTGTCAATGTAAATATGGTCAGCTCTATCACTATTAGAACTCTTGGTAAAGCATGTTCCCAAATGAATGGGTGCATTTAACCATAACCACATAACTCCCGAAATACCTCCAGCTAGATTGTTGTCCCACCAGTTCTTGATCATTGCTATTGTACCATAAAAGAGCCATACTGTAAATGCACTTGGCAGCAGAGATCATACAGTGGTTATGCTGATATCTACATACAGGACAAACAATTTAAACCACCCAAGAAATCAGACAGACTCCTGAGGCCATTAAAACTTTTTAAGGTTGTTTGGAACATAAAATGGGACTGGGACATAAAATGAGGATGCAACTACATTGATGATACATATCCTACATCAGGTGCTGTGAGGAGATCTGTAATCCCACAAAAATATGACAATGATAAACTATGGTTTACCAAGGAACTATAAGCTCTAAGGAGGGAGAAAAAGGTATGATCAGTTAAAGCGATGTGCACATCAGGGCCAAGTACATCCTCAACAACGCCAACCACCACCTCAAACAGAACTACAAAGACTCAGCTGAGGACAAATTAGCAGTATATCAGTGATTACAGTCCACCACAGACTATAGACTCCCAAGATAATTACAGACTGCAAGATGTGATTAAATGATTTCTACATGAGATTTCAATCATAAAATATTTCCCCTTCCCTGTCAACCTCAGTCATAACATCTCATAACAGCCTTATACTTCTCCCCAACCCTTTGCTCAGTTCGCTCCCATGTCCCACACCCACCACTCCACTTTTCATTTCAAAGCAAGAGGTCCAGCCCTTCTTCGAAAAACAAAACCCCCGCAAAGCTCAAGGCCTGGTGTCACTTCCTGCACTAAAGCACTGTGAGCTGGCTCCAGTATTCACAAACATTTTAAATCAGTCTTTGAACCTATGCACAGTCCTCAGCAGTTTTAAATCAGTCAACAGGGTTCCAGTTCCTAAAATGTCCAGAATCTCTTGAATAAGCGAATACAGATTACTTTTACTTACCTTTGTGCTTGTGAAGAAATTCAAATATCAGGTCAAAACCTGGAGCCCTTGTAGTATGCATACAGGCCAAGTCGCTGAACACAGGATGCTGTCAGAGTGAGTCCTGTTTGTGGACTCCACAGCAAATCAAGTGGTTTTCAGTAGATTACAAACTGTCTTACCAACAGGAGACAATACGTCAGATTGGGCCCTCACCTATCTGATAGTCTCACAGTTAGCACAGGAGCCCCGCAAGTCTCCTTGTACAGGAATGATGATGTGTCTGGCGATATGTCAATATCATCAAATTTGCAGATGACACAGTGGTAGGCCTAATCACCAACAATGATGAGTAAAGACTCTACTTATCAATCTAGTTCCTGGATAGCACTCCAACACACTAAAACAGCACAACACTATCACCATCCTGGCCAAGTAAGCATAAAAACAGATGCTCTTCCTACAAAAGCTGAAGAGACTCTGTGTCTGCTCAAACATCCACGTTACGTTCTACAGGGCCTTCACAGAGAGTATCCTGACCTCAACTGTCATGGTCTGGTATGACTCTGTATCTGCCCACTCCAAGCCAAACTACAAAGAGTTTCCAGGGCCATTGGCTGCCACCTGTTTTAAAACTACACTGT
This sequence comes from Brachyalestes nurse, assembly GCA_037974405.1. Classification (NCBI taxonomy): domain Eukaryota; kingdom Metazoa; phylum Chordata; class Actinopteri; order Characiformes; family Alestidae; genus Brachyalestes; species Brachyalestes nurse. The sequence goes on along the minus strand of JBBPCY010000150.1, from coordinate 7,896,327 downwards.
TTTACAGCTAGGAAACATCCATAGAAGATTGTGGCTGATCCCTCCCACCCAGCCCACAGCCCGTTCATAAGACTTATCTCCAGACAACAATACAGCAATCAAGGCCAAAACCACAGGTTAAATTCCTAGTAGTCTGCCTAGTAGCAATCACCTATTACTTCCTTTTTCACTGGGGAATGAATATGAGGTGACACAGAGGCTGAATTCCTTAGTCATTTATTAACATGGATAACATTAAAGAGTTCCAGCTTTAACTGGAATCTGTAGTCAGATGAGACAAAATAACGTTTTTTTTCTTTCTACCAGTCACTGTATAGCTGTTTTGTGGCCATTGCAAATACAAATAAATTTAAACATACTTCAAATGAAATGAAAATGTCAAACTAAAAACTATTAAAAGGACACTGTCTGCTCTACAAACAAGCTTTGTTTCTACACAAAAATCACTTTCAGCCCGAATAAAACACACTGTTCACTATCTCTTGAAAATCAGAAGGGCTTACAGCACAGCTGATACATCCATGAAGCCATTGGCTGACTGTATTAGCCAAGCGATATATTGGTCAGGCCCTAAAGTGGATCTTATCTCTCCAATGGACACAGTTCAAAGAATACAAACCATGCGAATATGAATGCATTTCTTTTCACTGTCACAGCTGTCAGCAAACACACCCTGGAAAGGATACGCAATATTAGGCCATGCTTCACCACCCCCAGTGCTTTCAAACAATAACACACGCTTTCCTTGTCTTTTTTATGTACCGTCGTGCTGCGTTTTGATCTGGTGTCAGTGTGAGTAAAGTGCACTGCACAAACACACAACCCCCTTGACACTTCAGGTTCATGTGTGCGCTGCACATCTCTATATATCAAGCACATCTCTCATGCAAACCTGAACCCATTCAGCCTGAACCTGCTCTCTTGCTGATTTCTTCTATGGCACCCAGAAGATTCCTGACTCTGGAGGCCCCAGGAGCAAGCCTGCGGCGACAAGCTCCGTTAGAGAAAAACAGCGGGGGGTCGGGGGGGCACACAATTGAGGATCCTCTTTTTCACATAGTTGGTTTCCGTCGAGCGTAGCTGATGCAAAACACAGCACGACCTGGTAACCTGTTGACACCTCAGCCTCGTTCAAGCCTGTCGAGTCTTACAGAGGATCACAGTTGGAAAAAGGGGCAGAATGCTGGTAATGAAATAGCCTTGAGTTTGGTAAAGCCCCTGCTGTGTAAAGACTGCTGTGAAAACCAAGACAAGAGCAGAATGTTTTTGCATGTCTTTTCCCTGAACGTATTCATGCACAGACAGCAAACCAGTTTTGTGACCAATGGTTCAGTCTCACACTCAAGGTCAGTGCTCAGTACAGAAAATAGAACGAAGTGAAAACAAAGGCGGTGATTGGCCACAGTGTTATGTCAGTCATTTTGAAGTGGAGAACTACCCTATCACAGGAGGCAGTAACTTGTTTCACGGGTGGGACTTATTTACCATTAGAGTCCATTGAAACCTGGAAAATCCACGAGCCACCGGGGTCTGAGAACATTTACACTGAAATGAATGGGGACGCTAGTGAAACATGTTTCACTGAAATTCTCTGTTTCACCGCGGTTCAGGGTGGCGCTGTTTCACGCTTTTGACCTTATAGAAACCGCCACTGCTGCAAAGTCTATTAAAGTCTCTGTATTTGAATGCAGTGTCATTAAAGCCCTTGTTGGTGTAATGGTCAATATTTTTGTCCATATAGTGCATATTCCACCCCTTGAAGTTGCCGTTGTAATGAGATACTCAGTGGTATTCAGTTCAACTGTCAGCGGTTTTAATGTTGTGGCCAATTGGGGTATAAAGCTGTTTTTAACATTTAGTTCTAATGAGAGTAACTGCAGAATTCAGTGACTCTGCTAATGTAGTAGAAATGCCGGCTCGAGGCTTTTCCTATGTCGTTAAGCCTTGGGCATGCCCTGAGCTTATGCGCGAAAGAGCCATAAGTGCTGTATTGTGTAGTCGAGTGCAGATTGTTAGACTTTAAAAAAAAGTTACATGATTAGCCTCACGGTCGGGAAGGGGATGGCCCACATAAATCATACGTTTCATTGACACAGTCATGCATTGTTGTTTTAAACTATCTGCTGTTGCAGAAATAACACTAAGCAATCCCTGAGGCTTTGAGGAGTGTGCAGTAATACAGAGGACACATGAGAGGCAAGATTTGATCTGTACTGCTGGAAGTCTCAAATACACGTCTTACGTAAGTGTGAAATCTTAATACTGCAAGCTATTTATTTTTTAATTGGGAGCTCCCAGTTCCCATGACAACAGACTGTTTCTATTTGAAATCAAACATATCATGTATGCTTTTATCACAAATGAATTAAGCTGGTGGGAGGAGAATACACAAAGCCGCACTTTTGAAGCCGTGCAACTCGTGGCGTCTGCATGTTTGCACACACATGCTGAACGGATGCACTCGCTGCTATTTGGCACAGGCTATCTGTATGAGAATCATGTCTCAATGCAGACTCCAGTGCAGCCAGAATATATCTTTCTGCCTCGGTTATTCATTCTACCAGACCCAAAATTGAAGTCACCTCATTTGGGGGATGGGGAGTAGATGGGCTATATAAGAGTACCTCTCCCCACAGGCCATAAGCTCTCTTTGAAGAAGCAAAATCTTGAGTAAGGTAGGTTGTAAAAAAGAAAAATCCCTCAGAATACCTTTAGAGATCATTTTCAGGATAATAGCATAGACAGGTCGTTACGTCATGAGGTTAGCTTTGTTTTTCCTTTAAACTTCTTCACCAGAGCACTTAGTCATCACACATCTACTGTTTTTTTTTCTGCATGAAGCCCACAACAAGAATATGAAACTAAGACAAGTCTCATAATTAAAATTTATTTAGAGCCTTGAGCGGTCCTGAGGGATCATTTTCAGACACATTTATAGCAGCTGCTTGACTTTCTGTCTGGTGGACGGCAAATGAAACCACAGATTTTACAAATGGATGGTGGGGGGGCGGGGGCGATGGTGATAATAGAATGGTCTGTCTTGGTTTCTAGAAGAGGCGGTGATGGTGTAAAACCTTGAGAAAAAAAGCAATAAAAGATCTCTCAGATTAGCTGTGAGGTGGAGCCGAAATTGAAATTGATCAACTACAGCAGCTATGAATCTAAAACCAGGAGGGAATAAAACATGGGGCTGGAGTACAGTGTGTTGAGGATTTCCTGAGGGCTTGCAATTTCCTGGAACCTCAATATTCTGTCACTGATAGGGCAGAAGATGGAAATGCCCGTGTGTAATAAATTGACACAACTGGCACATTAGGACAGACATTGAGTACATGTTTAATGCTTTAAAGATAAACTCCAGAGTTGGATTTCATCTTTTAGGTGTAAAGTCATTCTGTTAGATGAACTACTGATTAAACAAATCGCTATAGGTCAAAATGCTAAAATTCATGCAGTTGTTTTGTAAAACTGACCATGATTTGATCATTTCCTCTGGAAAGTATGTAGTTGTGAGCTTACGTCATCCTTTTGAATCTTTCCCGTTCCAGTGCCTCCTTCTTTCACTGCATCAAATAGCAAGGCATTATTGCAAAAATCCTTGTCTCTAAAAACAACCAAATAAAGAACTGCCAGTTTGAACATCATTAGTTTGCTGCTAACAAACTCTTTAACTTTATATTCTCCTTAATTGTACTGTATTTTGTTCTCACCAAGGAGGGACGGTGAGGTCACTGGATGACTAATAGGCTCACTCACAGTAATATTTACAAAAAGGATTCAGCTTAGGAACTGCTGTTAAACTGCATTAAAGAAATAAGAAAAAAAATAAAAAAAATAAGTTTTTTTTGCCATTTACAATCTTTACATGATTGTATTTAACATACAACTGGCACTGCATCAGCAAAACATCAGCAGAACAGAGTGAATGGCATCAAGACACTGCTATGCATTATCATGCACTACTGACAGATCTTCAGTATCTGCAGTGTCATGCACCACTGACAGATCTTCAGTATCTGCAGTGTCATGCACCACTGACAGATCTTCAGTATCTGCAGTATCATGCACCACTGACAGATTTTATGAAGGTATTCAGTTTGCAGTATAAACAAAATGTAGAAAACGACCCTAGCTCATTTTACAGTCTTTAGCATCCATGCTATCCCTGAGATTAACAGGTGCGTTTCTATTTCACTTAAGCCTTCCATGCACTCAAACATGTCCAGCACAGGCTTGCGCATGCAAATTAACCTGTGTACTATTCCACAGAAGGCTAATCAGACAGGGAAAATGTACCATGGCCTGCCATGTGGTAGAGTTTTGAATACTTGTAACATCACAGGTGCAACCCGTTATTTTTTCCCCAGAAAAAAACTCCAATGATATCATATGTTCTTTGCATAAATACTTAATATTTGATTCATCTGATTGGTTGAGAATAGGGGATAACGTTTTTTTTTTTTTTTTCGCAATCACTGTAGTTCACTGAGCACTGGTTGCTAAAGCTAATAGAAATGTTCTACTTCAGAATGAAAAAACATACACCTTAACTTTTTAGTAATAGATTTTACACTGCTGCCCATTTGCTCAGACTCAGAAGAAGGACCTGGTCATTTTTAAAAACCTGTCATTGCCTCTAAAGTAAAATGTTCAGTCTGTGAGCTGTGGCAACAGAACTGCTAACTTAACATTAAACAGCCTTTTGGCAGAAAAAAAAACAAATACAATTCAGCAAACAGGTGGGGTGAGAAACGCTTTAGAAGCTGAGCAAACAAACCCATATTCCGATTCATCTGGTAAAAACTGAAAAAGCTGAGGTGAACTTGACATTGCCAGAATTTCATAGATCTTTTTATAAGACAAAATGTCTGTAAGAAAGGAAGAAATCACGAATGCTCAAAATAAAAAAAAAGAATCAGTAAACGCAAGTCTGAGATCTAATCTCATGTAAATATGTAGAGGCAAGTCCTAAGTCAAATCCTGACTTAAACAAGCATTCTTCAGCAAATTACTGCCATTTCAGCACTGAGCACCCAAGATATGGTAACGATAATGTAGCTCATAAATGCAGTATATGGTAAATTAACATTGCATTTATAATTTTTATTATTAACTCTTTTAAAATGGCCATTGGGTGTGTATTACCATAGCAGACACCATGGTTAAATGATGTACACATGCAAAGAATAACTACACATGTAATTAAAAAAATTAAAATCTAAATAGTATTGAATTTGAAAGTTGAAAATGTAATCAGTTTCCAGTGTTCCAGTATCTTCTGTCACTCTCCTCCAGTCACAATATTAAAAATTGTAAGAATTGCAATATTCTGCATTTGTTTTGTTCTGAATCCATGTGACTTTTTTTGACAACCTGCTCCGCCCCATATCCTGAGTTCCCCCTTTCATGCTCCTGACTTTGGTTTGTCACATGACCTCAGTTAGACTCACCTGATCCTTGTTTCTATTTAAGCCACCTCTACACTGAGACTCCTGTCTGTTCACTCTTACAACACTCCCCTTTTTATAGCACACATGTCTTCCCTGTTTGTGTTGCCAGTGTGTTTGCGTGTTTGTGTCCTGGGGCCGTATTACAAACTTGAAAATCCCATCTTAACTGTGTGGTAACCATGGTAACGGCAGTTTAGGATCTTATTTAGGAAAAAAGCCATTACGGAACAACTGTTCCTAAGTCAATTTTCCTATCCTAACTTAAATTAAGGAAAGTGTATTACAGAAGCCTCCTAACCTCAAAAAATCTTAAATAAACTTTCCCAACTTTATGATAACCCTTCTGCAGTCTTAACTGTCACCAGCTGATTATTTAGGCTCTCCCGGTTTTGGTACAATCAACAAATGCGCTTCGTTTTTTTCACTAAAGATGATTTTCAAAGCGAAGTGTTTGACTGTGTGTGAGAGTGTGTGTGTGTGTGTGTCCCTATACATTTGTCAACATAGTTTTCTATGACAGCTCTGTCCCAAAACTTTTGGTCAGAGCACAACATTGTTTAACATCCATATTTTGAGGATAGTAATGGAGATACTCTGACAATACAATGCTACGGACTGTAGCTTTGTAAAGCTACTAGTGGCAGCAGGTAACAGTTATTTTGCGAGATGACGTTGCGTTAGTTGCTAGGTAACAGACATAAAAGTCGATCATCGATGTTAGATTGCTTATTTAGGATTCCTAACTCGAGATAAGATAGGATTCCTAAATTCAGTTAGGATTTGCTTCTGTGATACCAAATTGAAAAAAATCCAATCTTAAACCGTCCTATCTTAGCTTTATACTTAAGATAGGAAGTTTCTGTAATACGGCCCCTGGTTTCTAGTTCCATCATGCTTGGCTCGAACCTCTCCGTGAGAAGATTCTCGACGCAGTGGAAGTCTGCTACCCACTGATGTTCATGTTGCCCTGGCATCACTCATCAGGAGTGTGTGGCCTGCTGCGAGTTTCAAAAGAGGCCTTGCTTGTTTGGTACTCACTGGGATCTTGTTCACTCCACACAGGCCTCATTTAACAGAAGCACATGGCCAGCTCCTCCTGCAAGACTCAGGAAAGGCTTGCCCCCCTGGAGCTTGTGTGGTTGTTCCATATAGGCTTCACTCGACAGGTGGGTGTGCAGAAGGCTCCTCCTTGTGAGATCGGGAAAGGTTCTCACCTGCCTGAACTCTGTAAAGACTCTAACAGAGACTCTGCCTGCCTTAATTGAGTATTTAACCTTGAAAAAGCTGTGCTGTTATTAGCCTTCAGTGTAAGAGGCAGTGCTCCATCTATGTTTTACCTGCATGTATGTTTCCCCAATCTCCTGCATGTGCGTCCATTTATAAGTGACTTCCATTCTCTAACTACAGGGGACAGTCTCCCTTGAGCAAACTGGGTTTAAGGGTCAAATCCTACCAGTGGTGGTAGGGTTTGAGCCCATGACCTCTTGGTCCATAGGCAAGTATCCCACCCACTAGGCCACTACCGCCATCCCTGTTGCAACACCATGTGACCAGAAAGTCATTAAACATTATTCCGATGAAACAGGTGTTGTGAGGCTGGCTTGTAAAGTGATCAGTTAAATGTCTTTTAGAAGCTCCATGCACAGTTTGTGGCTGTAAAGCAAAATCCAAGGCTGGTGATGGAATGTTTCAATGACAAAGAAAATGCAGCATGTCTATGGTCCCTAAATCATTCTGCCAACAACACACTTTCAGGGAAAAAAATGATCATAGTTCTAGGAGTTTTGACACATTCCTAACTCTTTTACCTATTCTTTTGTTCTTTTAAAGATATGAAGTATAATAATCAACAAAGAGGGCATAGGAGGGAGGAGTGTCCTTACAAATATGAACATGTTTATGATTTTTACTGATTATGATAATTTTGTTAACCAGTCACAGAAATATCGAGGATTGTCCAAATAAAAGTGACTTCCTGAGTCCTGCGATGCACATGCCTCATGCTGTGTGAACTTTTCCTGTCTCTGCAGGGACCACTCAAGTGTGATGGTCTGGACTCTTAAGGCTCTGCTTTTAGATGAATGTATTTGTCTTCTATCCTCACTAAAACCAGCCAAGCATTATTGGTGTGAAGATACTGGTCAGGCTCTTTATAGCCTTTCTGTCCCTAATGATTACCAACAATTCCACAAGTTCAAATGCATGGAACTTTTGGGCATTTTGATGGATGAGGTACAACAATATCACCTTGCTTTAACGTAGTTTTAGTGTGCTCCTACATTTTTGTTTGTTGTACATCTGAGCTGTGTTATAAATGGCTCTGCCAGTAGAAGGAGGTTATGCACATATTTATAAGAATAACATGGATATAATTCCTTTTTTTCCATTAGATTTGCCAAATACAAACATATACATAGCTGATTATCAGTTCAGGGTCAAAACAAGGGTCAGTTTTGTGACTATTTTAGTATCATACCTTGAAATAAATGATTATAATGAGATACAAAAACAACACTAACTAGCTGGATATGAACTAAAACAGCTAAAACAGCACACGGAAATCAAGCAAATTAATAGAAAGCAAACCAACCACACTGAACCTGGTGAGAGAGTAAAATGGTGATGATTTTTGCTGCAAAACTGCAGTGTTGAATACAGATCTACCATGAAAAAAGTGAGAAGTTAGCCTGTTAAATAAATGTAATTAGAAGAGCGTTACCGATATTCAACTAAATGTTTCTTGATTTTTTTTTCTTTGAAAACCTGCTTCACGTGCACTACATTATAGCAGCAGTTTCAGTTTTGTTAATGAAGCATAACATGGAGGCAAGGCGGACCCAGCTGCCATGGTCTTCAGGAATCATACAGTAAATAAATTTTAAATACCCCTAAAATGCACAGCATGAGTTGAATTACTCGTGCTGTGCAACTACTGAGATGTATATAAGTTCTGAGATGTATATTTTAGTGATTTCACTGATGTATTAATAGGAATATTTAACAGGATTAAAACACACTGTCCATACTTTTCTTAGATCTGCAATTACTGATTATATTAGTAATCAAACAAGCATCTGATTATTTGAACAATAAATGAATTAAAATAAAAGTTATACATTTCACGCAACTACGCATCACCTTTTACAGATTCCATGAAAAAGAAAAACAGTCATGAAGCTCCTACGCAAGAATTAACCCTAGTCTTAAACTATATTTTTCCTTCTACTGAGAATCTAGGCTAAACCCAAAATAGGCTTGTCCCAAAATCTATATAAAATCTAAATAAATCAAGTACCCACCAAGTTTTCACATAAAGAGAAATCAGTAGATTAATTTAAAATATTATTGTCGTGCAAATCATCAACGAATTACTGGCGATTCACTGAGAAAGTAAATATTAATAAAAAAATATGATTTTTATTCAAACTGAGTCTATGAATCATGACACTCCTGACTTTTCTTAACTGTGTCACATTCTCACAGAAGGCATTTGTATGTACGGTTTCTGTGATACCTTTCATCACAGAACTGCCTCATATGCGCACTAACTGACCCCTGACCTGCGCCACTTGTACTGAGGCACTGCCAGTGGCAGCATAATTTACCCAGCAGTAGGAGTTCAAAGCCCATAAGTAAATAGATTGCAACCTTTCTGACTTTGTCTATTTATGGGCAATTTGGATTTCCATTTTGACCATAGCAAAAGCAATCATCTTCGTTTCCGCACTTGTGTTCTTCACTCCGCAAAAGAGCACGGGTGGATTTGGGGGATTTCACAGTGTGGGCATTATTAGGCCCCTTCTGCGAAATATGGCCTTGTTTATTTTAGCATTCTGTGCAAAATCAATTCTGGACTTCTTTGTCATGTTTTTTTTTTCCTCTGCGACTTGTCAGGGAAGATATGTGGTAATATTCCCCCACCAGATCGTGTTGTGAGGACAATAAAAAGACAATGATGTCCTCACTTTACTCAGCCCTTTTCTTTTATTGAGATCCCTTGTCCTTAAGGCATTGACTCTCCGGCCAAGGAGAGATTGACCATTGTTCAATCTAAGCCATATATATACGTGCAAAACTCCTCCATATATAAAAGGGACTGGTGTAATTTCAGGCTGCCTTTCAGGGGAATGGTTCACAAGCTCTCAAGACATCCATTCTTATCCTACCAATAAGCCGTGGGCCACACTGCCCCCAAAAATTGTAAACCAAAAAAAAAAAAAGAATGATCACCACCATTTCTTTTTGTCCCACGCTGTATTTTAAAGGGTTTCCAGATTAAGCAACTTTGGCACTTCGGGCCAAAGGCAAGGTGAAATGCTGGCCACAAATAAATGAGATTTATGTTCTTTGTCATTGAGAAAATGCCGGTGCCAACATAGAAGTGATTCTTACTCGGATACTGTTCGATTCTCTAGGTCCTTTTCTCTTTTATCTTCACTCAAATCTGAACTTGAAAGAAATGAAAAGGACATACAGAGACCGTTCTTAAAGCCTTACGGTATTATGGAAGTTGTAGTAATGAAATGCTTTTTGTTCTGTTCATTTTATTTCTTCCACATGAAATGCCTGACAGTTCAAGGTGTGTGTAGTAATTTACTTGATTTGTGTCGTGAAGTTTTGTCATCATCCCTAAATTAGGAATCACTGGAATATCAATGAATTCCCAGATTAAAAAATGTTTTAATCATTTTTTCCATCTTGGTGAAGAATCATGGTTAACAGGATCCTTTCTATTACATACCTTTGGTCCTATACAGAGCCGTTGTTTTTACTAAAGTACCTTTGAATATGTTTTTTTGGCTCTGTATCAGAAAGGGTTGTACATAGGGCTCACCCTATGGAACCCTTTTTGGTGTTACATGCAACAATTTCTTAAAAGAAATGTATAAGAAACTGTATAGAAGAGCAATATAACCATGCAAAGTCCCATTTCAACATTGAAAGGATTCTTTGTCATGGTTCTCCCACCATTTACAAATAAAACCTTGGAGAACCGTTCTGCAGAACTTCAGAATTTCATGCAAGTATAAATGTATGTTGGACCTTGTATGGACCATTTTTATACCACAGAGCATGACAGCAGTGCTTTTTAAACTTATCCATTTTTCCCCAAGAGAAATGCTGCCTAACGTTCCTAAGATGGGCATGAGGCCCACCACTGAGTGATGCATGAACTTGGAGGCCTGGCATTTGCAATTTTCTCCTGTTTGCATTGTACAAATACCTTTATCACATTTTCAGAAGAAAGTTGTGGTCATACTCCTGGGAGCCTATTCTTAACGGAAAGCACCATGTGCTGTTCCTTTATTAGACTTGCTCCATTATTGAGTGTCATTTTCACTTGGTTTGAGAACTTTCTCATACACATGGAATAATTTTGTTTCCAAAGACACCAGGGACTGTTCTCATGGAGTGCAGGCTTGAGACTGATAAATACTGCTGTTAGCCAGATGACGTGCTGATGGCAATGTTTACAATGAAAGATCACAACTAATCTCGCCAATAGACAGGAAAGATTGTCTTCCTCGGCAGCAGCTGAAAACTAATCAGTTGGAGCAGCTTCTCATTTTGCATATGGATTCGCGAACCTCCGTTTGGTCCACCAGGGAGGTGTGCTTGGCTGAATCAGTAAGACTGCAGGCTTTCAAATCATCTCACCAGGCTTATGTGGAAAACAAAGGGATATGATCAGTTATGGACAATAAGAAAACCGATTGAATCTTTTTAATATTGATGGATATTTCGGTGCATATTCTTAGGCAATTTCAATATTACTTCAAAAAATTACCCAATCGATACTTTAACATCGCAGCAATCAGCAGAGAAAAAGTGTGTGATTGTTCGGCCTGAGAGCAAACCATATAATTGCATGGGGAATGGGGATTATTAGAACAAAAGTCAGATTATAATTTGACCATTACCACAAATGTGTGTCTGCTCAAACCAAAGTGGCGGGCTCCAAAGTCCCAAGTAATTGTACTCTACAAAAAAAGGACTGTGGTGGCACTCTGAACCCTTTATCTATATCAAGCAATTCGAAAAGAGCGCATCAGTCCATCAATTTGAATGACTGAAATGAAGAGCTGTAGACACATATGCCAGAAACATTGTCATTTTAGCTCATTTGAAGTGAAAAAACAGATTGTCTGAAATAAGTGAATTTCTTGTGCTTGCCGTGGGAGCGATCATCAGGCCTGTCTGGTTTCCATAGGGACTGGTATGCTGGTCTGCCTGCACTGTCACCATACATCTAAGGGGATTGACTCTGCCATGTTGCACCTGAGAGAGCTGAGGGAAGAGGCTTGTTCTCATCATCTAAGGTTCAGTATCAGTGTGAATCCAGCCTAATGGAATCATTGGATGGAAATGGGTTCCGACTGAAGGATGGGTAGGGGGGAAATATTGATAATCACTTTTGTTTTCTTGCTGAGGAGCATGACACCAAGCGAATCGCATTTTCTATTACCGGTCTCCACCTGGCTCTATTATCACTGGACAGCAGGTGATAGGATATGCTTCTGAGGCCGAATAACTACTGCACTTTCTCTCTCATTCTCCCTCTCGCTCTCTCTCTCTCTCTCACTCACACGCACACACGTACGCTCAGTCACTCTGTCATGGTGTCTGTCAAAAGGAACCAGCTTAGGCCCAAATGACGTACCTCACAGGTGGGAGAGGATGGTAAATAATATGGGCCCCTTATTGCCTGACCCTCACAAAAGGCGTTAGCTGTCAGTGTAATATGTTGGGTCATTTAATTTCCAACTGCTTTCTGGGCCCTTCTCCACCCCTTTGTTGTGCTTGACAAATAAAAGATGGCTTAACCATTCTTTTCCACTTTTTTCGCTCTCTTTCTCCCTCCGCTCCTCCTTCCCTCACTAAAGCACATTTGTAAGGTGACCAAGGGCATAATTTACTAGACTGGACATTTAGTACATAGGATTCTTGGAATCATATTATTTAATTTCATGAACTGCAGCTTGACAGCAAACGGTTGCGCCTTCAAAAGTACCCCACGCTCATTAATTTTACTTAAAGCATACTCAGTGAATGGAAAAGAGCATAATAAAATCAATAGCACCGCCATGCAAATATTCCTGTGAAGAGGTGGAGCGTTCCAAACAGATTCACTTTCTCTAGCCGGCCAAAGCGGCTGGACTATGATTGCGCTGCCAGTGTTTATTAACCAGTAAAGGCCCCTTACATGTCACATGGTATGATGCCTTCAGGACTGGGGTAACACTTTATTTGAATTTTGCTACATAACCTTAAAATAACCGTGCCATAAACATGTCATTGCAGATATCATATGTTGTCAAGAGTTGTCATAAAAAATAGTACAGTCAATGTTTGATAGCAGTTCATGCTTATGACATCAAACATTGTAGTATCTGACATGACAGTCCGCATTAGAGGTAATATCAATGTCATTTGACATGACTCATGGCAGCATATCTGCCATAACATGTTCATTGCAGTTGATGTCAGTGTTATGTAGCAGGAATAAGCTGTAAAGTGTGTATGTTAGCTTATGTAAGCTGGGTGCAGCAGATTTTGTGCAAAACTTATTATTGAACATAATGTTTTACTTTCATCTCAGGTTTGATTTTTATAGCTGCCATTTTTCATGCTTTCAAGCTGCTTTCAAGCTTTTAAACTGAATGTTTAATCTTATGCTATACAGCTCCGGAATAAAATAAGAGACCACTGCCAAAATGTTCAGTTTCTCAGGTTTTATCTTTTATAAGTATTGAACTGAACAGCTTTATATTACTCCTAATTTCCAAAGCATAATTTTAAAGGAAATGACAACACATCAAAATAAGAGAATGATGCAGTGTTTGCAGAACTTAAATAATTTAACGAAAACAAATCTCTTGTTCACTCCTAAACAAAATGGCAATAATGACCTTTGGCGTACTTCTAGTAGTGTTTTGCCATCCAGCTGGTCACATTTCAAGAGGAGAGTGTTGATTACAGCAGGGTTTTCATAATTTTCCTCATTAAATAAGATCTGATTCAGGTGATCACTAATCAGTCCCTGATAAAGCAGAATGAGGTGCTTGTGTAGGAGTTTAACAGACCCCTGGAGATGCTGATTTAAAAATAAATTGCAGTGGTCTCTTATTTTTTTTCCAGAGCTGTATACTAGACGCTATGTTTTATATCAATAGATTATTTTTTAAGGTCGTTTCTACCCGGGATCTCATGAAGACTGCTTACTTGCAGCAAAGCACGAACTCTTTGTGTAAAACACCCACATGCTAACCTTGTAACACACTTCAGTTGCATTAGACATACTGAACTGCCACTCCAAGACTGTGATTGGGTTGATTTAGAGTACAAAAAAATGCAAAACCGGTCGTAGATGACTACCCCTGAGTACTTTTGAGAGGTCAGACACACACGAAGTCTGACCTTCGCTTGCCATAAAGTTCAGTATTTTTTAAGCAACTGCTCCAAAGTGAAATAATACCAGATAAAGGTTAAAAGCAAAATAAAACGATGATGCAATTTGGAGAGATCTCTTCATAAAGAAGATAAATGGTCTTACCTTAATGGCTGAGTCTCGCATTTTGTTTATTCTTCTAAGATGTACTTTTGCTCTTGATTTATTCATTTGCTATGCATTATTCCTCACCTTGGTTACATCCACAAGAAAAAAAATATCACGATTCAATCAGTCATCTCTTCTCACATGTGATGGAATATTTTATCAAGGCAACCTTGGCGCAATGTTCAGAAATCAGAGTCATGGACAATCTGAGTTCGTGATGTGCTTTTCTTCTCTCAGTAGGGAAGTCACATATTGATTTTATAAAGGGCTTTTTATTTCGTTTCACAGGGCAATGACCTACACAATCAGGACGGTGTGGAGAATGGCTTGAAGGTTGACAAGTCCTTCCCTACAAGTCTGTCCTGAGTAACTGGGGGCGCTGTCATGTAACTCTGTCCATATGATCTGCAGATGAAAATCGCTCTGACAGACTGATTCAAAGCAGCCAAAGACAAATATTTTCGACTCTAAAAACTGTGTGGACTACTCGTGGCCCAACATCCTGATTAAAAGACCTAGTGACCAGATAAAGTCTGGAAACCTAAATCAAGTCAATCTTTCATTGTCAAGATTGTCAAGAAATACTGCACATTTCTAGAAATTATTTGGCAATAGAATATTTGGCAAAATGGAAGGAACTAGATTTCAGATTATTTAACTTACCAGTGTCATTTGGAGAAGCTGGTGGCCTAGTAGTTAGGTAGTTGCCCCTGCAATCAGAAGCTTGTGGGTTCGAATCTCAGCACTGCTAGTGTCGTCACTGTGGTACCCTCCCCACACACTGCTACCTGGGCAGTGTTGGGCAAGCTACTTATAATGAGCTAAGCTATCAGTTACTCAACAATAAATTAAGCTTCACTACACAAAAGCTACCACCCACAGAAATAGTTACACAGTAAATAATACTAAATCAGAAGCTTCTTCACGTTGCACCAACCTAATGCCAGATCAGTGGAAAATGACAGTCAGACACACTGGTTAAACATTTATTAAAGAACAGCCCATGATTTAACACAGTGTAGACACTGCATTATGTGAAGCATCGAGACATAAATGAAAGCTTACTGCTGGGAATAAAACAACTAAAAACAACCATTAGGTAAACCAGTACTCTAGTAAACAAACTATTTAGTACCTTCCTTGTCAAGCAGTCGCCCCAGTGTCCGCCTTGACAGCAAATGCATTGAGAGCAGAATTTCACCAAATAATTGTCTATATTCAGTTTTGTCCACAGTGTGGAGTGGGGGCATTCCTTGAACTGTGAAGTTAAGAATGAGTTTATTGAAACGGTCCTGAGATGTGTGTGCTCCCCCTGAAATACTGCGACACACTGGTTTGTATAGCATGGTCTTCATCATCCAGAAGTCTCCTCTTCGCCTGTTCACGCTCCTTGTCCATGCATGCCATTTTATATGGGTGGACCCTCTAGAAAATAAATGATTGATTCATGATTATAAGTGTGTGGTTGTGTTAAAGTGAGAACTAGGGTTATACTTCCCTAGATAAGCTAGTTAATCAGGCCTACCCAGAAAAACTAAACTGAGTAGGTCTCCAACAGGTAGCTGCCTAGGTCCCCAACTGCTTAACAGTACCTCTCCAAAGGGTCAAATGGAATGTAAATAAGACTTAGAACAGATGTGTGTAAACTTCCTGTCTGGTAGCTATGAAATGATAATATCCCAGTTCTACTGCTCTATGATGGGAGTTGATTTCACATAACTAGGTTAAAGGCCTAGATAAATTATTTTTCTCTCCACAAATTTGGGTGACACTTTAGAGTGTTTGTGCTGGACTGTAAGTGAGCATGATAAAGGATTTAACATCTACTATCAATAAGATAAATGCTGGTGTAGAATAGTTGTAGAGTAGCTCTTGGTCACAAAGATTTTGTCAAAGCTCTCAGAGAAAAAAAGGCTAGAGACCACTGACCTAAGGCCTTGAACATCACTCTGAATATCTAAATAACCGGAGCCTACTGATTAAAACACCTATACTTATCTAATGATAAAAACATGTAGCCTAAGCTGTAAAAACACTTTGACCAGAGACGAGTCAAAGCCCTTAGGCAGGCTAGTACCACCACATCTGTCGGCTAGTTTCCCCCTCTAGTCGCATGGGTTCACATTCGTTACATGACATTATTCCCTCACTTTTGCTCATTTCTAACACTAAATCAAACTGTAGGGTATTTTTCACACATTTCATTATAGCCCACTGCAGTAGGGAAATGAAAGAGTCACCTGAATGAGGGTTCTCAGGTTGGTGTTAGATGTCTAAGACGTCGACAACAGTTTGGTCTTGGGATTGCAAAGCACACATCTAAACACGTATTTTTTCTCTGTCGAGTATCATATACACTGCCCTCCATAATTATTGGCACCCCTGGTTAAGATGTGTTAAAAGCCTTAAAATAAATTCAGTTTTTATTGCAGAAGCATACTCTCACACTGAAAATTGTAGAAAAATGAAACCTTCAACTCAAGTGAAAAAAAAATCCCTGACTAAGAAATAATTATTTTTCATACAATCGCCTGTTCCACAATTATTGGCACCCCTAACAGTTCCTAGGAAATAAATGTAACTGAGGTATTTCTGTCATTTCTACAGTAGTTTACAAAGTTGATCAGAGTATCTAGGAACATTCATTCATCTAACTCACTGAAATAATTTGTTGGCAGTCAAAGTATGATTACCTCTGCTTATTTAAACTGAAAGTTTCTACATTTGTCATTTTCATATTTACTTTCTTATCTACCGCTATTGTCATTAGACTAATGTTATTACATTACTTTCAGACTCACAGGGCATAGCGCACAGACATCTTGATGGAAATCTTGACCTTTACAGACCCACATCCTACATTTTATTGTATTATATATTTTGTCTGCTAAAGTCCACTTATGATATTTGTGTAGTTTCATGCAGCAAAAACAATCATCATTTATTTTTAACTCTTTTTATCCCTTCTGCTAATCACACTTTTCCTCCCTCTTTAATGGATAGTGCCTTCTCTGGTCAGATGTTGGCTTTTAAAGACTTTTGCATCTTTTTTTGCAACTTTCAGACAAAGATTCACTTCCCAGGCAGAATTTTTTTGATATCTGCAATGTTTCCTCAGTTACCTGACGAATGAGTTTTAGAAGTTCTTTTTACACCAATCCCAGCTCTGAAAGTCTCAATATATGCTCTGATTTGTTCAACTCCGTAAAGACCTTTTGGGAGGAGGATCTGAGGTAGGTGATCCCAGACGAAGTTTGATTTTAAGATGCATGCATAAATCTTCTACTTGTGCAAGACATGGCCTTATTCAATTTGAAAAAGGGATCTGTTATACTAAGCCTCGGTTGTCTGCATTTTATGATGATGTTTTCACAGTGTGTTATAGGTGTCAACAATCTCCAGCAAACCTCATACACATGCTCTGGTTTTGTCCATCATTACATAACTACTGGACGGCTTATCTGAGTTCACGGTGGAAAACGTAGAGCCAGACAGTGCACAGTTTGGGGTCTTTTTCCATCCTCCTCATACCTGATGGATAAGAGACACCATTTTAAATGGGAAAAGATTAGTCTTTCACTAAGGGGCTCCCCAATACATTTTGGAAAATATGGGGCTCTTTTCTCCAGATGGTCAAGAGGATAAATTTCCCACTCATCTCTGACTGAAGTTTGTCTTTATGATATGCTTTTTTTCTTATGCTTATTATTATACATTTTCACTATTAATGTGTTCTGAATTTTATTTAGGCAATCATGCTTTTGTAAAACACAATAAAGTAAAAAAAAAACAGTCCACATTTAAATACTTATAAATTTAGCATGAATGAGCAGAGCTAAACTGCTGTAGGATAAAAAAAAATCATATATGTTCAGCAGTGGCGGTTTCTATAAGACTAAAGGTGAAACAGTGTTTCACGAAGAAAATAATACAAAAAAACTTCATAACTATCACTTTTTTATTGGTGTGAAACAAAATGCTCATAAAAATTAGGTTGCTCTCCTAATTTCAGCTCCTCAAGGCTCTGGTCAAAAACGTGAAACAGCGCCACCCCCAGCCGCGGTGAAACAGAGAATTTCAGTGAAACATGTTTCAAAGAAGCTCCATTGATTTCAATGTAAATCTCCTCAGACCCCCGCGGCTCGTGGTTTTTTCAGGTTTGAATGGACTCTAATGGAAAATAAGTCCCACCCGTGAAACAGGCGACTGCCTACTGTGATAGGGTAGTTCTCTGCTTTAAAATGACAGACGTAATACTCTGGCCAATCACAGCCTTTGTTTACATTTCGTTCTATTTTTTTCTGTACTGAGCACGGACCTTGAGGGTGAGACTGAAGCTTCCATCGATTTAAAAATCCAAAAATCCAGAAATCCAGGCAGGGAAAACGGTGACACAGCACGCCAGTGTCCTTTCCTAAGTCACTTAGCTTCTGTGCATTGCTGTGAGTGTGAATTACAACCCAACAGTCTCACAGCCCAACAACCTCAAAACCCAGCAATCTCACAGCCAAACAACCTCACAACCCAACAATCTCACAGCCCAACAACCTCACAACCCAACAATCTCACAGCCCAACAACCTCACAACCCAACAGTCTCACAGCCCAACAACCTCACAACCCAACAGTCTCACAGCTCTACAACCTCAAAACCCAGCAATCTCACAGCCCAACAACCTCACAACCCAACAGTCTCACAACTCAACAGTCTCACAACCTAGCACTGTCACAGCTCAACAACCTCAAAGCCCAACAGTCTCACAACTGAACAATCTCACAGCTCAACAGTATCACAGTCCAACAATCTAACACCTCAACAGTCTCACAGTTCAACAGTTTTACATCGCAACACTCTCACAGCTCAACAATCTCACAGCACAACAATCTCACAGCTCAACAACCTCAAAACCCAGCGATCATACAGCCCAACACCCTCACAACCCAACAGTCTCACAGCCCAACAACCTCAAAACCCAGCAATCTCACAGCCCAACAGTCTCACAGCCCAACAACCTCAAAACCCAACAGTCTCACAGCCCAACAACCTCAAAACCCAACAATCTCACAGCCCAACAACCTCACAACCCAACAGCCTCACAGCCCAACAACCTCAAAGCCCAGCAATCTCACAGCCCAACAATCTCACAACCCAACAGTCTCACAACCCAGCAGTCTCACAACCTAGCAATCTCACAGCTCAACAACCTCACAGCCTAACAGTCTCACAACTGAACAGTCTCACAGTTCAACAGTATTACATCGCAACACTCTCAAAACCCAACAATCTCACAGCACAACAATCTCACAGCTCAACAACCTCACAACCCAACAGTTTCACAGTTCACCAATCTAACAGCCCAACAACATCACACCTCAACAGTCTCACAGCTCAACAGTCTCACACCTTAACACTCTCACAGCTCAACAGTCTCACACTCCAACACCCTTACATGTCAACAATCTCACAACCCAACAATCTCAAAACTCAACAACCTCACAACCCAACAATCTCACAGCCCAACAGTCTCACAGCCCAAAAGTCTCCCAGCCCAACAATCTCACAATCCAACAATCTAACAGTCCAACAACCTCATAACGCAACAATCTCACAGCCCAACAGTCTCACAGCCCAACAGTCTCACAATACAACAAACTCACAGCTCAATAATCTCACAGCAACAATCTAACATCTCAACAATCTCACAGCCCGACAATCTCACAGTTCAATATTCTCACAACCCAACAAACTTACAGCCCAACAACATCACAACCCAACAGTCTCCCAGCCGAACAATCTCACAACTCAACAATCTCACAACACAAAAATCTCACAACCCAATAATCTCACAGCCCAACAATCTCACAACCCAATAGCCTCACAACCCAATAGTCTCACAACCCAACAGTCTCACAACCCAACAGTCTCACAACCCAATAGTCTCACAACCCAATAGTCTTACAGCCCCACAATCTCACAGCTCACCAATCTAAAAACCCAACAATCTCACAGCCCAAAAACCTCACAGCTCAACAATCTCACAACCCAACAACAGTGTTGTGCACGAACATGTTCTTAATTTTCGTGAACGCTGAACTGAACAAATCGGTTCACAAATTATGAACGGGAACGTGAGTGACGTTCACTCTCGCAAGACTGAACGCAGCTCACGTTTTACTGATTACAGGCTCGCATGGCTGGTGCTTCGAGTACAGAGACTTCTGCAGAGGGCAGTTTGTTTAAACATTTGAGTCCTTTTTTTGAAGAAATCGGTGTAGATTTAGAGGGGAAAACCACACGTTTTGTTTGCTTTTAGTTATGTTCTTTTTTGAGCACATTAAAAGATATTGTCTGAATGCTGCATTTCAGGCAGATATGGTTTGTTTACATTTTGTGTTAATATTGTCTGAATAAAATTTCCATAAACGGTATACCTGCACCTTGTTTTTTTTCTTTCACCATAACATGATGTGTGCTTAAGTGGTAAGATCTATTCTCAACATCAAAATGGGTTTTTAATGTAACTTATGTCTGTGATTCAGTGGTATGACAGATAAAAGGAGAAGACTGAAGGAGGTTCAGATAGAAGGACGTTGAATTGAAAATGTAAAAAAAAAAAATTATTATTTTTTTAAAATAACTATGAACGTGAACTAGTTCTTTTTCAGTGTGAACTGGCTCAACACTGCCCAACAACCTCACAGCTCAACAACCTCACAACCCAACAATCTAACAGCCCAATAATCTCACAGCCCAACAATCTTGCAACCCAGCAGTCTCCCAACCCAACAATCTCACAACTCAACAATCTCACAACTCAATAGCCTCACAACCCAACAATATCACAACCCAACAATCTCAATAATCTCACAGCTCACCAATCTTAGAACTCAACAATCTCACAGCTCAACACATTCACACCCAAACACTCTCACAGCCCGACAATCTCACAGCTCAATATTCTCACAACCCAACAAACTCACAGCCCAACAAACTCACCGCTCAACAATTTCACAGCTCAACAATCTCACAGCTCAACAATCACAACTCAACACATTCACACCCAAACAATCTTATAGCCCGACAATCTCACAGCTCAGTATTCTCACAATCCAACAATCTCACAGCCCAACAACCTCACAGCTCAACAGTCTCACAACTAAAAATCTCACAGCCCAACAACCTCACAGCTCAACAATCACAGCTCAACACATTCACACCCAAACAATCTCATAGCTTTCACAGCCCAACAGTCTCGAAACTGAACAATCTCACAGCCCAACAGTCTCGAAACTGAACAATCTCACAGCCTAACAATCTCAAAACCCAACAGTCTCACAGCACAAAAAACCCCAACCCAACAACCTAACAACCCAACAATTTCACAACCCAGTAGCCTCACAGCCCATCAACCTCACAACCCAATAGACTTCCAACCCAACAATCTCACAACCCAACAGTCTCACAGCCCAACAATGTCACAACTCAATAGCCTCACAGCCAAACAATCTCAAAACCCAATAGTCTCACAGCACCAGAATCTCCCAACCCAACAATCTCACAACCCAATAATCTCACAGCCCAACCATCTCACAGCCCAACCATCTCACAACCTAACAGTCTCACAACCCAACAGTCTCACAACCCAACAGTCTCACAACCCAACAGTCTCACAGCCCAACAATGTCACAACCCAATAGCCTCCTTTTAGCCTTTAGCTCCGTTTTAAACTTGTTTTAGCCTCATTTTAGCCTTGAGCTCCGTCTAAGCCTCATTTTAGCCTTTTAGCTCTGCTTTTGCCTCATTTTAGCCTCATTCTTCACAAAATTGCTTCATTAGTTTGTGCTTTTGTCTCAGTATGGACGAAAGTATTGAAACGTTTGCATATCCCACAAAAAGAGTATTTGCCCCAATGCTATTGGCACTGCTTGGACAAAAGTATTGAGACGCTTGACTGTCCTGATAAAATGTGAATGTGAATTCTTTGTTCTGGCATGAAAACAACTCCAGTGTTAAACATTAGTTATGTTTGACTTTTCCTCAGGTCTATTGTGCCCCACCTGTCGTGACTCTGAGCCCCTCACTTTGAGAATGTCTGGTATAGTGGACACGTGCAAATATCATCATACTGACTGTTATTTATTTTCTTTATAAGAACAGTTCATATGCACAGCATTTTCCTCAGCAACCTCTCCTCCCAACAATCTCACAGCTCAACAATCTCACAGCTCAACAATCTCACAGCCCAACAGTCTCACAGCCCAACAATCTGAAAACTCAACAATCTCACAGCCCAACGATCTCACAGCCCAACAATCTCAAAACTCAACAATCTCACAGCTCAACAATCTCACAGCTCAACAATCTCACAGCTCAACAATCTCACAACCCAACAGTCAACAAACTCAACAATCTCACAGCCCAACAATCTCACAGCCCAACGATCTCACAGCTCAACAATCTCACAGCTCAACAATCTCACAGCTCAACAATCTCACAGCTCAACAATCTCACAGCTCAACAATCTCACAGCCCAACAATCTCACAGCCCAACAATCTCACAGCTCAACAATCTCACAGCTCAACAATCTCACAGCTCAACAATCTCACAGCCCAACAATCTCACA
>JBBPCY010000150.1:7856008-7867445 GCA_037974405.1 Brachyalestes nurse | reverse complement strand
CCTGATGTCATATGTTGCATGTTCACACATAACGCACATAAACAATCAACTTTTAGAAAAGAAATGGATGGATTTATATCGTTTTGGAAAAAATAACAATACATTTATAATCAACAATACTGTTGTTTGATTTATCAGTCGTTGTTCAACATGTTCAGACTGAGCCAACAAACCATTTTAATAGGATAAATTAAATATTAACAAATTTGTGGGTCTAGGTAAAAAATGTCGTTTTCCTGAAAACTGTCAAAATGAATTTATGCCATTTTGGAAAAGCTCTTCATGTATATATATATGGATGCAAAAACAGCCCGTTTAAATTCACCTGTTACGAAAACCAACACATTTCCATATATCCATTCATGGACTGCTTTGGTGAAAAAAACAGCCTGTTTAATTATAAAGAGTGAAGAGTGATTAGAATTTTTTTAATGTACATAAGTGGACTTTAACTGAAAAAAAAAAATAAGCAAACATATAACATGTTTTTCATCATAGAAAATCATTTGTCCACGCAAAGAAAAATCAAAAGGCTGGGTTGTCATGGCAGACCCATGACAACCCAGCCTTTTGATTTTTCTTTGGCTTTTACAATCACTGAGTTTATTGAGGATATACTGAATAGGCACTTATGTTTCAAGGGCTTAGTCTTACTCAGGTTTATTTGTATGACACATGTAAAAACATATTTTTACTCTACATTCTTCCTCTCATCATTTTTAATTATATTAAACTGTGTCCACAAAGTTGGAAGCATGGCGTTTTCCAAAATGTCTTGGTATGCTGAAGCAATAAAACTTACTTTCACTGAAAATGAGGCGCCACCTGTTTCAACAATTAAGAGGAGTGTCCAAATACTTTTGTCCATGTGGTGTATTTAAGATGTTTCCTTTACAAGCTACAAAATCGCAAACTTGAGTTCCTCAAAAACAGTGACAGTGGTTTGGGGGTTGCATGTAATGAACACCTGTATCTGATTTATTGCAATACATTTTTACTTTGGTTCTTCTTTAACAAAGCACTAGTGTTGCTTGGTGAATGTGAAATAGGGGTGCACAGAGTTGCATGTAACATTAATATTATGTGTGTTTTTGTTTGATGGGGTATTGCATGTTGAGCTTGTTCATTTCTGTCCAGTGTCCTCGATACTTTCTCGGCATCGAGGCAGGAAAATATTAGCTCTCCTCACCCTGATGTTTGCTTGGGTATGATACATGGTGCAATGTATTATTATTGCTCACTTGTAATTATTTAGATGACCTCTTGTGTAAGTGTAATTTTAAAGTAACGATACCCGTACTTGAGATACTGAATTGTTTTAGTCAAATTCAAGTTGGCTTACAAGGCTTGTTTAGGGTCAAACAAATACTTTTCAAACTGCACACTACTATTGAATCATTAAGGATAAAGTACATGATACTTCAAAACTGAATGCAATATTGCAGCTTGCTGTGATAAAGAGCGACCACTACCCTCCCAGTAATTACTTAATCACAGGTAGTTAGTTAAACAAATGGATTGCTTTTGAGAAAAGAAAGAATGGTTTGCAGACAATCTTCCCCACTGGCCGCATCCACAGTCTGGTGGAAGTAGGCCTGCCTTGTCTTGTTAAACAAAAGGAAGGGATTTTATTTCTGTGGTCCTAGTCTAGCTGTTCATTATAGTGACGCTGACTTCCATGCAGACGGAAGGAAAATGAATGAGTCCCAAGGGGTGTGAGGACACTCGGCAGGAAATCGCCGATTCTTAAGTTCATACATGAATGAACTTAACCTCTGTGATTGCAATGATTAATTCTTAGCATGGACCAATGTGTGATGAAGGGATGAGAGGGGAAAAGGCCAGGTTATTTTGATCTCTCTCTCTCTCTTTCTTTCTCTCTGTTTTTGCCACAGTAGCTTGTGTCAGAGTTGTGCTTTCCGGAATGTCACACAGTGGATGGTATACTCCAGAGCGCCTCGCCTAATGTCATCTGACCTTTTATTACGACACCAGTCCTAATTGCATTTAGAATAATTACACCACATAATCACTTTCATTGAGATCATGAAAGCCGTAATTAGAATGTGTAATTGACATGGTGAACGGAACAATGGGGTCTCTCTGAACCTGCCGCTGATTAGGATGCTTGCACTTATCAATGGCCTTTAAAATTCTCTGAGTAAGGGAGTCTAAATATCAGTTCTGTTTTTCTTGGGTAACAGGAAGGAACTATGTGTTTTGCATTTTGAGCATTGGTTATTATGTGGATAATGGAGATGCCTCAGTAAAACTGTTCATAGAACCAAAATAATGGACATAGATGGCTTGCTTTATTCAAATGAACATTCAGTTCAGAATTTACACTAAATCCTTGCATCTTTCTTGATTTCGATCCGTTTCTATTGTCCAGTTCGCCATGACATTTTAACACAATGTCAGAGAGTGTTTTCAAATAATGGGAAAAAAAAAACAATTTACCAATCACACAATTCTAACAACACTGGAAGGTTGAAGGTTATCACATGCCTCCTCAAAACGAAAATTTCTCACTTGTGAGACTAATAAAGGCTCATCTCATCTTATCCTATCTTATCTTTAAATCACATGAAGTGCCGAGCCTTTTTTTTTAAATGTCACCAACACATCATCTCCATTGCTCAATACACCTGGCGGAGGTCACTTAGCTGAGCTGAGTGGGAGGAGTATTCTGCACACCCAGAGACAACAAGCTCTCCTGGGCTTCTGACCGCAGATGACTGTGGCATCACGACATAAAAAGTAAAGTGGTCCCTTATAATCATGCATGAACACATCACAGCACAACACTCTATGTGGACAATGTGAAATTCTTTCTCTGCATTTAACCCGTTCACCAAGTGAAGCAGTAGGATGCCAGCAGCTGCTCAAGGGCACCTCAGTGGTGCCACTAGAAGTCTTGCGATGCTACTCCCACAACTTTCTGATTGCAGGGGCTACTCCCTCACCACTAGGCCACCAGCTGCTTAGTGATAAGGCCAGTGCTTAGATGTTCTGTTTTGCATTGAAGAGGTCCAGTAAATCTCTCAAAAAACTGTAATCAGGACACTTTAAACTCAGCGATACCTGTATAACCTGTATTGTCTTTGTAGCAATATGTAGCAATATTGCTTCAATACATGTTCATATGGCTTTACCTTGGGCTGCCAACGAAGTGTGTCAGCCAGATCAATGTGTCAGATTAGCTGAAAACTTCATCTCATGAAACATTAACAAGAGAAATGGAGAGAATAAAAAAGAAAATAGGCTATGTCATGGGAGACGGCTGCTGCAGCTGTCAAGCAGCAAGCCAGTTGTGTGGTTCAAATGTCAGTCTGTCATTCTGTGGCAGTGTAAAGACCATTTCTGAATAGTTTCAGTTTGATAGACAATCTAGTTCAGGGTC
Source organism: Brachyalestes nurse (assembly GCA_037974405.1). Classification (NCBI taxonomy): domain Eukaryota; kingdom Metazoa; phylum Chordata; class Actinopteri; order Characiformes; family Alestidae; genus Brachyalestes; species Brachyalestes nurse. Next base: position 7,864,042 of record JBBPCY010000150.1, on the reverse strand, counting down.
AGTATAGTCTGAAGTTGGGCAGTGACATCTGGAGCCGGGACAGTTCCCCACTGAATTTAAGAGGAATGAGCCAACTTAGTCATTCGTACTGCAGAAAGAGGAATTATATGTTTGTTAAATCTGTGAACCCCAAACTCTACTTCATTTGAGTTTATTTGGTCTGATGAAAAGTGTAATGTAACATCACTGTGGTGAAAATGAAAGGGTCCATGCCATGAGAAAACAAATTGTCCTGTTTTTTTTTTTAAATAAAACGTTTGAAGTAGTACATAAACATATCAGAAACACCAAAATGCACCATTCCTTTCCTAGTCCATCGACTTATAACTTATTTTAAATTCTTTCCTGTCATGTCTGGGTACTGTGATGTTTGGCGGCCGCTAGAGGCCGCTCTTTTCTGTTCTGGTTTGTTTTGTTTGGGAACTTTTATTATGAAGTGGTGGTGGGTTTTAAGGCGTATTAGTCACAGCTGTGTTTGGTTTAGAGTAAAGGGCTTTGAGTTTGTTTATTGGTTGTTGGGTTTTGAGTGTATGTGTTTAAGTTTGTTTGTGGCGGACCTTAGTGTCGGCCCACCGTTATGCAATGCTGCTTTGTGTTCTCCTGACTCCTTTTGGTTTTTGAGTTTTGGTTTCAGGCCCTCGTGCCTTTTGTTTTGTGTTTTCGAAATAAAAGTTGAAAGATGGATGTCTGCCTTCGTTTGGGAGTCATGGGGATTCGTGACATTTCCTTAATTCTTTTCCTGTGATGTTATATGTATTTGCCTTTTCAGCTTACAGCGTTTCAGCCTGGACTGCTTTCCGAATTAGTAACAAAACAGTGCATTCTGTCTTTTATACACTGCAATATTTTCAGTATTGGTTCTTTTATTTTATAAGCATTCTGGTGAACCTGTTGATGGATTCAGGATCCAACATGGCAGCGTTAAAGTTTAAATGGCATATTCAGGCAAGAACTTATAACAAGCCATTTCTGCCTCATCTACTTCTGTGGAATGTGTTTTCAGTGTTGATGAATGAATATATGAAATAAATGAATGAACATCACATATGAGGATGTATTTATCATGTTAAATTGGTAATAATATACAAGTATAAGCAGCACATCAAAATCACAGTTATATATTGCTCTCTCATCACTCATTAACTATTTTATTTAGTTTACATTTCCTGAACTGTTTTTCATGCAGCACTTAGTACCTGTACCATAAATAGTCTCTATATCTCAAATGAATGCTCCAAAACAAAGCAAAAATGGAATTTCATTTATCTGAATGTGTAACCCTGCAACTAAGTTCCTATTAAAAACTTCCTATGCAATACATACATCTGGACCAAGAGGTCATGGGTTCGAATCCCACCTTCAGCATACCACTATTGTGTTCCTGAGCAAGACACTTAACCCCAAGTTGCTCCAGGAAGCTTGTCCCCAGTAGTTACGGAATGGAAGTCGCTTCGAATAAAAGCGTCTGATAAAATGCAACAATGAAAATCAAAAATGTGCAGGCTTCCAAAATTGGGTTTGACAGAAACACTATACGCCAGTACAGTGACATTACTTATCCAGGCAATAAATGTAAACTGGAAATTGATGCTAGGATCAGTCATGGTCCCTACATCGACTGTGCCACCTATTAACATCTCTGAGGGCTTTGTTTTGACTTTTGAGAGCATTGTGCAAGGCATTTTCCTTGTGGCGATCCTACTTAACTTTTCAGGGCTCGATGTCTGGCCGCTACTGACGTACGAAATAGCCATTTTGAAATTACACACATGACTAAAGGTTAAATGCAAATGGCAATTACCTTCACATAATCACGAAAGCAGTAATTATCTTGTTCACAGCATCGCTTCAGTGGCGTGCAGAGATTGAGTGTGTCTACCATGCTGTTAGTGTACAGTCCATTATTTAATTATTATTTAATTATTTAATTTTTTTTCTTTTTTCTCCTCAGTAACATGTAAGTATAATGTGTACTAGGAAAGTGGCTAGAAACAACCACAAACGATCTGGAGAGGGATTCTGGGGCTGACGAGGATGAACTGTGACTCCTCAAAAGGTGCACTCCAACTCTCCAACGTCAATGTTTGCTTTGAGGCAGTGCTCTTTGTTTATTTCTGTGTGTGTACGCTTTAGCTCCAGGTTTGCAGTTCATGAAGGTGGCAGTAGTTTTCTACAGACAGAAGTGAGCCCCCAGGGTATAAGTGACTCTGGCTGTGTTCTCACCCCCACCCCAACTACCCACTTCTTACCAGCAACAACCCACCCACCCAGCCAGGAAAACAGCCAGTGTTGTCCTTTTCAGGGCAGCATTCATGCTCCAGCTAAGCATAATGCATAAGCATTACCATAGCCTGGAGATATAGTATGCTTAAAACTGAGGCATTAACAAAACACAAACAAACATGCATGTATACATACACCCTCCATAATGATTCACTGTGTATTTACATATGTATAACTTATTTATGTATTTACATAGATGCTATAATTAAACATTATTTCTACGAAGCTCTGCGAAAATGGATTATGCAGCAGCTAAAGCAGATTTGAATGAAAAATCTTCAAATGGACTGTGATGATGAGGACTGTGATGTTTACTGTCCCAGTAAACCACAAATGCTCACTAGGAATCAGAATGGCAAATTGATTGTGTGAAAAACTTGAAATGAAAAGCTGATTGTTTTACCCTGAAACATTCATTTTATATTCTTAAACTTTTTCAGCAATCTGTCCTGAAGTAGCTCTTCTGTGTTACTGGATCAGATGGACTAACCTTCACACATCCGTGAGCTTTGGGCACCCATGACCCTGCTGCCAGTTCACTTCCTTCAACCACTTTTTGGTAGGTACGGACCACTACACCACACAAGAGCGGATGTTCTGGAGATGCTCTGACCCAGTGGTCTGGCCCTTTTCAAAGTTGCTCAGATCCTTATGCTTGCATGTTTTTCCTGCTTCCAACACATCAAATTCTGACAAATTCTGATTTTAATGCCATTTTTCCTATTTAGCCTGCCAAAGTCAGTCACAAGGCAACCTATTGCAGAAGGACTTTCAAGTCACAAAGTTCAAAATCTTACAAAAAGAAAAGATAAAAGCGATAAATTCCACTAATAGATTTCATGGCCATTATTGATGATTACTGATGAGTCATCACAGCCCTAAATGTTTTTTTTTTCCATAACTGAAATAGAAACCAGAGTATACTTGGCCTACTTGTTCTCAGCCATGTCCATCTTTGCCTTGAATGAAAGAGTCTGGAAATGCCACTGCACTGTCCAGCGCATCGAACGCTGCCACGAATTTTAAAAGCAGACCAGTCAACCATAAAACAGGGGGTAATGAGTGTGGCGAGCATGCCAGCCAAGAGGCCTGAGCGTTGTGTGAGTGGATAATGCAGTTATTAACCCGCCGACATTGGTGAATATTAACAACACTCGAGCCGGAAATTAGAAATACTGTTTCCATAACTCAAGCCTGCTCCACTTGCTGAAAAGAGTGACACCCCAATGTGTTTCTCTAAGAGAGAACAACAAAAGATATGTAACCTGGCGGGGGAAGAAGGGGGGTGGAAATAAACCCCTGAGTGTCCCAAGAATTTGCAGCCTAAGCGGTGGTGCTCGGTGTCAAAATCATCTGGTGGTTACTCAGTGTCGCGTTGCCCCAGCGATCCTGAGGTTAATGCTGTTTCTAAGCTTCCATTGTTTTTGTTTTCACCCCTCAACTACAATTCAGCTGAGGACAAATCAAACAGAGAAAGAAAAAAAAACAGTGTTCAGTCATATTACCTAAACAGAATTAGGTGATATGCAGTTCACAATGCAATTACAACCCAGGAATCACAAGGCATGTTTAGCTGATCAACAATAGGCCAAGCTTGCAAGACTTCTCCCATGTTACTTTCAATTAAATACAGTCCATCTGCCATGAACAGAAAACATCTTAATTAGGACATGTTGGCACTTTTTGAACAGTCAAAACATGAAAAGGATTAATACTATGAAAGTACACTATCATCAATTGTTATCGCCTTGAGTGCAAACACACATAAAGCTAAATGATAGAGTTTAGCTGATTATGCCTCTTTGGCATGCATTTCTGTGTGCGTGCCTATTTATTTATTTTAAAGCCCTGAGAGAAAGGTAAGGTGGAATATGGAGGGGGGGCCAAATCCATATTAGTGTCTATATATTTGAATCCAATGTCATTAAAATCCCTGATGGCGTAATGGTCAGGCGTCCAAATACAGGTGTCTATTTAGTGCACCTAGCGTGTCTTTCCTTCTGAAAACAACTGGAAAAGCCAGTTTCATATCTGCTGTCATAACATTTTTCCTGGACAGACACATTAGCGGCAGCAGGTAGTCCAGCTAATGACAATAATGTAAAGTAAAAACAGAATTACAGAACCCACCCAGAACACACACTACCCTGTGCAGCAGCAGTGGCTTTGATGTTCTTGCTGAGGGACTTGAAGGTTAGATGTGGGGTTTAGCTTCAGACATTTTTATGTAGTTGCCATTTGAAAAGCTGCTGCTGCTTGTTCAAATGCCAGCTTTGAATCTGTTAGCAGACCTCATCATTAGCACCATTATCACACTGATGCCTCTGTTTGCTAAAAGGGAATTCATGTCATGTGTTGTTTATCATTAGTTGGTAAAAAAAGGAAAAAAAAGCCAGTTTGAGTGGATAATAAGCACTGTGCTGAAATATACTCTTTTATTTGCAGTCTTACTGAGCCAAACATTGTTACCTGGCAAAATAAAAATTTGATTAACCGTCCAAATCTCTATTTTGATCACATTATCTTTACTATCTGTCTGGTGCCTAGTAATCCTGTTCCCTCAGAACACCGTAGTAAACATTAATAGGGAGCCATGTTTTGTCATTTTGTTGTAAATCGTTTTTAAAAGTGATCATGAAAAGTCTACTACAACAGTGGCTGAGTTCATCCAATGCTGTGCCATTTTGCAGGTAGTGTGTCTCATAGGTCTCTTAAGATCCAGGGCTATTAAAAAGGTTCAGGGCTGCAGTCCATTAGCCTGGGGCTAGCTATTACTGGTTTCCCACCAATACCTATATGGCCTGTTGGTATAGGTAGTATTGACATTAATATTAAAGGATCCATGTAGTTAATTACACTTGAGTGTCTCACATTGATGTATAGGTGGGAAAGAGTGTTTTTGGTAAAATTGTAAGTTATTCATGATACCCAGATTCTCGTGTCTTATTCAAGTCTTAGTGCTCTAAATTAATAAGGTTCTCAGGGGTGGGTTTCATTCATAATTTAATTCTTTAATGTATTGTGTTCGAATTGTACATAGTTCATAGTAAAGGCCAAACGCACATCAGTGTATGTGCATTTGCAAATTTTATGTCAGCATATCACGTAAACTTCACCTCGGGGAGCTGTGATCAAGGAACAAACAAATCATTCCAAATCATTGTTATTGTATTCTACCTTGTAACCACTTGAACTCCAATTTCACCTAGTGCTTCTATAACTCTACATTTCTTTTATTTTGATTTATTAGCAGTTTGCTCTAATGTTTATACTAGGGCTAAAGCCTTCTTACACCTCACTGCAATTTAGAGGTTTTTTTTTTCGCTTTTCTCATTTGTTGCCACAAAATGCATCTAAAGTGCCCAGCTTGAAAATAAAAAAAGAAATAATTAGGTGTGGGTTGGGAACAAGCTGCTCCAAAATCACTGATGGGGCGGGGGGGGCACAGTGGCACAATAGACTGGGCATGACACAGCACATCTGTCTGCCTTCTGATAAAGCCATCGCCTGTTTGTCTTTTGGAACTGGGTCCAATACAAGCTAGCCTTATGTGACCATTGCACTCTTACAATACGCTTGTGGGGAAGGGAATCCTCTAGCCGGGCAGTAAACAGATTCTAATGCTGTTGGCGCTTGCTGGGAATCGAGAGAGAGCTGCTGCGAAGCAAAAATCAGTCTGGCTCAGGCAAAAACATTTAGACAAATGGTCGATGGAGATCCCAGCCATTACACAGCAAAGCTCTGCAGATTGTTTGGGCGAAAGTAGAGATGAGATTGGGTAGGAGTTTCAAAACTCTGCAACAATGTATTTGGGAAATGCTCATGAAATGCATAAGGCTCGAGACTATAGGCATTCGGATCTTTTGTAGCCGACTTTCCTCTGTGAATAAGTAAGTCAGCATAGCAGTTCTGCCTGATTGCTTTGTCTGTAGGCTAATCCAGTAGCGGAATTAGATTACCGCCACCTTAAAAAAACCTCAGTACTGCTTCAGTCTCAGAGCACAATTGCCAATCAATGCTTCTCTTTTGCCACAGCCACAATCAACCAAACATCGTGTCTACACACATTCATCCGTGTCTTAATCTTCCCAAAGATGTTTAGCACCAGCATAAGCTGATAGTCTGCCATTTCACAGCCTATGTTTGCAGCTGTGTTTTGGATGTAGGGGGAAGAAGTGGCGTGCGTCGTGTCGAAGCGCACACCGCTCACGCCTCTGAAACCACTGAAGTTAAGGTTTGTATTAGAGCCCATTCAAAGAGCGGCAACGGTGCATACAATGCTGTGTGTTGCATAACGTGCCTGTGCTATCGTGCCGATGAGGTGGTGGGGGGGTTGCATTTTGTTTCGGATTTCTAAGTAGGACGACTGGCTGAACAGCTAATTTACCCACAGGTTCCACTGCCTCTTTCTCTCTCTGTCTCCGTTCACCAGGGCCTGCAAGACACACACACACAGACGACCCACATTTCCCTTAATCCGCCATATTGTTTCGCCTGTGCTAGGGAATTACAGCAGGCACGGCGCTGCAAAAATAATGGCACGCCAAAGTCCTCATTTGCGCAGGCACAAACACTAACTCCGTGCTGTGTGTGTGTTTTTTTTTATTTTGTTTTTATCTCCATGCTGTCAGAAATCGTGGCCCAGATGAGGAGACTCCACTCACAGGAGAGCTCATTATTCCCTCTCTTTCTTTCCGGCTTCCGCGGCTAAAGTGGTCCCTAATGTTCCGCTTCATTTCAGTTTAAGGAGTTCAATAAGCTTGCGTTTGTCCCGCGCACCCACGTGCCAATTTAATATCGTCAATCCTAATCATATTTCATTTTAAAAAGTATGTAATAGTCCAGGTCAACACAAGCTGTGATATACTTCGTAGAGGAGGGAATGGTAAGTTTTAACAAGAGGTATGTTAAAACACCTCAGCTTACTCTGAGTTATAAATGGAGGCTACATTTTTTAACTCATTGTTTTTTTAATCGTGCTCCTGGCAACCCAGAGCACTGCAGGGTTTCAAGTATTCTATGATCCAACCCATGTGATCAAGCTTACCAACTGAATGTGGAGTCCTTAATGAGCTGGATTAGGTGTAATGTTAAAACTATGCAGTGCACTTGAGCTCATGAATACGTATTGTGTAATTAATTTAGAAGGAAATGTTTGTAAGCCTGCTACATAACATTGACACAACCATAAACACATGGCAGAGATGATATGCTGGCGTGAGATATCATTGCATATTACCCTTACCAGGTAATGTAATAGTAGTAGTAAGCGTATGCTGCATGCTCTTTCTATACTCCTAAAACAGATGCTATGACTCACATTTTAGCAACTGTCATAACGCCTAATAATAAAATATGTGACATGAGTTTAATATGTATCTTATATGTTTTTCACATATTGGGGGTTGGGTTTTTTTTTTTTTGTTTGTTTGCTTGCTTTTTTTTGTTTTCTTACGATGATCATAAGATTTGCTTCGTCACGCCGGAAAGTGGAAAGTACAAAGTTAGGAGCAGCAAACATTAAGATAACAATAGAATAGAATAGTATATAATAGAATAAAAATAAATATAAAATACTATACTAACAGTGCAGTATAAAATGTAGACTATACAATCTATGTAAAATATTTACACACATGTATTTGTAAACTATATATGAACTAAATGTAGACGAAGAGATATATATCTACAGTGTGTTTATATCCACTATATATATATATATATATATATATATAGTGGATATAAGCACAC
>JBBPCY010000150.1:7842904-7855908 GCA_037974405.1 Brachyalestes nurse | reverse complement strand
TCGGGCAGAGGCCACCAGATTTTGCTTTAAAATGTCCTGGTATTTCAAAGCATTCATGATGCCATGCACCCTAACAACGTTCCCAGGGCCTCTGGAAGAGAAACAGTCCCACAGCATCACCGATCCTCCCCCATACTTTACAGTGGGCATGAGGTGCTTTTCTGCATGCTCATCTTTTGTGTTCCACCAGACCCACTTAGAGTGTTTGTTGCCAAAAAGCTCTATCTTGGCCCCAACTGACCAAAGCACACGGTCCCAGTTGAAGCCCCAGTACCACTTAGCGAACTCCAGACATTTGCATCTATGATTGTGAGTGAGAAAAGGTTTTTTTCCGTGAATGCCTCCCAAAGAGCTTGTTGGCATGTAGATAGCGCCTGATAGTTGTTTTGGAGACTTTGTGACCCCAAGATGCTACCATTTGTAGCAATTCTTTAACAGTGAGCTTTGGAGAACTTTTTATTTCTCTTAGCATCTTCCTCACTGTGCGTGGAGGCAAAATAAACTTGCATCCTCGTGCAGGCTTGTTTACCACTGTTCCAGTTGTTTTAAACTTCTTAATGATTCATCTGACAGTAGATATGGGCAGGTGCAGGCAAGTGGGTATTTTCTTGTAGCCATTGCCTGACTTGTGAACGTCAACACACATATGCCTTACTTGCCAATAATTATGGAGGGCAGTGTATATAGTTTTGATTGAGACATTCGAGGGTATCTTTATCTTTAAATCTTTTACTAAGTCTTTCATGTTTTTTAAGGGCAAATTAAGAAATTATACATAATATGAGAATCTATTTAAAGTAAATTCCTCTCTTGGGGCGGATGCCTTACCTTCTGAACACTTTTCAAATACAAAACCTTTATTTCATCTCTATTTTTATATTGATTAGATTATTATCAGATGTATTTGATTTTTACATTCATAAGATTGTTTTGTCAACAAAACTGGCTATATATTTTTAAAAACTGTGATTCCAAAATGGAGTATGTGTAGGCAAAATGTACCAAATGGAGTATGTGTAGACATGGATAGAGACCAGTGATGGACTGCCAGAGAAGATGCCTGTGGCATCTTCATTTTCTGGACAGTACTTAAAAATAATACTAGTTATTATTTAAACCAATGTATTATGACATTTTTTGTGATCTGCTATTTTTAAAATTTTCAGTTTAATACAGTAATATTTTATATAAAATATATAATAATTATCTAAATTTGTGTCATGTGAGAAATTTTGAATCATTATCAACTGCCAGGGGGTCAAAAAGTTTGGAAGTTGTGAAATGGACCTAGTTCTCAATGGCATTGCTCAGTGATTATTACAGTGCTGCGGTAAACCTGTGAATTTATACTATAAAGTTACAGTTTGTGCCAACATGAGTCTCAAGAGCTGCTAATGCACACCAAAGTTAAGTGGGCACCTCAGGTGGAAAAGGTTTGAATACCTCTAGATTTCATGGTTACACCGTTCTTAAGCCTAACATGAAGTAAGCATTATGATAAATAGGAATTATCTTATGAGAATAAAAAATTAAATAAAATTTAATGGCTAACTTGTTTTTTAACAGCTTTGTGTGCTTTTTGTTTATACGGTATTCCAACATTTTAGTTAAGTTACTCTCAAATAATTCCTGGACTACTGGCATATCCCACCTGGTAAGTTCTTTGTTGTTGTGATGTAATGCTGCTTACAGCATGTTGAAGTTTTACACATTTAATAAGCTAATGTTGGCATGATATATTCCTCCGTCATAGGCAGACAATCTTGGTCATTTATTAACAATCCTAGGACAAGCTTTCACATGTGCCACATGGGATATCCTATTTGGCACTCAAGAAAAAAGCTTCTTTCAATCGCAATTTTCCCAGCCTTTTCAAAAAAGTGAATGCGGTTTGTTGGAGATGTCCATTTCCATTGCCTCCATATGAAAAGGGCTATGTTTTACAGGAAAAAATCCATTAGAATTATTTTTACATTATTACCCTTAGGCACTTTCCTTGGGGTCCTGTCCCTGGGGCCTTCTGAGCCTCAGCTTGAAACACAAGGAAACGTTTTATTCCTGCAGTTACCATTGTACTTTACGGCCCCCTTGGCTTTCTCGCATTTACATTAGCAAAAGGGAAAATAACTGACCTTGATGGGACAGAATGACAAAAGCATCTCCTGATCATCTTGGTCTGTTGTTTTTTTCCCCCCACTCAAATCTTCTAAAGCATGAACAGCGTTTATAAAGGACCACCACCAATTCTCTTGTACTTATCATCTGTATGCTTGTAAAATGAATGTTCACCTATCAAAATAAAATTACATTCGTAGCCCAGATCATTCGCTTATTAAAAAAGATGAATGCATTAAGCACTTGCTATGCAGTTGGGCCATGTAGGGTTGTACCCCTAGGAGCGAGAGGCTCACCAACAACAGTGGTAATGTATCTATTGTGGGGCTTCAGACCACCTTCTTCCCACCTACTATTCGGGAAACGGACTAGCCCCTCAGTACTCGTAATATGCAGCAGGCCATCATTCCACTCCCCAGCCCGCAGGGTGTTTCTCATGGCCACTCTTGTATTGAGTCCTGACCGTGAGGAACACCAAGGCTTTTGTTGACATGGGGGCAACAGATACATTTATTGACACCATGTTGTCTGCCTCGTTGAAGTTGTATCATTAGGTCCCCTGCTACCAGAGATGGGAAGTAACGAAGTACAAATACTTTGTTACTGTACTTAAGTAGAATTTTCGGGTATCTATACTTTACTTCACTACCACTATTTTTGTGCCAACTTTCTACTTTTACTTCATACATTTTAGCATGAGTATCTGTACTTTCTACTCCCTACATTTTCAAATCAGTGTTATTTTTGCGTTTAAATATTATGCCATTTCGCAACGCATTTGACCCATCCATGTCAATAATATGCGCCATGCATACAACAGACTGATTGGTTCACGCCTAGAAACATATGTAAACACACACAGAAAAGACAATCCTATTGGATTGCATTTGTTTTTATACGCTCTGACACACAAGACGTTGAACGTAAAACGATTAAAAAAAAACTAAAACCAGGCGACAACTCGTTGGGAAATCATAGCACCAAGAAGTATAATGGACTGATAAAACTGGCGAAATGACTGATAAAACTGGTGGTGATAGTGGAGATTTCCTGGGCAATGGAGAGTCGAGTGAAGACCAGCAACACATCCCACATCCCTGGCCTTACCTCAGAGAAATGTTTGAAATAGCTGGCAGCAAAAAAGACTCCTAAAGAATGTATTGTAAATTGTGTCTACCAAAACGCCACGAACTTCTGGCATTCAAGAATTCGCCTTCCAATTTGAAAAAACACATGGAGGTAAGAAATGATTCTTGTCATGGAGAGTTAGTTTGTTTTCAGTAATAATGACTTGCTAATTTACGTTTGCAATGCTGTACTCGGCTAGCAGCGATATGCTATGTTTTGGTTTGCTAGCATAACGTGGTTAGGTTCATTAGGTTAGCTAGCTATCGGTGCAGTTTGAAAATCAGCTCATATTCACTTCACTGCCCTAACCTAAGTTTATTTAACATACTTTTTTGCGTGTATAGCCTGATATTATTCAAAGGAAAAAGTGTTCATTTCTTGTAGTCTATGTTCTCTGTGTGTGTGTGTGTCTGTCTGTGCCTGCTTTTCATCTCCAGAGAAAACACAGAAATCAGTTGGAGAGGTACACAAACCTCACTTCCAAAAGACTTGCAGCACCAGATGAAGGCCTAGCCTCCAAACAACCAAAACTATGGGAGACCAAAAGAGTGTCACAGGCCAGTGTTGATAAAGTCATCATGAATTTTGTCATTCAAGGCCTGCACTCTCTGAGTGTTGTTGAGCAGCAGGGTTTCCAAGCTCTTGTTCTTCACCTTCAACCTGATGTTTCAGTGATGTCACGTGGCACTGTTAAAAACAGAGTAGAGAAGGCTGCACTTGTCATGAAAAATAATCTGAAAGCAGCTCAAAAATTGAGTTTATTGCAACGACGACTGATTGCTGGACCTCACACTGACGTAGTTTTATAGGAGTCACAGCACACTGGCTTGAGCCTCAAACTCTGCAGAGACAGTGTGCTGCCTTAGCCTGCAAACAGCTTAAAGGGCCCCATATGTTTTCTGTCCTTGCCAGTGCCCTGAATGAAATTCACACCGAGTTTAACATCCGTGAAAAGATTACCCGCACCACAACTGACAACGGCTCTAATTTTGTGAAGGCATCCAGAGTTTATGGTCATGTTGATGAAAACAACAATCTAGCACCTGCAGCAGAGAGTGGTAAAGTAGACAATAATGAGGAAGAAGAAGATGATGATGAAGAGACAGAGAATGCTGATGTTGAGTTTGTTGAAGCTGGAGCCATTTTAGATGAGGACGACTGCTTGGAATATCAGCTTCCAAAACACCACCGCTGTGCCTGCCACCTCCTCAACTTGGTGTCAACTGTTGATGTATCTGAAGCAAATATCAGCAGCACAGTCTACAAGTGACTCCCTCGTTCATCAATTGTACAAGTCTGTGGAACAAAAGTGCAAGATCCACCATAGCTGCTGAGGTCATTGAAGATAAGTGCAAACTCCGACTCCTGAGGCCAAATGACACAAGGTGGAACTCGCTCTTTCTTGCTGTTGAGAGGATCATTAGAATCTCCAGAGAACAAGGAGAAGGAGCCATTGCTGCTGTCTGCAGTACACTGAAGATACCCATGTATGTACCTGCCTAATTGCTTTTTAAAGTTTAATGATTGCAAAATGCGGTAGCCTAATATTTATAAGGATGGATCAGGATGTGAAATGTTATTAGCATGCATCCACTATTATGTATGAATTTCCACTAATTGTCTTTAAATGTTGATTAGGAGTGCATAATAGTGGGACTGTTTCACTGTTTTTCATTTCTTATTTTAACAGGTTCAGTCCTGTTGAGCTGGCTTTTCTAGCAGAGTATGTAAAAACCATGAGCCCAGTTGCCAAGGCACTTGATCTTCTTCAGGGAGAGAGCAGTGTGCAGATGGGATGGTTGGTACCTACAATTACACTGCTCAAAGCAAAGCTCCAGCATCTTCACATTTCCGTCAAGTTTTGTGGGCCTTTGGTTGATGCACTGCTCTCAGGCCTTGAAAAGCGATTTGGACAGCGATTTACAAATCCAGAACTGACTGCAGCTGCCATTCTTGTCCCCAAATTCAAGACCTGCTGGACCAGCAATGAATGCATTCTAAAACTTGGTAAGTAACACGCTGTCGTCTTTATCCTCGAAAACGAAACTGCAATCTTTAGTTTTATGTACACATCACAAATGTCACAATTTTCTTAATCATATTGTTATCAAATTCCATTATTCCAAGTTGGTACTAATTATGCTTTTATTTTATAGGCCTTGACTATATCAAAAGTCATTTGAAAGAACAAGCTGTGGAGAATCAAGGTGAGACTTCCCATTCTTCAGAAGAGGATGACTTCTTTTCTACAGTCAAACAGACCCCCGGATCCCAAAAAAACGCCAAACAGCTGGAGACTTACTTGGGATGCCCAGGTGATGCAATGAGGGTACTCAAGTCTTTCCCGACAGTATTCAACCTGTCAGTAAGGCTTAACACTCCACTACCTGCCTCAGCTGCATGTGAGAGACTGTTCTTTTGAAGCTTAAACGGAGGGTTCTGTTAGTCCTACTGTGTGTAGCTGAGTTGCACTTCTGGTCCACACAAACACCTAAATACTGATATATGTTCTTACACACACAAACACTGATGTGGGCAGTTCTCACAGATGCACTTAAAGATCTACACATGATCTCCTGCTGTTTTGAAGTTAGTCATAGGTTGGACACAAAGTGTGTTGATGGATAATATTTCTGTTTATTAATATCTATTGGCATAACAAGTTTTTTTTTTCAACAAAGGTTTTTGAACACCATGCACATTTTTTTTTGTATGTGTAAAAGATTGGCCAACAGAGCTTTTTGTATTCATGTCATTTAAATTTTCTCTGCTTGCACTTGAACATGGAGTCCAATAAACTTTTCCCTAAAATGGTGGTTTTGTCCTTCGCAAGGTTACTTTATACTTTTATACTTTAAGTATGTTTTAGAGCCTGTACTTTTTACTTTAACTTGAGTAAAAATTTGAGTCAATACTTCAACTTTTACCAGAGTCTTTTTAAACACAGGTATCTATACTTTTACTTAAGTAAAGAATGTGTGTACTTTTGACACCTCTGATCCTGGATTAATCAAACCTTTTATAGAAGTGATTCAGTTCATTTGCCCACCTCACATCCCCCACCGACAGAGAGTTTTATTGTTTGTGGCCCGAGATGGTTCTAAGGCCTCTCCATACTTCGCTCACATTGTTGTGCTGAAGCTCCATCCTCTCCATCTTCTGCCTATTGCTGTCTTTTCCATCCCTGATCAGTCCTTTCAGCTCTCTTTGCACCCTTTTCAGCTCCTCCTTGTCTCCTGATTTGAAGGCCCTCCTCTTCTGCTTGAGGACAGTCTTGATTTCTGGAGTAATCCATGGTTTGTTGTTGGGAAAACACTGCACAGTCCTGGTGGATATCACAAAGCACCTCCCACACAGTAGACTCAAAACAGTCCTTTAGAGCCTCCTCGCTCTCCTCTGACCATTTCTGCACTGTGCGGGTGACTGGTGGCTCCCTGCGTACTAAGGGCTGGTACACAGGGATAAGGTGCACCAGGTTGTGATCTGATCTCCCCAGTGGAGGGAGAGGTGATGAACTGTAAGCCTCTTTTGTGCTGGCATGCAGTAAGTCCAGTGTTTTATTGTCTCTGGTGGGGCATGTCACATACTGGGTGAAATAATAATTAAGCAGTACATTTTCCAAGAACTATCAAGACTCACTGCCATCACTTTAGTGGGAGATGCTGCAATCAGATAAATTCAGTTGTCATATCTACCATATTACTGAGCTTTAATTATAGAAGAAATGAACTTATGAGTCATATGTTTGTCACAGAGAGGTAAGATTAATATTGCTTGCTTTAAAAAAAGTTATGTCATGTCTACCAAAGAGTGTTAAGACTGATTAAAAGGGCTTGCTTTGCTGTACAGAGGAACATGCCCTTCATGTGTTATGTTTGCCTTTGAGTCTGAAGGTAGGTAAAGAAACGGGTAGCCTTTGCATTGCTTTTCTACAGTTTGAAGATATTTAGGATTAAACAGGGTTTGTTTTAATTTGTCAAGAAATGAAAGACAAATGAAGCCAAACATAAATTGTTTAGTAGAAGTAATGTCTCCAGCGTGTTTTGCAATTGTCCTCCATAGGATCTTCGGAGAGCCAACAACCAGGCAAAGCTTGAAGCAGGAATTTCTGCAGCCTTTGAGCCTTGAGTGAGGTGACCAAGTCCTTCATTTTCAGCTGCAGAAATGTCATCCCTGGACATACTGGATGATTTCCAGCAGCCACTCCGAGTTTCACTCCAAACTTCCACAGAACTTTTTGAGGACGATGGAGTGAACTTTAGATATTTGCAACAATATCTAATCACATGAGGTTGAGCTGGGCACTACATAGTGTAGCATAACTTCAGAAACAAATGCTGTAAAACGTCTGTGAATGTGTTCATGTTCATGTTTTATCTGTGTTTTATCTAAACTCAGATGTATGTGTGCAGTGGTAGATCTATCTTTGCATGCAATATGTACCTATTACTAATCTCATAGTAATTCTCAGCACTCATGAGAATTCTTAAGCTCCAAATTTATAAAGCTAGACACAATTAGTTGTATAAGTTTTATAATGCACGTTTTAAACTCAGTCAGTATAGATTAGATAAAAGCTCAGCTGATCTCATTAACATACAGTGTAGTTCACTGTAGTTCACTCATTTGGAACACCCGCAAGCATCTTTACAATCCAAACTTTTTCCTTTTTTCTTTGCTGTCTGCATATGTAGACAGGAAACTAAAACTCCTCCTCTCTTTCTCCCATGCCTGTGCCAAACTGCACACGTTCTCTTTCTCACTTGCTCGCGCTCTATCTTGTTGCCACAGATGTGTGCACACACGTTCGCACGTATGCACACACAAGCGTGCACAGAATCACTCCTTCACTCATTAAATCGTTCAATCGTCTTTTCCCTTAAACTGTAAATATTCTGATATTCGTTGATTGCTTTATTTGTGTTTTAGGAATAAATAAATGTTTAATTTATTTTCACAGATTTCATCACTGGTTGATGCTAAAATCTATATCAAAAGAATTCACATTTGCATAAGCAACTTTCGGATTATACTAATGAGACTTATTCTGACAGTAAGACTGATTCATTAAGTAGACTTATTTATTTAATTAATGTGGGAAGGCCCCACAACAGTATTTGATATCTGTCACATATTTATGGCTTTGTAATGTCAAAGCTATGTAGCATTTGTTTAATTGATAGCACTTTAATGAAGCATTATCCTGAGGGAATGGACCATACGGAACAGAGGCCTATTTAAGAACAGCGTACTTTGTATCTTCAAAAAACTCTCCTAAAACATATCCTTATGTTGTAGTGAATGTCATTCTAAGTCATTTTTGAACCAGTGAAAATGCAGTTTAATACAATGTAAAGTATAGCTGTGTTTTATGTTTGCTGTGTTTTTGTTTTTATGGAGACAGGGCTCAGCAACAGTGCTTCAGTAACTGCTACCCAGATTAGCAACACGATGCCCCCACTCTCCCGAGTGAGGGCAAGAACACTGCCGAGCAGTCATGATAAGGTTTCTTGGTCACAAACAGAAAACAAAAGTGTCAAAATAAAAGCAACCAAAACCATAGACTAACTTAAATAAGTGTGCCCTCTAGCGGCCACCCACTGCCACACCCCAGCCCTGACACTTACATATTGACCAGAAAAACGTACTGTGGGCGTCTATGTATTTACGTCAACACTGACTGATATGTGAACTCTGTGCTGGTCTCTGGTTACTGCTCACTGATGCTGGAGTTTGTGACTATTAGATGTAAACCAATTTATTTCACCACCGTGCTCATTGTCGCAGTGTACATCCCACCCAGCGCTAATGCTAACAAAGCCATGGCCAAAACTCATATCCAGATGGATTGTTGATTGTCATCAGAGATTTTAATCATGCAAATCTCAAGTCAGTTCTCTCTAAATTCCATCTGTATGTGGACTTTGCGACGAGGGGGTGAAGATAGTAGAGTGTGTTTATACACACATCACTAGTGCATATTACCATCACCACCTCCCTTCACCTGGCTCTCACCCATCTGGACAAAAAGGACTCTTATGTTAGAATGCTGTTCTCAGACTTCACTTCAGCATGGAACACCATCATTTCTCAGCATCTTTTTGTGACGCTGGGACTGCTGGGCCTGAACACCTCCCTCTGCAACTGGATCTTAGACTTCCTGACTGGAAGACCTCAGTCATTTAGGATTGGGAGCATCGTCTCCAGGACTATCACACTGAGCACAGGCTCCCCAGGGGTGGGTGTTCAACCTTCGGCCCGCTGCTGATCCACAACAGTGGTGGGTTTGAACAGGAGAAAGGACAAGGTGGAGTACAGAAAGGAGGTGCAACGGCTAACCACATATGGACCTTCAACACCAGCCCCATTGCCAAGAAGGCCCAGCAGCATCTCTGCTTCCTGCAGAGAACTTACCCCCCCTCAATCTTCACCATGTTCTACCAAAGGACTACAGAGAGCATGCTCTGTAGTCGCATCATGGCTTGGTATGAGGATAATTTTGTTTCAGATACTGCAGAGGACAGTGAGGACAGCTGAGAAGATCATTAGAGTTTTTCTTCCTTATGTTACAGACATTTATGTCACACATTGCATCCACAAAGCCACCAGCATATATATATCCCTCCTTCCATCTGGCAAAATGTTTAGTAGCGTAGCAAAAGGTTCAATAACGTATAAGGTTTCTTCCCTTAGGCTATCAGACTCCTTCATCAGAACTGAAACATAAACTCTACACACACACACACACACACACACACACACACACACACACACACACACACACACACACACAGACTCACACACATGAATTGAGCCTCTTCCTCTCCTAACACAATTAATATACACTGAACTGTTTCGCCTTAAGCTAAAAATGTTGCCCCCACAACAGCCACTGTACATACCCTAAATATCTATTTATTACATACTGCACATTCTCTGTCTTGCTACTGCTATTATTTGAACAATTATTTATTGTTGTCAACCTCTGTTCTGCATTTTTGCACATCAGACATCTCTGCTGCTAGAATATATAATATACCTATGTCCATAATATTCTATTCATTCAAATGTCGACTGCCGTAAATCCTGTTGTATTATTGCTCATGTGTATTTTTTGCACAATCGCTCTTATATAGAGTTGTTCTGATGTTCTATTTTTGTTCTTGTATTGCACCATGCTCCTGGAGTAACATTGGTTCATTTCTCTATGTAATGTGTATATGGGTGAACTGTCAATAAAAGTTCTTGACTTGACTTGAATAGTGTTACATTAGGAGCAAACATGTATCACTTTAGAGTTTCATAAATCACTGTATGTCATCTTGTGCATAATGACAGAAGCTGTTAATAAACACCCGAGTATTGTTTTTAAATATATTATTGTTTTAGATGCATTTAATGCATTTACAGTTTTTTACAATCATTTTCATGCCTGTCTCAATACCAAAACACTTCACACATTCACCATATTTATATGTGAGCTAAACTAAGAATACTTTTGCATTGCTTTCTAACAATACGCATTCAATAATAATTTCTTCTGAACAATCCCAACAATTTTGATGACATTTAGATATTCAGTTCAAAATTGAAATCACTTTAGATGGAAGTCCGCTATATATGCACTGCATTTTGCTGTGCTTCAAGTAGTTTGTTTTTCATGCATTGTGCTTTGTGTGAAAAAAATCATCTTATGAGAGAGTGCATGTGCAATAGTTATGGCAGCATGAGTCACTTTTGGGTTTAATATGTTTCCCATCTTGTGGAATAAACTGCTTATTTAGTGCCCAACATCGATTCATTGAACTGAAACTGCTTGGTTCTGCTGCACATGCCTATTTTTGGCCATTTTCAAACTGCAGATTAAAACATGTGTGCTCTTTTGCAGACAGACATGCACTTAAGCTGACATGCTTGACAAAGATAGAGCTTCGTCAGACACTGAAAATATCGTGTATTTTCTGGAACCTTAAAAAGTTCATAATCAGAAGGAAGGGAATAAAACGTGGTGGTGTAATTAACATCATTTTGAATGAAAACAGAATACTAATTGGTTTCGGTAGGATGACTTGTTTTTGTGCCATTCAGGATTAATTGGATATCAAATTTGAATTACAACAAAGATATTAATTTCCTCTGTGCCGTTAGTCAGCTTTGATTCTTGGACAGATTGTGTATCTCGCCTTTTCTTAATTTTATTCTTTGGTGATGCTGGGCTTGCAGCGTGCAGATGAGGTGCTCGCCGGCTGATGAATTACTAACGGACTTGTATATAATTGAAGAGCTTCTCTTTTTTTTTTTTAGTTCTTGCATCTGCTCTCTACATATCACACAAGGGACACCAACATTATTTGCTGTCACATCAGAGAGCTTTTCCCAACTGCAGTGGTTTAGGTTCAGTTTATCTGTTTTGGAGGCTATTATAAACAATGTTCTTACCTTGCAGGCCCCTTGCCTGGAAACCCACTGATTGCGATCCTCAGTGCAAGTCAATATCGTCCAGATCCATCTTCTACTGACATGTTCTCAAGCAAGGCACTTAGCCTCCAATTGCTCCAGGGATCCAGCAGTAGGAATTGGCACTGGATATTTACTTCTGTTTGTATGTGGACATAAGGATCTTGACTCTAAAATCGTTCCAGAGCTATTGGGCACAAACAGAAGTAAATATCCAGTGTCAATTCCTATTGGATATTTACTTCTGTTTGTATGTGGACATAAGGGTCTTGACTCGTCCCAGTGCTATTGAGCACAAAGCTTTGAAAGATCTTGCAGTACTTAATAACCCAGTGGTGAACTCATATCCTAAACCAGAGAATTGCTCTCTTTAGCAGAGAGTTATCTGAAAAACCTGAATAAATGAGCAGAGAAACATTATGTGTACAGAGGCCTCTAGACAAGTGTCCAGCAGTACAGATTAGCATCCTACCATGCCTTGCGGTTAGATGCTTTTGATCACCAGCAAGAGTACTCCAGTACAGTTCCCAAGACTTATAAAATCTGGCGCACTGAAGCCATTATGGCAAATCACACAGGCCCACCTTATAAAAAAAACATATAACCCTACGCGGAATTAAGTTTACATGAGGACCTGGGGTCATTTTTTTCTTTTATAGGTCCTACTCTGTGATTTTATACCCATCCAGATCAGCCATGCAGGTGCTTTTCTCCATCCTCCCTTTTGACAAATTACAATCTGTTTTTCACCGAACTCAGCAGTGCTCTGATGATTTTTTCCCATTCAGATACACATCTCCAAAATTAACAGGCAGATTATTTAGGTTTTAAAAAGGTTTTTGACCTCTGCCACTCACCACATGTAGTGTCCTAGCTGCAGAAATACTCCAACTAGCAACACCATGCATACTGTGGTAGAGTCCCTCAACTATTTATAGGTCTGGATGGTAGAGTGTCTTCAACTCTACATAAGGAGTGCATTATGAGAAAAATAGTCAGTCAGAAAAAATGAGATCCCACAAGCAATTTAAAGTGGTGCTTTTAATGCTAAGAGTGTATGAACATGTGTATGATCTGTTTGTGGAAGATGCAGCCCACTAGAATCTCACTTGTGTCATGGCCATTTTACTGCTGTGTAGATAGAAAAGTTTCATCTCTGCAGAGAGGAGTAACATTTTTATTACAAATATCCCCAGGATGAGCTAATCCAATCCAAGCAGGACACAATATGTTTTTTTTTCCTTAATCACCTGTGCTGGCAGGTGTTGTAAAAATCTCTGCCCCCCCCTCTCTCCATCTGTCTC
>JBBPCY010000150.1:7797548-7826747 GCA_037974405.1 Brachyalestes nurse | reverse complement strand
GCAAACTAGTTCATTTTTATTTGAATGAACTGTATTTTGAACTAGTTCTTTTTCAGTGTGAACTGGCACAACACTGCAGGTAAGGTCCTCAGAGTTCTGGTCACCAAGTTACTTAAAAGTGCTCACCTTCTCTGCTGAATCGGCGTTTATGCTTTAGTCCATGACTAGCTCCTTTGTCTCACTGATGTTCAGCTGATGGCAGGTTCTCTACCTCCTTTAGGTAGGCAGACTCATCGTTGTTGGAGATCAGACCGAGCACAAATTTCACAATGTGGTTGGTGCTTTGAGTCACCACATAATCATAGGTGTAGAGTGTGTACAGCAGGTGACTTGCTGTAGATCTATAACTCTACAGGCTTTTTATGCCCATTTCAGGAAACTGTAACTTTACCTTTTTGCTACTGAAGCTTTCCAGTGCTTTTCATCTTGTTTTCAAACCCTCTGAAGTCATGCTAGTGCATTTTTCTCTTTACACTCATCCTTGACACATCTATGTCCTGGACACTGGCCTTGTATGTGTCCTTCATGACTGAAAGTTTTCTTAAGCCATCCACCACTTTAGTCTTCTATAGGTTTTCAGGTTATTTTTTGCTTATTGGTCTCCTTGCTACTTAACACACTTGAAATTGACACAATATGTCTTCAGGAGAAGACACTTTTTTTTTTTTACACGTTTGACATATTTTACGCTTTCTGCCTCACGATTAACTGCTTGACTGGCACTGAGACTTCTCTGGTCTTCATGTTGAGAATCAGCAGCAAAAGACTCAGGATCTAGAACAAACTATACAGCGTTTGGCTCTCTTGTGCAAGAATCACGCAATAACACCAAGGATGTAGTGGAGGGTAAATGCCATTTATACACCTTTTTATATTCAGAATGGCTTTTACCATTTTTAATCATTTATGAATTTAGTTTAGAACTAATAGTTAACCTCACTCAATAATTGGCAATCCTATAGCTTGCTAGCTATGTGGTACCTGGCAAGCTAATTGAATAAGACAAGAGACTATGGACATAAGAAGCTTTTTTTAAAAAAAGGCGAGGAGGCTCAGTTGAGGCCTGAGCATCAGGGGTGCTGTCAGGCCTGAATGCCCAAGGCTACAGCCAAGAATATTTTATTAATAGCCTTGGATCTTGAACAAACTCAAATCTATTCTGATCATAAATGTAAAATCTAAATCTAACCACTGTCAACTAAATTATTATGCCCCCCATCCAAGTTTGTTTCTAAACTAATGTACCTGTTGATAAAGCTCCAGTGTTTCAAAATCCTGCTGAAACCTCGGGGAATATGATTTAGAAAGGACTTTAATTCCTACTTGGTTCACCTGGACATGTGGACATATAAAGCTTCTAAGTGAAGCCGACAGTGTGACCTTTAACTTTATAATAATGCAGTACAGAGCCATAAACATTGTGTCACCGTTATAAAACTTAGAAACTGCACTGTGTGCTCTCTTAAAAAGGTAGGACAACGCTTCACTAACCTAAGTATTTTAATGCGCACTGCGTAACATTGCCAGTATCTGCGCTAACTGGTGACTGAGGGACAGCAGGAGAGAAATAATGATTTGATTCCTTATCGTATTTGTTTGCAAAGCGGTTTAAACAGGTTGAAATGCTGTGAGACGGGGAAAGTCCCTGACCCTAAACCTAACCTTAACCCTAACAGTCACCAGTTACCGCTGATACTGGCGGTGTTAGCCCTAAATCATGATAGCAGCGTGTATTTTGATTAAACTGTACTTTGTGATGGCTGCGAGATCGGGTTGGGCATTCATGTGTTGGTAAGTTTGAATACTGAATGTGTGTTAAAAATATCCTAGATAAAAGGAACTTTCTAGAGATCTCATAGTCTGTATGCATTCCAAATGAAGGGTTGGATATACTACACATCTAAATTGCTGGTATTGACACATCTTGGTGCTGTAATTCACTCAAGTTTGCTCAAATCAGATTTGCCTACATCAGCTGAACAGTTGCACAGATGTTGAACAGGACTGACTGTAGATTCTCCAGGATAGGAAGGCAGTCAGTGTTGATGGAGTGATCTGATTAAGTTTGTCATTTGAAAAGTGAGTTCCTCTGTTGAGACCACTGAAAATGGATAGCATCCAAGCTCTGAAAGCAAACGCTGCGTCGTGCTCCAGTGTACCGTGCAGTGTTGTTTTAGCACTATAATGTACCCCTCTGATCAGCAAAAACACATCAAGCTAAGAGCCTGCTTAACTTAAACAGCCTGCTCCCTCCAAAGCGACCTACATTTTAAGCGAGCTCAGGAATGGCTGGGAGAACTCCATTCTTCATCCGTTCCTCAGGATATCAGCTTATGCAAGCTCGTTATTATCAAATAACACTGATGTATTGGTTGGCATGTGCCAAGTCTTTGGGCTGCAACCTCCATTTCTCATATCCATTTCCTGTCGGTGTTATTAAAAAGGTTTCTGGACACCTATCACAGGGGAGTAAACGTATTAACCCCGTTTCTTGGCCTGACTCCAGCTGCAGGACACACTATCGTACTGACCACTCGTTCAACCCCCCAAGGCTGTATCATCACAGTTATGTACTGGACGTCCTTTGGCTTAGCATTTACATTGACTTGAATATCCCAGTGTGTCATTTTTGCATTATATACACCTAAATATGTGAGAAGATCATGAGGGAGCAGGTATGAACGTTGAATAGAAATGGATTAGCAATTTGTAAATTGGCAAAACGTTCAATCTCTTCCACAATGAAGACAACAGGTGACGCATCTGCATAAGAAAGCTCCACACTGCTCATTCTAACCCAACATGCCTTCGGAGGCAAAAACCACGCAGGCCACCTGAATAGGCAGATGGGAACAAGGGGATTGTTAAACCGTTCTCAACTAGACACAAGTGCTTTAATTCCTTCTGGTCTTTCAGATGTTGCTCTTCGGTATAACAAAATAAACCCATTACGTTTGATTTCATTATTGCTACATCAGAATATACAGTAACTTGCAGAGAAGAATGCGGCCTAGTAAATAGGAGGGGGGTAAAAAAGCTGACAGGCTTTGGGTTGCAATATTACCAAGCTCATTTCTTTTTTTCCCCCCTCTCTGCTGTCTGCTGTTGTATTTATGAGAAACTCCAACATTTTTCGGTTGGCATGGTTCTCTTGTTCTGTGTGGTGGAAGCTCGCATATCTTCAAAGCACTTTCACCCACTCTAAGATTATCTGCAAGTGCAAATGCCTGGTGTACCCAGAGATGATAACAATAGCAAACTTTGTACTTCAAAGTAATCTCAGATTCCATTTATTGAAAAGGTTCCTGCACGCAAGAGCACGCTTCTCCCAGAAATGCTTCTCCACAGGCCGGTGCAATATGCATCTTCTTCGTAATCTTTGATTGCATATAGCTTGTATGGAACTTGCAGTGTGCAAGAGAATATGGTCCAAAAAATATAGGAATTCAATCGCATCACCATTGTGGCCACCATCGTCCTGTGTTAAAATGTAAGTCTAGCGATCATACTGCTGATGGAGTTTCTGCATTTTCTGACATTTTAGTGGGCGACATGGTGGTTTTGTGAAGGGGGAGGGATTTGAGACAGTCCCCATAATGCTTGGACAGGGCTGAGTTTGAGAGATTTTGACTCATGCATGACTTTTTGTGTATTTGGAGATGTATTTTGTCCGTAACACGTTATTGTGTGATTCACCTTCTCACAGCAAATCAATGTGTAAAATTGAGCCCCATAATTTGGCGTCTGGGCTGCTTCTCTCATTGGTTCAGTGGGTTTTGATGCTGAGCACATGGACTTCCCCTGCTGAGGCGCCAGTGCCACCATGTGGCCGTCTCTCCATCGTTGGTCTGTTTTAACAGTGTCCTGCAAGCAACTGGCCAAGCATAACAGGTGCAACAATAGTCGAATTCTTCACATTCAGTGCTGCAATCTGTAACAGAGAGCACAGTCTGGCCCGAATGGAGCGCATATGAGATCGATATTTTTCTGTAGGGTAAAATGATACATCACGAAGCGACATCTTATAAGCATGTCTGGAGGGAGGATTTATGAATCTATGAGAGTTGCCATAGAAACCTATGACTTCTAAGCAAATCGTTTCCAGTGATTAAATATGCATGATTTAATTAAAGTCACATTTGAAATCTAAACAAGTTCAATTTCCCTACATTTTAATTATTCTAATCAAATTCCCATTGAAGTGCAATGATTACTGGAGCCATTTCATCAGCAAAAGAGGAGCGATTCGAAAATAAACTATTTCCATTTTCGACTGCTTCAGAATGTTATAGATTTGCAATCGTTAATCAACTTGTAAAGGCGGGAAAGGCAAATGATGAAAAGCAGAAATGTGAGAATGGCTACTATGAATGTGTTTCCCTGCGACAGTAGCACTAAAGCCCTTCTGCATGAAGCATTTACCCAGACAGTGCAAATCTAAGTCACACAGCGGGTGCTGAATTAGGGTCTATGTCCACTGTACTCCATGCAAGGCATTCTGTATACATGAATTGTAGGGAACAGCTTGTGAGTGGGCACAGCGATACAGCGAGGAAAAAAAGTGCTGATGCAATTCAGATAAGGTCCCGGCAGCTCCTCTAATCGCTTTCGTCCTTCATTGTTGCCGTGCATTCAAGCACTGTGTGATTGTATGTGTGTTTTTTTTGGTAAACAACATAGGCACAGCATGATGGAAGTGACCACTACTTTTTTTAATAACACAAAAGCAAAAGGAAAGTCAAGGAGGAGAGGAGAGAGGAGAAAAGAAAGGCTGGTGTGGGGAGATTTATTGAGAGTGGTGAAGGGGCCTGGCTGTGACCTAAGCGAAGGCCCGATAGCTCCAGGGCCATCCATCCCCTCCCCACTACGAGCAAACACCTCAGGATCCCACCAGCTAATTGAAAGTGCAGCTTTTAAAAACAGAGATTTAATAAACTAAACATCAAAAGCAGGGCCATTTTTCACCAAAGCACCTCCAGGGAGAGGCAGCCATATTCATTAAAGGCTTACTCCGCTTAAGCAGCCCAGATGACAAACTGTTTCACAATGATTTTTTTGTTCTGTAGTTGAGAAAGCACTAAATATAACCTGACCTCATCTCTTTGACTTTCTACCCATTTTTTTTTCTTCATGCAAGTTTCTTAATCATTTCTAAGGACAGTATCTTTGGTGAAAAATGCCGATCTACTTTTTAATGCAATTTCCATTATTCCATGGCATGCTCTATAGATTAATCCCTTAAACTCTAACAACCAGTCACAGGGTCGGGTGTTTAATTCTTCTATGAAACTAGTAGTTTCATAGTAGTTATTGAATAATTTGTAATCATTATTGACTAATGAGCCTTAAGAATATTAAGCAAATGATTAACCTAGATTTAAGGGGTCATTCCTTAATTTTTTTGTGCTGGAATAGAGGCAGCTTAGAGAAGGCTCGTTTACTTCCTCCTAGATGGAGTTGGGGACTTCACACTTCGGCTGGGAGCAGGGGACTTGGGGGCCTGAGATGGGGCTGGAGTTTTGGCAGGGGCAGGGGCAGGGCTAGAGGGCTTGGCGGCAGAAGGGATTACGATGGGTAGGGTTGGAGGCATGATCCTCTTGGGCATGGGTGAAGGCTTGATGTCTGGGATCTTGTCTCCGTGCTTGTACACGCTGACCACGATGTCCACTGACTCGCCGCCATACTTGTTCAGCACGGACATGGTGAACTTGCCCGAGTCCTCCAGGGTCACGCCCTTGATGGTGAGACTGGCAAATTTGCCTGAGTCCAGCGAGATCACGTACTGGTCACCAGGCTCCACCTCTCGGTCATTCTTGGACCAGGACACCTGTGGCTTGGGGTCACCGCACACTGTGCAGGTCAGGCTCAGGGTCTGCAGGATCAGAGAGGAGGAGATGTAGGTAGACAACAGATGTGCACTGTTCTCCTGCAACATGTCCTCAAAGAATACAGCAGCATTTTCAAACCAAATCATTTTCATTACATCTGTGGCCTGCTGTCGTTCATCCATGCAAACTCATTTCAGATTTGGGTCTGTATTAAAGTAATTTGCCGCAACAGTGACTTTCCTCACTGTCCCTTAGTGAAGCAACCTCAGACAAAAACCGAGCCTTAAAAGATTCCAAATTTGTTACAAACTGCAAAAACGCAGAGCCTGGCAATCCATATCTTAAGACAGCGTTCATATGCAGCGATTTCCCTTAAAAATATCTTCAATGATATAATCTCCATTTTCTGTATGGCACAGTAACGTTTTCTAAAATGCGATTGCGATAGCATCACCCTGCACTCATTTCTGACTAAATGGACAGCCTGAAATATTCATAAATATACCTGCATCCTGGAAGCTTAGTTGCCTTTCAACTGAAATGTAATGTCTGTTTTATCGTATATTAGGCAGTTCAGTCCAGAAGTGTGAATCCATCTTCTTGCATTTGCAGGTATGTACTTTATTAGTAACGACCTTGGCCCAATTTGCAAAAACACAAATGCTGTTACTGTGATAGACACTGCTAAAACCTTACAGCAAACTTTCTGCCACGATGGGCAAAGCAAACACTCTTCAACTTCCGAATCCAGATATAAAAGGCTACTCATTTTCACTCATAATGGAAATGTAGACTTAACACAATAATGCTCTGTAAGTTCAGCCCTATAAAAAGTTCCATCTACCGCACTCTTTAGCCTTAAGGGAGCTCTCATTGGAGCATCGCTCAATGTAAAAGCCCCGCAAAGGTCTTAGATGGCCTGCTCCTTGCCTTTTAATGGGACCGAGCCATGGATCTACCACATTCAATGGATCTGAAAGAGAGGAAAGATGCTGGGCCTTTTCCACTGTCAGCCATTCAGGCGATTCACAGACCCGCCAATATTCCTCCCACTGCTGAATAGACGACATTCCCGCAGTCGACTCCCTGCTGCTCCCCAACAGTGGATTATGAGGTCGGAGACAATGCAGGGAGGCTTTAGTGTTGGAGAGGAGGGCTACCAAGCCCTCCAGCACACTCTCTCCATGCAGAAGGAAAGGAGATGATCCTATGCCCTGTCCACAGACCACCACACACCATTTAAAATCACTCCATAAAGAGGCCCTGTGGCATCTCGGATCACTAATGCAACCGCATCAGCACCACAGGGCCAAGTTAATGGGCTGCAGAACGCACCCGAACACAGCTGCCCATGCCAAGTAATAGATTGTGTTCATTCCAATGCTGTTTTTTTTCCAAAACCTAAATGAGGGTTTGCACATTTTTTGTGATGTTTACATTACACTGCAGAGCCCATGCGGAGGCGAGTCAGACCTTCTTTTCCATGATGGTCACAACATCCGGCAGGCCACCGACCACTTTGCCGCGATCTGCAAAAGAAAACATCACACCCCAGTCAGGCTGAAGGATATAATTATATCAGTAAAAGACCCCACCAAGCGCCCGGGACTTGAATGAGTGTACTCACTCTTTTCAGCATATGCTTCTGCTCTGAAAGGCAAGAGAAGAATGGTGTTGTTAGTGGGCTCATTAGCGCACGCTAATATTTTACCCACACGCTGACATGCGGCACACATGCTCTGCATTGCTAAACATTTGGGAGAAACCAAGCAGCCTCCGAAACAACGATTATCTTACTTGAGTCTCTGGAACTCCGCATAGGCGTTTTCATAGACTACAGGAGGGGGGGGGGAGAGAAGATAAAAGTTAAGCTCAGACAAAACGAGGTACAAGAACGAAGCTAGCTCTAGTCCCTGCTTTCTGCTCTCTCGTCCTGAAGGGACAGCATATAAAAAAACCCAGTTCATATCTCATTATTCTAATAGCTTTGCTTTCCTGTGTTTCGGGGCACGGCTCTTTTTCCTCTCGCTAATTACTGTCTCTGCTCCGCAGACCACATAACCTGTCAGACACCACACAGTCTTTTGGTTATGTTTGCTATCAAACAGTTTGTTGACTAACTGCTGCCAAAGCCAGGATCTGCACCTTTTGATACTTTTGTTGCCGCTATTTCATCCCCGGATTTGCCCGATTATGTTGCCTGTGTGCGCAGCTGCGGCACTGGCCTTTCTTTTCAACTGCAAATCCGAGCAAGGCCCAATGCAGGGACAACCATAGAAGACATTCTGCGGAGGCGAAAACGCTCGTAGCCCAACAGATGTAGGAGATTTAAAAGACGAGGGGTTCCTGAGAGGAGAAGATCTGCTGTCACAAAGTGACAGATCCATGAGCAAAACAACTCACAAAAAAGCCCTCTCATGTGGAGCTTGGATCTGTGACTGCTGAATTAGTTTGATGTTGTGGATGGAAGATATTTGGAACACTGTTTGAAGGGTGAAGGTGATGATTATGCAGAGGTCAAACAGTGTGTCCAATTAAAATCTTTCACTCCAGTTTTGGTTTTAATTGAACATTTGTCTTTGCTTAGGAGACTTTACACTGAAAGGCACAGTTAAAGCTTTTTTTTCGCTTTTTTTTTTTGGAAATCATCTGAAAACCGGATATTTAAAGGATTAAGAAACAAAGGATTAAAGAAAAACAATCTGTTCAGAATGATCTGCGCTTACCTTGCCCAGAGAGTTCAAGGGTGCGAGTGTACGTCTTTTCAGCATCCACAAGTTCAAAGGTGTACACACCCTTGTCCTTTTCAGTGGGCTCCACTATCTCCAGGTTGGCCATGGATGGATTTCCACCCACGCGCATTCTTTCAGAAGCTGTGATTTTGGTATCCCTGGTAAATATGATTTACATGAATGGCTCATATTTTGATTTATATTAACTATTACAAAAAAAATCTAAAAAAGGACATGTATTATCAGGTATGGATTATCCTTAACACGTTTGCTTCCCAAATCAAAAGGAGTAATTTGCCCGGTATCTTACATGCTGCGGTCAGCGGGTGCATAAGTAATTGTCAAAAAATAGCACACGGAATCCTCACAATATTGATGCCTTGTCTGTGCACATTTCTCAGCGTGTATCAGAGGGCCGAGGAAACCCGGAACAGCCACTTCAAAATGTTAATGCAGGGATTAAAAGACCCACATGCATGGAACAAAAGTGGCCTGCGTGAGCCTACCCATGAGGGGACAAGCTAAAACAACTGCTTTGCCTGTTGAGTTAGTATTCTGCATGCTACCCAGTCTCCCTCGGGGCCAGAGCATTAGGTAACTGTAAATCTGATAGATTTGTTTTGTATTGACAGTGGCGCAGAAAGCGCGGCCATCCCTTGTCACTCGGCCTGGGTAATTTCCCGTAGTTCAATAATCATTTTCTGCCGTTGCACACTAAAGTGACACAATTATAGACAAAAATCTCCAAATCATGTTTACATGCGGCGCCGCTGTCATGCTCAGGGGCATGAGAGAGCATGTGTATTTCATTTCCATGGGAATTTCCACCGTGCCATTTCTAAGAATTCTCTTCAACAGAGACAAAAGTGTGCCTACTTGTGTATCCAGGTGATCTTCATCTCTTCTGTATAGTATTTCATGTGACACTGGAGCATGATGCCCTCAGCGGTGCACTGGATCGACAAATCAGCAGCACTGGCTCCTGTTCGAGTCAAAGAAAGAGAGAAAGAAAGATTCCTAAAACTTGAAGATGGGCTGCATGTCTCCCTGTAACAAAATATATCAGCCCCGGTTTGAAGTGCACTGGGGAGGTGTCCAGCAGGGTAACTGGCGATTGGTTTGGGAAAAAGGGGATTAGAGCAGGGATTTGGAAGGAGGAGGTAGACATGTAATACTCCCACAAGACAAAAATGCTGCTAATGAGTGGCTCACAGTGACCAAAAATACTGGAAGCAAAACCACGCACCTTCTCCCTGTAGTGCTATTCTTGACTGATCAGCTCTAATGTATGGGCTATTGAGTTATTGGGACATTGCTATTTGTCAGGGGGCCTGAAAGCCAGTAGCGAGTTTCAAATAATTCAAGTCATGAATCATGCATTTCTAAGTATGGAGTGTGAAAGAAGAGAAACTTTAACTTTCAGCTCTTGCGTTAATGTGTTAATGAATTAAAGAATGATCCTCTATCGCAGAGTTTGGAGGTTTGACACTCTCTGAAACTACCTCAGGAGCAGAAGTAGTGCTCCATCATGACTCAGCAGTCGCTCTGCAGCAACACTAAAGATGATATATGGGAAATCATAAAAGGCTTAATAATCTCAGTTCTGATTCTGCTTAAGATAGACACCCGGTCTTTGTATTTATTGAAGGGGGGCGAAATCTGGGATCGATCCGGGATCGATCGGTGGTTACACGCTGAATGCTGACTAGCTTTAGAGAGGCAGGCCAAGCACCATAGCATGCCGAATTGCTCATCCAATACATACCAGCAACACGTGACAGCTCGTTAATAATGTTGTCGAAGACTGCGGGTGAAAGAAAATAGTGAGAGTTATGGTCACTGTATTTTAAGGCATGTTCTTGTTTGAGATTCAACAATGGTTATTGTAACATGGGGCAAAAATGTTAATACCTTTGCCAGAAACGTTAACCTGAGACACATCTTGTCCTCTGTCATCACTAATAGTTGCTTTGTACACGCCCACAGTCTTCTTGGAGAACTGGAGGCAGGAACAAACAAACAAACACTGTGTTTTGGTGAAACAGTCCAGTTGAGTAGGTTTTCTGTGGGCTGGTCATTCAGTGCAGCTCACTTATGGCGTATTATGTTCTGCGCTTTTCAGGAGAACTTTAGGATTTCAGTCGAGTGTTTAGGCAGCAGCAGAAGCAGCTGTGGAGGCTGAGACCACCCACTGCCAGAATACAGAGTGTTGGATTTTCCTGAAGCACAAACTCATCCTCTAATATGAGCTTATGTCTTTGCGAAGCAAGTGAGTTAAGCTTATTTGGGACTTAATTATGTCATTGGTAACATTAATTAGGACTTAGGGTAAATTTTCATGATTCCATAAGTTGATTACTTGTTAACACTCTTCACTCCTCTCTCAAGATAGCGTGAAGGTAGTATCTATGTTAGAAATGTGCTGTATGAAGCTGTTGCAAGATATAAGTCTATGTCAGTTACGGCAGCAGGGAATTCTCCGTTACAAGACGCAGACTGTTGCAGTGAAGGTGAAATGTATTTTGTAGTTGTGGGAGGAAAGGAGGGCAGAGTAGGTCCAAACATCATTCGTTTCATCCAGCCCATTACAGTTTAAGCCGTAACTATGTGCTAATTTTCCTGTTTTCCTATTCAGTGAGCTTAATTGCCGGTCTCTGACCCTGTCCCACTGCACAAAGACTGAACAACATGCTTAGAACCTCGCCTGAAAACATCTAAAACTGCAATGTGTTACAGGCTTCAGTAAGCAGTTTATGTTTAGACTAGGTTCAAAAGGAATATGTGAACACTACTGATACATTTTTGGACGAAGACCTTTTAGTTTAGTATAACAAACCTTCAGGTCACCAGATATTATGAAGATATGAATATAAACATTCAGCTGAGTCAAATGTAAATTCTAGAAAATAGTGTGGCATATTTATTCAGACAGCTACTGCAGCTTAAATGCTGAGCTGAGAAGGGTTTCATCAGTTCACTCTTGTCACTTATGTTTCATTAAAAAGTGGCCAGTATGTAGAGATGTATCTGCACTTAATTATACGATGGTTGTACTGTAGCGGCTTCCTGATTACACAGATCAGCAATAACGTTACCTTTTAACACCGACAGGTAAAGGGAATAAAGCTGATTATATAGCTACAATGGCACGTGTTAAGGGATGGGATCTTTTAGGTAGCAAGTTAGCATTTAGCTCTTGAAGTTAATGTTTTAGAAGCAGGCATAAGGAATTAGCGACTTTGACATAGTCCAAACTGTGACAACTCGATGACAGGGTCAGAGCATCTGTAAAACGGCAGGTGTTGTGTGGTGTTCTCAGTGTGTAGTAGTTATTACTAGAGCTGGTCCAAAGAAAGACAACCAGCAAACCAGCAACAAGGTCATGAGTGCCAAAGCTTTGCTGATGCGCTCGGGGAGTGAAAGCTTGCCCGCCTGATATCACAGAAGAACTACTGTAGCATAAATTGCGAAAAAAGTGGTCCGAACAAGCAGTAGACGCCAACCCCTGTCCACCCCTAAAATCCACCACCATCCACAATGGGCATGTGAGCATCAGAAGTGGACCATGGACCAATGGAAGAAAGTGACCTAGTCTGATAAATCATTTTCTTTTACAATATAGGAAGCAGGGAAGGAGCCAGAGGCAGTGTGATGCTCTGGGCAATGTTCTGCTGGGAAACCCAGGAGATGTTGATGTTATTTTGACACATATCACCTACCTAAACATTGTTCTAGAGCAAGCACACCTCTTCACAGCAACAGTATTCCCTAACGGCAGCTTTACGGGTCAGAGCTGTTTTGGCAGCATAAGGGGGACCTACACAATATCAGGCAGGTATTTTTAATGTTATGGCTGCCTGGTGTCTAGCATGTGTGTGCACGTTGGACTCATTTTTGTGACCACTAAAAGAAAGGAAACCCACACTGGCAAGATTTCACTATTATGAGTGTACAAACTGAAATTAATAAAATTAATTGTTTGCTGTTATACAAGAATATGATCACTTGACTGTGGAAATATTTGCTAGATGTTGACCATCCTACCCCTCTTTCAGTTCAATCACTTCAAAGGGTGGCATGGATCAGTACGTCCATAGCTGCACTCCCAGTCAGCAGCAACATATCTCTGAATATTATCGCCTGCTCATCTGCAGATATGTGATTAGTTATTATAAATTCAACACCGCTGACTAAGAGACTGGAACGCTTCAACAGTCTAGCAGGAATAATGAATCATGCAGTAGCTCTAACAATCTACACCACGGCACAAACTCACTCTAGGTATATAGCAGTGACATATGATGCTTCAGAATGCTGCAGTGCGATCACCACCAATCACAACAGCCTCCCCTGCTCCCTACTGTTTTACTGGCTAAGCCCAATTACAACAAAGCTATTTTATTTTTATGCTAACTCAGTAGGGAGCGAAGGCATGTTCTCACCAGAGACAGTGGGAGTTTGCAGACTCCGGAGCTGAGGTCGGCAGGCACCTCAGGAATTACTTCCACATCATCCTTAAACCAGTGGAGCACCGACTCCTTCTTCAAATTAGCCACCTGAGGGGAGGGGAGGACACACATCAGGTGGTGAGCATGCAATGATGGAGCAAGCAGGAAATATGGCCACGCCGCCAACGCCATCTGCCAGCCCTGTTCCTCCAGCACCTCTGAACACCGGGCAGCCACAATGATCTCTTTATGACAGAAATGAATGAAGCCTGGCCATTTGTTTAAGTTTGGCAGATCTAAAGGATGAGCATTACTTCACTTGCCTTGCAGATGAGGCTGACGCTGGCATCTTCTCCAACCTGAACTGACAGAAACTGGCTAAAATGTGGTCCTGCAAAAAGGGTGATTTCATTTCACATAAACACATAAATTAAAATGAAAGGGGTTATTCACAGGAAAATGCTAATGTAACTAGCAGCGACTAAAGTGGCATGAAAAAATCAGCATGATCACATCTGTGTAATGCTTAATG
Organism: Brachyalestes nurse; assembly: GCA_037974405.1. Classification (NCBI taxonomy): domain Eukaryota; kingdom Metazoa; phylum Chordata; class Actinopteri; order Characiformes; family Alestidae; genus Brachyalestes; species Brachyalestes nurse. The sequence continues at coordinate 7,813,207 of JBBPCY010000150.1, read as the reverse complement.
GGCCCTAATGCCTTTTACACATTAGCAACTTTAGCATTTTAGGGCGAGAAATTACTTTAAAGGATTTTTATGTTTCAGCTTTACAGCGTCAGGCAGCTTTCCAAACTACCTCCCTTGACTCATGATATCATGTCACATTCAGAAAAAAGCTATAAATGAAACTTAATAATCATTCAGATCATAGCTGGACGAAAAAAAGAAATGCTTTAAGAGCCGTCTTGCTGTAGATTTTGCTGCAGCTGTACTTTAGTTTAGTTTAGCACAAGTGAAAATTAAGATTCATTTTAGTCAACAAAAGGTGGACTGTTATTGTTATGTTAAAAAATCAAATTTTAATTCAAATGGTGCTCTAATTGCTTTCTGACAAAATTATGAACCATGGAATGAGTAACAGAGCATCTGTGTTTATTAACCACAGTTCAAGTGCTAGTTAGCTGCTTTTTCTATGTGCATTAGCATCGGTGTAGAACTCAGTTACCCTCTTTCACACGGATGTACTCCCTCCTCTGGTAATCAGCCTCGGCCAGGGCTGCCTTGAAGGCTGAAGCAAAATAAAAAAGGAGGTAGTGTTAAGGGTTAGAGATCCAAGCCTAGAGGAAGAACATCATATCCCGGATGAAGCTGGGATAACCCCTAGCAGTAGCGCTAGGCAGCTCACCATCTCCAATCAGCACCAGGGAGGACTGGGCCTTTCCTCTTCCATCCTGGATCTGCACGGCATACGTCCCCTCGCTGTCCTCAGTGAAGTGATCCAGCACCATCTCAATAATGCCTGTGGCTACATCGTGACTCATCTTAGTTTGCTGCAGAACGAGGAGGAAAAAAAACGAAGAAAGACAAACGGTGAGGTAAGTAGTACTCTCTGGTGCTTTTGCTAGAGGCAGCTGCAATGGGTGGTATTTTTATTTACTTATTTTATTTTGGTGGAATTAGTTGTGTTTGGCTGGATCTGTTATTACATTTAGTTGCCAGTCAGTCAGACACATTTAGGGTCAGGCCGCACAAAGTAGCGGGCGCTAAGGTCAACGTAATATAAAACCCAAAGGAGCTGTCGCCGAGCTCTCGACGATTTACGTCGGTGTCACCAGTATTGCTGCAGCTGTCAGTAACACTTTGCCTGACGTTTGCTGCATTACCTCACAGTTGACAAGTTCCTTGTTATTGGCAAAGAATTTGTAGGTCACGGCGGAGGAGATGCCCTCAGTTTGCAGCCAGAAGCGCACGCGACCTCTCTCCAGAATCTTATACGCCAGCTCAGTCTTCAGAGGGATAACTGAGGCGGAAAGAGAGGTGGCCACAGTGACAGGGTGAATTTATTTATTTTTTTCATGCTGTCATGGTTCACACACATGACCTCAGGAACAGCACAAAACACGAAGTCGGCTTGTTGCAAATTCTCACAGGCCCTGAGCTCAGAGCTGTGCTGATAAAAACATGAGAGACTGAGGAAATGGTAAAGGCTCATTGAAAAATCTCTACCCTTAACTCATCTGTACGATCAGAAAACTTTTTGGGCAGCACTAAAATTACCCAGCATGAGAGTAGCAAGATAGAAACAGTTTCTGAGATCTTTTACTTACTGGGATTGCGGATGTCGTAGCTGAGTGCCAGCATTTTCTCAAGCTCTGAAATGCAGAAGTGAAGCACATTTGCATAGTTTTAAATGATTACTGTACTGTACATAGAAAATGATGCCCCAGTATGATTATAAAGTTGTATCCAAAAGTTTAAACAAGCAAAAGTATGCACGAGTGTGAGTGTATGTGTGTATTAGCTTAAATGTGGAATTTTACTTTACAGTTTCTGTTTATTTGAGTTGAACATAAAAATTCCATAACTTTGGCCTGGCCACAGTTTTTTTCTTAATAATGTTAATAATTAACAATGCGTGTGCAGTTGCGCGTTCTCTGTATAGAATGTACATTTATTTTAACTTATAAATCAACATTATAAATAAAACTTTTGACTGCAATTTGACTGTGGAATCCAATTTTTTGACTATATATGCGTTCATAAATCACACCAAACACACCAACACTATAAAAACAAATGTTTGGTTGATCCAAAGAACTTTAAGACGGCAATCTGGAACCGTGTAGGATTTGTATTTGTAAATTATGGTGGGAGCTAAAATTGACTATTAAAGCACACATGAGAATTTCTTTATAAGAGGGCAATGGAGGCCAAAAGAATAATGGTCCCTCAAAGAGCTACAGAATTTTTTTTCCTATAAAGATGTCTTTGCGGTATGAATAAAATGCATTTGACAGCGCCTGAGAAGCTAGAAAATGTGACATTGCCGATGTCCTTGATCTTTCACATGATGTGATTTGTACAGGTCAACATCTGTGTAAGTGATGTGTTCAGTATTACTCTGTCAGTAAGTCTGCCTGGACCACATTAATATGTAAGCCCTGGATCATAAGATATTAACGGCACAATCTAGGATTTCAGAGTAACAAACTTCATAATACATTACACTTCCTCTATGATTATTTCATTACCAGGCCTCACCTTCTGCTGTGATCTTGTAACTGGCTGAAACTCCATCGGTGTGTGTGACAGAGACTGAGAAGGTGCCTATATCTTCTTTATCTGGGTTCTTGAACAACAGAGTTGAACTAGCCAAACACACACAAGAAAACATTACAATACATTTAATAACACCACAGAAACAAATACATCTCACATCGTTTCACGATCAGATGTGATGCTGTGTAGGGCCTAACTTCACAGGTTCAAGACAGGTTTAGTTTTACTGACTGATATGACTGCCACGTCAACTATGAATTCTCAAATTTGTTAGTTCCTAATTTCTAAAAAAAGACAGTAAGGAGTAAGGTTTCTATCCAGCTGTCAAATTAAATCCAAGCACATAATTAAAAAAAACACACAAAAAAATGTGTGAAATAGTTTCCCTCAGCTCTGAACGACATAAAAACACTTCTGAAAAATACAGTCTGAGTTTACAGAGAAATTTGAGTCAGCCATATTGCTGTTTTGTATAATTGCATGGCTGTGTTTTATGCTGTAAGGGTGCAAAGGCAGAACACACTGGCAAGCGTGTCTGCAAAGAAAAATCTGGTGGCTGACACCTGGTGCTATTTTGTCCTCTAGTATTAACTTTTTATTGTTTAGTTTTTTGTTCTTGTTTCTTTAATAAGTTAAAGATTTATTTATTTATCACCCTCATGTCATGGCCATTTTCCAGCTAGACAGCGATGGCTAGTATGTGCTTCTTTTATGGCACTTGACAGCCCAATGCGTTTGAAGGAGACTACAGTTCTGTTACATTAGCTAAAATGAATCCAGTGCTGGCTAGCATCATGCATAGTGATGGGGGAGAGGGAGGACCATCCTACCACCAAGATAAAGTGAGTTTTCCACAGCAGTGGCTCTGACATTATTAAGGATGGCAATCTATTGATAATAGGGCCAATACATATATATTTATGTTATTTCAACCATGATGGTAGTAATTGTTTAAGCTTATCGGTTCAGCCTTTAGCTGAAGTCGTAACTGTGACACGACTTCTAGCTTGGCATGAAAATTAAAGGTGTGAAATTAAAGGTGTCTTTGTTATTTAAAGTAAGCTACTGCAGATGGTTTTATATATCAGTCAGGTCCTCGGGCTGAGTACAAGTTTCTAAGACTGCTTCGTTTTTTCGCTTACTGGCTGCCGGATGTTTTAATGGAGATTCCTTTGGAAAAGTCTGTGATTTCTTGGTAGGACTTTTTCCACACAAACTTGGAGATCTCGCTCATCTGGCAGCTCTCGAAAGAGAGATAAATGTCGCCGGTCTCCTCATGCACTCCACACTTGATTTCCTGAGCGCCTGCAAACACAAGGCAGAAGAGAAAGAGGGCTTACACATAAGCCAGATGAAATCCGACACTATGTAAAAGAGGTATGGAATGGCCATGTTGGATTTATCGTATGGATGCGGCGGGATTATGGGTCACTGTGCTTCCCACATCTGCCTCCAACGCAGCGGCTCATGCAAGGCTCTCCCCGTTCTCCCCTGTGAGACGTTCTCAGACAGACGACCCCACAGTGCGCTCTGCTGGCGGAGGGCTGAAGAACCTTTAGGACTATGAATGTTTCAGGGCGGCTCAAGATGAATCATCATCTCGTCTTGTCCGGCAGCTGGTTTTTTCTTATCGGCAGCCGGGCAGACAGCTGCTCCCTGTGCCACTTCAGAGCGCTACCCATAATGGGTCCTACACTATGGAGCACAGCTCTGTCACTCTCTCGCTCTCGCCCTCTCTCTCTCTCGCTTCCCTAGCATGAGCGTCTCTCAATTCAGCAATCTCTTTCACCATGTGCCTTAATCCATCAGTTCACTCATGACAGTTGCCTGTATCAACAGTAGTTAAAATAGAGGGTGGTTGTGTTAGTGTCTGTTTGTGTGTATGTGTGTGTGTGTGTGTGTGTTACCTGGTAGAGCCTTGGCACGCACTGGGTCAGAATGAGCTGAAGGCTTGCCAACGCCTTGGCCATTCTCTGCTCGTACACGAAACACGTAGGACGATCCCGTCTCCAGGCCCTTCACCTGAGGAACCCATCATTTATGTTAGTAAAGTCACTCAGCATGCCACAGTCCTGTACATTTGGCTCTGCGGTGCAGTGCTGTAGACTCCAGCCGAGTGTTTGGAGGTGCTCTTTTTTTTTTACAGATGTTTTACCTTAAGGTAGCAGTGGGTGACAGCAGTGCTGTTGGCAGTCGTCCAGGTTTCTGTGCCCTTCTTGCACATATCCACATAGAAACCGGTGACAGCGCTGGCACCTGTGTAGACAGGAGCCTTCCACTCCACCACCACAGAGTCATCTCTGGCCTCAGTAAAGCTGAGGTCATATGGTGGACCTGGACAAAACATGCATATTATAGTGAATGTAGTCAACATCATAAGAACATTATTTATTTGCAATATCCTAAAAGGGCCCTACAAGTGTTTCATTAGGTTAATTAGTTCATTTACTAAGCTATTGCAACTATTACAAACAACACTAAGAGACAGATATATATCTACACACACACACATATATATATATATATATATATAAAAGAGATATATTGTGATTTAATATGTCAATTGTAGAAAAATGGGGTGGATTCTATATTTTCAGTTAATACCGTATTTGTTTTCTGTAAAATATGTAAAAATGTTATATTTCTCATGAAAAAATTATTCTGCTAATATCTTTGTTGTTGTTTTTTTTTTATACCTATTTAAATACTTCTACTTGAATTGACATGGTCAATATAATATTCCTACAACAAAATTGCTAAAGACGTTTTTTGTGCAGTAAGAATGATGCATATATATACACACACAGATAGAGAGAGATAGAGAGAGATTACTAACCTGGCTCAGGCATGGTCCACGCCTCGCATTTGAATGGTGAGCTAACAGCAGATGCTTCACCCAGCCCCACCAAACTGGCACCATAAACCCTAAATTGATACACTGAGCCAGGAGTCAGATTTGGAACCTACAGGCACAAATCATAATAATCAGGCATCATCCCAAGCTCCCATAATACAATCATTACAACATGCCTTTCTAAGCGTCTCAATAACATTTGGAGGCCATGGCAGCAATAGAGAAAACAAAGTTATGGCACAGGAGGTGATTTTGCAACAACAGTCATACCTTGTACAGCCTCTCCTTAATGGGTGGCACATTGACCTCCCTCCATGCTTTCTTGGCCACATTGCACTTGTCAATGTAATAGTCGGTGACCTCCGCGCCTCCGGAGTGGGCGGGACGCTTCCAGTTGAGCACCATGGATTCCCCATCGCAGTGGAGAAGAGCGATGTCATAGGGAGCGGAGGGGAGCTCTGCGGAGAAGATAGATGACTAGTGCTGCGTCCCCCCATTACTCACTGTCCACGGCAGCAGGGAGCGCTCTGAGCGCGGCGGCTATCTCTGGCTTTTAATAAAGCCAATTCCAAGCCATTTATTGTCTGCCGCGGCTCATAATGCGAGAATGAATCACGGCACATTTGAAGCATTACATCTGCTGTTTGTTGCTGATTATGAATATGAATTTGAGCTAGAAGCAGAAGTTTAAATCAACATTAGAAAGTTGGTTACCATAAGGTTATTCGCTCTCAGTACACTTAATTTGTACACTTCATCAGAAATGTATTCATACTCCTATGATCCGTATTATAGTCCAGACTTAAAGAAATAGTGTGGCAAAAATCACAGACAAAAGACAAGAGGGCCGACAAAATCCAGGCTTTAAGATGGCTGCTAATACTGTACTATGTGACACACATTTGTCCATTTTTAGAAATGGCCAGTGTCGGAAACCGCATAAGCAAGTCTATTTAATTTTAAGAACCGTGCATCATAATTAAAGTAGTATACTTGCTAGCTACGTTAGCCTTGTATCCAGTGCAAAACTGAAGAAGAAGCAATCTTGAAACTTCGAGCACATCTTTCGTGATTGACTACAATTGGGAAAAGAGGAAAATGAGATTTAGACTGAACTATCACTTCAAGCACATTTCAACTGCCTGCTACCAGAAATAGAGTCCCACAGTGTGTTGCAACCAGTGCATTATATTGGTATTGTTTGGGCAGTGAGCGCCTCGCACTCAGAAGCGCTGCTCAAAAAAAAAAGCTCTATAAAGAGCGTCCTATGAGGATTCGGTAGACAGCAAGCAAGCATTCGCCCACGGCCTTTACAGAGCCTATGAAGTGCTTTGTTATCCACCATAGTCCATGAAAAACATGCCATCACATCTCTGTTACACAGTAGTTTGTTCATGCAAAGTATTTGTAAAGGTTTCATGGACTGCTTTATGTAAAGTGTACAGTTCTAGCAAAATGGTCTCTATAGCAGACTGGCAATACTGTGATTCCTTCTGTGTTTAGGGGTAAATGGCACTACAAACAATGGCGCAGCAGTTTTTTTATGCATTTAAGAACACCTGAACAGGTCCAGGCATCATTTTCCACAGTGTTCTTTATGTGCGATACAAGATTAAACACCCAATTTTAACACATGTGGACCTTTTCATCTAAATGGATGTCTGCTGTCAGAGGCTGCGTTTTACACCAACCTGCTCTGGGAATTGTGGACAGAAAAAAAGTGCTTCACACTCGCCGAACTAGAAATTTCCTCTGCAGAAACTTTTACTCCTGCTTCCTACTGCCGTTCAACGAAACCCACAAACACAGAAGGTGCTTCAAATAAAAATGGCGTAAGGATTAAGCATTCTTTCTAAATCACCAATCATCCTGAAAGACACATTTATGAATGATAACCTGGAAACTGCGATTTCAGGTTCCTTTGTACCTGCTGTTGCTTGTCGTGTTTTGATTAAATCACAGCAGATAACTAGTACCCACTGCTATAATTAAAAACACACTTTGGGCAAAGCTGTTATGAAAGGACTGCACAAATAATATGATACTTTAAATAGACTTTGAATTGAAACAGATACATCGTCTCCACATGAATAGAACAAGTTTGTGAGGCAGTATCACCCCCCCCCATTAATTGTGTCTGTTTTTACAAACCAGCATCCAAATTCAGTCCTCTCCATTTGTGTAAAATGAAAAGATTTCTTATATATTTTATAACTACAAGAAGTTATCTTTTGTCCTAAGCTACACCCATAAGCCTGTGCCACTGAAGACCTGAGTGTGGTTTGAGTGGAATGAAAGAAACAGATTTCACTTCTAGTGGTTTTTTAGCAATGCTAACCTCATAGCTCCAGTGCTAAACGAAGAGGCAAAACTTGAACTAGAAACATGTCCTTGGCTGATCGACTTCTAGAGTAAGTGAAAAACTATCAGTTTACTCCCTTAAGTTTACTTCTGGCAGCTGATATTTTTTTATTTTGTCAGTCACTATATATTGACTATATACATATATTTAGGAATTCACCATAACATTGGATTCAGACCACATTTGTCAGAAAATCATTTTAAAAGATCGATGTTTATACATGATCAGCATAACTGATATTTGATGGTGTAGTTATTGTATGCTGCAAGAGTAGTGCTTTAGGCCGTGTGGTGTTTCTGGCTGAAATTTCTGTGTAATGCTAATTCAGATGGATTTTGTCCCAGTTTCTACATATTAAAAATGCACATGTATCGGTATCAGCATTGACAGATATGTATATGAAGAGTATGCCCAGAATTGAGCATATATTTTATTCATGTGGAAGTTGAATGCATCTCATTTTTCAGTGAGCTGTTCCTCTGTCTGTGTGTAAGCTGCGGATTGGTACATACTCAGAGCGGCTCTGACGGACAGCGGTGCAGACTCCTGAGACTCATCGCTGAGGCCCAGCTCGTTGATGGCCTGCACACGGAACACATATGTCTCACCCGTGGTCAGGCCATGGACGACGAACCTGCAGGAACACAAACAGCTTTTCTGAGACTGTTCTGTTTCTCTACTGGATCCCTGCTGCTTACATAGTCCACTAGAGGATAGAGGCACTACCCTAGGTGGCAAAAGAAGAAGCATTTGGATTCTGGTCTCAGGTCCAGTGAAACACATTTCCTCAGGTTCAGGCTGAATCACTTTAAAGAGAAAACTCCAAGCAGGATTTCAAAGAGATTCTTTTCCCCTACTTATCCCCGTGATGAAGTGTTTACATACTTCAGACCATTAACCCTCAGCACTTGTATCTAACACAAATTCCTATAAACTGCTAATTGCTAACTCTTGAAACCGCTTAAAACCGCAAAATAAAAACAGATTACCGCTATTTTGCTTGTTCCTTATCTAAAAAGAAAAGCATGAAATACAAGATCATGGGTCACTTTCAACTTGAAGTATGCACTTAGAAGCTCACCATTACTGAAAGCAGCGACAGAAGTGCAGTGCAATTTGCTAATGATTTCTCTCTCCTGTCTCACTTAAACAAGTATTTCTAAGTAGAAGATGAGCTATTTTATAATGGTTTTGTTGAGAAAATGTTGTGCATACAGTCTTCCTATTGTGGAAAAGGACCAAAAAGCCTCCTTTACACTGTTGCCAGTTACACTGTCATTTGCTGCTAAGAAAAAAAATGAAAACTTGTCAACACAGAATTAAATCAGATGTAAACGTAATCTCTTATGTAACTAAATAATTGCTCATGTAATTGTGTATTTACATTTATATAAAATAGCAAAATGACAGTAATAACTCTCAGCTTAAAATACTCATGCAAATAACATCCTTGCTCTAATAATGGAACGTAAACACACATCAACTAAATCAGTTTCTAAATCAGGCGGAATCAGTTGTTTTGAGTACGGAAGTCACTAAACAGTGCTGGACCCTAGCCCTCCAGCATCAGAACTAATTACCCCTGTGCTACTAGATATGGCACTTACTTTGTCTTTTTGTGTGGTTTGTGGTTTGCAGAGGCCCAGTCCTTCGATCCTTTAATGCATGAGTCGATATAATATCCAATCAGGTTGTTGGGCTCCTTTGGGGGAGCCCACTGAATCAGAACAGAAGTGTCAGTTTCTCTTGTGGACACCACCTGACCAGGAGCTGAGGGCACGCCTGGAGGAGAACAAAATAATAGAACCTTGTTTTAGGGGTGAACACTTACAGTTGGGGCCTGATCAAATAACATTGTGTCTAATGAACTCTACACACGTTTAAGCACCCTAATGATTTATAAGATGAATTCAGTATATTAAACTTCAGTAATGTGTGGCACATGCAAAAGACAGCTCTGGAGTTCCAGATTTGGCCGGCATGGTAAAAGTGATACTCTGTTCTGCTTTGTTGTGCAGTGGTGTTGCACAAACACCTAAAAGTCTCATGTGAAGAGTGTGAAATTCTTTCTCTACAGTTAACCCATTCACCAAGTGAAGCAGTGTGCAGCCGCCAATAGGGGGCTCCCAGGGAGCAGTGTGTGGGAACAGTATCTTGCTCAAGGGTACCTCAGTGCTGCCACTGGCAGTGCTTGGATTCAAACCCACAACCTTTCAATTGCAAGGGCAACTCCCTAACCACTAGGCTACCAGCCGCCCCAGCAACCGCATGGGGATGAGTATTTTATGCTTTTGGGTTGTGTGGAAGCCAGTGACACCGGAAATGTTGTGGGGACAGAGGGAAGAACGGATCAACAAATCCTGTCCTGGGGTTAGCTAGGAAACTGAAGAAGAGCTTAGATATTACAAGAAAAAACAAATTCAAAACATACATCTACTCCAGGAAATTAAAGATTTTGAAATGGTATCCACCATTCCCAGACTACTATAGAAAATGTGTTATTAGATGTTAAAAATGCTAGGTGACCTACGACTGTTTCAGAACTAGATGTGTTCTGCTAGGAAAAGTGGGGGTCGGTATCCTAAATCAATAAGGGAAGGACTTAGCTGGCTATAAGATACATTTGGAAGCTATGATTTCGGCCAGAAGAATTCTTAGTACTGACTCAAATAACTTTAGTACATGCCACAATTTTTCCCAATATTCATCAAATAAATCATCGCGGGCTAAAATGAGCAGAAATATGACACATTTAAGTCCGTGCAGTGTGTTAACTTCTTTTCACATCAAAATGTCACCAGGGTTTCACAAAAGTTCACCAGAGTTACCCAAACCTTTGTGTGCACCTTTGAGCTTTTTGTAATTGCTCAAAGAAGAATCTACAACTATTATAACATCGAAGTCTCTTAGTAACATTTCTAAACATTTTACACTCAAGGATCTCTGTGCTCTGTGTCCAAGAGAGGATTATACAACTAAAGTCAATACATAAACCAAACAGATGTGCATTGCACAAGAGTACAGATCAGGTGAAATATGACTATAACTGTGTGCTGCACACACTTTAATAAAAAGATGTGACATGCCGTGCAATATAGAATAAAATACATTTTTATTTTTAGTGTGTTTGGCTTTTACTTCCTTACCACGGAGTTCCAGAGTTTTGATTGGTTTGGTAGGTTCTGAGGGTTCGCTGGTGCCGTACATGTTGGCAGAAAGTACTCGGAACACGTATTCCTTCCCTTCATTCAGGTCAAAAACTCCATAGCGTGGAGATCGGATTGGCACTTTGGTGTTCACTCTCTGCCAGGATCCGCTGCCAACCATAGACTGAGAGGAACCATTGAAAAGCGCTCTATTACTTTAAACAGGCATACCGGCTGACAAATAAGAAATGATTATGCTAATTACGTTAAACAGATGGGTAATTGCAGCTGTCCTTCCAGTGTTAACATCCGCAATAAAAGTGATTTGGTGACGCTTCGGTGAGCTTTGCGAAGGGGGTAGTAAGTACTGTCTGATTAATCTCTTAAGGATCTGTGTGGACCTGTTGGTGGGTCCAGGCTTCCATTCTTCCCTCTATAACTACATGACCTGCTATTAGTTCCACAGTAATTACTGAAAAGCAGTTTTGGTTGAGTCTTATAACCTTTGGATAATAAGCCTAAACACAAAGTACCTCCTTGCAATAGAAGGATGAAATTTGACAATAACTGTTTATCATTCATTGCTCATTGAAATAAGAAACCAAAATTTGAATGGCTAGCACTTTTGTGTTTGAAATCATATTTTAGATGTTTTGCATTTGAACAGTTCTTGTTATGCATGCACTTATGTTATAAAAAAGAAACAAAATCCTTGTAATTCCTAACTACATAATTACAAAAAATGCAATTTCCTAACATAACTACATAACGAGATAAACGTAATTCCTAATGTTACTACACTATTACGTAAATGTAATTCCTAATGTTACTGTGTAAATCTAATCCCTAATCCCGAATCCCTAATGTGTGACCGTGAACGCCTTGACCTCTTGGGTTAATGAGTGTATATTAAGCTTACAGTGTTAAAAGGAAACTGGTAGCTTTTCTGTTAGTCTGAGCTTGGCCTAAGAGATGAATTGAGACCAACCTTTTCAATGTAATACCACATGGGGGCTTTGCCATGGTAGTCTGGGCCGCTCCAACAGAGCACAACATATGTTCGGTCGATCTCTGAGACGTAGACTTTGGAGGGAGCTCCCGGAGCTTTTCCCTCAGCTGCAGCCAGAGCACATCAAACAGAATTACTGTCCTCGCCAAACAGCATGTTTACATTCATTCACTCGCACACAAGCACGTATGCAAACACCTCTAGGGAATGTCCTTCCAACGTCACTGGCACCGCTACTAGAGTCGATACTAAAACAGCATAAGATTGAGTGCATCATCTGCACTACTGCTGTACACGCCTGCATACCCTCACACACACACACTCTTGACAGTGGTTGATGTGTTCATTTCAATCTGAAAAGGCGCCACAGATGGTTTGACGTTCCTTTCCTGATGGAATTCTCATCAAAAACTAATCAGCACCTCACAGATGAGAGCCAATTAAAGCCCGTATAATTATTGCTATTTTCAAAAGAAAAAAACAGGGGGTGGAAAAAAATACAGTAAAAATCTATGAAACAAGAACAGAAGGAACCAACACTGCCTGAATTCATGGTACCTGTTTTGTTTGTAGGACTATACAAGAACAAGGAGAGTGCACACTACCTTCAAGGTCATCGTAATAGGTGACAACATCAAGCTTTCCACCAAGCTTCATGGCTATTTAAAAGACAAGAGAGTCAATTAAGTAAAAATTAAGTGAATGGTGAGTATGACTCCATAGGCATTTGGCTGATGTTTACCATGAAGTCTCTCAAACTCGGTTGGGTCCAGTGCGGCAATGGGCTCGGACATCCTGGAGGGCCGGCTGATGCCATGTGAGTTGACTGCCCGCACACGGAAGTAATAAGAGTGTCCCTCGAAGAGTCCAGACACGGGATACTTACAGACTTTGATGGGAGAATCGTTACACTGCACCCAGTTCTCTGTTCCCACCTCACAACTTCAATAAAGGGGAAAAAAAACAAGAAGTTATTCTTTCAAAAAGCATAAAGAGAGCCAGTATATCCTATCGCATCCTCTCCATATGCTCAGTGAAAGACAGTGGAAATTACTTTTAACATCAGACCGAAATATGATGCGCTGAAGAAGATTTACTCGTCACTGTGGATTTAAGCTTATCTGCAACGCCTGATTTTGAGTTCAGCTCAGTGGCGGCACAGCCTTAAATTGTGCAGAGGACAAAATAATTACTGCTTATGTTGATATGTAAGGACAGGATCCAAGGAAAAAGGAAAAACGATGGTGTAAACAAAATTCCGATATTTAAAAAATTCAGCGAAAAGAAATCTCAGGACATAGTCTTGGATGTAGTCTTGTGGGAAATTAACAATTAGAATTGAAGGACAGTAGAAATCCATTGAACCATATGTTCAAAAACAACAAATGACATTCAGGCAAAGGTTCTTTTAGCTGTACTGATAAGGTCCTTCCAATAGAAGTACACAAATCAACACACACACTGGCGGTGAAGGACAGCTAAAGTCAGCAGCAATTAGTGATGATTCACATGATGGTAATCAGACATGATAACTGGATCAATCACCGATCAACAAAGTATCCAATGATGGGACCCTCTGTGGTGGTGTTGGGGGGCTTCCAGGAAACGATAACATAATCTCTATTAGCATCATGGATCCTAATATCCATAGGAGCTCCAGGGGCCAAAGGAACTGGTGGAGGGCCATCTGTAAAAGAAGTTTAAAGATGAAAGGATCAGCTCAGTCAGGTAATGATTTAAAAGGTTTTTTTTTCCAAATGTAGTCTACCCAAGAGAGTTGTTTTTGAAAATGGACAGACAAAATTCAAGACGGTTTGTTGTGGTAGGGAGTGAAATTTCTCCTTCAGACAGGCTCTTAAAAGAGCTCCCTTGAAAAGCCCTTAATGCAGACTTCGGTGAAGACTGCATACATGTGGACTCAGCTGGAGCTTCTCACCCAAAAAATCCTTCAAGGCAGTCAGAATGGAGGGCTTTGTTTCCAGCTGTCTGATCAATAGGAAGATGCTCAAGTGGGAGCTAAAACATTTAATTTAATTAATGTGTCACTGAGCTGCAATATGCATTATTTTGCTGGATGCATTCCATCTAGTGAGTCTCCAGTGCACACTTGTAATGTACAAGAGGAATGCTTTGAGTGTCTTTTGTTAACAGTTGGTAATAGTTTAGTCATTTATTTGTAGATACATACTTAGTATAGCGTACAGTGTAAGACATCATGAAGTCTATTTGACATTAAAAATGTTTTAAAAACTACTAAAGCCAAGTGAAGGAGGCGGAGATGCAGGGATCCATTTGAAAATACTTTATTTACAAAAGCAAAAACCAAAAAGGCACACCAGAACTTGCAAGATGGTAACAGATGAGGGGAGAATGATGGTGGACTGACACCAACCAGTACACAGTGAAGGGCCTTAAATACTAAACTGAACTGAAACAAGAACAAATCAAAACATAGAATCACTTTAACTAAGCCACAGGCAAGTTGTGAACACTCACCCGGACGGAGTACACATGTCAAAATAAAAGTCCCCCGTAAACAAAACAGAAAGAGCGGCCTCTAGTGGCTGCTGACCATGGACATGGCAAATCGATGCTAAGCAAAACAGCTAAGCGATCCTCGTATACTACTGAAAAAAACCTGATTGAAGCATTTTATTTAATTGCAGAGTAAGATCTGTGGAAACAATATTAATGTTGTAAAGGGTGTTTAAGTGGTGCTGCGTCGTATATGCATGTCATTAAAATGCAAATCAGTGTGGAAAATAGGCTCACACACAACAGCGCAGACGTAATTCATACATTTACATGCGTACATTTCAGATTTCTGATACTCTGAGACTGTTGTGGATGTCTAGGCTCAGAGTTTTTTCCAAATTCAACAGGCTTTTCGTCACCCATCTCTTTCTATCTCTATATCTAGAGTTAATCTGACTGGTGTGTTACGTGGCTGATCGACTGCATTTGGAATTAAGGGATAATTTTGTACATTTGATTTGTAGACAAAGTGTAAAAGTACAATGAGGAATTCTTTGTTCATTTCAGAGAGCCTTACCTTCTACAGAGACGTAAGCCCGGTGGACTGCGTCCCCTCCTTTGGTCACCATGCGGAGGGTATAAAGACCCTCATCATCCTTGGCGAGATGAGTCAGCGTGAGCTTAGCAACACCTCCGCCAGACTCCATTTTCACCCACTTCGATTCTTTCAAAAGGTGGTCTGGAAATTGGGAAAAAAACAGCACACACACACACACGCGCGCACATGCACATACACACAAAAACACCATGTCGTTTTGTGAGTGTAAATGAAAAAAAAAACCTTCCTTTAGAATATACTTGTGATCTGGAACAGAGGTGTAATTTGATCATGTTTTTTACAACACCCTAGAGGCAACACTGCATGTCACAAAAATGAGAAAAAGCAAAATTCAGTGCCCTTGTCATGGACCTTTTGATGTACAAGGTGTAAAAAATCTACATCAAATATGTAAATACTCAAAGGTGGTGAAAACATGAACTGTGAGCCATTAGAACTGAATGGATCTACAGCAGGACTGTAACGGTACATGTATTCGTACTGAACCGTCACGGTACATGGGTCACGGTTTGGTACATGATGTTGTACGGAGAATACACGGTACGACGGAGAACATGTGATTGAAGTAATGCGGATCCCTATGGCATCACAGAGGGACCAAAAAGCGCCAGTAAATCATAAACCTGGGTCATAGTGTGGTGCAATAGTGCCACCTACTGGCG
>JBBPCY010000150.1:7761843-7788698 GCA_037974405.1 Brachyalestes nurse | reverse complement strand
TAAAAACATAGCTGTTTTAAACATCTGAGCAGTTGTTGTCAACATTAACTAACAATACAATCAAATATATTACAATATCTTACACTTTTAACCCATCCGAGCCAGTCTACTCATGAGAAGTAGGTAGAATGGCCCAAGCTCACACTCATTTTGATGCTACTTTGGTGAATGACACATCTTTCCAAAATCAGAGTATCAAATCAGAAGTATTTTTTGCAAAACTGCAGTGGGGTTCTTGAGTGAAATAAAAGATGTCACATAAACATAATGCAGTAATAGAAGCTACATAATGCAAGCTATAAAGATAACATTTAATTACTGTACATAATTGCACTCATAAACTGAGTGAATGTTGAGAGCTCATCAAAAGAATTAAAAGATGAAAGAATATGATCACATAATGGATCTAACCTGATTTGTTTGATTGGAACAAGACATTTAAAGTACAACCTGAATTAAAAAGATACGTTTTCTGTTTTTTAGTCTCAAGCCTAAATAAGGAGAATTTAGTGAAGCATAAAGCATAAAAACAGAAAAGGCTGTCCAATTTTTCTGTAATTTACAGACTCTCCGTGAGGTTCCTGAGTGTTTTAAAGCCATTTGGAGCTTTAAAAACAACTTAGAGCCTAAAATCAATCCTGAAATAACCACTGTTGTTCACTTGGTGAATGGGTTAAATGCAGAGAAAATAGTTCACCCTGTGTGCTGTGATGTTCATGCATGATTATAAGGGGCCACTTTACTTAAGTGTTCTGATTCAGATCCAAACTCCCAGTGAAGAGGGCATTCTAATTATGAATTCCACTTTTGACAGGTACATGCATTTGTTTCTCTGCATCATTTTGGGATAGAGAATGCTTACCTTTAGCAATATTTCTTGAATGATTAAAAGCTAATTTAATATTTACATGCCGGATAAAACATTTCAGAATCTAAAATTTTGTTGCTCATCATCAGTATATAGGTATCAACTATGTTATTATATTTCCTGAAGACAGGACTTAGAGGTAAAGGATTAGGACTAGATTTAGGATTAGAATATAATTTAGGTTTTGGGTTAGGATTAGGATAAGGATTCGGTTGAAGTTAAGGTTAAGGTTAGATTTAGTATTAGAATTAAATGTTGGATTAAGGTTCAGGTTTAAATTTATGATTAGAGTTAGATTTAGGTTTTGAGTTAAGGTTAGGGTAAGTTTTATGTTTAGGATTAGGACAAGATTTAAGTTTTGGGTTAAGGTTTGATTTAGGGTTGGGATTATATTTAAATTTTGGGTTAGGGTTATGATTAGATTTAAATTATGGGTTGGAGTTAAGGTTATGGTTGGGATTAGGAAAAAATATGGGGTAAAGGCTAAGGTTAGGATAAGAGTTCAGTTTGGGGCTGATGATAGGTTAAGGATAGGGTTTGGAAAATTTAGAATTAGGATTAGATTTAATTTTTGTTTAGGATTAGATTTGGGTTTTGAATTAAGGCTAGGGTTAGATTTAGGATTAGGATTAGATTTGGGTTTTGAGTTAAGATTGGAGTTAGATTTAGGATTAGGATTAGATTTAGGTTTTGAGTTAAGGTTGGAGCTAGATTTAGAGTTAGATTTTGTATTCAATTTAATATTATTTTATGATATCTAGTTGAAAGTAAGTTAAATGCAAGCTGGGCACCTACAAAGCTTCTGCAGTGGACCATCCAAATCTGTCCATGAATAAGATTTAAACCATTCTAAGACTCTTCCACACCAAACTCATCCAACCACTGCTTTGTGCACTGGGGCACGGTCATGCTGGAATAGAAAAAAACCCGGTGTCCACAAAGTTGGAAGCATGCTGTCCTTCAAAATGTCTTGGTATGCTGAAGCATTAAAATTGATCTTCACTGGAAGTAAAGTTCCACCTGAATTAAACAATTAAGAGATGTTTCCCAGTACTTTTGTCCATATAGTATGTGTCAAATTGAACAAGTCTGTGTAATGGACATAATGCTACCAAAATGTCTTGGTATGCAATGAAACACGGGTTAGGAAGTGAAGAGGTTTGTCCCAATACTTCTGCCCACTTTTTGTAGTGTCTCTGAGAGAATGTAATTCAGTTACTACCCACCTTCACTCACCAGCATCAACTCCTGTCCAATCCTGGGGATGGGGGCGGGGCTTGGCGGAAAACGGGCGGGAAAAAAAGGACGCACGCGAGCAGCGTGGCGTGACTGGAACACTGAGGAGCTCGAGCGTTTGGACTTTTGGAGAAGGAGATAAAGGAGCTGAAGAAGGACGTAAAGAAAGCAGCTGAGGAAGGAGATAGAGGGGCTCTGGGGGGTTCACAGCGACTCCACACGGGCATGTCAGCTGAGAGCCGTGCTGAGGACAGCTCCTGACTCTACCTGCCCCACCAGAACGACTCTGAGTGCCTGACTCCGCAGGAACAGGGCTCTCACTAAGGGCTCCTCTGGTTCTGGTTCTTCTGGTGTGTTTTTATTATCTTGTGTTCACCCTGCTCGCCTGTCCTGTTCATAACTCTGCGTTATGGATTAGTGGAGGGGCGCCCGAGAAGACACTGTAAATCCCCCACACCGCTGATCTGGATTTAAGCTCGGGACGGAGGTGAACCCGCCTGCAGGAGAACGGGCCGAGTCCGGGCGGAATGGACACGAACATGAGGAAATTCACCGTTCGGAGGTGGTTCTCCGTGTACCTGCGGAAGAAGTCCCGCTCGAAGAGCTCAAGCCTGTGCAAACTAGAGGTGAGGGTGGGTGTGTGTGTGTGTGTCGTTCACTGGACGTGTAGAGATTATATTGTAGCATGGCCATAATAAAACACCTGTGTTCATTCAGGACCCTCTAGCACTGATATGAACACTGATCAGCAATAGGAATTGTACTGCGTGTGTGTGTGTCGAAAAGGCTGCCTGAGGTGCATTGCGTGTGTTTATCTGTTTTTCAGTCTGAAACACTGCTGTCAAACCCAAAAAGTCTGTTACCTCCTCCACAAATGCCTAATACAACTCTTCATTTCGTGTGTTGTATTGTATTGTATTTATTTTCTCCTGGTATAGCATCACGTGTCTACCTCAGTTTTTAGGTATTTTAAATTGTTTTTAACATATATTGTATGTAGAAATGTATATAGAGTTAATGCTTGTGTATAGAGGCTAATGTATCTATTTGTATTACAAATAGGCTGTCTAAAAGAAAAAGAGACTTTAGAAGAGGTATTTATTTTTGTGCATGATTGCAGGGTCTTTTAACAAAAGGTAAAAGGATGGCTCTGTGTAGTAATGACATTAGTTTTTAACCTTTGTGGTGAAGACGGCTTCTTTTACTATACGTTTTTAAAAGAAGAGGCTACTTGCTGCTAACATTGTACGGGCATGGAGCCTAAAAAGTCAGTGTAGGAAAATTGGAACCGTACTGTCTGAGTAAACAGCGTGAGTGGATTCTATTTCCTGCCAAAAACTTGTTAAAGGACCCATTTTAATATGAAACAAACTAATGTCCTTCAGAGTTTAATCTAGTAGAAAAACATTGTTTCTAAATGTGCCGTTTACTCCCCAGTCCATGTGGTCCACTTCCCCTGTGGGAATTAAGCATGTTTTGATGTCACAAAACCAGCACATTTACACTTATAAAGCTATTCAGTCTATAGAAGTTTGGCATCACGCATTCATGCTGAAGTTATAAGAAGTGTTTGTCACAACTGCTTTTTGAATGAGGTACAATACAGTGCAGTGCAGCACATTAGAATAGAAGTCATTATAGATTACCCTTAAAGGTACGGTACCAAGAGAAATTCAGAGAGGCTGGAAAATGTATTTTGTCTTTTTTGTTACAACTATACATCGTAAGTGGACCTCAGGGAAAAAATAAAAACACAAAACTGTAAGATATGGGCCTTTAAGGACAATGTTACATTATGTAGCTGAATAACTGTTGTAGCTATTGTGATTCGCACATTTCAGTATAGAAATGATATTTGTTTAACTATAGCAAACAGTAAAGCACACAGAGTCTGGTCCTCTGTTTGTTTTCAAACAACCCTGGACACGCTGACATTGTTTTTTTGCTGAACGCCCAAATGTCTGCCGACTCAGATGATCAACCTTGACATACCTGTCTGGCAGTATCAAAAGTTAACTCATCAGACTGCTTGAGTTCCCGTTTGATGACTGTGTGTCAGGTGATGAAGAGGCAAATGAAGTGAGACATTTGTGTTGTGTTCAGTATCCTGTTTATTGAGACACACTACCAAAACGGGTTTCGTTCCAGATTTTTCTAATGTCGACGTTGCTCTGCTGTAAGATACATTTATATTGCAGTGTGTCTTTTTTAGTCAGATGATTCATTTAATTATGTCCCCTATCCATTTACTTATTATGTCAGTCGTGGAACATTATGCCAGTTGTGGAACTGAAATATTGCCTCTAATGTCTTTATATTTTGGGCGTCTGCATAATTTGTTTACCTCAGATGAATATTACATAAAGTCTGTCCTGTATATAATACTATAAAATATATAAGGTATAATCAGGTCAAAATGTGAAAATATAGTAGAGCTGACCAAAATAAGTTGAAATGGCATCCACAAAAAAGTTAAAACCTTTTCTGAAATGTTTGACACATATTGTTTTTGCATTTATGTGTTGAAAGAGGTCACACCGGAATACTTTTAGGGGTAAAATGACTGAACAATATGTGACCATATGAATGTCCTATAGTATAAAAATTCTATTACCTTTACTGTAGGGAGATGATGGTAGTATTAAGTATCATATATCCATAACTAGAAGGTGATAGTCTGAAGGCTGAGGGTGGTGTAATAAAAGCCTCATTAATGTCAAGGATATGAAGGCTGTGATATCCCTGTACATCTGGAGTTTGGCCTTGAGTAAGAGAGTAATGCCTGCAGTATAAAGCTTATATGGACCATATATGACTCTCATTTGTTTGCTTTAAATAGGAAAGTTCCTTAATAGTTCCTTAATAATTCTCAATATTAAAAAAGGGTTGTCTGCAGATAAGAGCGAAAGAACATTAAGGTTCTTTCTCATTAAGCCAAACGAATATATGAGTGGATGCCATGTGCTTCACAAAGACTTTCAATATGTGGACTGTTTTGGTTGAAGGGTCCTGTCTAGACAGTAAAAATAATACATTTAGGGGCAGTGGTTCCTATAGACCATGTGATTGTAGAGCCTTCAGTCTACACCACACTACAAGGTTGAACCGCTGTTACTGGAGCTGATGTCAGTGAGCCCCAGGGGCCGCGGTAGGGAGGGGAGCGTAACGGAGCAGATCTGGTACATAAGTTGCCGCACTGGAAGACTCCCTTCCACAGAATAACAATGAGGAATACGAAACAGTACTATGGTCAGTTCTGCCTTTTGGTCTCATGAAGGACAACAGCAGCATTTTCTTCCCAATGTCTTCGTGTCTCTAGCATGTGCTAAACATACATGTTTCTCCTGGGAGTGTGTCAGCATGTGTCAGTAAATGGATTCTTGCTTTCTATTTGTATTTGTGTGCACTACATGGGCAAAAGTATTGGGACATACATCTGTTTTACAGGGTTTGGGCTAGGCCCCTTACTTAAGTGACGGGTAATCTTAATGCTTCAGTATACCAAGACATTCTGGACCACACCATGCTTCCAACTTTGTAACAGTTTGGGGAAGAACCTTTTCTATTCCAGCTTGACTGGCCCGCACAGAACCCTGACCTCAACCCCATCCAGCTGGAACGGTGATTGCGAGCCAGACCTTTTTGTCCAACATCACTGCCTGACTTCGTAAAGACTCTACAGAATGAATGGGCACAAATTCCCACAGAAACACTCTCAAATGCAACGTCATTAAAGTCCCTGTCAGTGTAATAGTCAGGCATCCCAGTCCATATAATGCGATCAGGCGGCTGTGTACTGGTTGTTACAGGCCTAGAAATGTGTCGTTATTTTCAGTTGTTGTCAGCTGTACAATACAGAGGCAGCCAATAGGGAATAGATTAAGAGACTAAGAGTGTTCCTTTAATATTTTGTTATGAAGCGTCACTGTTCCCATTATTATTTAATATCCCCCAACAATAGAACAGCCTCACTGAAATGATATCTAAGGCAAAACTGACCATTAGTCTAAATGATTTGGTATTTTATCCGTATCCTTTGTCCTGTTCGGTTGTTAATTGTAGTCCACAGCCAGTACTCCTCAGTCACAAAGACCTGGCCCATCTACAGCCTTTTCAGTTAAAGGCAGGCAAAAGCTTTTGAAGAGGAATGGGCAGCTGCTAAATCAAGATTAAAATACTGAGCATTTATGCTTAGTGACTTTGAAACACACAGGATCGTTTGTCCTGCACAGTCCATGATTTTTTTTTTGTCCTCTGTTGACTGTAATAGCCCCAAAGAATACTTTGAATGCTTTGAATGCAGTAAGTACTTTGAGGTATTGACACTATGAGCACAAGCAGCACGAAAGAAAAAAGCTGAGCTCCCTTATGGATTATCTGACTGTTTCAGCTTCATCTGATGTTTTTTTTCTTCTTTGTCACCTCTGTTTCCATATAAATAAATTGTATAGTTCCATGCTGGAGTTATGCACATGCGGAAATACGCATACTGGACTTCAGATGATGCTTTGCTAGTAATTACACATTTTTCAAGAGACAAAGGAAAATGAAAGGAAAATGTCTTTTAATTAGTTCAGTAACCTTAGCTTCACGTGACTGCTCTGGACCACCCTATTGTCCTGACATCACTTTACTGTGGAGTTCATATCAGACTAGAAGAAAAATACTCTGGTCTAAGTCTCAGGTGCTCGTAGCAGACTGATTGTGTCTAAATAGCCAGCAACTGCAAGACGCTCTACATAATGTCAAGCATCTGAATGTTTACGTGCCTGAGCTTTGTCACACCCGTCTCATACAGAGTGTGTAATCAAGCATCTGGAGTGTTCTGTGATTATGCGAAGGTAGCGCGTGTAGCACTTAAATGAGTCATATAGCTGCGCTAACATGGGTTGCCTACCACTCTCTGCTATGTTTGGCTGAAACTAAAGGTCAAGGTAAGAAATCTTGGCCAGAGAAAAGAAGAAAAAGGGATTCCATTGGTGAGCAAATCTACTACATCACTTATTTAACCCACCTAGTAAAACCAATTGGGCAAATTAAGTGTGTATGTAGGGAATCTCTTAGAGGCAGAATTAACCTCAGTGCGCCCTTAAACTCAATTGAGAGTTAAATGGATTGAGACAGAAAGAAGGCTGGGTGGTTTCTGCTCAATTCCCCAGTCTCAGTCTGGCAGCCTCAGCCTCACTGTGCACACAGATAAATGCAGCTGCTGCAAGGTATTGCATCAGGCATGCATTACAAGCCACTGCAACAGAGCTTTGTGCTCTGGGTCTGCATTATGATATCCTGGCAGCAGGTGTCATGTCTTGGCGCAGACAATGCAGAGTGAGGCGAGTGATGTAGTTCAGTGCCAGTTAAAGGGAAATGCACTGTTCAGTAGAGCAGCACATCGTTCTGGAGGTTTTGTGCGTCCACTCTTCTTTAACATATGATGTATGACTTTGAGGTCGTAAAGATTGATTTCTGCTGTCTGACATTTTTGTCAGAGATGCAAGGGATAATGTACTGTTTAGCAGGGATGGTTGTAAATTTTCTCATTTTCAAAAACAGTTTTGGAAAGGGTGTTTTTGATGACACTAAAACCAATTTATTTATGTTCCCTTTTCCAAGAAGCACCTTAAATTAAGAAAAAAATGCTACAGTTAAGTCAGCTTTCCTGTATTTAAATTTATTTCAGGTATTTTATGTAGCCTCTGAGAAAAGAGGGTGTTATACAGCACCCAAAAAACAAATTTGGCACAAAAACAATGGCAGAACTGTTTATAAAAAGAACTACATACAACAGTTTTTCCATCAGTGATGAGCTAGTGGTGGCTGTTGCATCAGTTTGTGAGGAAATTATTTTGTCGTAATCTGTCTACCGGTACGCCACACATAATAAAACAGATAATAAAACATGCTAACAGTGTAAACTATGCTAGAGTAGCTCGTTTAGTTGAAAGGGATGATTCAGTCACCTTTACAGTATAGTAAGTCTGAGATAGTTCACTTTTCTTAACAAGAGAGTAATATGGCAGGAAGTCCCAATCTTTACAAAACACCAGTTTTCTTCTTGCACTGCTGCCCCATGTCATCAGAAAGGCAGTTTTTGCCTATACTTCACAGGACAAAGAAAATAACTTAATTGTCATTATATGTTAACGTAACAAATTACTTTAAGTGATTTTGCACCATTTCTGTTTGTCTGTAAATTATAATGGTTTCCTTCAAGTAAGACTTTGTTCTGAGAGCTATAATATTTAAAATATACTATGATAATATGAAAATATATACTGATACCAGCAGAAATGTAACTAATGATTTTCTATTTCCAGATAGCATCCATGAAGTACTTTTAGAAGATTAAATATCGAGATATATATTGCATATTGTGTGAAATAGCCTAAAAAATATTGATATTATTTACAGCCCCATCTATATTATACTATACTACATTTCATGTACACATATTATTTGCCTTTTCTAAAGAACCCTTGAAAAATCAGGGATTTTAAGCATGTTCATTAGATTATTATGTGCATTCTTATGGTATTAGGCGTTATAACGTTACAATCGCTGGTGTACTGAAAGGCCTAGTTTGTACTTAGTTAATAACCTCTTTCATTATTGTTCTCCTTTAATGAAAATTAAAGAATAACTTTCTGAAAATTCAGTTTTCAAAATAGTTTCTACTGAGGTCAAATGCTTTGCGAGCTGGGGTAGATTTTTCCAGTAATGAAAATTCTAAGCAAGAGCAGGTTTGCTTTTTTCCTCTTACTGTGTCCTTGGTTATAGAGTTGCTTTAAAAAAATGCAGCATTAGAGCTTCAAATGATAAGTTTTTTTCCTCACAGTTTTGATCACGTATCTCACACACATCACAGTTATGGCACATACTGATCCAGCTCTTTATAGTAGAGGGCCAAGTTCAAGAAACCGAAATCTGTGAGAACGAGATTAGAGTGTGGAGTTGTTCTAAAACATTACAATTAGTCACATGGCTCATAAACGATCACAAAATGAGAGAAAACTTTCTCATTTACTGTCCAGAGTGTTGCTATCAATACTTTTTCCTCAAAATCCCATAAACTAATATGAAACCATTCATAACAGTATGCTTGGAGTCATCTATAGAGCTGGGATCACGGCTATATTGACTGTCTTGGGTGGAAGAGTGGGTAATTTTCCTGTTTTTCAGTTGCAGTTGGCTATAACAACCCCCACTGTTCTAACACTTAGTTGCCCGTGATGTCTGTTAGTCTTTTAA
This sequence comes from Brachyalestes nurse, assembly GCA_037974405.1. NCBI lineage: Eukaryota > Metazoa > Chordata > Actinopteri > Characiformes > Alestidae > Brachyalestes > Brachyalestes nurse. Next base: position 7,779,349 of record JBBPCY010000150.1, on the reverse strand, counting down.
AATGGAAGGAGGGAAAATTGAGCTTCTACTGATGTGCAATAAAGAGGACTAGATGAGTAGCGAAAAGACTTCAAAATGAAGAGGATGATTGAAGGGGAAGGCTGAGCACCATCATATTTCACAGTCTTTTTAAAGCCTCCATTAAAATGACTGCAGAATGTAGAATCTATTTTGCAGCCTGTTGAAGTTTCCATAGACTGCAAATTAAGGTGTGCGCAATAAAATGATGTTTAACCTTCTGTAATAAATTATATTTGTCAATCATGATAAATTATATCAGTGTGTCTCGATGTGCTTTTTTGAGTATATTGTTTATATAAATCAGTGCTTTAAACACACTGTACAGCTGCAAGTTTCATTACAGATCAAAATGAGTCTTGTTTGATTCAGTGCAATCCATTGTGTGAAACACTATTTTACTTGTAGTTTTTGGTGGTTTTTTCAAAGGTGGCACTACAGGCCTTTTTCTGTCCACTCCAATTCACCAGTTGTCAGAAAAATATAAATACAGAATCATGACAATTTCTGAAGTATTGTGATATATTTTTGCCATATCGCCGCCCTCTAATTTTTAATAAAAAAAACATTAGAGGATGTTCACCAGCCCAGGAAATTTGGACACAAGGTTTCTAACTACATTTAAAGTAAATGTTTTTAGATATTCCATTCATTCAGTCCAGCATTCACCATTCACTGACCATATTGTAACAGTAACCGTCATCTCTCAGTGATTTTCAGGAGATTTCATCCTTTTAAAAACTCCGGCACTGAAACTCGAGTCAGAGAGTTTCTGATTTGCTGATTGTGATTTTTCCATCTTTTACTCTAATACTGTTCAAAAGTGATATTTTTACATTTAAGTTATTCAGCAATCATGTAAACAGAGTGATAGCACCTCCCAGAAGGGGTGTTATCAGCACAGATATAGGATTGACCTTTCAATTTCTGTTTGTTCTTCACTTCTGGGATTAGCACAAATTATTCAGTGGTTAATTTACAGCATCACCCTGTTGATCTGAAACAGCTGCTGAACCGTCATGTTCCTGGGCTGTATGCAATTAATAACTCCCGCTCTGTCCTCGCTGACCCACCTGATTCCAATATTACTGCTCACTTGTTGTTTTGTTATTGCAAAACATTCAGCACTGTGGCTCATTAATGCACTGGGGTTTAAGATCATTGTATATTGGAACATTGCCGTTGCAGCCACAAAGTGTAGTTATGCTGTACGGTTTATCTTGATCCAAACAGTAGCCTAGATCCTGCTCTTGGTTCTTTTATTCCATTTTCCAGTTGTCTGTTCATGTTTTGCTTGGTCACGTCTCAGTCATGCGGTTTGCATCAGGTTGTTCTTTGAGATCATTAACAAATTATGGCTTATTTCTCCTCTCTAACTAAGTCCTCAGCTAGAACAAGTCTATTAGCATCACTGAAATAAAATGATCTGTTAAATCTGTGATATCTGTAGCCCATTATGTAATATGGCCCAAATTGTCATATGCTAGATTTGCAGGGATATGTCTCATGCTTTGTGTGGAGAGACAGACAGAGACAGTTGGAGTTACTGGTGTATTGTAATATAGTAAATATATTAATCCATTAAAATGTCTTGATGTTTCTTAATACAGACTATGTCAAATTTTTGGGAGTTCTTTGAAGTCTGTTAATAAAAAAAGAATATGGATGTAAATAGGTTTATTCATAATGTGTCTATAAAATGTGTAGAAGGGGGTCGAGCAGTGGTTGCTTAAATGCAGTAATCCACGCAAGTCAATTCCTGATGCATCCTTGATGAAAACCCACAAATTAAGGACATTTCTAAGCATTTGATCTGCCAAAACGATGCAAACTTTGAGTTGGAACCGTACCTTAAATTTGACTGATGACTCACTGGTCCATGATAACGCAAGTGTAGAGAAGAATCCATATTGAGAAACACTCGTACTCTTTTAATGAACAGTGCTGCCTTAGGGGAGCTATATCTTTTCCCTGGCTCCAGTATTTCATTTTTTTGTTCTTTCTTATAAGAAAGAAATCAGTATGCTTTCTTTCTTATGAGCCTTGCTGTTGTAGCATGTACGAGGGATGCATGACTGGTATCAGCCGGTAATGGAATCTCTAGAGTTTTTGCTAATAGCACATGGATGGCAATCAGACTAATTATTATTTTTATTTTAGCCAATCTGTGTTAAAGGTTAATGTGAGTTAAGTAAGTGCGCTGTATTTGTACCAAAATGTTTTAGCATAATTACGTATGACTCATTGTGCAGAAAGGCCAGCTAACTTGCAGTGAAAAAAAAAAAAGGCAACTGATTTTTCATTGACTGATTTCAGTTGTCTGTTTGAACCATTAAAGAGCAAATAATGTTATTCATGTTGTGGATTTGGCCATCTGGAAATGTGCTAGTGTGTTTCATGTGTTCATTTAGCCCATGCAGTGTGATCTTCAGATGCAAAATAACTAAATAAAACACACAATAAATTCAGTATACAGTTAACTGAAATGTATATCTGTGGTTTATTGATATTATGTTTATTATCAGTATAGGTTTCACATATTAACTTGTATTTTAAAAGCATTTATGCTTACATATACATCCATCATTCATGCCCTCCCCCCCCAGTGTCAGACTGATGAAAGCTACTGTATCCAGAGAACGTGTATTGGTTTACTCCATTTGTATGCATTACAGGTTGCAGTTACTGCATGTCCTTGCCAAATGACAGTAAATGCAGCTTCCCTCTCAAGAAACCATTTCTTTGTTATTTCCAATAAATCAATAGTTTCAAAAAGAAAAAAATATTAAATACTTTGTAAAGTGTTTAATGCAAAAATATAATAGAAATGAGTAAAAACAGAAAGTGAGATAATAAGCCTAATAGTGTAATAACCAAAGGCAGCATAATTCGTGATGTATGTGTACAGTAATACAGAGTGAATGGAGAGAAAGTAATTTTTCTGCATGTCCATGTGTGCATCTGTATGCCATCTCTCTAAAACGTGATGTGTGGAGGAACAGCTGGCTCTGTTGCCGGTTACACAACATTTGTTCCGCTCTTGTTCTGCACTTTGTTCCGCAAGCCTCTGTTTCACCGGGGGCATCCAGGGATTCAGTGATACACCATGCAGTTGCATTTGTTGAATAGGAAATCTTCAGCTTTGGCCTAATCTGATTTAGGCATCGAAATATTCTTATCAGTTACTATGCTGCGTTATTGCTTGTAAGACTCATTCTCAATCTGTCTGGCTTCCCGGATCAGCAGTGATAGCCTTATGATAGACTTAATCATCATATATATTTCTACACGTATAGGAATATTTAACATCACTGTCTAATAAAATTACATATCATTAATATTTTTTCTAACAATTCTTTCTTAGGATCTACTTGGAGTTTTTTATCTTAAGAAAAGAAATCTGAAGAAAAAGTCAATATAAATCAAATGCAATTATCTGGTAACCTTTTACTTTTACTGTTACGAATGTGTAGAAGTGCATTTAGGCATCTTTGTTCATGTTAAGAGTTTGGTCTGGGAATTTTAGACGGATGTAGTTTGTCTGCAGGTAGACCGACCAATAGGCCCAAATTTCGAACGTAAAACATTTCCTATTGAACTGTGACCACAAATACTTGCTGGCTGCTTTAACATGAGACAGAGAGTGAGGGTATACTATATTTTGGCTTGAATCTTAAAAAAAAACATTTCTTGACTTTGTCCATATCCAAATGTACATAAGCCTGTTGGGATTATGTCCCAAGCGTAGTCATCACTTTATTTAAACGGCCCTCGTTGGACATCCAGTGTTATGCAACGGTGTTCTATGTTTATTTATTTTTTGCGGGGTGTGAGATAAGCCGGTTTAAGAGGGCTTTTAGCTGTGTCAGCCTCACCACGCCTGCTTCGATCAGCAGTGCTGCTCAGCGTGCTTGCCGCATGCTTGTCCTGGGCACATGTCTGCAGCATGGCAGCGAGGGCACTCCACGCCCGGCCTCTCCGCAGGCTTCCCTGCTCACTGTCCTCCCCGCTCTGTCCAAGGCTGCGGAACTGAGAGGCATTTCTGCAAACAGTGAAAATGGACGAAAATCAGGCTTCAAGATGGTTTATGCTACTGTTCTTAGCTATGCTGTGTGCCTTTGTCCATTTTGTAAAAAGATAACATTGTCATACATTGTCAGAACCCACATTAGCAAAGTTATTTGAAATTACATAACAACCTAACAACAGTTTCTATCGCAAGTGCAGTGATCATCCTTACTCGAGAGGTAAAAGACATAGATGCTATATATGATATAGCATATGGTAGAATCAAATGTACGTATAGATATAATTCAGTTATTATGCACACTGGACCCGTTTAGATAAGCCCCTGTTTGTCACAGTGAAAATCTCTCTCTCGTACTTATGCGCACATGCATACACACACACGCGCCCACGCACAGGTTTATGGCAGGAGTGTTTGTTTCCCTACAGTCACATGACCTATATCTGTACCATCTGTTGCCTTTGCAGGACGACAGCATCCTGAAAGAGATTGATATAAGCAACCATGTGAAAGAAGGCTTCGAGAAGGCCGACCCCACCCAGTTTGAGCTTCTTAAGGTGTTGGGACAGGGTTCCTATGGAAAGGTAAAGGAAAAATAAGACAACAGAGAACCACATCATACCAACCATGCAAATGTATCCATATTAAAAGCTTAAATCATTCAAAAACGAATTTCCTTCACTTTTCGATTTAAAAGACTTGTGTATTATAATGTTTATAGTATGTAGATATTGGTAAAATTTCACGTGGCCGTGTGGTAATCCTTCAAGAATAGACATTGACTTAAGGGGAAAAAAATACAGGAAAGGACATCATAAAACATTGTATAAACATTATACAGCATCATGTTTGCCAGATTTACTGGGCCAGTAACTCTGCTTCCAGAATATTTGAGGAACTTTTTCTATGTTGTACGATACCCTGTGTTGTTTTCCCGTAGGTGTTTTTGGTGAGAAAAATCAAAGGCTCCGACACTGGACAGCTCTACGCCATGAAGGTGTTAAAAAAAGCAACTCTGAAAGGTAACGTTTGTGTTCGCACGGAGCACTGAATTTGAAAATTGTAGTTACAGAAAGTGCATGTGTTTGTGGCATTTTGACCTTTTAAACAGAGTTTGTACTGCTGTAGCACTGCATGTGTTAACTTGTGAGTCATAACTGGAGCGCTAAGAGCTCTTTCTCCAGCGGCTTTTTAAAAGGATCTGAATCATCGTGAGATTAGCAAGAGGGAGAAGCTGTGCTCAAGCACCTGGGCCATCCTACAGCGTGGCCATTTTCCTACAGGTCTAAGTCCCCAGTTCCCTTCACTGGTACTGTTAAGAAGAGAAGACGTACAGTACATTCAGATTCGGATGATTTGTTTATCAAAGGCACCTGAGGATGTATTTAAAGATACGATAAGTAGCGTTTTGTGCTTTGCTTGTTCGATCACATTTAATTACCTTTCCCAAAGGATGCTATAAAAAATAAAAAGCATCACTATGGCTAGTTGAGTGTGTGGATCGCCCTGAGCCTGAACTACTCCTCTTTTTCCATTATCTACCTGTAACTACACTACTATTTTGGTAAATAATGAAATACTTGCCCACTCTTTCAATGTCCTCTAGCTTTAAAATGTTCATCATTGCTCCATTTTAGAACAGTTTAAGAACAATATGATGTTCTAAACAAAATGCTGTCTTTCTGTTCATGTTCCCTTTTATTGAGTCACACTGTAATCAGAATAAACAATTTGTTTGCGTCTGAAGTCATTATGTTGATTCACAGCGTGTGCCTCGCAGGCAGCCTATTCTGCAACCTGTCCGCAGCCCACGTAACTTGCTCACTTGGTGTAACCATGGTTACTTTTCGTAGTCTTTTTGACTTGGGAGTCATCCTCAGCAGTTGCTTTTGTGCGAGTTCATGGTGTACTTGTGAGTGAAAATGACACCGCCAGCGATAGTGACAGCAAAAGTGCAGCGTTCCAACAGGCACATAAGCAGGATGGTCCCAGAAGTGCTGAGCCGATCCCAGCAGCACCCGTGTAACTAGATTACACCAGCTTTCATTCGTGGATAGCTGAGTTAGCAGTTTTGAGTGAAGTGGGTATATTAGGCCCAATTGTATTTCTAATTTCAAGGGCTTGTGGGACACTGAGAATGAAATGGAATTCTAACGTTTTGGTTATAAAAAATACAAACTGGCCCTGAGCTTATTAGTGAGGACCTTCAAGATCGCCGCATGTAACCCCTTCTGTTCCGTTTTTCCTTTCAAGTGCGGGACAGGGTGCGATCCAAAATGGAGAGGGACATCCTCGCTGAAGTGAATCATCCTTTCATAGTGAAACTTCACTACGGTGAGCAACCTCCACTTCTTTTAGGACTGCATTTCGGAACCATCAATGCACGCTGTTACGACTGTTATGTTATTATGTTTTTTTTTCTCAACTGTAGCACATTTACAACAAAAAGCAACTAAAGGCAGCGCTCACCATACATTTCCGTCACAGGTATTGGTGGCGAATAGCTCCCATGTATTCCCGAAAGAGTTGCTGTACAAAAGGGAGCTGCATGCGTCAGATGTCCACTCTTAGCATTCCAGCAGAGTGTGTGGCGAGAGAACAGTGCTTTGATGTGACGCTTGTGTTTGTTGTCTCCTGCAGCCTTTCAGACGGAGGGAAAACTCTATCTCATCCTAGACTTCCTCCGAGGAGGCGATCTCTTCACCCGCCTCTCCAAAGAGGTCAGTTTGTCTGAGGCAAATTAAATGAATTTATGCCGGAATTATGCCTGCCACTGTCTATTATATTATTAACAATCTGTAGATATCTTGTGTACACCAGTGTGTCTAAAACTGGAGGAAAAAGACTACATACATTATAGTGTGTTCACAACTGTTTAAAATGGTTATTTCACACTAGAAGTGCACTACAAGAATAGGTAAGAGTTCAGAGTGTATAATACAATGCACATATCAAAAATGAAGTGATTACACTGCAAATATTAAAGTATCTGGTTGGCAAATCATCATTTATATCAGTCATATTAGTTCACAAGCCAATATTAAAAAATATATCTGATGAGGACAAAACCACTCTTTTTTTTTATGTATTTTTTTTAATAGACATCTATACATATATCTGACTCTATGGTTTATGTGGTGTTGATGGTATCAGTTTTGCTTTTCTGAAGTCTTTAAAGGGATTGAATTTGATTCAGGAGCAGCCGCCCCAACATTTACGTGAAACTGGTAGTTTGGTGTCACATATTGGTGGTTACAACTTCACATCCGCATAACCTTGTGACGAGAAGGTTGTCTAATGGATTTTCATCTAGACTACAGAGTAATTAAAGGCATGTCTGGCAGCCATTCCCTCATGAATTGTCCCACCGTGTATAATTGGAACCCGAAGTCCTTTGCTATAATTCCCCCTAATGGAGTCTTTGGTTCGCCTGATTGCATCACTTAGCTTTCCTATCTTCTAGATACCAGAAAAACGCCATTCTAGGATTTGGGCCTTGTTCCTTCAGTACTTGAATGAGAGATAGATCAGGAACACAGCAGATTATTGATGTCAAATCTGTAATTGTCACAGAGAGTAATATGTACTTGCTGGGTTTCATAGTCCAAGTGAAGGACATTTACCAGTGTCGTAGATGTTAAACACAGTAGAATGTCAGACAGTTTCAGAAGAGAGCCTTGGTCTACACCGTATTCTTCTTGCAGTAGAACATTGATAGTCTGTATGCACAGAGGGCTTCATAATGGATAGGTCTGTGTTTGCGGTTCAGCTTTGAGCAGTCTCGGTTTACTGATTTGGAGGTCATTCTGTACTCTCCTTTTCCTTTTTATAGAAGTACCCAGTCTTTCTGAATTATACATGAAAGTGTCTAAATAAACATTAGACTTTAGAGATGTCCTTCTGATTACATGATGATTATGAAGGTTTAGCTTCTGCTGGTGTTTGTCTGACACAATGTGCAACGATTCTGCATGCACTTAATTATTGCAGAGGTCATTTAATCTAAGTAAAGTACACCGACTGAGATGGCCAAGAATAACTTGTTGCTTTGGAGAAATAAGAACAGTAAAGTTGTTGCTGAAACACCTTTAATGTTAAGCCTTCAGAACAGATAATGTTTGCTAAGATTAGATGATGTTGCTATCCCCATCTGGTGCATTGCTGTCTTGTCTTAGTGTTCGTTCAGATTTGGAACGGAAGTTCATGATTGTAACAGAAGAACAAAATAAATTTCCTGTGTCTTTTTAGACAGCAAAGTGGCAAGATTTTGGATGTTTTTTTAGCATCTCAACTTTTATATTCTATATTGACCAGTTTGAGTGTACACTTTATTAACAACATAGCACAAATGTAAAGGATGCATATTTAAGTTTACCATCACAATGATATATTTATCTAAAGCTGCAGAAATATTACCTCTAGTAAAGGTTACAAAACCATTACTAGAACATGACAGAACCACAGTGACTGTATTAAATACAAAATGTTTCCAAGGGCACAGACACAAATGATCTAAAAAGTTGCATGAGGACATCTGAAGTTCTGTCCAGCCTTGGCTAACTCCACACCAGTATGAAAGGGACATTGCAAAAGCGTCATTCATGGAAGAGCACCCTGGGCGAAAGCACAACTAACCAAAAGAAATAACAGTAAAACATCATAGATCTTGATTACATAGAATTCCTTGGGTAAACTCCCTCTTAGCTTGCGTTGCTGGCGTTTTTATAGTCCGAATGGGCCTCAGCAATGCAGCCTTTATTGCATTTTCAGACTAGGCTGAAAAATGCTGAGATTTTCAGTCCCCCTGCTGTAAAGAGCTCCCCCGTAGAATTCCTTCAACCAGAGCTTTTCTCTAGACAGTGATTAATGGGAGCCATTGGCTGTTCTTATTACCTCAGCTAAAATACCCTCCATATTTACTAGTACCAGTTTCATTGCCAGCATTGCTCTCTGAAAGTTAGACTGATTAATTACACTTATACATGCATCGTAAATTGAGCTTTATATGAGGATAATAAGACGATATGTGACCAGACAAGGCGGTCATACATATTCGATCTTGTGCTACTCCATTGCTCATCCTACAGCTACTTAAGAAGGAGATTTATACGAATTTGCATATAGCAGGGCCAAGCCACTAAAGTGATTTTGTAGCATGAGGGGCAGTCCATACATTCAATATGGATAATCCATCATTGACTTGCTACTGCTACCCAGTAAATAAAGACCAGTTTATGGTATTTGAGGTGTCCCATTACCATCGCTTTAAATACAGACCCTCTCCAACTAATAACAGTTGATTGGATGAGCTTAGACCACTTTCTGTGGCTTGAATCTTGATTTAATCGTCATCCTCTGTGCAGAGGTATGCTTCAGGAAGAGATATCTGAATTAATTACCGCCAGTGGTGGAATCAGTCATCTGCCAGCAGCAGCTGCCATGCTCCTGCCTGGAAATTGTTACAATCTGTGCAAGCCAATTTTCTCTTCTCAATATGCCACTATCTATCCCCTGATGCGTCCTGTGCGGAGGCTAAATAAATCTCCCAGTGGTTAAAATTAGCTGTGTAACAAGCTGAGAGTGGAATCCTTCCAAAAAATAAAAGAATCCTCAGTTTTATACCTGTAAGACAATAGTAATATAAATAGTAACATGGTTGGGAATGTAGCTTAGCCATGTATAGCTTCTTCTTAAGATGTACGAAGCCATCATTTCTTACTGAAAGAATGATGTAGGATCTGATGTTCTGGCTCATCGTTTCCCTTGTCCTTTTGCTGTTCATGTTTCTGACAGGTGATGTTCACTGAGGAGGATGTGAAGTTTTATCTGGCTGAGCTGGCTTTAGCTCTGGACCATCTTCACAGCCTGGGCATCATTTACCGTGATCTCAAGCCTGAAAAGTGAGTGAAATTGAAGAATGTATCATGTTCAAATTAAAACAATTTTCTCTAAATGTAATGCTTTTTTACACTGTAGAAAGTGGAACAAGACAGAAATTTTGATGTAAAATATTGCTTTTGTTCATGGAAGTATATAAATATAAAAGGATTTATTTAAGATAAATAAAACCAGTACAATTATTATTATGAAATGGATAGTTCCAGTTTCTAAAATATGATTGACTAAGATGAAGCTGTTGCATAATGCTCATTCTTTTCACATGTGTGGATTGTGTTGTAGTTTTCTCATGAGGTACTACATAGAAAGCAGGGAGCCATTTCGGATTAAGCCATCGTGTGAGAAAAGGATTGTACATTGCTATTAGCTTATGCTAATATAAGACGGGAAATCTCACAGAGACGCCAGTTAAAAATAGCCCTGTCGTTGTGCTGGTAATTTGATAATCAAAAACTACCCTGCATTGTGCCTAATAACTACATTAGCCAGACCATGGAAACAAATTTGGGATATTAAGCATGAGTTGGCTGATCAATTACATACGGACTAAAGTAAAACTACATCAGTTTGTTTTTAAAAACTACCACTTCAACCCTGTCACTCAGAGACACAATACAACAGATTGTGGACTAAAGGCTCCCAGACAGACCTCAGTATAACTTTAATCAGAATCCGCCAGTTTAGCTGAGGTGATATAACCACCCAGAGAGCACTGCTTGACTTTGAGTGGAAAAATGCCCCATCCAGGTGCTACGGTGCGATTAACGCAGCAGCTGTGTACTGCAGGATTTAGGAGCACTGGCAGTACTTTTTCTCCTTACTGACAACTGAAATCCACACCATTCTTCTGCACTGGCAGACAGTAACACTCCAAACATGGATTCCTTTTCAGCTGAGCTCTCCAGTTTACTCCAATAATAATAGAATGCCAAGCTGACTTGTATTTTAAATCAGCTCTCTCGAGAGAGAGGGTCAACGAGAGATAATGAAGTGGCGCTCATTGAGAGTGCAAGGGAGGCATCTTCTGCCCTTCCTTGTTGTCCCTGAAGGACACTTGGTGGGGGTGTGAGGAGGTGTAGGCAGTGTGGGGCTTAGTGGGGAGCTGAACACAGGACACTATTCTAAATCAGGCTGCGAATGATTAATGACCTGTAGCAGAAGGCGGGCTGTAGGAAACCAGGCTACTCCAAACACATCTTCAATCGTATCAGCCTGCAAGAGCCTTAAGCAAGAGCCAAGGTGCACAATTAGCCGAGAGGGTTTTTCGTGAAAGCTATACAGCGTATTCTCCTAAGGCCAGCGGATCCACACTTGCTGCGAAAGTTAGTCAAATTATTGTAGTGTATAACACAAGATATAAATGTGTTATGTATTATTAGCAGTGATGGACAAAGCACAAAAGCATGTTCCTAACTGAAATTAGAAATACCGTTTACCACCTGAGTAATGGTAAATCCCCTATCTCAAATTCTACTTGAGTTAAAAAAACAAGTACAGTAATCCCTCAGTTTTACGCTGATCAAGACTCGCGGATTCAGTCACGCGGATTTTTTTTTGAGAACCGAACTCATAGTTTTACGTGGAAATCCCCACAATAACGCGGAAACTGCAAATATCCTCCGTGTTTTTTGCATTTTTGTGCTAATAACTATATTATGGATGTTTTCACACAAGGGGAGCCGTTCACCTTTCTCCCACGACCTTCCGAGTTGCATTTCTCGGCAAGGAAAGCACTCAGACACTTCAAACTTCTCAGTTTGGTAGATCTCCAGGAGACCTTTCCAACGAGCCCATTTGTATTTTTAGCCTGAGTAGATCAGGTTTTATTCTCCGAAAACCGGGTGTCCCAAAACTTTTGTCACACAACCTTCAGAGTAGCATTTCTTGGTGGGGAATTTAAATTAAAAGACGGGTTTACCTTGAAAAGAGGCGAATATGTGTTTACCTTTACATTTTCTTTAAGGGTAGTGAATTAAACTGAGGTAAAATGAAATTAAAGTGTTCTGGGAGCATGTTTGGGGGCATATTTAAGGTTTACACAATAAAAATAGGCATTTTGTTTTAAACCAAAAACACAACAATGTGGTTTTTCCACTATACGCTGGTGCTCTTGGAACGTAACCCCTGCGAAAAGCGAGGGATTACTATATTTGGTTTTAAACCTACTTAAATACTAAAGTAAAAGTAATGCAAGGTATTTATAACTTTGATGAACTTTGAACTTTGATGATCGTTAAGGATGAGAAAACAAGGTCATGTATTTGTTGTGAATTGGTTGCAGATAGTACTTGAGAAATCTAACCTGCAACTTAGATGAAAGCAAAAACCTTAACTGAAAAAAAAATCTGTCAAGGCTTCTGAGACTGTAAGACATAAAGCAAGCAGTCTGAGAACACTCCTCAATACAGATATCCAAGGTCCTAGGTCCTTTCTTTGGAACTTTCTCTTCCATCTCAACCTACAGGCTTTTACTGGGGCTTAGGTCCAAGAACTAGGACGACCATGTCAAAAGCTTAATGTTTTGTGGTCATCGTGGGATTCTGAGATATGTTTTGGATAATTGTCCTGCTGGAGCATCCAACCATGACCCAGTTTTAGCTTTTTGGCAGAAGCAGCCAGATTTTCATTTAAAATGTCGTGGCTGTTGATAGTCCTGGTAGAGTCTTTAATTCCATGTGTCCTGACATGATTCGTAGAGTGTTTGGAAAACAGCTTTAAAATATCCCTGATCCTCCACCATACTTACTTAATAGCAGGGATGAGGTTTTTCTGTGTAACTCACCCTGAGTGCTTGTTATGAAAAAGCTCTATTTGATCTCACCTGACCTCAGAACTTGGATTTCTTATTTAATTTTTTTACCAAATTTACTTCAAATATGGTTAATTTTTGTAAAATTTTTCTGTAAAATTAATCTAATTAACCACAATTACATGAAGACATCATTTAAATCCCATCTTTATAATTATGGAACTGACTGTATGTATGTAGGGTATTTAAAACGAAGGTATTGAAATAAAAAGTTAGTTTTGCACTTTGGCCACCACTTTTCATTAACACTACTTTTAAAACTGTGAATTTTTAAATAATTTTTTGATTATCTTTTTTATTTTTTTATTTTTTAAGCATTCTTCTTGATGAGGAAGGTCATATAAAGATCACTGGTAAGGAAAATTCTCTTTGTTCCCTTCACTTGGTCAAAAAAACGGTTGCTTTGTTAATGTTTTTATATTTTTCTCTTAGATTTTGGCCTGAGTAAAGAAGCGATAGATCATGACAAACGGGCGTACTCTTTCTGTGGGACCATTGAATATATGGCCCCAGAGGTGGTCAATAGGAGAGGACACACACAGAGTGCTGACTGGTGGTCATTCGGAGTCTTAATGGTATGTCTATGAGGCTTCAGGTACAATAAAATATTTCACACAATAAGTGTAAAGTGACCGTTTGTCATATATGAACACTGCACAGCACAGTGTGAAATTCTTCCTCTGTATTTAACCCATTCTCCAAGTGAAGCAGCGGATAGCCAGGAACACAGTGCCTGGGGAGCAGTGTGTGGGGACGGTATCTTGCTCAGGGGTACCTCAGCAGTCCTGGGTTTCAAACCCACACCCTTCTGATCACAGGGCCAACTCCCTAACCACTAGGCCACTAGCCACCTAACTATAGAAGCCTTAGGGTGTTTCCTCAACTAACCTAAGAGGAGCTGCAGACTTTGGGAAACTAAATGTAATCCTCCAGTCTACTGCAAAATTAGAAAAAAAACATGCTTAAGACTTTCTTAATTAATGATTAAGAGTGTTAAATGATTTAAATAATTTTTCCAAGACTCAAATTCTCCACTTGCTCTTCTTTCCCTTCCATAATGAATGTCTTGATTTCAGTAAAGAGACTTTTAATGTGAGTCAGCTACAGCTTAAAAAAACAGAGAAACTGTTGGAGACACATATAGACATAAATACAAAACCCAGCATTTATATTTTTGGGAGAATGTCACAATTTTTTTTAGACAAAAACAACCAAATTTTGCAGCTCTGCAAGTCTAAAAAAGAAGTGTAGACAGTTGTTTTCGCACCTTGCTTGGCTGGAGCTGATTCTGCTGGAGTGAGGATATGCCCTTTGAGAATTCTCATTTCCCGCAGCTTAAACGTCTTGATGACTCAGTGGCATTGTTGGGCCAAATGACATTTAGCGCGGTGCTCGGCCCCGGCTGAGCAGATAAGAACCGACACTCTCACTTGCAACGACAGCAGCTTTTAAAGAATTAAAAGAATTAAATGTCAGAGAGTTAAAACGCTTCTGCGCTCTGACTGCAGGTGAATGCCTGTTCATGCTTTTCGATGCCTCCAGCAATGAATGAGCTGTGCACTGATTGCTAATAGCAACAGTTGGTTTATATTAGATTGCATACGCAGTCGTATTTTGAGCTGTAAACAGAATCTTTCCCACATATGGATTATATGTGCCACCATCCGTGAATGGGTGATGTCATTCCATTGGTTTCCCCTTTGAAGATGGCACTGAACAGCGAATGGATAAATTTAGCAACAGCTCCATCTAACTGAGTGTTGGCCCACCTCCAAGTATCCACAGCACAGCGCTGCCCGAAAATGTGCTCACTCACTCACAGGGAAAAATAGATTACATAACTCCAAGCAGAGGGTGAGGACACCAGCTGGGCTGCTGCGAGAGCTGTTGCTGTAAAATACTGCTGAGTTTATACCACCGTAATGTGTGTGATGGGGAAAAAAAGAACCTGATGGCTTCAAAGCCTGACACTGCTTTTACTGTCTTCCCCACAGTTTGAAATGCTGACTGGATCTCTGCCATTTCAAGGCAAAGACCGCAAAGAGACCATGGCACTTATTCTCAAGTAAGATTAGTTTAAACATTTGAGCGTTTCTACCTTTTTGTGTAAATATTATGACATGTGGGGATGATATTTGCTATTTTTTTTAGGGCAAAGCTTGGCATGCCCCAATTCCTAAGCCCAGAGGTGCAAAGCTTACTGCGTGCGCTCTTTAAAAGGAATCCCACCAACAGATTAGGTATAGTATCTGAGACACTCACTGTGATGCACTAATGCAGCATATTGTTGGTCAAAAGACGAATTACAAGCAACAACAGTGCTCATCATGTGTTAATGGTAATTCACAATATATAGGTGGACAGTCACCTACTGTGGAATGATCATTTGTTATCATGTGCAAGTTTTCAGCCACCATCGGCCCAATCATTGTTCAGTTTTGGGACAAACATGTTTCAAAAATACTGGCCCCCCAGGTGCCTTGCCATTTTTTAAATGGAATGGAATGGAATTAATCATTTTCCAACTTTGTTACTATCCCCAGATTGTGCCTGCTAATATTTAACAATGGAATTACTAGAGACCAGGAGCAATTCATAGAAAGCCCCTAGTAATACATTATTCTCAAGATAAAACGAAAACACATGTAGGAATGCTATCTGTTAGATAAATTGCAAGCAGTTTCTCCAGAAATTTTGAGGAACATTTGTAATCGTTATGTGCATTGTTTGTTATATGATTTGTGTCCAGTTTCATGATGTGTGCTGATAATTTTGGGGCATACTGTATTCTGTTTTGTATAGTTTTCTAACTGATGTAAACCATATTAATTATGTTTGTATAAATATAATGGTTAAATGAGAATCAAGCAAAAAAAGACAAGTGAAAGAGAACAATAATATGATATAATACTAGCACTTTATCATTATCTTGACATTCAGTAATGTCAGTGGTGAATTATTCTTAAGGCAGTAGCATTGATAGTAGCATGTGTGGTGCTGGTACAAGTGTATCAGGTGAAATAACGTTACTGGAGGTTAGCACACATCCCTGTCACTCCTAGGTTGAGTGTCACCACAAAGTATTATTCAACCAAGAGTGACTCTGTGTTCAGAAACTGACCACTGATGATAGACTAGAGAGTAACAGACACAAATTGTACATGGCAACAGTTGATATTTTTCATAAAGTGGCAGTCGAGTGTACATTCAGATTCTTCCCCATATCATCCTCAAATCGAGCAGTGCATCTTATTCAGACAGACATGGCAGGCATTGATATTTAAGTCGAGGAGATGATCTCCCAGGTGAATGAATGCAGGCAGTCATGTCCGTTCTGTTTGTCTAAACTGCAGTTGAATTTGAGTTGGGCTTTACACAAGTCTTGGAGTAGAGACAAGATGCTGAGGCATCTTGCAGAGCATAGCCAGACATGCGTCTTCCTCACATTAGCTACCTACTCATGCACAGGCAACTCCTCTCCCACCTGCTGGTAATATGCCACAGAGAAAGCTGTAGTGCTAGGGGAAAACATATAAACCTCAGCATAGTTGCTTATTAGACAAGGGGGATCTCTTGCTATAGGCAAATAAGAAGAGTACAAACACAGCACTAGAAAACAGCAGCTGATGGTGAATATAAGCGATGAATGGTGTTTGAGCTTTTTATGATGCTGGCCAAAGTGGGTGTCTGTTAGCAGACATAACAGTCAGTGTTCTCCTCCAAGCGTGCTGAGTTAGCTTTGAAAAGATGTGGTGGTGCTTCATGCGAGTCTGAGAAAGCATGTGCTAACCTTTACCTTCCCATTTTTGGTGGTATTGTGTGACCTAGCCAGTGGGTGGATTGGGGGAAAAATTAAAAACACTATGGCACTAATGGCACTAATGTGCCATGAATTGTTTATTTAATTCAGTTCAGATTTACCGGGGCAATGCAATTACTAATTTAGCAACTTGGCTAATTTCCAGCTAGAGTCTCTGGGCATACATTCTAAAATTGGCTTGAATTATTTTGATCAAAAAAATAATCTTGTTGGATTTCATTATGGCCTTCCTAAAACCATGCACAGACACCATCTGGGGCTGTAGTCAAAATATTCCCATCATGCTGCAAAAGGCATAATGACTGGGGCTCAGAGGGCATGTTTGCATATTGCAGTCTTCTGAAATAGCAACATTTGTTATGGATAATATTGCAGTAATTAATAATATATTGTGCAACCTTAGGGGAGAATATTAGCATGCACTATTCTAATCTTTGTCCCTCTGTTTAACCTATAGGAGCTGGACCGGACGGTGTGGAGGAAATCAAAAGACATCATTTCTTCGCAACTATTGACTGGAATGTGAGTGTCCTCTCCTGACTACTGGTACCAGTTGTTTGGTTGTAGTTTCATGAAAACTGAGGATCTCACAAGATCTCGGGATAAACTGAGGATCTGTCTCTCTCTCTCTCTCTCTGTCTCTGTCTCTGTCTCTCTCTGTCTTAGTGCTGCAACTATCGAATATTTTTGGAATCGAGTATTCTGTCGATTTTTTTTTTTCAACGATTAATCGAGTGATCGGGAAAATCATACTTTTGTGTTTTTAAACAACTATATCAAAATATCAATATCAATGTATGTGTTATGCAACATGAAAGGCCTCTTAAAATAAGCACATTCTTTCCCAACCGTGTTGCTCCCCGGGGCAAACTCCACTGGCTGACAGGTCTGCAGTAGCTCGTTTCCACCGCCACGGTGCCGGTGCCGTGCCGGT
>JBBPCY010000150.1:7727266-7758640 GCA_037974405.1 Brachyalestes nurse | reverse complement strand
TTAGTCATTATTTGGGTAGCACACACATTCTGAATGCCTTTGGCAGAATTCAAATGAGCCATTTTAATCTAGATTAAAAAAATTAATCTCTATATATAATCTATATATATAAAAAAAATTATATATATATATATATACTTGACAGTTTTGATCTTGATGTGAGTATCCTTTGAGTAAAGCATCATTTTAGGGTAGTGCAGCTCAGCAGCTTTGAGCTCCCAAAAACTGCATGAGTCCCAGCCAGAGTCTGTTTGAGTTTATCGGAATTTACTGTGATGTAACCGTCTGCCCCTGACAAGTGTTAATAACATGAAAGCACCAATCACAGTTCTGCTTTCAGTACAGAAGCTCAGAGAGGGACCGCAGGCCAGATCTGTACAGTGAGAATGACCTTCTGCAAAGTCAATTCATACCGTACTCACAACAGATCAATTGTGAGTTTCCATCCATAGAGAGTCTGTGTCCTAGTTTCCTTGCTGAGTGTATGTGTATGTGTATGTGTGTGTGTGTGTGTGTTTGTGTGTGTGTGTGTTCTGTGCCCTCAGACTCACCTGGCGTTCCTCCCAGTGCTAATGCCCATCAGCTTTTCAGAGGCTTCAGCTTTGTGGCCACTAACCTGGGGCCTGAGCAGTCTATTGTAGACACCAGACAGAACTCCGTCAACCCTATAGTACAGGTGAGCATATCCTCATCCACTCGGACAGAACTACCACACCCTGATTGTAAAGCTAAAATCTAGTTTTGATCCATTTTTGGACAAAAGACAATTTTTTCACTGTGATTGCTCTCAGTGAAGTCTTGGTCCAGGAGTATCGTTGTTTTGTATGTTTTGGTGTTTTCCTTGTCCCTAACATGCTTTATTCTATTAATCAGACAATAAAAAAGGGTGGGTGGGTCACAACAGAAGAACTACCAAATGAATAAATGAACTAGTTGTGGGAGAAATGTCTTCATAAACTGTAGAGCACTTTGGTTTCAAAGGTGCTTTAAAAAATATACTTACTTACAAACAAGTGCAGAGAGGGATACTCCATGACCATGATTAGTTGGCTTTGTCTGATGTAAATGTTATTTTTACAAAAAGCATTAAAATCTAAACCTGAGCAGTCATCCTGCAATACTGTAGCATGTCAACCATGGTGTTTTGTAAAAATAACATCACATATTACATTATTTTTTTGCCACTGAGAGAACGCAGCTGTTTGAAGTGAGGTACATGTTTAACCAGAAACGATAACCGTGCTACTTCACGATTTCCCCTTAAAAACCAAAGCTTTACTGCTGTGATACGATGTGCAGCAGACTATTTATATATATAGTATATAATAGTATATTATAATGTGTAGTGCATGTAATTTGTCCTGCCTTCTTTAGTCACTACATTTTAAGCTTGACCTTGGGCTGACATTGCAGGCACAGCCTTTTCAGACCTTCTTCCGCAGAGGCTCACTTATGCATGCCTCCTCAAAAAAAACAAAGCGAAACTAGGGGTGGAAACAGGCTCCTATTGCATAAGCTGATCTGATTCTGCCAGAGGTATCCTACCAAAGTGTCTAGGTAGAGTGAAGGCTATTGATTTGGGAGAACACACAGGTCTCAGAATGACTGACAGGGCCAGATGTTCTGATCTGACGTTGTGCAGAGCTCATCTGTACGCCTCTATTGAACATACACAACATGAGGCCGTTAAACCCCTGCCACAAATCCGTATTGATTTTTAAACTCACTGTATTTTTGTGCATGCTTGAGTTTTTCTCTCTCCTGTGACTCGCTGTGAAGCAAGAAATAGGTTTTGAGCAAAACGTTTATAAGAAATGGAATGCCGTCCTCTAAGGGCATAAAAATTATATGTTTAAAAAAAAAGGCAAAAATTAGAGCAATGCAAAATCCTGCTGAGAACATGGACAGATTAGAAGCATTTCATACCTTAAAGATAATTACATTAGCTTATGTGAATAGTCCACATCTCAGCCTTCATTTAAGTACATTTTCCTTGTTAAGGTTTCTTAAAGGGTGCATATACTAAGGGATGCAACGTACCTAACTGGGTTTGTGTTTTGTGATGTGTTACAGCAACTTCATGGCAACAACATCCATTTCACTGATGGCTATGAAGTGAAAGAGGACATTGGAGTCGGCTCATATTCAGTCTGCAAACGCTGCATCCATAGAATCACCAGTGTGGAATATGCTGTTAAAGTGAGGGGAATTTGGACTTCTCTTGCTTTGATCCTCTCCATCTTGTATTAATAACAGCACTAATTACATTTTTCAGTAGCATCTTTCATACTTTGTAGTAAGTAAGTACAGTAAGTTGATTTTCCTGAGCAGTGATGTGACAGTTTTTGTTTTCATTTCAGATCATTGACAAAGCTAAGAAGGACCCATCTGAGGAGATCGAGATCCTCCTGCGATACGGACAGCACCCTAACATCATCACTCTGAAAGATGTGAGTCAAGGAAAAACATGTGTGTCTTACACAGTCCAAGCTAATGGACTCGGAACACTGATCACATTCCCAGAATGCTCCCTGAACTTTGGCTACTTTGTCTATAAGTGCTACAAGCTGACATTTCTTAATATAATGGTAATTAAAAGAAATACTATTGCTACATACCCTTAATTGAAGTTTCTACAACTTTAGAGAAACCCATAATTCAATTTCTATTAGCTTGTTAAATGTTTTACATTACGTTTATAGCGTTTGGCAGACACTCTTATCCTTGGTGCTTTATAGTCCTCAAAAAAACACGTCCCTCACATTAGTAAGCTCAGACTTAAAATTAAGAGTTCCTATTAGACTAGTTAGGATAACAACATGTTAATGTGAAGAGTTGGGTCCTCAGTCGTCATTTGAAGACCGTGAGGGTCTGAGCAGCTCTGCCAGTCGGGGGAGGTTCATTCCACCCTTTCGGTGCCAAAACTGAGAAAAGTCTTGATACATTCGTCTGAAAAGTCTTTGAGAAGAGGTGTTTAAGGTCAGGTTGTGCTTGATGCTCTGAGAGGGTGAGCTGTGATCTGTGGTCTGATTAATGTAGGTAGGTAAGACGAACCTGGGGCATTTTTGGCTTTGTAGGCAAGCGTTAAAGAGTTTTAAATCTAATATAAGCAGCCACAGGAAGCCAATTAAGTGTTCACAGTAGTAGAATGATGTGTGAGAGTTTTGGTGCAATCAAGACCAGACATGCTATTACACTCAGGATCACCTGCAGAGGTCTTGTGGTCTTCAGAGGAAGTTCCAGCCATGAATTCCTCTGATTTTTATAAAGACAGATCTGCAATTTGAGAGCGATTGCTAATGTAAGATGAAAGTGAGAGTTCATCTAAGAGAGTACCTAGATTTTATCCTTTTGATGTTGGAGTGATGTCCGCATTTCCAAGAGTATTTACCATGTCAGGTCTTGGGGATGCATCCACTGGGATGTACTGGAGCTCTGTTTTGCTGTTGTTTAGCTTTAGGTGATGTGCTGTCATACAGGAGGAAATGTCATTCAGACATGCAGAGATCTTTCCTCCTGGATGTGTCGTTCAGACATGGAGAGATCTGTGCTTATATCTTGAGTCATTGGGAAGAAAAGAGAGGGTGATTTGAGTGTCATCAGCATAACAGTGGTTGGAGAAACCATGTGAAGATATATCACTAAGAGAGCGAGTGTATAAGGAAAAGAAAAGGAGGCCAAGCACTGACCCTTGGAGAACACCAGTGGTAAGTCTTTGTGGGACAGACATAGATAATTTCCAGGTTACTTCGTAACTGCTACCCTCAAGATAGGATACAATCCATTGCCAAGCAGAGCAAGTGATTCCAAGTTTGATGAGTGAAACCAGCAGCCTCTGGTCGAGCATATCAAAAGCTGCAGAAAAATAAAGAAGTATTAGAACCAATACGAGTTTAGCTGACTGCATGAATCTTCTTAGTCACAGTTAAAAGAGCAGTTTCTGATGAATGTGCTTATTTGAATCCAGACAGGTTTAGGTGACAAAGCCTATTTTGTGTCATAAATAGGTTTAGTTGCTTATTTACAGCATGCGCCAGAACTTTGGAGAAGAAGGAGAGAAAAGATATCGGTCTGTAGTTGTTCCCATCTGTGATGTTGAGTGTGGTCTTTTTTAGTATTGGTGTGACTATAGCTAATTTGAAGGCCGCTGGAACATGGCCTGTTTCCATGGAACTGTGAGTAATATAAAGAAGATGATCCGAGGTTATGGTCAAAAGTGTGGGTGATGGGATTGGATTGAGTGTTGATGTGGTACAGGGAAAGATCTGAGCTTGTCAGTTTTTTCATCAAAGAAGGTGGCAAAGTCCACTAAGGAGATGGAGAAAGGTGCAGGAGGAGGCGGAGGTTTGAGAAGAAAAGAAAATGTGAGTTTGCATGGGTTGGATGCAGATTCTTCTAACTTAGCTTTGAAGAAGGAAGACTTTGCAACAGATATCTCAGTGGTAAACTTTGATAGAAGAGACCTATAAGAGACGAGATCAAAGTTAAGATGTGACAAGATCAAAGACTTCTGTCCGCTGCTCTAAATTCTCTTCATCAGACAGCCACATTCACAGTGAAGGACGTGTGCTGCATGTTGACCTAGAAGACAATGGACAAAGCTGGTTGAAAAAGGAGTGGAGATGGGAGAGAAGGGAGTTCCACCATTGAAGGGCAAGAGGGAGATATTTCAGGTGGAGTCAAAGTTTGACAAGAAAGATCAGGTGGAGAAAGTGAGCAAAGATAGTGGTAAGCAGTTGGTGGTGGAGTGGTTGGAGTAGGTCTGGAGAGAGAAAGTGAATGACAAAAGTTGATGGTCAGAGAGATGGAGAGAGGTACCCAAAATGTTGAGTTCAGGAGAATCTGGTGAAGACGTGGTCATGGACTTGTTGAGGTACAGAGCAAAAAATGACAGCTTGTCATTTGGGAGTTTGAAGTCTCCAGAAAGAATGAGCAGAGAGTCGTCATCTGGGATTAAACTGGGAAGGCTGTCCAGTTCTTCAATGAAGGTTCCTGCTGCCCTGGGGGAATGGTATACAACAATGACGGGGAGTCTCCCGCTCTTTGTTTGATTTGTGATCATCACATTTACTTGTTTTAAGGTCCTCATGCTTCGACAAAAACAGCTTTTAATACACATATATAGCACTTCTACTGCTGAAATGAATCTTTGTCAAGCACTCCTGCCCAGCTCACTAGCAGAATTCTGTCTGCTATCCCAAAGGAAGTTCAAGGATGCTTTATTCCTTTTACAAAACACATGACAAAACAGGACCAGTGGAGAAGAAGACTAAAAGCTGCAGATGCTACCAGATATGCCTCCACTCATATCTGCTGACTGTAGCAGCTGCACCCGCCTCAACTTTAAAGTGGAAGAGCTCAAGGGAAGAGTATCCACTCTGTATCATATCCAGAAGGCTGAGAGACTGTTGGACACCATCATATCCTGTGGAGTGGCAGCAGCAACCACATTGGAACTTGGAAATTGGCTTGGACTGCTCCATGGCGAAGAGCCACCTCCCAGTCTCTACCCAGTGATCCATGGATCCAGCTGATGGCAAGGCCATAGGCAGCCACCCACAGGAGCAGTGGACTATAGTTGTGCAATCTCAAATAGAGATTCATCTCCAAAGATATTCAGCTGAATGAGAGTTTTGGTGCTCCTGGTAACCTGCAGCTTGTGGAAAGTGTCCAGAGCTCACTGTTTAAAGACCAAACAACTGCACCAGTTTAAGCCAAACTATATATAGTCAAGTGTCATTTTACTCATGAAAGTGGAAAAGTAATTGCCTTGTCATCACAACATAGTGTGAGAATTTTTGACACCGTTACATGGTATGCCATTATGCCCACTTGACCCTCTCCACACTATAGAGATTATGGATGCTATTGCACTTCTTTTGCTTATTCTTTGCTTAATCTTCGGCCTTATTGTCATTTATATAAAAAATGCTGGAGACTAGTTTTAATGCAACCTCCAAGGAACAATAATATCCGAAGTGGTTTTCAAAAGTTTCACAGTACGGTTCTTCTTCGTTTGACAAATGCATTATTACTGGCTGCAATCCTCTGGTGACTGGTTTAGTGCTGTTGGCCTGGGCCAGAAGCCGCAGAGTCACACTAAAGTGGTTCTCTTCTTATCTTGAAAACAGGAAATGTAGCATCACTTGTGGTCTGCCCATAGGATCTGTTCTGAAACCAATTTTCTTCTCACTGTACATCACGTGTCCGATATATCATTTGACAATACGTGGATCATACATAGTTGTACTTCTCATTTAAACCACAGGAAGACTTCACAAATCATGAAAACAGTCCTCCTTTGGTTCACTTAGTATCATGTTAAGTCCATGACAAAAAACCTTGGTGGAACTCAAGGGACATGCGTTTAATGACCGGAAAAAAAAATCATACATGCCTTTATATCATCACACCTGCTTAATCGCATTCAGTCTAATGTCTTCAACTTACTCAGAAAATCTAAGCGGGTGCTATCATATCATCGCAGTTTTAACATCATGACATTCTAAATTGTTTATGAGGCCGTTAACTGGTCTGTCATTCCCTCGCTGTGAGATTGGCGGATGCAGCTTTGACATGCCTCCTTAAAACTCTTTACAAAGAAGCCTACACTTAACAATGCTCCCTCTCTTCCCCTCTCTATTTTAGAGTGTTTTATTTCATTTGATTTATTTCACAATTTTATTGTGATTAGAAATTTTAATTGTGCTAGTTGTAATATAATTTTTATTTGCACTTTTATCCGTTTTATTTTATTGGGATTCTAGTTGCTTTATATGAGATGCATATTTCCTTGCCTATGTTCTTAAACTCTCATATCATTAGGAACGCATCAGCTAGTCTTGCTTAAGGCAAAGACTAAACATTGAGAAGCAACGTTTAGAGCATTAGAAGAGTCCTGACGCTAGACAGTTTCAAATGTTCCTATTTGCCCAGGCTTTCAGCTTAGCTGAACACACTGTTAGCTCTCCTGCATTTCAATCCTGCAACAGCACCTTATTACCCTAATTTATTTTTAATGTGTTTTTATTTTCATGTTTAATTTCATTTCAGTTCAGTTGTTTTAATTATGCTTTATTCGTTTGTAATTTAATCTCCTCCTTTGAATATGTTGCTTTGATTATGTTTTAATCGTGTTTAATTTGCATGTGTATCTATTTCTGCGTGTACATGCAGCAATGTACTCAGGTATTTTTAAAGCAGGAAAAAAAATCCAATTGACACAAGCATCGTTTAAAAAAAAAAAAAACCTATTGTAAAAGAAATGTGAGGTTTTTTTTTTAAATCTTCACTGTTCCAAAAGGTCAGTTTTCAGTTACCCAAAACATAATATGTGGGTGGATAAAAGGCCAAAATACCTGGAAAAGACTGTTTTAATAAAAATACTTGTTTACATGTGGGCAAGACCTAAGATCCATCTAAAGGGGCTTTCAGGCAGGGGTGGGCAGCACAGTTTGATGTTAGTGCTCCTCAAACACATTCACTAAACCTGACAATTAACTGGTGAGGTGAATCAGGTGCTTCTGAGCAGGGAAATCACCAAAACGTGCTGGACCACAGCCCTCCAGGACCGGAGTTGCCACCCCTGATCTTCGTGATCAGTCTAGCCATCCATTGCCCTAGCCTCCAGAGACCCAGGAGTTCGTTTTGTCCTCTTTGGGGCACATGAGTTAATGACATCTGATTCAAGCATAGCCAATGCAATGCAGTCCTACTGCACTGTCAAGATGACATCCCGGACTTTCTAGGGCATTCAGGTGAAAAAATAAGAAAAGATAAAAGCTAAAGAAACCCAATTTGACTACAATTATTCAATTGTTGTTCACCTCAGCTGCCTTGTCCTCTCAGTGCAGCCTAAAATACACCATCATTGACCCTCTTTTCTTTGTAAATGCTCTTGCATGGTTGCATAAGCACTGTGCTCTCGCCCTGAGTGCAGTAATGCAGTGGGCCAGAAGAAGAGTGAGAGAGCCATGTGTTGTGTGTTCCTGCAGGTCTATGATGACGGGAAGTATGTGTACCTGGTTATGGAGCTGATGCGAGGTGGAGAGCTGCTGGACAGGATCCTGCTTCAGAAAGGCTTCTCAGAGAGAGAGGCTTCAGCTGTGCTATGCACCATCACCAAGACCGTGGAGTATCTGCACTCACAGGGGGTTTGTTCTGTCTCTCTGTTTTAATTACACACACACACACACACACACATCAGAATTCAAGTTTCACTGACCAAATATGTTTGCACATACAAGCCATTTGGCTTTGGTTGCACAGGAGCTCACAATACACAGTGGGTCAGATTTTCACTAGTGCAATGCATGTCCACGTTTGCATTAATTGTTTCTAAAAAAATTGTCTATCATTGTAATAAAAGAGACAATTATTAAGCAAACATAATACAGATCATTTTATAGTGTTATATTGAATAAATGGTTTATACAATTGATGAAAACAAATCAATTCAAGAAGTCTTTTTTTGTCTAAAATGCTGAGATTCTTCCTCACACCCTTGCACTGATTTTTTGTCAGACACACACTCTAAGGTGCTTTCATTTGTAAGCAGTGGTCACCAGTTGTATCCACAAAGGACAAGCCAACTAGTTAACCAGTCAGTCGTGTGAAGACGACAAGTTGATTAAACTAGTGGTTGATTAGACTAGTGGACTTGAGTATAAAAGCCGGCAGTCACACTGGCCTTATGTGAATGAGATTGGTGATGTCTGTCCTTAAGGCTCACATACTTTATCCATCCATGATTACTTCATTTGCTTAATAGAGTTATGGGAGCCTAAATTGTTTTGTGCTTTCTGTGAAATAATGTCTTGATATAGTATGCAGGCTGAGTCAGGAATAGGCTCCGGATACCCGCGACCCTAGTAGGGATTAAGCCTTTACAGAAAATGAATGAAAAATAAATTGTCACTTTTATTACAGTCTGTCTGTAACTGGTTTGCAGCAAATGTATTTATTAAGCCTTCTACACCTGCCCTACCCACTTGAATTATTGTAAGCATTTTGTGAACAGCTGGTGAAATATTTAAGAACACAGTTTTTCATTTTATTGTCATCCCTGTGACTTTATGTTCCTGTCAAGGTCGTGCATCGAGACCTAAAGCCTAGCAATATCCTGTATGTGGATGAGACTGGAGACCCAGAGTCCATCAGGATCTGTGACTTCGGCTTTGCCAAACAGCTAAGAGCTGAAAACGGCCTCCTCATGACACCCTGCTACACTGCCAACTTCGTGGCACCAGAGGTATTAAAAATAATCCTGGGTTCTTTCTGTTACTGCTATTTGGACATCTAACAGGGTGTTATTTAAGAGCCAGAAAGAAGGCATAAGCCGTTTGAAACCAAAAAAGATAAAGCAACACAGTCAAATCCAAATGTCGTACAAATAGTACACACAGCATAGTACAAATTATGCAATATACCTGTACTGGTGTCACACAGCAATATTTCAGTAATACGGTCTTTTTTGCTGGTTAATTTGAATGGTTAACTATTCAATATACTGATAATATGATATACTACGAAAATACTGTGATAAAGCTCAATTTTAGTAACGCTGATTAGCTTTCTATCATTGAATACAACAGAATCTTCTGATATGATTCTGATATGATACTGTGTGTGCTGCAGGTTCTGAAGAAACAGGGATATGATGCTGCCTGTGATATCTGGAGTCTAGGAATTTTGTTGTATACTATGCTGGCAGGGTGAGTAACCTTGTAAAGCTGCATTCACACTATTGCGGCCAAAAGGTTTTACGTGCACCTTGGTCATTCACTTTTAACACAACGTCGTCCTGAAGGATGGGACGATGCGCACTTTTACCATGACGGTGTGGACACAGGTTTAAATATAATTTAAACATAACTGTGCTTTTTACAGAAAGTACTTAATAAAAATATAACGGTGTTTACTACAGATGCAGTCCCCACATGTGTCTGTTATCACACTAAGGGTGGGCAATGATAAAGTTATAGTCAGGGGTTTTATGATCATTTTTTTGCTCTGATACTCTAATGAGTATCAGTGTGTACATGAATGATCTGGTACACACTGGGGGGTGGTTGGGGGGGGTGTGCGCACGCAGAGCTCTGTGTCTCGGCGTGGTTCGGGGGGGGTGGGTTATGCACGCAGTATAAAGTACGCATTTGCGCTGTAAAGACTGAAAACTGGTGCACATTTTGCGTACCACACATCTATTCAGGCTTGCGTACCACTTATGTTGACCCCTGGTTATAATAATAAAACATTTTCATGATCCATAATATGTGCCACTTATTTTGTTTTTCTGCGGATTGGTCAGAATGTGAAAGATGCACCAGCAAAATAGTAGTGCAACATTAATAGAAACAATTTACAGTTCTTTTTTTTGTTTAAATTAAGTAATCTCAAATGTTTACTATTGGAGAAGGAACAGGTGGAATTATAAAAAATAGTAAAAATATAAATTAATAAGATGAAATTAATGGCATAATGGTTTGAGATCCGGTCAGCTACTTTTAACTGTGCACCTACTTGTGGTGTTTACAGGTACTTTCTAAGTGTCTTTTTAATTATGTGTTGAATGATTTACTCAGGAAAGTGCGTCATGACGATTATCTATAGCACTCCAGGTCGAGATTTAGTGTCCTCCCTGTTTGGCCATTCCTGAGTCACTCTGTTAGCTCATTATTAAGCTCTTCGTGAGCTAATCAGGAAAACAAGCAAGACAATCCTCAAAATGTTCTGATTCTGTTGAATTTCTTTAGGCAGAAGAGGTTTTCAAACAGCCATACTCTGCATTCAGCTAGGACCAGTCACTTTAATCCCTACAGCTTATTTAGACAGTAATACTTCTGTCAAGGCGCTGAAATTAACAGCTAGAGATGTACAAAAGCAGTGCTCTCTGGGAAAGTGAGACAGTGTGTGAGAGAGAGATTGTTCAACAAACGTGAAAGGTTCTTTTCTAAGCAAAGTATAGGATGTAATATTTACAACATTGCATAAACATTCATGAGTGAAATGCTACTTTTAAAACTTAAAATCAGATCCATTTGATTTCATTTTGCTCTAATGGCCCGAATGACCAGGAATTAGCATCGCTACTGAACCCTCCAGTACTGGGGTCCTCCAGGTAGCACATCATTAAGATTGGACACAAAGATATAAAATACCAAACCACTGTTGTAGGCCCTCTGTGATACACTTTCGCAGGCTTTCACACAAGCATTGCATTATTTTCCCATTAACTCATTGAGGTTGGACAGTTTAAAAAAGGGCTCATCCCTAAAGTGTCAGCCATTGAGAAGAAGACCACAAAATTTATTTTATGGTCCATTATGACTAAAATATTTTCATAAACACTTTGTATGTTTTTATGGTGAGAAGAAACACTTCTCATCATAAATAATACTGTGATAATACTTCACTGTGATAAACTTACTTTCTGTACTTCAGATAAAATCTTTATTGTGTACTGTGTACAGTTCAGGCTCAAGGAAGATGAAAACGCAGGAGAGGATTTATTTTTCTTATATCACTGTTAATTCCCCAATGATGTTCTTTGCAGCATTGACCACTGATCTGCTCAGATCTTAAACAGATCAGGTCACAGATAGGTTTGTCAAAGCTTATGGCTGGAGTAATAATATCTGCAATGCTACAGACTTCCATTCAGTGTTCCCACTGACATCATAACGCAGATATTTTGAAATATGCTCTCTCAGTTCGACAGCTTGGCCTCGTAAGAGTGTTTCAGCCCCAAAGCCGTTCATGCAACACCTGTCTATACTTTAGATAAAATCCGCTGCTGACCCATCTCCCAACGGTATAAACAAGTGAACACACTTTTCAGAAGCTCTCCCCCTCCCACCAGCGCTCGTACAAAGACTAATT
The DNA here is from genome assembly GCA_037974405.1 of Brachyalestes nurse. Taxonomy (NCBI): domain Eukaryota; kingdom Metazoa; phylum Chordata; class Actinopteri; order Characiformes; family Alestidae; genus Brachyalestes; species Brachyalestes nurse. The sequence goes on along the minus strand of JBBPCY010000150.1, from coordinate 7,746,760 downwards.
TCTACGTCAGGGTCGCAGGGATTACAGGGTAAACCCGGGTCAAGTCAGCTGCTGGCACATAGAGTAACTGTGCTATCGGGAATCGAGCCATGCTCAACAATTTAATGTTCCTGTCAGTTTGCTGAGCTTTAAATCTCTGTGTAATCAGGACATCTGAAAAGCCGCATTTTATCTTGTTCAACCTGGCCACATGTGGTGTCTAAAAATAGCACCTTGAAAATGGACTTTAACACAAAAAAAAGCGAGAGAGAGAAAATAAATAAATAAATAAAATGTTTTCTGTGATCTTTCTCACCTTGTTTTGCCAGACAGACTCAAGCAAATGTGCTTTTGCACTTTTAATCTTTCATACACTCTGTCCCTGCAGATTCACACCCTTCGCCAATGGACCCGATGATACCCCGGAGGAGATCTTGGCCCGAATTGGCAGTGGCAAATACGTTTTATCTGGGGGCAACTGGGACACGGTTTCTGACGCTGCTAAGGTGAGAGTACTCTCTTCTGTGTGAGAGATCATTTGGAGGGTAACGGTGGCACATTTGAAAATCATTACACTTCTGATTGTTGAATTACTCTGAAATGATCTTGTGTAAAAAATAATCATCTGTTTTATTCACAGGACATTGTGATGAAAATGCTGCATGTTGACCCTCACCAACGGCTGACTGCCCCTCTGGTCCTTCGCCACCCCTGGATCGTAAATCGAGACCAGTTATCCCAGAGTCATCTTGTTCGACAGGATGCACAGTTGGTCAAAGTAAATCTCTTCATTGCTGCCCAGACCTCAGCATTACTTCTTTATTAGCATTACATCTTTATTCAGCGTTGCCTTATCACAGAAGTGTCCAACTCTGCAGTCATTAATATTTTCCTCTTCTAACACTCAACACAATATAGCTCTTTGAGGCTTTTGTACTTACCTGAAGAACTGAATCAGGTGTGTTAAATGATGCAGAATGCTAAATTCTGCAGTGTGTGGCCTTTCAGGACTAGTGTGTTGTCTGTCAGTCTGTCATTTACAATATAAAGAGGTACAATAGTGCCACCACCTGGTTGTCTGGAAAAAAAAGCACCTTGAAGAATCTCAGCTCAAACGTTGTTCGAGCTGGATTTATGTTTAGTTTGTGAGGTTTTGTAAAAAAAAAATAATAATAATTACTAGTAATTAATAGTGTTCGGATTTGGTGTCATTATGAACAATACTCCCATTGGGTGATTAAGCTTCCTCAAGTTATTTAAACACTTGAATGGAAAAGCTACCAAGCCATTGAAAAATATCTTAAATATCTATATCATCTAGCTCAATTTGTTTAATAATATGCAATAAGACACCACAGCTAATTATCCCTGTACAGATGCACCACATGAATTCTCTCATACTAATTATGAAAATGGTAAGAGGGAAGCAGTCAGCCACTTAAGAAAGAGCAGCAGGATAAACTGAAAGCGGCAGGAACAACAGTTACACTGAGCATAAAAAGCAATGAACTGCACTGCAGCCGTCTCCTTTATTTACTCCCCACACACAAATTATACTAAGCACTTCTGCTCAAAAAGAAACGTGTCCAAAACTTTGCACACAAGCAATTGGACCAATCAGAACAAAACAAAGTGCTGTGGTAGATCGAAATAAAAATAGATCTCTTTGGCAGTAGTTCAGCTTGTCAGGTTTGGGAAAATAATTGCACGTTTGCATGATCTCATGAGCACCAGATCCACTGTGAAGTATGGAGGTGAGCATCCTGACATGGCTGCTTCTCTGCAAAAAGTACTGGGGCCTTATATTCCTCAAAGGAAACATGATGGACTGATAAAACATTTGTGTGGCTTATTGAACAGAATAAGCCTGATAGAACGTTTAAAGAGGATTTATAGTAGGATTTTTCCAGAGGATTTTTTATAGCCTTGGAGAATTAAAGGTATTTTGTCAAGAGGAATGGGCCAAAATTGAACCAGATTGCAGCAGAAAACCTCTTACCATAGACCCCCCGTAATTACCAAGACAGCAAAGCAACAAAGTAATAATCTTATTAATGTGTGTTATCTGAGTACTTTCTTGTTATTTAAACATAGTGGTGTGTTTTGTTACATAGCTGTGTGTTCGAAAGGGATTATCAAAGCTTGAATTCTCTAATAAGACATGAAGCCAATGTAAAGTTTACTGTCACCATTGTGGCATATAAGATCTTCAGCAATGTATTGTTTGACTTTCTAGGGGGCGATGGCTGCCACATACTCAGCTCTCAACCGAACGCCACAGGCTCCAAAGCTCGAGCCTGTTCTCGCTTCCTGTCTGGCTCAGAGAAGAGGTATGAAGAGACTGACGTCCACTTGCCTATAGCTCACCATCCACAAATCGCGTCCCATTTGAACTGTGAAGATGTCCGAGAGCCTGGCCTTGGAGGAGGATGCAGGCAGAACAACAGAGCAGAAAGCAGAGCACTGGGACCACTGAGGCTGAGCAACAGCTGAATTTCACCACAGATTTGCCACTGCGCACACAGCTTCTGGAAACTCAGGGCTGCTCACACTAATGCTGAGGTCAATAATAAGCTTGATTTCTGAGTCACTTCTGCCAGATGTAGCTCTAATTGTGAAGGAATGGGACTCCACCTGTTAAGTGTAGTGACTGAGTGAAAAGTTTAGAAAGTGTTACATACCCAGAGCTCAAACATTACCACCTGCGCATGGTTGGTCAGAAACCTCGTCTGTAAAGGCTGTCCCTGTCTGCTGCACGAGCCATGCAGAATTACTTAGATCCGATCACTCCAGGGTGTGCCCACATATATGCTGTATGGTTTGATGAGCAAGTTTTGAGGAAATTTGTCCACAAAACCGGCTGCTCATGTGACACTGGCTCATGACGCTGTTCATTTAAATGGAATCTGGTGGACCTGAAGAGAGACACGGCAGTAGGTCAGCACAACTGCAGCGCAGCGCTTCACGTGTTGAAACATACTAACGTACTAACCCTGAACCCTGTTAGACAGATATACCAGCATTATTGACTTTTTAGAGTAATACCAACAACATGCATGTGACACAGGTGATTTTATAAGTGGGAAAAAAAGGAAATGGTGTACATACATCTGACTCGCTGCCGGAAGCACAACGAACGTTTAGAAATGAAAATTTGTGAACGTTTTGAAACATGGTTTACCTTTCCTGTGTAATTCTGTTTTTATAATGTGGCTTATTCGTGAACCACCTTCTTCCTTCGTCTTTTTGGCTCTTTTGTTTCCCTCAGTCATGTAGAGATTATTTTAGATATTTTTGAAAAGTTACTATTTATTTATTTATTTATATATGTATGTTTCTCACTTAGTATTTAATTAGCTCAGTAGTGTTTTGCATTGTTCATTTATTTATTTATTTATTAGAATGTATTTATGTATATTTTGTATAATGCGTTTTCTTCTTTTGAAGTGCACTTCTAAAGGTTTTGCTTGATGGGAAAAGTGTAAATAAGTGCCACAGCTTTGCACAAACAGTTGCTGACAGTTTTAATAAACAATAAGTAAAATATGCAGAATGAGTATAAGGTAGTTTTGCCCATAATAGCAAAGGATGCAAGGGTGGTATGTATGTATGTATATACACCCATTGGCCACAAATACACTGTATTAACAAAAGTATTGGGATGCCTGACCATTACACCAACAGGGACTTTAATGACATTGCATTCAAATACATAGAATTTAATATGGAGTAGGTCCCCCTTTGCAGCTATAACAGCTCCCACTCTTCCCGGGAGGCTTCCCACAAGATTTTGAAGTTTCTGTGGGAATTCATTCTGTAGAGTATTTATGAGCTCAGACACTGATGTTAGGTCTGACTCACAATCTCTGTTCCAGTTCATCCCAAAGGTGTTGGATGGGGTTGCGTTCAGGGCTCTGTGTGGCCAGTCTAGTTCTTCCACACTGAACTCATCCCACCATGTCTTTATGGAGCTCGCTTTGTGCACTGAGGTACAGTGATGCTGGAATTGAAAAGGTTCTTCTCCAGACTGTGTTCACAAAGTTGGAAACATGGTGGTGTTCAAAAGCTCTGTCTGCTGAAGCAATAAAATTGTACTTCAGGAAGGGGCCTAAACCAAACCCTGAAAAACATGTATGTCAGGACCACCAGTGAGCAGGTATTATTTAGGAAGTGGATCATTCTTAGCCTAGCAGTGAAACCGGTGTATAGGACCCCAGCAGCACTGCTATGTTTGATCCAATCTGTGCACACAAACGCGCGCACACACACACACACGCATACGTTTACATTTACGGCATTTAGCAACATATATTAGTGCTCAGGTAGTCCACATTCTACTACCATGTCAGTGTCCATGTTGTGCGGTGAATGACCTTCCACCCAAATAACAGCTGGTCCTGTGGGGGTCCTGAACTAATGAATGGGGTAAAGGGGGCTAACAATTGATGCAGAAAAAATAGACTGACTCCAGTCTGTAATTGTAAACTACAAAGTTCACCTGTCTGGTCAGATGAAAAATCCTCACGAAGTGGCTTGTGGGGGTGTGTATTCTTTTTTTTTTATTGCATTAAAAATCCCAGCTATACTTTGCTTGCACTTGTAGCAGTCCCTTGAAAGAATAGAGGTGCAGACACAGTGATTTTGTATAATACATACACAGTCAACCCAGGACACAGTAATATTTTTGTACTGCTGTGAAATCCTTTTTTCAAAACAAAGCCTCACAGGATGAGGTTCTTGATTATTCTGTATGTTTCCTAAGGCCTTGATCGGACTGTCTCTCAAGACGTGGCTTGTTTTTTTTTTTTTATGTCGGAGAAATTGCTTTGGAGTTGTGCTAAGTATAGGCTGCCCACATGTCAGTAAACCCACTGGACTAAAATTATGTATCGGGTACAAAAAGACAAATCATGTGCAATGACTCAGCAAAACTAGAAGGCCTGCTAAGAGAGCCCTGGTAGTATTTTGCTTTGTATTGGCTTGCATGCCAACCATTTCTAAATAAACCAAGTTCTAAAAACAAAATGCTGTCTGAGTTTGCTGTAAATCAATAGTGGTCTTCATAAAAAGGGATTTATTTTGGTAACAATTAATTCAAATGGTCTCCTCCCTACAATACATCCTGCCAAACACATGAACTTGCTAATAGTTTTACCAAAGTCTCTAATAGAGTGTTTTCTGGCTAGTTTTACTTTATTTTGACTATGTTTATATTAAATCTCATATTGTTCTTGGTCTGTGTGTGTCTGTGCAGTCGTAGGATCAGCAGTTTCCTCCAGGATCAATAAAGTTTTCTGATTCCGATTCTGATTCTGATTTGGTTATCACATTCATGAAGAGGGAAAAAAACCCTCCAGATTAAGGCTTAATCCAGTTAACAGAATATGACTGACAGGTTTCAGAGTTCCATAAGCTTATTTATTTATTTTTTTTAATTATGAGCAAGCCCACTGCGAAAGATATTTAATAATCCTGAATTTGACTCGCAGCACATTAGGTCTGTAAGATTGAAGAGACCATTAGTGTACAGTTCATTAGGTCATGTTCATTAGGCCACACTAGTGCTACAAGAAGTCAAGACTAAACCATTCACTTTGGTGGTGTGCAGATGGGATTGATATTCTTGGTTTTGTACAAACCTTTAAAAAATGGCACAATATTTCAGAAACCATATACACTACATGGACAAAAGTAGTGGGGTTGCATGACAATTACACCAACAGGACCTTTAATGTGTTGGTCCCCCCTTTGCACCTAACAGCTTCCATTCTTCTTGGAAAGCTTTCTACAAGATTTTGGAGTCTTTCTTTGGGAATAGATGCTCGAAGATGTGCTGTGGTGTCTGGCACCAAGACATTAACAGCAGATCCATGAAGTGCTGTAAGTTGTGAGGTGGGGCCTCTGTAAATCATACTGTCCAGAACATCCCACATCATGAAATGGTTTGAAACCTGGGCAACTTGTAGACCTTAAAAGCTTTGTCGTTTTCATCAAATTATTCTTGAACATTTTTGCAGTATGGCAGGGCTTGAAGAGGTCACTGCCATTAAGGAATAGTTTTGCCATGAAGGGGTGGACGTAGTCTGGAATAATGTTTAGGCAGCTTGTACATCCAGATCAGGGGTGTCCAACTCCAGTCCTGGAGGGCCGTGGTCCAGCCTGTTTCGGTGATTTCCCTATTCAGAAACACTTGGTTCACCTCACCAGTTAATTGTCAGGTTTAGTGAATGTGTTTCAAGAGGAGAACCATCAAACTGTGCTGGACACCGGCCCTCTAGGACCGGAGTTTGACACCCTTGATCCAGATGGACCCCAGATTTCCCAGCATTACAATGGCCAGGGAATCACACTGCCTTTGAAAGCTTGCCTTCTTTCGATAGTGCGTCCTGGTGCCATTTTTTCTCCATGTAAACGACACCCGTCCATACGATGTAAAAGAAAACGTGATTCATCAGACCAGTCCTCCTCCATCACTCCATGGTCCAGTTCTGAAGCTCATGTGTCCAGTTTAGATGCCTTCGGCAGAGGAACTGGGGTCAGCATGGGCACTCTGACCGGTTTGCGGCTACACAGCCCCATACAGAGCAAGCTGTGAGGCACTGTGTGTTCTGACACCTTTCTGTCATGGCCAGAATGAGCTTCTTCAGCAATTTGTCCCTCAGTAGTTTTCTGTGAGATCAGACCAGGCAGGCTTGGGTGCATATGTCCCTGTCACCAGATTACCAGCAGTCCGTCCTTGGACCACTTTTGCTAGATACTAACCACTGCATTCCAGAAATACCCCCACAAGACCTTTTTTTAACAGTAGACAGAAATTATTACAGAAATGATGTGCAAATTCTCAGGTCTACTGGAAAAAGGGACCAGCTGACTATGAGGTACAGGCACAAATGTTAAGATTCTTCTGTAGTTTCTCTCAGCAGCTGAATCTCAAATTGCTCCTTACTACCTATCCAGTCCTCTATGTGAATCATGAACCCATGGCTTTGTATTACAACAGTGCTCTATAACATCCACACGAGGTCTTTGCACAAATTAGCCTACTTTTTTGGGCACATACTTTATGGACAAAAGTATTGGGACACACCTGTTAATTAATGAATTCAGGTGTTTCAGTCATACCCATTGGCACACGTGTTTAAATCAAACATTCCATGACATTTTGGACAACGCCATGTTACTTTGTGGACACAGTTTGGAGAAGAACCTTTTCTATTTCATCATGACTGTGCACAAAGCAAGCTTCATGAAGACATGGTTAGATGAGTTTGGTGTGGAAGAACTTGACTGACCACACAGAGCCCTGACCTCAACCAGATCCAACACCTTTGGGGTAATCTGGAACAGAGACCCAGGCCTTCTCGTTCAACATCAGTGCCTATAACCTCATAAACGCTCTACAGAATGAATGGGCACATATCTTGTGAAAAGCCTTCAAAGAATACTGGAAGCTGTTACAGCTGCAAGGGGGGCCAACTCCATATTAGTGTTTATGTACTTGAATGCAGTGTCATTATAATCCCCGTTGATGGAGTGGTCAGGCGTCCCATTACTTTTGTCCATGTACGATGCACTACATCGTGCACTACTGAGGGAGTAGGGAGCTGGAGGAGGTTCAGAAACAGTCCTGCGGAGACACGCCTCGTCACATTTCCCCCACGAATGTTTGAGGAAGTGTCAAAGTGCCTTTAAAAAGAGAACTAAACTAATCATGGACAAACTTCGGCGGGTCTTAAGCGGCCGAGAAGACAATGAGGAGTTAGGCTTGACGGCACAGGTGAATTTCTGTTTTTTCGTGAATTTTCGTTTTTGGCTGTTTATCGTTTCGAGAGTCCTGGTGCAGCTGACGAAACTCAGTAGGTCGCTAGCTAACCAGCTAAGTTAGCTCACGTCCCTCAAACTTCACTTACTCACACTGACACTGTCCTCTAACTTCAGCGAAGTGTTGTTGACTTATTTTGTGTGCTTTTTTCTCTTGTATGCGAGAAAGTGGTCTTTTTAAACCGAGCTCTCAGACTAGACTAGTTTATTGCTCTGACTGTTAGTTGGAGGTCCCGTGAGACTCCTGACCGTTAACACTCATCACAACCAGCGGATACAGGGCCTCTTCAATGAAGTTTGGTCTGAATAATTCAGATTTATTGTGGCCTAGTTGTAGCTCAGTGTTTACTCTACAGATCAGGATACAGTAGGGTAGACGTTGGTGGACATTTATCTTCAAAAGAGTCTCTAATTACTAAAGTACTGTCTTTTTTCACTTTCACTGTCTGTTACTAACATTTACTTGTGCTACTAATGTTACATGCTTTCAGTGGATGAATCCTAAGAGGTAAGGATTATGAGCACTGGGGGTACATACACACACACACACACACACACACACACACACACACACACACACACGTATATATGTATATATAAAATTATAAAATTGTTTTTTTCATTTTGTGTGTACATACGGATAAAGATATAGATAACAAATAAGCCAAGAAGTGAAGTAATTGTGGTGCTTTGTTTTGTTTATATTCTGCATTGGGCTTTATCATGGCCTTTCGTTTATTACTAAACGTTTGATAAGTAATCAATTTATGTTGAAATGTGGTTCATAAAAGTGGGATGCACTTCTCTAAAGACTTCAGGCTGTACATGATCATAGATCTGTGCCTGTCCTATACTAGTTATGTTTAACTCTGCTTGTAATGTTTGTGTCTGCTTCTTTTGTTGTGTGTCTGTTGTGTTTTTTGACCTTTTTATGCTTTGCATAGTTTTGTGGCATGCGAATTAATTAGACTGTTGCTATTAGTTATGTTTATGTTCCTTGTTTTGCATGCTTTATACATGGAGGGCTTTTTATTTCCTTGAGTTACTGAGACAGTGAACCTTGTGAAATAGGCCTAGGATAGATGGAACGTGTAATGAGTGCTTTTTGTACTTTGTTTTGCGTAGGGTAGACATTATAGGAATAGTTTATGAAAGCTGTTTCACTTTATTGCACAAATCAGCATATTTCTTACAGTAAAGGAAGCTCCATTGTGTTGCATGGCACAGCGGGACCGTGTGATTTCCTCTCTTTGTTTCCAATAGGTGCTGGATGCCTCTACGCTCAGTTACACCACACGGATCAAGTGGTTCGTCATATGTTTTGCATCTGGGATTCTGTGCTCCATCCTTGTGAGTATTTTTCCCCCTTTGCCCTTTTCTCAGAGTCAGAAGAGGGCAGCACAGTGAGTCCAGCATCACCTCTTACGTTAGTCAATACATTCCATCCAGGTCATTACAGAAGTAGAGTTGCTCTGGTTCATATTTCTATAACATGTTACTGGCATTATACATTGAGCTTTCTCTTAAAAGAGAGGTAAATAGAGAAAATACCTCATTTTCTGTGCACTTGACACTCACTGGGGTGCTGCTGCATAAATGCCTTTTAATGTTATTTTGTAAAAAGCTGCAACCAAGTATTTGTTTTAAGATTAAACTGGAGATCAACTAGCAAGGAATTGATCTGATAATTTACTTAAAATATGTAAATAAGTCTTAATTAATGAACCATTTAACATTAAATTATAGAAAAGAACACAGCAACTTTTAATAGATGTCCAGTCTGTAAGTTCCATTAATCAAGCTTAATTCAAAACATTGCATTAAACAAAATACCAAAATATTTGAATTGTACAAATATCAGGATTAATAGTCATCTGTTGAGTGGATTGGTTAGATAGAATGGTATCAGCAATCAGTATCTACTAGCACTTGATCATCAGATATTGGTGTTGATAATGGAAGGGAAAAATATTGTCAAAAATATTGTATTGTTTGTGCAGATAATTAAGACGCGTGAAAATCACCCACAATGTCTTGTAATAAACTCCTCCATGTTCCTTGACTTTCTGAGTTGTCGGCATGGGAGAAAGGGGTGGTTGCCACTATTATTTCTGTTGTAAACTGAATATATTTTTAATTTTTCCAGAGCAGCTGATGAGCACTTTAGACTAAAATGATCTTTATGGTCTTACACTTCACTCCCACATGAATAAAACTGATACAAGTGCATGTTATACAGTGCATCAAATGAAATGAAAGCTTGTCTAATGCATATCCTTTGCTTATTGTTTCAATAAAAATGAATAAAGCACAGCTCCCAGCCCATTCATTTTATCTCTGAACAAAACCACTTGAACAAATATCACCCACATACATCCTTTGTAGAAGGAACTAATTATATTTGTTAAGAACATTGCGCAACAAAGCACACCTGAGAATATTGGTTCTGCTTGGAAGGAAAAGTTTTGTTTGTTTTTGTTTTTGAACCCGGATCAAAACTCAAGCCCCAAACACTGAAAAATGTGGTCCTTGTTCTATGCAGCCAAGACATAAAACAGTAGTCCAGCAATAGAGAACTCCCTGCTAAAACAAATCTAGTCAGGCTGCAGTTCATGTTGGCCATATTTCATTAAAGATGGACAGTCTCAAATGTTTTACAGTCTCATATGGTTTGAAGTTCTAAGACTTGCTCCACTGCTATGTTAATCTAAACTTCTTTGACCTCTCACTATAGATTTTGTAGATCCACCAGCCTGCTGCCATTTCAGATTTAAGCTTTTTTTAAATTTACCGATACAAATAGACAATAGGCTTTGTTTTCAATCAAAAAACCTTTTTCTCAACCTCAGCTGTATCGCAGAAATATGAAGAAAGGTCGAAAAAGCGAAAAACAAAACTAGATCAATGAACACTATTGCTCATTCTGTGGTATGTGTTTGTTCTGTAACACCCCACCCCCATCCCCACTTATGCTCAGTGACACTTTGTCTTCACGGTCAGTTGGTTTGTGGGTGTGCTGATAACAGAGCGCCGATAGTTCTTAACCGCCGTGTTGTGTGCACTGAGGAGTGCATGCAAAATTCTCTCTCTGTGTCTAGCTGCTTGAGACTTGGGGCAAAAATGCCATGGTAGCACACATTGAGCAAAATAGTTTAATTGTTTTTATAAAGGAGTTCATGAGCAGTCATGTCTGAAATAATTTTGTCATATGACCTCAAAAGGCCCTCCTCGGAGTTGTAGGCTGTCAGGAATATTTTTGTAAGACCACTAGGTGGCAGAATGTTGCTTGCTTGTTCTGTGTAACCTAAACTAATGCTGTAATTTCATGTTTGATTCAAACAGGGAACTGCACTGCTCTTCTTGCCAAATGGGTTGAAGCTGTTTGCAGTATTCTACACTTTAGGAAATATCGCAGCTCTGGCTAGGTAAGGTGATATAAACAAACAATTCTGTATGTGCAACTTTTGACCTTCTCTTCAATCTTAAACCTCTTGTTACTTCTCCCTGGTATAGGCCCTTTTCTCCCTGGAAAAGGCCCAATCAGATATTAGTGGCAGCTCTGCACAGTAACACCAATCATTGACACCTGCGTGTCATTTTCATGAATTTCACCCCACACTTTGTTAGTGGACTCTAACAAGTGTGACTTATGATGGCTGTGTTAGCGTTTCCTGATTGAGGCCTTAATCATTAGTATGTGCTCTTTCAATGAGTAAACCTGCCTGCTTCTCTCTGTCTTTTTATGATAGACTGCTCTTGCTATTGTTGCTGTTGCATAAGAGTCCCAAGGTACGCAAGCTCTTCTCCATGGAAATGCTTGTCTTCTGTGTAGGTGACTGAATAGTAGGTGATCAATGCACTCCGTGACCTGCTCTCTTAGGCCCTCTTTATCCTCCGCTGAGCATACCTCTGAGTCATCTGTGTGTGTGCCCTGCATATTTTGGTAATGGCCATATAATCTGAACCCCTGTTGCATAAATAAAATGCCGAGGATTATTCTTCTAAAAGCATGCGCTTGGTTTCATAACTATCCACATGGACAGAATATAATGTTTCTATTTGATTCTTTCTCAAAGTAGCCTTAAAGGATGAATTTATGTAATGTGTGAAAATCATGGGGTGTTAGTGTCACTTTTCACAAGAAACCAGCAAGAAGAATCACCCACACACTCGCAGAGCAAGTATTCCCTTGGACGTGCGAAAACACAGACATGGAGATCCGGCGATTGCACGTGAAGTAACTGTTCTGCTCTTCTAATGTTTTTGGGTTGCCACGAGATCTTGAGCCTCTTCAGCTCTGGTCAGACAGGTTTGCCTGGATTTTTTTGGCTTCATGGCAAGGAGCCGTTAGCTATAATCATGCTGATGCTCTTAGTTTATTCTCTGGCACCTTTTCCAGATGGAAGCACCCACTTTGTTTGGGTGTCTCCTTACGGTTTATTGGCAGCTGGAGAAGACACACCTAAGAATGTGGGTCACCTTTGTTGACGTGCCCTTATTTACCATTCAAAACAGACACAAGTCCAAGTGCTGAGAGGCCAAACAGTTTATCTCCCAAACTCAGACACGAACCAATGTGATATACTATTACTGATACTATAATAAACCAGGGCCTGGCTGATGTGTTTTAGAGATGTAACAATACACTGTTTCATAAGGGATCAAAGTGTATAGTCTTGTATTGCATTATTGTGCATTAGTATATTAACATATGTCTAGTGTGTTACCAGCTTGGGGATAATATATTAGCTTGTGGCTAGAACATTTGATTTGGGGCCCTATATACACTATATGGACAAAAGTATCTGACCATTATACCAGCAGGGACTCTAATTTCATTCGCATTTGCATAAACTCCATATTGAGTTTGTCCCCCCTCTGTAGAGCATTCATGAGATTCAGGCACTGATGTTTTACAAGAAAGGCCTGGCTCACAATCTCTGTCAGTTCACCCTAAAGGTGTTGGATGGGATTGAGGTCAGTTCTCTGTGTGGGCCAGTCAGGTTCTTCCACACTGAACTCGTCCAATCATGTTTTTATGGAGCTTGCTTTGTGCACTGGGCCACAGTCATGCTGGAATAGAAAAGGATCTTCCCCAAACTCTGTCCACAAAGTTGGAAGCATGGTGTTGTCCAAACAGTCTTGGTATGCTGAAGCATTAAGGTTACCCTTCACTGGAAGTAAGGGGCCACCTGAATTCAACAATTTAAGGCGTGTCCTAATACTTTTGTCCATATAGTGTCGCACAGCTTTTGTTTCTTATATTGTACTTTTGTAATATGATATCTCAAATAAACTAAATTAAAATCTTCTAATGTTATGCACATTTTCAGCTATCTTTAGTAATTATTTTAACTGTACAGAAAAAAATGGATTAAATCAAGACACCGCTGTGTTGAATCAGTGTAATTCCTCTTTTTATATTACAACAGACACCCAAGAAAATTGCTCAATGTGGCATTCTCATGTTCCTGTGGCACTCTTCAGAGACGGCTAGTCATCAGTTTGCTCATTGTAAGATTGCTAGTCAGAAGTTGTTCACCTACATTGCAGCAAGACATGCTGTACTGGTGAACTTTCATATAAAACATATTAAGCAGTAGAATGCCATGCTATTGGGAACTTAATGAAGAGAAACAGGCAAAATACTAACAATGCTGGTAAGCTTCATCCCTGTCTGTGCAATATAGTGTTCATTCTATAAGGCTGTAAGGTTCTCTATAGACTACAGCTGAGTCTCTTTAGGTTGCTTTTTTTAAATCAGGTTTGTTTGTATATTTGGTTAAAAAAAACAGTATCTATATTTGTTTATAAAAATATTATACACCACAGGATTTATATATTTTCCTTTGCAACGTTGATATGTTAAAAGAACGGATCCAAGGAGCCCGATGACCAGAACCACACTTGTGTTGGACCTCGCTACTGGAAAGCAGGACCTGTCCTTTGTGACAGTTCTTTCCAAACAGTTACGAAGGAACAAGGAAGAAGTATAATCATTAACACTACTTAGAGGATATGAAAATGCCCCAGAATTCCCCTGGCACCCGTTCTCACTGGGCCACGCTCAGCTGAAGCTGAAGCCAGGATGAGATTTAGTTTTATCAGTAACCTACGACTTGCTCTCAATCACAGGCCTGTCCAGGCAGCGCTGCTCTTTAAAGTTAGGCCACATTCCTTTCAGTTACGTTGTAGCAGCCGATTGAGTCTCCCCTGATGTTCACTGGGGTGGACATGCAGCAAACATTAATCACTACTGTCAGGTCAGTGCGAGCAAAATATACCACTTTTCAAAAATGTACAGTCATTTGTCATATTAAAAACGTTCCTAGATTCACTTGTGTAGTGTGTATTGAAATATCAACTACAGACCAAAGATTTGCAGAGATTAAAAATAATGTTTGATTAATGTTGAATCTTTTTTTAACATTTATTATTATTATTATTGTGACTAATCTCTTGTCATCTGCTTGGAGATTTCTGGAGAATCTCTGAATTTATTTTTATTAGAACTTCATTTCCAAAATCTCTGTTATTTTAGAATCATCTACAGCATTGTTTCTCACCCAGCTAACAGTTCTTTTTTTTTTTTTTTTTTGGCTTCCTACAAATGAAGTCGCACCAGTTCACATTAGTGTCGTTTTATTTAAATATCTGAAACAAAATGTACTTATTTTGATTATATACTTTTGAACAGTAGTGTTACAAGGTAGGCCTCTTATAAGGTCTAAATATTTTGCTCCATTCACAGTAAATCAGGAGACCTGCTCTGTATTACCTTTTACTATGGTGTGCTTCATACTTGTTGGCATTTCTTTTGTGTGACTTGGCAGATGAGTAAAATGTGCGGGAAGGGTGGAGCTTACGTCATTTTCAGAGATGGTGTCTTGCGTCAGGTGGTCTGGATGCATGCTCTTCTGTGTCACGTGTCTCTTCCTTAGTGGCTCATGCATTAGATCGTCTCTGATCTAATGAAGGGTTCAGTTGGTCCCTCTGACTAACACAGTTGGGAGATTTTCAGCCCTCCAGGGGCCGAGCCTTTGCCCTCCTGCTCCCTGTCAGCTCAGGAAAAAGAGCAAGAGACACTCCTGCGTCACAGTGATGCCTTTTGTAATCTTATTCCTCTGCTGGCTTGTACTTTGTTCTAATCAATCTTTTGTATTAAGTTATGGCTTCTGATTCAGCCTCTATCGTTAGCTTGCTTTATCGTCAGTCTGTCTATATTGATAGAGAACTGTTCAATTCAGAAAGTGCAAACCTCTGCTTCTGGGCTGAGATGAAGGCTGAAATGGCCCATTTTGTTGATCTACTGGAATCACAATTAAATTTGAGATTTTCAGCATATTGTAGAGTGCAATGTGAAGTTTGTATATTAGCAAAACACATTAAATATGCCATAAACTTTGTACACAACACATTTTATGTAGGGGTATTCAAACATTTGCACTCGAATGTACACATTTACTCCTAATATGAGGTGAGGTGTTTAATCAGCCCATGTTCCAGCTGAGTAGAGTCATTTACGATATTATTCGGAATGCAAAATATCATTAAGTCCAACCTCATGAACCATTATGATATAGAGAGAACATTTTATAGCATGACTGCTGTATACCTGTGTAGTATTTAGATTGCTTCACAAATTTCAGAATTCCATTCAGTGTCATGGTGTCACAGAGACACTTTGTTTCTATTTTCAGCTCATTACAGCTTTTGGCATTTTAAAAGTACATTTTTTTGAATAAAATGTGCATTTATAGTTTACCGACTTAACACTCCAGCCGCAGAGTAATATAGTAGCCCCTTCTGGTCACAGGCTATAACACATTATGGTGTCAGATGATGGTGCAGTACACTTTTACCCTTAAAACTCAGTATATTAGTCAAATCTGATTTCAACAAATAAAAACAATGTAAAACAGCCTAAAGCTGGTGTTTGCTCTCCAACACGCTCGCCGTTTTCTGCGTTTTCAATCTTATGTGGTTTTTTTCTGTTTGTTTCCAATTTTTATTCTTTATGGGCATTTACATTTTTTTTTTTAAACCCCAGTGTCTTTTGTTATTACATGTTTTTAAAAAATACAATAACTTCGGTCCTACGTGACAAACCAAACCCAGCATGACTTCTGACACCTTCGGCATCAAAACAAACCAGGGGATCCTCCATATAAGGAGCTGTTGTGCTGTATGACGACAATTTGCCATTTGGTGCGCTTCTGGCATGGATGCGTGCCGTTCGTGTTCTAAGGGTAATACAGCTGGTGGCCTAAAGGTTAGGGAGTTGGCCCTGTGTCCAGAAGGTCGTTGGTTTGAATCCCAGGACTGCTAGTAGCACCTCTGAGGTACTCTTGAGCAAGGAACCGTCCCCACACACTGCTTCCCCGGGCGCTGTGTTCCTGACTGCACGCTGCTTCACCTGGGGAATGGGTTAAATACAGAGAAAGAATTTCACTCTGTTCACACTGTGTGCTGTGATGGGTTCATAATATCTACTTGCTCCACATTATGCAGCGTATTGCAAACACAGTGCTGAATGGTGACATGGTGCATTAGCGCATTTAACCTGAAAGCCTTTTCTCCGATTGAGCTGTCTGTCTTGGTTGTGCTGGTAAATGAGTGAT
This sequence comes from Brachyalestes nurse, assembly GCA_037974405.1. Lineage (NCBI taxonomy): Eukaryota > Metazoa > Chordata > Actinopteri > Characiformes > Alestidae > Brachyalestes > Brachyalestes nurse. The sequence goes on along the minus strand of JBBPCY010000150.1, from coordinate 7,730,339 downwards.
GGGTTTGTGTGTCGTGTGTTTGAACCTTTTGCTGTGCCTGTTCCCTCCAGCACCTGTTTCCTGATGGGCCCGCTGAAACAGCTGAAGCGCATGTTTGAGCCGACCAGACTCATAGCTACGTGTGTCATGCTGGTAATGACAAAGCCCCTTTTACTTCCACTGGATCTTTTCCACTTCTGTCCAGCTGCGTTTCCTGGACAGCCACAGTGCTGCCGAGTTTAGTGTTCTTTCTAACGAGTCCTTTATCAGTCAATTCAGGTGTGTTTTAAAATGTATTTAGCAGCAGACCTCGCTGCTCTACTAAGAGGGGAAAAAAGGCCAACAAAGAACAAATACAGTCCTGATTACAAATCAATTATTATCTTTTTATTTTTTTGAATGATAAATTATACAGTACAAATTTAAATGATACCTCTCAGCAAAAAGTTATTATAATACATAGTTTGGCTGAAAAAGTACAACTTCAGTGTAAATGAGTGGGGCTAAACTGGTTTAGGCTGATTAGGTTGATCTGTGTAAGTGCATTGGTTTTCATGACCTCACAGAAATTTTTTTTATACATGGACTGTAAGGATTGGTATAATTTGAAACGTTTGACAGTGTTTACATTAAAACTTTACCACATAGTGGAGAACATGATAAACTGAAAAATGTTAAACCTTAGTCTCACTCCTAAGGGACCACTTCTCTTCATTTCAAGACAGCTACCTATAAATTAAATGTAACAAAACTGGATGTAATAATATTGAAAACAGTGATTCTGGTCTGGACTAGCGTGGACCTAAAGTACTCGGGGACTTATCCTTATTAAAGCCTTGGCTGTAACTTTAACAAGGCTAGGCTTAGACAGCCTGTGTCACTGTACTCTTGAATTACAATCACACACACACACACACACACACACACACACACACACAGGAGCAAGCGAGGCCATGTGGAGGACTTCTGCAATCAAAGATCAAAGTTCTCAAACTACTTAAGAGCCCTTGGCTGCATTCAGAAGTTCCGTGTTAATCCAGTGACGGAGCCAAAGCTAAACTGCACAACACTTTCCCTGTCTGTCTATTTCAGAGGTCCACAGTGTGTCATGTCAAATGCCGGTTAGGGTTCAGAAGCCCATTGTTCATGCCATTGTGTTTGTATATTATTATATAGAGATCTTAGCCTGTTTATGAAGACGTCATTTTTCAAATGTTAAATCAGACCATAAGGGATAATCCCAGATTTTAAATCCCTGCTTTAAATTAAGAGCAGGAGTTATAAATGTGTCTTGACCAGTTACTCTTTTTAATGGATGCCAGCTGTTTCTGTTCACCATTCTGTTCTATTCTTGAAAAGATTATGGATCATTTAGTAGCATGTTCATGTAAACTGGCTTACACATGATCAAAAGGACTCTCTAATAACTTCATGATCTCTATTAATATGTATGTGTGTTTTTTCCCTCCCCAGCTGTGCCTTGCCTTGACCTTATGTTCAGTCTTTTGGGTAAGCAGCTTTCTATATTATACCACTTTAACAAGAGAGTTGATTTAGTAAGCATGTTTTCCTAGAGCTGTTTTTAGCACTTATGACTGTGGAATTGACAGTTTTATAATCACTTGTTTTCCTTTTTCTCCACAGTGGAATAAAAAGCCACTGGCTATCATCTTCTGCATTTTACAATTCTTAGCTATGACGTGGTAAGTTATGTGCTGCTTCTGCCTTGCTGATGTTTTTATTTTACTTGAGAGTAACTCCGAGTGGAAGGTACCTGTGTAAACGTAATGACCAGTGTGATGACCAAGGTATGGGTTTTGCCACATCATGATGAACATGTTAAGCTTGAAAATGCTAAAATTTAGTTGACAAATTCAACTAGAACAGCTAATATGTGTATTATGAACCAAACCATGACTCTAAGTCACATATCGACACCTTGCTAAAATAACTAACTCTATAATCCGCTCCTATTCATTTCAATGGGCAGGCCCTTGTCCTAAAGTGGTAGAATAATATTACCTGATCAACTGATGGTGTAGGCAATTTTGTCAAAAAAAAAAAAAGACATGGGCAGTTATTTTAGCAAGGTGATGATATTGCACTACACTGCGAGGAAAAAGGGCACCGTGTTACTTTTTAAACCTCCAAAGAACAAACAGCATAAATGTCTCTTCAATGATACGATATGGTCCTTGAGGTCCAATTATGTACCTAAAATAAGTTTTAAACTACATTTAAAGTAGTTTGTTTCCTCTGACAAATGAACATGAGGGGCACATTTGTAACTTTTCATAAAAATAAACGTAAAATAAGAGTCAAGTCTCCTAAATAAAGACATGAAATACATAGTCTTACAGGTACTACCACAGTGACAGTATGACGGTTATTGTGACTTGTTGTTGTTGGACTTTATCCACGTTTAACCTTGACAGAGATGATAAAATTGCCACACAATAGCGTGCCATTAAGCACTTCTAGCTGAGATCTACGCAGATATTTACAGAAGTGTTCTGGCTAACCCTGAAACAGGAAGTCAGGATTTGACCAAGATGTGTATGCGTGTTGTTGTCAGGCGGGTAAGCCTGGACTTACCATGCTAAATCTGGTTAGGGGGTGAAGTCATGAGATGCGGTTTGTGCACGTTCAGCCATGCTGTGCCCAGCGGCCTAAATCGACTTGGCAGCCACAGCCCCTCCACTCTGGACCGCGGCCACCTGGAAGCTCCTGCAGCATGCAGGGTCTGATTAGGTCTTAATTAAGCCATGAGGTTTGCCATTAACCACGTGCTGCTGTGTTCAGTTCGCCAGTTCCAGTCCTTGGCAAACTGAGCAAAAGGAACTAAAACTGTCAGCTCGCGTCCCAAGTTTAGTGATAGGTTGGGTACAAAATGTGCTGAATGGTGGCAAAATGGTGAAATACATAATTCCTTAGAAGTAAGCTGGCTATTCCAAAACACAGTAAACTGTAGAAACACTTGCTATTACAGTTACTGTTATACATGCATAGTTACACTCATTTGTTGGGTAAAATTCTTACAGCTGGTTATATTGGTTGATATTTATTAATGCAGTTATATATAAGGTGTAGTTTT
>JBBPCY010000150.1:7684153-7720071 GCA_037974405.1 Brachyalestes nurse | reverse complement strand
TATATATAAAATTTTTTTTTTTTTTTTTTTTTTTTAGCAGTATACCTATTTTTCAAATAAAAACCAGGGATCCAAAATAGAAGAGGTTTTCTATTGATATGAACAGAGACTTTGACCTGATGTGGCTTTGATCTTTTTAATTGTTTCTATTTTGGGTTTTAAAATGATTTGTTCTGTAGTCTTTTTAATTCTTTTACCAAATTTGGTGAAAGCTGAGGAGCCAAGTCTGTTACATAAGCCTGTTCCATTAATGTTTTCCATTTATTTCAAAGTCCTCATCAAACTCCTGTGTGTTGGCTTATCTGTGTTGTCATCATGGATTATTTGACTTTAATACCTGTTTTTCCACAAATGCCACCTGTCCGTTTATTTGGACCTGCACTACCTTTTACCCAAATTGAGCACCAAAGTATTGTCAGTCCTGGGCAATGCGTTGGTGGTACTGATGGATTTCTTTTTCCTATTTATATACTGAAGCCTCCTCTTTCCTTGTCTTTCAGGTACAGTATCTCATACATTCCCTTTGCTCGGTGAGTGAAAACAGAAACCTCATTATTTTGTTCTTTTATTGAATATTCAAATTGTTTGCTAATAGTTGGCCTGTAATCTTGTCTTATTTCAATTCATCACCCACCTTTTTTATTTATTTATTTTTTTTACATTTCTCACATCTTAATGATGTGATTCGCCAGGTAAGTGCGTTCCGTTAGCAGTTACAATGGGCAGATGAGATCAGATTTCAGGGTAGTGTTCTAACCTCCAGAGCGAGGAGTGCAGAATTTCTCCAAATGGCACTGTGTAGGCGCTCTGTTGTTTTTAGAGAGGGTGGGTAACTGAATGAAAACATGTTGTTATTTACCCATGGCTGTGTGGCTGTTGTCCTCCACCATATGGCACTAATCCTCTCCTGGAGCATGCAGAGCTCCCAGTGCCACGCAAATAGCTGCTTGTTTTTTGTTTTTTTTTTGTTTTTTGCCTCTCTCTCTCCACTCCTCACTTGAGCCCCATAAGGCTATTTGTTTAATTCCTTAATACAGAAGTCAAAAAGCCATCCTTGCTACTGTGGGAGCTCATCCAGCTGCGGGCGTCTCTGGCTTCAGTGTTTGGGTCTTTGCCTGTGCTCCTAAGATTAGATTGCACAAAGCTGATACAAAGCATTATTGGTGATGGAGATTATTTGACTGAAGATCCCACTCTATTGAAATGTTATTAAAACGTAGGCGGAGGTTGTTGCTGTAAATAAAGCTCCCTGATTTTCAATGTCTAGTTCATCAGAAAAATATAAATAAATAATGGTACTAGGGCTGCAGTGAATATTGGATAAATTCAAAAACAGTGAAGGTTTTTTTTTTTTAATCATTTTTTTTTACCTCTTCACTGACAAGAGTAGATTAAAAGGTTTCCATGTTTCAGATGATTAAAAAGACACTGTTTTTCTCTGCTATTTTGCACCAGCATCCAAAGCTGTTTCATCACAGCGTGTAGCCTGATCAGGGTCGGACCCCTGACTTGGATTTTTTAAAGCGACTTGATATGAAAATAATAATTTTTCACTTATGTTTATTTTTCATTAGTATTTTAATTTTAGGTAAATAAGAAACAAAATAAGTAATAATTAAAACAGTAAATATTGCCCTTATTTTGTATCCGTAGTAGTAGTAGTAGTAGTAGTAATAATAACAATAACATTATTTTCCATTTAATATTCGATAGAATGTTTTTTTTAATTAACATAGTTGGTAGTTGCAACCCTAAATGATGCAGAGCCTTTATTATATGCTCTTATTATGAGGAGGTTATTTAAGTCCTACAGAATCTCATTTACAAAAATGGTTCATTCCAGGTCCTTTGGGGAAGCAGAGGTGGTTCTTCTTTGCCAGCTTTATTTTGCGTCTTTGTCTTTATATGCTCATCAGCAGCATTTACAGCAGCCCTGGGTGTGTCTGGCTTTTTTGACCTGTAAAGAGCAGAAGCTTGTCCCCATCTGCAGCCATGTCTGACACCCCCCGCCCAGCCTGGGGTGCTTCAGTGTGTGGGCTCCTAATTCAGCCTGACAGCCGTGGAGCCCCTGAACCCCACCCCACCCCCTCACTGCCTGGCACACTCTTTGGGGAGGATGCGATGAAAGAGTGGATGTGTGTTTTGAAAAGAGGCTCTTTGTCTCATAAACCTGTTACACCTGCTGAATGCGTGTTCGTAGTAACGTATCTGGAGTTTCGCACTACAACAGTTTGTTGAAGATGATGTCCGTTTTCCCTTAAAAATGTATCTATAAAATATACACAAAAACAGTACACACACAATAGTACACAAGTGGGAGGAAACAACAGAAGCCATAAAGATCTGATTAGTCTGATTTAATAATAATCAATAGAAGTTATTGACTGTAGAAATAATAAGTAGGTGCAGCTCTTTAATGAATCACTTTTAACTTTGAAACATATTATTTGTCTGCTGTTTTGCCAACAGGGCCCTGTTTTGTTTTTGTTTTTGTTTTTTTTGTCTCTGTTTATTAGAAATGAGACACACCCTCCCTAAAGCATTTTCTGATGCTCGAGTGGCTCAAAAGCCCCTCAGTTAAGACCCTTTTCATTGGGCTGTTATTGGATTAGTGGGTGCTCTGGTTTACGTCATAGTCTGTTGTTCAGCCGGCCCAGTGCTTTTGGATGTGGAGCTATTTTCTTAATGAGTGATGCTTCTCTCCAGCCCCCACCCTCCCCCGCCTCGGCAGCATCACTGCCGTCTCCGTGCCATAGCTCCCCTCCCTTAACGTATTTCACTCATCCCCTTAATGTGCATTAAGTCCATAATGTGGCCTGACTTCCCTAAATCTACATGAGGGCTTATTCAGCTCCTCACACACGAAGCTGTCCTCAGCGTTCCGCAGCTGGGGAACCCGTTGCCCGTGGATTTCATCAGAGCTACACCAAACTTAATCATCATTTATTCATTAGCCGTTTTTCCAAAGCTAAGCACTAAACCGGTAGTCTAATCGTAGCGTCAGAGGTGGGGAGGCTGGGATGCAGATGTGGGCTTGACCTGGGTGGGGGAGGGGGGGCGGGGTTCGTCTAGAGGTATGTGGAGATGATGTCACCAGTCACTTCTTCAAAAGCCCCTCCTTTTTTTTTTTTTTTTTTTTTTAAAACCTTCACTGTTTTCACACCTCCTCCTCTCAGCACCGGGATAGTCTGCATAGCAACACATTTAGTGAGAGAGAGAGAGTGTGAGATGGAGAGAGAGAAGAAAGATGTGGGGGGGTATGGATGCTGAGGCAGTGAAGGCACTGTGACCTTGTTCTACTGTTGCCTTGGTGACTGGGAGGGTTGCATCATTCCTCTCCCTCCATACCTGGTGTGATGGGAGGTGCATCGTTCCAAGCTTGGGACCTTTTCCCGCCAAAACAGAATAAAATATGCAGCAGCTCCGCCCAGCCACAACAAAGAAAGAAGCCGGTCCAAAACACCAGCTGGATTGTAATGGAGCGCTTGAATAAATGAGCAAATCAAACAGCAGGTTTAAATATGTTTTTCCCTGATGCTGTCCTTATGCTGTTGTGATTTCTTGTTTATTTCTTTCTTAGACTTTTGATGCTCTAATGCTTCCATCTTCCAAGCATTTTATTATTCATCCTATTATAATTTAGTCTGTATTTAAGCTTTTAGCACTAAATTGTGCTTTATCTTGTTTCTTGTCTCCTTACAGGGATGCAGTTATGAAGTGCTTCACCACCTGTTTGAGCTAAAGCTACTTTTCTACACCTGAAGAGAAGAAGCTTTGTGACATCCAGTCATAAAATGCAAGAGTATATATGTAAAATATTTTATTCTGAAGATTTTTTTTATTATTTCACTTTACGTAGCATGCTTTCTCCTTTGTTCAAATATCATTTATGCGAATGGTATAAAAACAGCCGATGCATTGTAATATTTGCCTTTAATATAAACAGTGATTTCGTTTTTACGATTATATTTTGTTTGGTGCGTCTGGTTTGGTAATATGTGTCTTAAAAGCAGATGTATTTAAAAAAATACAATTCCACAGATGTTGAAGAAGAGACTTCTGTGCTTGGTGCCAAGTGCCTTATTTTGCTGTCTTAATTTCTAGATTTGTAAATCGAAAGCATTAGTATCTGGGTTTTTTTTTGGTTTTTTTTTACATAATATTTGGGTCATTAATAGAGGAAACTCTCTAATAACATACAACACTTCCAGCTAATAAACTCCATCATTCTTCATCATGCTGACGCGACTGTTCATTTTTCCTTCCCGTCTGTTCTGTTATGCGTCATTTAACACATCGCAGCCTGCAGAATGTGACGGTGTTTTGTGGTCTTTGTTCAGATCGGTGGTGTGTGAGAATGCGCCAGACAGGCTGTGTGTCACATATGATGGTGTGATATGATGGCAGCTTGGAGGCTGACTGACTCTCATCACCTGCAGCTCTGCAGCCCCATTGTGAAGGAGATGAACTCATGTCATTCTCCTGTGTGTTTCTCCCCTTTCCTTTCAGGTCACTAATAGCCCCCTCCCCTTTTTTTTGGATTGTTTTCCATATGATGTCCTCTACCTCATGATCTGAGCATGACCTAATAACCCAGTGAGGTGGGCTTGTTGAATTGCTTAGAGTGGCAGTCTGTGGGTCCACAGCTGTGGTTGCCATGGTTACAATGAAGCACACTCCTAGCTGAACAACCCTCCTCCACCGGCGAGAGCGAATGTGCACATTGTTGATCACATGCCTGCCATTATGCTGATAGAACAGTACATCCAACTGTTGGAGCCTCTTCATTTATCTCAGCTTAGCTATTTTTGTAGGAGGTCAAGAAGCTTTTCCTCGCCTTTACACCAGTGCCTTTTCAAAAAAAAAAAACAAAAACAGCATTTTCAGGCTGGAGAATACTTCAGAGCCTAGTCTCAAACAAAGACGCAGCATACTCTGTGTGGTCTGCATTGTACTTCATATGATTTTCTTTTATTTTGCTTACCTGTTTTTTACACTTTGGTATTAGATTTTCAATTTTCTTCACACCAGGACACGACACTAACATTGGTATAAAAGACAAATGGGTTGGGTATGTATTTGTGTATGCAACTGTCTCTGCTGGACAGAAGCTTTTTACAGGAGAATGAAAATTTAAAGCTTTCAATGGGTGTTCATGAAGCAAAGCTTTAGTCCAGATGATCAATACCATTTCTATTGGTTACATTTTACACATTTACATTTTACACAATGTAAATGAAAGAGGATGTTTTTGGAGTTAAAAAATGATACAGGTTTTGTTCTGACTGTGATGATGTAGACCTACATTGTACCTACACTTACTGTTCATTGTATCTGCTGTACTGAACATATAAGTGCACTTTGCTATTTACTTCTGTTTCTCTTTATCATTTGTTTGCTCCCTTTACAACTTCCATCTATTGTCAGGTTCCCACAGACCCACTAGTGAGCAGATATTATTTGGGGGATGGATGACTCTCACCACTGCAGTGTGAGAGTGTGGTACAGCAGTATGTTGTTAAATTCTGTCCACTGTAGTAGACACATCTCTTATTGGTCCTGCACAGACTGTTGTTCATCAGTGGTCAGTATCTGGCCCAGGACACTCTTGGCAAGTGACACTGAGGTGTTTAAAGTCTCCAGCAGCAATGCTAGTAACACAAACACTAACCTAAGTTAATACCATTAATAAACAGGGTAAAGAGGGCTAACAAATGAAAAAAAAAAATTAAATATATATATGAGATCAAAATGTGATGTAAATTAACCAGTCTCGTCGTCAGATGAATAGTAATACATAGCCTACACTGTGTAATCTAATTTTCACTGTTTAAAGGGTGGCGTAAAGTGAGGATGGCGTAAAGTAAGTAAACAGGGAGAGAGGTGACAGAACAGCAGGGACAGGGAACCTTTAACAGTGGATTAAGGCTGCTATTAGTTCCTTGTGGATGTGCAATTTACTTTGCACTTTTAAAAGCAAAAAAAACGGATGTATTGATTTTCAGGCAGTTCACGGTGGCTGGGCGACTTCGTGGCTGTCGCTGAGAGAGAAAAGCAGTAAAAGATGAGAGTGTCAAATCAATATCACAGTGGAGCCAGACCGTCTTTTACCCTTCAAGGTCACCATTGTCCAACAGATGACTAATGACAGGTACAAAAAATCAAAATAGTATTTAAATACTGTTACTACAGGATAATGGCGAGGGAGAATAAGCTGATGTAGTCTTCATGCTCCGTCCAAGAGTACTATCTTCTCATATCGCCCACCTGAGGGGGAAATAAAATGCTTGTTAGGCTAAAAATAAAGATGAAAACAGACATGATGCAGGAGCCTCATTAACCGTTCCCGCCCTTTTGGTTTGAGACGTCACTCTGATTGAGCGCTCCTGCTTTCTGATTGAATAGGAGCCGCCAGACCGCCCGCCCCTCGACTCCGGGGGTATGAATACGGGCCCCCCGCCCCCACGGCCATAGCTGCTCAGTGTGGATTAAAGAGAGGAGCTCTGTGGAGGCACTGCTGCTGGCATGACGTGAGTGGACGCGTTTTGAAGGTGAACCGAGCGTTACGGGTGATTATATTGCACATAGTTTCACTGTGAGGTCTTACCGCAGCTTACAGAGATGCCTTTCCCACCTATAAACTTGCACTCGCGGATTTCTTCTCCGGGGAAGGAGCTCTTCAGGAAGAAGAAGCCCAGCTCCGGCGCCATGCCTCCCCAGTCTCTGCTGGGCCCCAGACAGAAGGTGGAAAAGGAGGACAGCGAGAGGGACAAGCTGTCCACGTCGTGGCCGTCGAGTAACCTGAAGCAGCTGGGCCGAAAGCAGCAGCAGGGGGGTAAACCTCCTTCAGAGGGTCCTGCTCCACACCCTGAGGCGGAGGGGAAGAGCTGGGGGTCCGTGCCCAAGCCCCTGGGCGGCTCGTGTGAGAGCGTGCCCCGCTCGAGCTCCGGGGAGTCTGCAGCCCCCCGCAGCAGCAGACACTCCTCACGGGCCTCTCTGGGCAGGGAGGAGGCGGTGGAGCAGGAGGTCCGCTTCTCCCTCAGCCTCACCCCAGAGGCCGTGCTGGTCATCCAGAAGCGAAGCCTGGAGAAGCAAATGCTGGCCAAGCAGCAAAAGTGCTGCGGCTCCGGGGATTTCAGGCACCGCCGAGTCTTCCCCTCCAGGAGAGCTCAGGGAGTCTCCAAGAGCTCGGCGCCCCCCGCAGCGGCCCGGCCGGACGCCCCCAGCGACATCACCGCCCTCGTGAAGATCTCGCTCCTGAACGACCAGCATAAGTACGACGACGTGGAGTACGAGGAGGAGGACGGGGACGTAGACGAGACGGTCATGAGGAAGTGTAAAGAGTGGCTGAAAGGAGTGGAGAGCGCTGCTGCCTTCGGCAAAGTGGACAAACTGTCGGCCCTGCCGCACCTAAAGAGCTGCTGATCATTAACACTCGCTGCACAGACACTGTGATACTCTCTTATAAGAATAATAATACGAGGGACGTTCAAAAGGTTTCTGCCTTTTTCCATTCTATTTATTCAGAATTTCAAAAAACAAAATACATAAATCTCATTGCAGCTAGTGGTCAGAGAGTTGCTCCTGCAATCAGAAGAGCAGGGGATCGAATCCCAGGGCTGCTAGTGGCACTACTGAGGTACCCTTGAGCAAGGCGTCGTCCCAACACACTGCTCACTGCTTTACTTGGTGAATGGGTTAAATGCAGAGAGAGAATCTCACGGTTCACACTGTGCTGTAGTGTGGTGTTCACACCTTTGCGATGCAATTTTGCCAACTTTTAATGCAAAATTTTTGTTTGGGCCACTGATGCACTTTTGAACGTCCCTCATAAAAATAATAAATAATAACCAAGTTGCTTACACGGATAAACGCTTCGGTGTAGCGCTGGCATCATTCTCTCTTACAGACTGCTTGTATCACTTTCTCCCTCACACACAGTGAGGCTGTTTAGTTTTTGTTTATTTATCTTTTTTGTTTCCACTCGCGACCCTCTACTCAGGTCCGACTCCACACGCGTTTTGAACCCCGGGTCGCGCTCGCCAAATCGATTGGACGATTAAATGAAGTGCGTGAAGCTGATTGGACGATGAAGGGGAAAGCGTGAAGCTGATTGGACGACCGTGGTAGCGCAGCGGCGGTCAATAAGCGTTCACCTTCTTTGTGCCAGAAAAAACAAAGCCTGTCACAGACTGTCTGACAGAGGAGAACAACAAACACCACTCGTAGGATCTGTGCTGAATGTGCACGGGAAAAATGTGTTCAAAGAAACCAGCTTTGTACAGTATTTATTTTTAAAATGGTTCAGTTGTAGTTGTGTTAAATATCTTGTCATTTTTAAAGGTTTTTCAAAATAAAAGGTAATTTTTTTTGCCTGAGCTTTTTGTTTTTCCTTTCACCCCCCCATCCGTAACATATGCGTTTCCATAGAAACGGTTAAACGTGTGCAATGTGATTGAGTGGAGAGCAACGAAAACAATTTTGTCTGGTCTTTGTTCCTATATGATAAAACAAATCCCAAATCCCACTGTCTGAGCACTTTGAGCGGATGCAATGAGGCTGAAAACAGACGTGTACACATGTTTCATCGGTTGGGATCATTTTTGGATGGTGCTGGTTTGTTAATCGATTTTGGGTCCGAGTTTGGAAGATTTTTTTTGCTCTTCAAATTAAGTGCTCATCATACAAAATTAACGATGCACAGTGAGGTTCTTTAGGGTGCGTTTAAGTGTCAAAACATCTAAATAAAACGAAAATATGTAAAGTAAATCAAAAGAAATATAAAGGAGGATCACAGAGGCTCGATTTGGCGTCTCTATGGCAACGGCTTCCTCAACACACACACGCGCACACGCTAGGTGTAGGAGGCTGAGAGCAGCAGCCGTGTCGATGATTTATTAAACTTACATCCACCGTTTTGATCAAATACACTGTCTGAGGTAAGAATATTGTGAGCTTTGCTCCACATATCGACCGGAGCTGGAAGGATTTATGATATTTTGTTGTAAACCATTGTATTATGTGTGTAGTGCACTTTTTGTTATACTGTTGTGTTGTATAGTTTTTTTCTGTTGGTTATGCTGATTTTACTTTCTTCTCTTGTTCTGCCCACTTTGCTGCTACAACAATGCAAATTTCTCACTTGTGGGACTAATAAAGGGTGATGTTATCTTATTGTGAAGGGACCAGTTGGTTTGCATTTGTGAGGTAAAGATCTAATGCAATTCCACACTTTAAGTATTAACTTGTCCTCATAGATCATTGGTCTGTTATAACATGACACTGAAGGTCCGAGATGTTCTTCACACCAGCTCTCTTCCCTCCATCCTGGACTCGTACGTGCCCTCTGAACGCTTTGAAAAGGTATGTGTTAAAGTGTGCAGATATATTGTGTGTGCAGGGATTCTTTCTTTCTCATGCATATAAAAATTCTCACACACTGGTTATTTTGTCTATATGTACACTATATGGACAAAAGTATTGGGATGCCTGACCATTACACCAACAGGGACTTTAGTGACACTGTATTCAAAGACTATAGTATGGAGTTGGTCCCCCTTTGCAGCTATAACGGCTTCTATTCTTCTTGGAAGGCGTGAAAGTGTTTCTGTGGGAATTTGTGCCCATTCATTCTGTAGAGCATCTATGAGGTTCAGGCACTGATGGACGAGAAGGCCAAAAAAGTAAATGCTTTCTATAATAGAAAGGTGTCTGAACACACAGGCCATCAGTCTGCTGTGTACAGGGCTGTGTAGCAGCAGACAGTTCAGGGTGCCCATGCTGACTCGTGTCCATCAATGAAAGAGTGGTGATACAGGATTATCAGAACTGGACCATGGAGCCTGTGGCAGATTTAGGTATGGATGATGCAGGCATCCGAACACAAACTGAAACAATGATAATTGTGAGATGGGTTTGTATTCCTTGTTTGCATGTCACATCAACAATCCTCTATCACCGTGTGGGTCCATTTACCTTGTCAGAGTTTTTGGGATTGGGAGAGTCCACAGATAGGGGGAGCAGGGGAATCTATCACATATCCCACGTCTGCTAATGCTAATGCTATCAAAGTACCGTTAATTTATAATACTGTGAATGTATAATTTCAGACATTGTTGCATTATTTTTGTAATATAAATGTTAGTTATACAAATGTTAAATATAAAAATATTTCATAATATAAGCGTAAGTGTAAATGTAAGAATAATATTAAACCAGTCTGCACAGCACCAAAGTGAGCTGGTACAGCATTATGGGGTAACATTGTAATAATTCAGCTCTTTTTCATTTGGATTTATATACTATATTTTTACTATTTATTTAGGTTTAAATGTTATCAGTGACAGTATTGGGTGCGAGGGATAAAAAAATGGCACCAGTAGCTCACACACTCTAGTATCTCTTTTCCACCAGGGCAGTGCTGGTGCTGGAGCCGAGCTGGTTCTGGTCCAGCACCGGCACTGTGGCGGTGGAAACGAGCTAATAAGGAACATTTGAAAGCCTCTTCAAATCATTACTAAAGGACTCCGTTTAGAGTTTAGTCAATTTTCAAAGTAAAAATACCTGAATGCCTTACAGTCACAGACAAATGAGTCTTTTTATGGGAGGGGTTTAGGTAATTCACTTTTGAAAAATACCAAGCCATAATGAACGTCCTGCATTTCCACATCAATGGTATGGGTTTACTGTAAAATGTGGTGTTGACTTCAGACTTTTTAGCACATGTAAAATACATTTTAATACCCAAAGAAACAACAAGACGCCACTAACACCTCTAATGTGCAGTATTTTCTTCTGCCCTAACTCAGATTATGCAGCAAGCTTAGATTTTTTTATTATAAGTCCGCTTACATGATTTGGGAATGGAATCTGTATTCTTTTGGTCTTGTATAAGGAAAAGACAATGGTTGCTTGAAAGGGAATGCAAAGAAACTATCTCTACTGACTGTACCAGCTCAGTCAGCTGCAGATCACCCATCTGTCAAACAGTGATTAAGCCGCACACTAAGACCTGTTAGCTTTTCCAATAGAGACTCTTTTTCTCTCTCTTTGGGTCGACCAGAGAAGGATCCCTCCAGCTTTTGGGAGAACTGAGGGTCCAGCTTTAGGGAGTTTTTCTTGCCTCGGTCACCCTTGGCCTTCTCACTAGGGCCTCGGACCTTTACTCTGTAAAGCTGCTTTGTAACAACATTAGTTGTAAAAGCACTTTTATAAGTAAAACTGAATTGAATGGTGCAAGAGATCGTCCAGAAACACGGAGCTACTCGCACTTTAAATTTCTAGCGAGTTCAGACAATGCAATCAAAATAAATACATCCAAATTCTGTTGGCTGTTGTTAATATGAGCTGGCTAGCTGTTTCACATGAAGGATGACTGACCAACAAGAACAGTATACAGTTAACTGTATTGTTATACAGACAAATTAGAAAGACGTTTACGTTAACGTAAAACATAAATGTAAACAAATTCGAAAGAGATTTTATGAAAAACACTCTCAGAAGATGTGGTGCATGTTAGAAATTAAGACCGACATGCCTGTCAGGCTGAATTAAAAGTATTCATTTTTGCACACTGGTGATTACAATGTTCATTCAGAATCACTGTATATATATCATCCTCCAATACTCTGCATTAAAGACAATGGACTCAATTCAAATACTGTTTTTTGTTCCGCTACTTAATTGCACACCTACACATGTAACAGTGTTGCCTTAGATAACTAGCAGATTTGATTTGCTGGCAAGAGATCAGCGATCGCCATAGCAATGCAAGCAAACTGTGATGAAGAAAAATGGTGTCATAGCGAGAGGTCACAGCCATGTTTGTGTCCAGGCCCCCCTCCCCAGTTCTTGGGACATCGTGCACATTTAATTGGACCTCTTGCATAACCGTTCCTCTGTGGGGACCCTCATTTATTGTTTTGTTGCCTGCACAACTAGTCCACACATTTTCCTTGTTGATATTCATTTTCTGTTCAAGAGCCGCCAGCTCTCACTATAGAGCCTTTCACAGACATCCTCTGTGTGTGTGTGTCTGCAGAAGGTAAGGCTCTGCTGGCTTATATAGTGAGCTTTCAAAAATCTAATACTTGGTGTTCCCATCTATTGGTGGAGAAGAACTTGAATGAAGAAAGCACAAACAAATGTCAAGTGGTCACGATGGTCACCAAGGTTACAGCCGGCAACACAGTCTCCTTTACCACCCCCATCCTCGTGAACTTTCACACTTCTTTTTTCCTGAGTGATCTGTATTCTTCCGTCCATTCTCTTTCTATTCATTCCCTTTCACCGTCCACTTTCTGTTCTGTTGTTTGTAGCCTTTTCCATCTCTTTTTTGTTTTGTCCCTTTTTAAGTCTGTGCATCTCCAATTCTGGGCAGGATGGGTCTAATTAAGAGGAACATTTACTGGTAGTCTTGGGGTTGTCTGGTGGGTGTAATGTGGGTGTCTGGTTTCCATCCTCTAGTGTTACTCTCAGGGTTCAGTATAGAGCTGATTCATGGTGAACATGGTGAGGGAGATAGACAACGCTGCTACCCATCTCACCGCCATCACTCACCGACCTCTTCTTTATGTTGTTTCGTGACAAGATAACTGCATGACCTCTTTACTCTTTTTTCCTATGCATGACTGTGGCATTTGCCCTGACGAATGTCTCTTCTTTCTAATGCCCTTCATGAGCAACCACAAAGCCTGGACTTCCTAAACAAGCTGGCCCTGTAAAATGTGGGGGGAACGAGCATTGAATGGCTGCCAGTCGGGCGTCTGGTTCTTTCGCCAGGGGAACAAAGCAGAGCCTGATGGAGTCTCTGTTTTCTTAATTGAAAGATCTACTGCAACCTTCTGTTAGTGGTAGCCCACATATACTGAATACAGGCAATCCTATCACTTTTATTGGGCTAGATGGGTGGTGGTGGCCTAGTGGGTTGGATACTTGCCTCTGGACCAAGAGGTCATGGGTTCAAATCCTACCTTCATCCACCATTACTGGGTTCCTGAGCAAGACCCTTAACCCCAAGTTGCTCCAGGGAGACTGCCCCCTGTAGTTAGGGAGTGGAAGTCGCTTTGGATATAAGCGTCTGCTAAATGCTGTAAATGTAAATGTAGATCAAGGAGGAGCCTCTATAATTTACACATTTTTATTCATATGAGTGGCATTATTAGTATATGTACGTCTTTATTTTATTTTGAATATGAAACCTTAAACCCTAAGCTTATTATTAAGTTACTGATCTTACTATTTACTATTTAGTAACAGGACAACATCAGTAGCTAGCTACTATGAAACTATTATTTATGCAGTTTTGTAATTTGACTGAAGAACTGAAGCGTGGTCTCGTACAGGGTCTAAGGACTTAACACATTTCTTGTTGGAAATCACAAATCACTGAGATGGATCACAAGACCTTGATCATTTAAAAATGCAATACTGATCCAAGGTCAGAGGCCTTTCATTTTCAAAGTCAGAAAAAGCAATATATATTTTACAATTACACAAAAGCCTCAGTTTCAATATTTTCAGTAATCTGTATGTCCACACACCCTTTGCTTTTATTTCGGCTTAAGTGTCCTGAACTTGCTTTTATTATTATTTTTTAGTTAAAGCCTGTAAGGATTCATTTTGTGCTTCTTGTATACATCTCTAAAATACAGTCTTGGAACTTAGTTCCACTTTCTGCCAATTATAAATTTACACCCATGAGTTCATGAAACCTTACACAGGATGTCTAGTTTTAATGTCTTAGTGCAGTTTTTCTTCTTTTTCTCAGTATTCGCTTCTTGAAGAGCTACACATCCTTTTAGGCACACTGTACTGAGTTGTCTTCTCACAGTGTAAGGATGCAAAGAAACACTCTCGGCCATGGGAAGAAACTCTGAAAAACTTCCCCGCACTACTACACACACACACACCCCTGAAAAACTACATATCCCTGCATGCATGGTTCCTTAAAGGAACAGGCTCTGTAACAGTTTCATATGGAAACATTAAACAGCGACATTTAAAAGTTTAGCCTTCTCACTTACTTTCTATTAGGCAAGACTAATATTAATTACTATTTTCTATTAACACAAGATGTTTAACTTGTTTTTTGGTCATCTATACATGAAAATATAAGCAAGAGTGTGTGTTTACTGCTTAATACACTGCTGTTTATTTAAAATTAACGAAAACAAACCAAGCCTCATGCTTTAGAATTTTCAGTTACTTAACTATCGTTGTACCAAACCATACCAAAGCGTGAACCCAAAACCAAGGTACGTACCGAACCGTGATATCTGTGTACCGTTACACCCCTACTTGCTACACCAATTTGATAGCTCTGAAGTACATAATTCATATATAATCTGTGCTTACAAGTGTCCGTTTTTGAAATAGCACAGCTTTTAAAGTCACCTGCCCCTACATGTCACACAGAAATAATGTTCTGTTGTTAGTTATTTTGCATGTGAGTGAAAACTAACTTGTAAAACTAGGCCATGTTGAGTCTGTTTTATGATACTAGGGTAGGGGAGGTATGGGAAGTGTTTAGGGAGCTGCTGGCCGTGCTAGTTGGCAGTGGCTGTGGCCCCATGGGTACGAGGTGATAGGGGTTTGGAAAGGGGGCGGTACCTGGAATGGCAGTGGGCTCCGGGGAAGTCCTGAAGGAGAGGATGCCAGGCTGGGAGCGGCCTTGCTGGTTCTCAGCTATCACATAAACCTCGTACTCTGTGTTCCAG
Source organism: Brachyalestes nurse (assembly GCA_037974405.1). Classification (NCBI taxonomy): domain Eukaryota; kingdom Metazoa; phylum Chordata; class Actinopteri; order Characiformes; family Alestidae; genus Brachyalestes; species Brachyalestes nurse. The sequence continues at coordinate 7,705,354 of JBBPCY010000150.1, read as the reverse complement.
TCCAGACCCCTCAGCACAACATACTCGCTGACATTAGGGAGGCGGATCTCCGGCTTCCACTCTGAACGGTGCTTCTACACGACCACATACAAAGAAATGGTCAGTAAGAGTGTAAAAATGTGTCATGATAGACCGATTTGAGAGTGGCAATGTTGCAATGTAGGAAAAGAGTACAGTTATTTTAAAAAAATCTAAGTTTATCTAATTGTTTGGGCAAAATATAATTTTCTATATTTGTTTTCAAATGTAAATATCCAATGCAATAGCATTTTACCTTTTTTATTTTATTTATAAATTAGTAGGAAATTATAGTTATGAGTTGCAATTTAACATGATTTTGAAATGGAAGAATTCTTATTATATAATTGTGCAAGGTTTTGATTGTCTATGTTTCATTACTATGTACAGTGAGGAAAATAATTATTTGATCCCCTGCTGAATTTGTAAAAATGAAAAAATGAACAGTTTCTAATTCATGAGGTAGTTTCATTTTTATGAAGAGAGACAGAATAACATTTAAAAAATCAAGAAAAAACATTTAATATAAAAGTTATAAATTGATTTGCATGTCACTGAGTGAAATAAGTATTTGATCCCCTACAACCCAGCCAGACTTCTGGCTCCCGCAGACTGGCTGTGTGTCCATGTTGCACACAGATTACAATAAATCTATCCCTTACAGATACTCCTGATCTTAACTCATTATATGTATAAAGCACACCCATCCACAGAATCAGTTTCTTCCATTCCAACCTCTCCCCCACCATGGGCAAGACCAAAGAGCTTTCAAAGGACGTCTCTGACTGCAGACCTGCGTGAGGCTGGAATGGTTACAAGACCATCAGCAAGAAGCTTGGAGAGAAGGTGACAACTGTTGGTGCTCAGTCTGGAGCTCCATGCAGTATCTTGCCTCATGGGGTGAGGATGATTGGTAACACACTACATCATAATGGACTGAAATCTTGCAGTGCCCACAAGGTCCCTCTGCTCAAGAAGACACAAGTACAGCCAATCTTAAATTTGCCAGTGAACATCTAAATGATTCAGAGAAGGTTTGGGAGAAAGTGCTGTGGTCAGATGAGACCAAAATTGAGCTCTTTGGCATCAACTCAACCCGCCGTGTTAGGAGGAAGAGAAATGCTGAGTATGACCAGAAGAACATCATCCCCACAGTCAAGCATGGAGGTGGAAACATTATGCTTGGGGATGTTTTTCTTCTAAGGGTACAGGATGACTTCACCACATTGAGGGGCCAATTGATGGGGACATGTACCGTAAAATCTTGGACAAGAACCTCCTTCCCTCAGCCAGAACACTGAAGATGGGTTGTGGATGGTCTTCCAGCAGGACAATGACCCAAAACATACTGCCAAGCTAGCAAAGGAGTGGCTAAAGAAGAAGCAGATTAAGGTCCTGGAGTGGCCTAGTCTCCAGACCTCAACCCTATAGAAAATCTGTGGAGGAGCTGAAGCTTCGAGCTGCCAAGCAGCAGCCAAGAAACCTAAAGGATTTAGAGAGTTTCTGTAAAGAGGAGTGGGCCAGAATCCCTCCTGCTGTGCGCGCCAACAAGGGTTTCTCCACCCAGCACTAGTCATGTTGTGTTGGGGATCAAATACTTATTTCACTCAGTAAAGTGCAAATCAATTAATAACTTTTATGTAACATGTTTTTTCTTGATTTGAAGCTACCTTATAAATTAGAGACCATTTTTTTGTAAGTAAGCAAACAAATTCAGCAGGGAAATAATTATTTCCCCCACCGTTTGTACACTGATCGGCCATAACAGCAAAACCACACACAACCCACTCCTGTGGCCAAAACAACTCTGACCCATCCAGGCATGGTCTCCACAAGACGTATTTTGTGGTATCTGGCACCAAGACATCAGCAGTAGAGCCTATAAATCCTTCATATTTATTTTGAGGTGAAGAGTGCATGGATTAGATTAGTTTGTCCAGCACATCCCACTGATGCTCGATTGGATCGAGATCTGGGTAACTGCCACGACAAACAACTTGACTTCCTTATCATGTTAATTGAACCACTCTCGAACAATGTTTGCAGCAACACAGGATGCATGATCCTGCTGAAAGAGGCCATTGTTATTAGGGAAAACCATTGAAATAAAAGGGCCTCCTCCAGCATGCCTTCTTCCTATAGTGTATCCTGGTATCTCTCCCCCAGGTAAGTGACAAACATGTACTCAGTGTCCAGATTTTGTAAGAGAATGCAATTCATCAGACCTGGCCACACTCTACTATTGGTCAATTGGCCAGTTTTGATGTTCAGACATGGGCATTCTGACCAGTGCAATAACAATCACAAGTCGCTCAAATTTTTATACTTGCTCATTTTGCCTGCTTTCAACACATCACATTCAAGAACTGACTGTTCACTTACTGCCTAAAATATCAAAATCCTTGAAGGGGGCCACTGTAATGAGATAATCAATGTTGTGTATTTCACCTGTCATTGGTTTTGATGTTGTGGCTGAACAGTATGGTGCATAGTTTTGTGCGACATCAGTAAAACTGATTTTTTTTCCTTGCAAAGTTGTTTTTATAAATGGGCTGTATAGATTAGGAAGTGAACAGTATGTCCCACAATATGGACCTTTCAGTAAAAGCTAAGAGATATTTTGGTCTCACCAGAAGCCCCATGTTGCCTTTGTCCCCTTTGAATCCCCTTTCTCCTTTTTCCCCCAGAGCTCCCCAGGGACCCTCCAAACCAGTGAACCCTGGAGGGCCTGTATCACCCTGAAAAAAAAGAGCTAAATTAAATTGTAATACAAATAAATCATCATACTTATGGTGTATGATAATGTGTAAAATAATTTGTTTCACATCTCACAAATCAAAGGCTCACTTTTTCCGCTTTAGGGCCCAGCTCACCAGCTTCTCCAGTCTGACCAACTTCTCCCTTGATTGATACAGAAGTACAGGCATTGCTGTATGTTGTGTGAATCTACATATTGTGTATGATCTCTTTGGCAGTTCACAAGAACTGAACTGTTAAAACCCTCACTTCAGTGCCCACTGGCCCAGGCGGACCCTGAAGACCTTTTGTACCCTGTGGACCACGGTCTCCTTTCTGTCCCTGAGGGCCAGAATTGCCACAGAGACCTCTTTCTCCCTGTAAATCAGTAACAGACAAAAAAGGAGCCATAAGAAATTTCACTGTCCAAAATTTCATAGAGACTGACTGATATTCATGAAATTTTAAATCAACATAGTGTATATATAACATCACCTGATCCCCCTTTCTTCCTGGTAACCCCTCTGCTCCTACTAGACCCGGCGAACCCTGAGGAAAACAAAACCAGAACATTTAGGAAAAACCAGCAAGAGACTGTATTTTCACATCCATGTCACATCCACTACGCTGGCTCATCTACCAATTGGTGCCATGCATGGTCAAAATCTCAGTCATGTATCATCATAGCCACCCCTGTGCCAGCTGTTTTCTAGCAAGGATCTGACCTGTTGTCCTTCCAGGCCAGCAGGTCCACAGTCTCCAGGAGGACCAAGCATTCCCTGTTTAACACACAGTTTGTGCTTGAGACTTGAGCAAATCACAGCAAATCATAAACAGAACTATAAGTTCTGTCTCACCTTGTCTCCCCTATCTGCAGGTGGTCCAGGCAATCCATCTGCACCCTGAGGGCCCTGGATAGTATAATGGAACATGTAAAAACCAACACACTTTAACAAATTCCATGGCCAAAAAGAGTTTAGAGTTCTGTTGCTAAAGTGTGGCAGATATTTCTAAATGAAGCTCCTCATGTGTGTCAAAAGAGTTTGTCCCACATCATTATACCAGCCTGTACCATTCCTATTGACTCAATGGATCCATGGAGTAATGTGGTTTATAGTGATTTCTGACTACATCAGGACACTGCAGAAAAACTAATAGACAAACATTCATGTTTGAGTATTATGTGCCTACTGTAGACATTCATTGAAAAGATTTTCTCTAAGTCTACAGTCTATACATTGTGAAAATCCCAAGAAGGACCACCATCCTTACTTGACTGAGAGACTGTATATAAGCTTAAAACTTACTGTAATGCCTGGAGGTCCAACTGGGCCTGGATCTCCTGAAGCTCCTTTACTGCCCAGAGGTCCTGGCCTTCCCATTGGACCATCTACTCCGTGCAGTCCTTGAGGACCCTACAAGAAAATGAGTAACATCTATCAGCTATTAAATAAAAATAAATAATGTTTAATGATCAGTCCAAATAAAAATTGTGACTTACAGGTACTCCATCTATTCCTAAAGATCCAGGATCTCCTTGTCTGCCCTGAGAAAACATTAATGCTTTCATTCTCTTACGTGAATTTAAACCACATAGCAAACAGGTGTAGAATTACAGGCTCTTATTTAATGGTGTTTTCGTACTGTGTTCAGCAGTCTTACCTGGGGCCCTGAAGGGCCTCTCTCCCCAGGTGCCCCTAAGGGACCCTTTTCACAGAAACAAAAATATTTATTCACATTCATTTTGAAATATTTCACTAAAACAGTATAGTTACAGAGCAACATTTTGATCCTTTATAATCAACTTTGCTGCCAAACTTTGAATTACACATGCCCTCTTACTGGAGGTCCAGGCTTTCCAATGGGTCCTGGAGGTCCTTTTACACCAGGCTCTCCCTATGAGTATCATATGATTTAATCAATAAACACAGTTTATATACTTACAATCTTGCACCACCTTTTCATCTGTATTATGCAATAGTTATTAATATACTGCATGTAATGTGTCTTCACCCGTTCTCCCATGAGTCCTGGTCTTCCTCGCATGCCCATGGGGCCTGGGAAGCCCTTGGGGTCAACACAAATAATGTAAGACAGTTGTAATGATAGATCAGATCACAAAATACATTCCAATCTACATGGAGAGACCATTTTGTTAGGTACAACTATCTAATATTGGATAAGTCCACTTCAGAATAGCCTGTATTCTGCACTACAAAACTTCAACAAGATGGAAATATCCTTTAGGGATACATTTATAGCATCCTTCATTTGATTGAGAAATGAGAGCTGTGATAATGTGAACCTTGTTGATGATGTGTGCTTTATGACAGATTATCAACATTATTCAGCTGGATTTGTTAGATTATTCTGTCAGGTGCCGAATGGGTTTGTCAGTGGGTATCCAACAAATGGGTGTTATCGCATTTGAACATGGGCAAAAAACACCACCAAAACACCACCCGTTTTTACCATGAGATTTGATCCAAATTTATTTGCCATTAGCTAAACTAAGAGTCGTCCAATTCTGATTCTTTTTGAGGGTGTTTTCGTTTTGTTTTATAGTTTTGATGCACACTTTCAGAAGTTAATGGCTTTCTAGTCTAGCCACCTGAACATCTCTTAGATGGCTGGCCATCTAACTGACTCAGCATCGTGTCTGAAACTTCTCAAGCCAATTGCTTGTGAAATGCTGCATCCCTCATGGCTAAATAATTACTTTATGACAGTTTCATTCAGTCCACAAAAAGATATTGTGCACCAGTATTCCCATATTCAATAATAAAATACTTTACTTTTTCTGCAGCACTTAATTTTACTAGAAGCCAAATATCCATTTCCAATTAAAGTACTTTGATCCCTCAAAACTACATGTTTAAAGTGGTATTGATTAAAATACTTTCATTGGTCACCTCCAAGTCACCTCTCACAGAGACCCCTGCAGAGACATCACTTACATACATGCCAACGGGGCCCTGGGGACCGTCAGATCCTGGCTTCCCAGAGAAACCCTGACAAAAATTACACAAACACAATCACTAATAATCTACACATAAACACATACAGTTCAAAAGATTCTGGTGGTATCTCTTCTCGACTCCATGAAGCCCATTATCAGGTTGCTTTTCCTCCTTTTCCTGTTCATCATGGTCTTTGCTCTTCTAGGCATGCAGCTCTTTGGAAGACAGCAAGTGTGCACTTTTGAAAAAATTCTCTGGCCTGATATCAAATAAGCACTGAAACAAATACCCTTTCTCCAACTGGTCCTGGACTGCCCATTGGTCCTTCTCGTCCAGGTGGACCCTATTATAAGAAAACTCATTAATTACGATTAGCAGTTCTTAAGGAACAACATAAAGGAAGAAATGTTTTTTTGTGATATCTCTCCCTCACTTTTGTTTATGTCCATGTCTGTCTCATGCGAAGAGTCAAACATGAACATAAGAGCATAAAACCTGGACCCAGCCAATTTGGGTGCTTCTGTGGAGGTGACAAATTGAAGGGAGATGAAGATAGCTATACCTGGATTCATGTAAATAAATAAAAGCTGTTTATGTTATAAATCTAACTGAAAGTATTAATCTAAATAAAAGGAAACACAACAGCAGACTACAGGACTGGTCTTGCATATTTATTTGATGTTCCATACCAATGGTTTCATATCATACCTACCCAAGCTCATTACTGCACATTCACAATGTTATTAAAAGGCCTTTTATGCTTGTCATATTATGATGAAAAATGAGTGAAACTCCTGGAAATCAGTCTTCATGTTTGAGATAGAAAGAACCTTCCGCTTACTTTCCGCACACCGTTGCTTAATTAGCCTGTATTACTAAAGACCAAATATAATTTTTCATTTTCAGCTTATCTACAACTGAACATGTCTGAACAAAGCCCAAAATAGCTTCCCAAGATGTGAATGAGATTCTGGACACCTGCTATTCAAACCTCATTGCTAGTAAACTAATTGAAAAGAAATAATTTGTGGGGTTTTTTAGTACAAGCAAATGAGCTGTCACGCTTGGTGTTCTGGAAATAAATTAGCCTGCATAATCACATCTGAGATTTGGTCCATCTGCACAAAGCCTTGCTGGACATTCAGTGCACAATTACTGTGTAATTAGTTTTATGACTCATAGCGTGCGCAAGTAAGTTGGAAACTCCTTGGTTTTCTGCCTTAGTCTGCCATTATGTGCATCATAATGGTGAGACGGGTGTGATATTTCATTTGGAGGTGTACATGTAAGTAGTTTCCTGTACCTCACACTAAGACAGACACAGGTCAATTATACAAATGCCAACCATTGTGTTGTCAGAGTAAAATAATCACGAAAGGGTATGTGTACTATGATTGTAGTCTTAGATGATAAATCTGAAAAGAATGTTATTACTGTTGAACATTCTTAGTTTTCAGTTAATGTATATTACTGAACAGGAGCTCACCGGAGGCCCTGGTGGTCCATCCAGGCCGCGCTCTCCAGTAATGCCTTGAAATCCCTGGAATTAAAGGAACAGGAACAATTAGGAATAATTGCTGAAACTTCAAGTGTGTTTGTGGGCATCTATACCTCCTGCTTGTGATGGTGAACATTACATTTGATTTACTAGGGCCATTATGGTGGATATGAGGCACCTGAAACCTTTAACAAGCAGCCCCCTTTCAGCTTAATAAATTCCTGCAAAAGCCTGTCTCTGTTTGGGGAACCTTTTTATACAACAATAAAGAGCATATCCCATCCACTATAAACCATGATCCCCTGTTTCAATTTGGTTTACATCAATAGCTAAGTCTAAAGAATCAATGACAACACTGCTCAGAACAGATCTTATTGCATCACAGCAAAATATTAGTGGTGTAAAATAACATCTGATCAAACAGATCAAAAGCTACTGAAGATAACCCATAAATATTAATGAACTGTGGAAATACAACTGGCTTCAAGTCTTGACTGACACATCAATTTTGAAATAACAGTATTCACCATTGGTCCATTTTCCCCCATGTTACCCAGGGCACCTTGAGGTCCCTGAAATAAGAGGAGAACTCCATTAGCATTAAGCATGTCCACATTCTTTTTATCTGGATATGGTACCCAATACATGTTGTTTCTAACTTTTTCACAAGTGGCCATTTGTCATGTGTGAACACACCACAGTACAACACACAGTGTGAGATTCTTTCTCTGCATTTAACCCATTCACCAAGTGAAGCAGTGGGCAGCACCCGGAAAGGAGTGTGTGGATGGTACCTTGCTCAATGGTACCTCATTGGTGCCATTGGCGGTCCTGGGATTTGAACCCACAACCTTCTGATCACAGGGGTAGAACACACAACCTTCTGATCACAGGGGCAGATCTCTAACCACCAGGTCACCAGCTGCCCGTAATTTTACTGAAACTTTGACAGTGGACAAATGAACAAAAACTACCCCTGTTTCACATGAAAATGTGTTATTAATGTTACTATAAATATCTAAAAAAGAAAAAAGTAAGTAATCCACTATAGCTTCAAAAGAACAGAGGAAAGCACCACATAAACTAAAGCAGTTAAATAGATACAAGTAAAAACACGCGTTTGGTCTTGTGCTTCTGTAATAATGTCATTTGTGAATTCTGACAGCAATAGGACATGTATTTCTCAAGATTTGCTCAGTCGATTCTTTATACAGGCATAGCATTATCACTCCTTCCACTTTCAGCTGAATTGTTCACAATCTTGCTAAAATACTATTTGATATGAAATATTTTACAAAAAACAGAATATGTTCACCCCTCCTCTCCCCTTTTACAGTGGAACATGTTTGTCGCTGCAATTCCCATCCTCTCTACTCTTCACATGAACAGAAGAAGAGGCAGAGATCTTGGTATTAGAATATAGAATGGGAACCTGTGTACCAGGCTTTCCTTCTGCTCCCACTGCTCCTGGAGGACCTGGAAATCCCTGAAAGGTCAAAATAAAACAAATTCTGAAATTCTGTTCTTTGAACCACCCTTCATGTTTGCCTGGTGCAAAGACAGACTCTTACCGGTGGTCCGGGCATACCAGTGTGACCTCTCTGTCCGGTACGGCCCTAAAGAAGATGCAGATACCCATCGGGATGTCAGTCAGAACAGTGAATGTCTTACAATTACTAACATGAAATTACATTAAAATTTCACATGAGTTGTTAAAATGTTTGAACCACTTATGCTAGGGCAACATAAAGCAAGTGTTTGCTACCTTTGGCCCTCTGGATCCGGGTTTTCCTTGCCGACCATCTGGGCCTCTCTGTCCCTTTAGTAAAATTATGATAGACATTTTAGATATTTAAAGCAATCCCAAGCAAAAAAAATGTATTCATATGTTTTATTTTATTCCAGTTGGAGAGTACAGATAAAAAAGCTTTACAGGTGGAAATAAAAAAGCATTATCTTCTTCTGTTTTGCTACGTAGCCTAAAATGAAGACAGACACACAGTATTTAACTGTATTTATTCAATGAAACGTATAACAACCAAGTGAAAGATATGATAGCAACAGTTAGGAAAAATAAAACTAAAAAAAATGATGGTTTACTTCTCTACCAACTTTGCACATCTAGACTGTTTTGCCCACTCTTCTTAACAGAACTGTTTAAGCTGGTGGCCTTCTAAGTCACAGGGGCCCCTCTGGGTCCAACACTTTCATGGTGCATGAGGAAACGGAAGGGCACCAAGCCCCATTGGCTAAAGGCTAATGCTAGCTGACTAGCTATCTTGTCCATCCTACTTGCCAGTGGCTACCAAGATTAGCAACGTACTAAATTTCCACTTGGATAGAAGTGTCATGCAAAACGCTCATCAGACGTGTCAAATCCTCTCTGAAGTAGATGAAGACCTCAGGACTGTCAAGTTTTGGGAGGCTGCAACCAACCTGGCATCCGTGACTGGCTATATCAGCAAGAGCAATGATCATGTTACTGTCTCCAAGATTCCAGTTTCAGATCAGGTGAAAAGGCTACCCTTAGAACAGCAAGAACAAACCTGTCCCAGGCCATCAGAGCAGCAAAGTGAATGCTCAGAAAATCCACAGCCACTTCCAAGACACTTGGTGTATACAGAGCTGAACCACTTCTAAACACAATTTGAAGCACAAAATGACAAGACATAGACATAGTCAATATCTATCTGTGCACTGTCGTTGTTCCAACGTGCTTCAAAGCCACCACTATCATCCCCATGCCAAAGACATCAACACTGACTATCGCTCCATCATACTCACACCCATCATCATGACGTGCTTTGCGAGGCTCGTCATGAGGCACATAAAATCACAGCAGCCAATCACAATTAAATCCTCTGCATATCCTTCATGAGTTTGATTATTGGAAATGACAAGGTGACGTACAGAGAGGAGGTGTAACAGGTAACAGACTGTCTTTGAAAGTTGACTAAACAAAAGAGATGGTTATTGACTTAAGAGGGAAAGACATAATCACTCTCGGCTGAACATCAACTGCTCCTCAATGGAGATTGTCCAGAGAACCAAGTCCCTTGGTATTCACATTGCGGAGAACTCACACGGACCTTCAACACTAGCTCCATCGCCAAAAAAGCCCAGCAACATCTCCACTTCCTGAAGAGATGTTTCCCGTTCTGACAGTGGAAACAGTTTCTCCCCACACACTTAATCTGAACTGAAACATTTGAAATAATGGTTCCGGCGCTCAAGGTCCTTCTTAATTATATACTTGACTGTCCTCCTAGGGATTGATAAAGTTTTAGAATTTTTTTTGTACCCATATGTTTTGACAGTGCCTTGCCATCCATAGAATATCTACTTTCAGCTGTTTTTATGCAGAGCTACTCAAAATGATTACAACTGATCACAGGTGGAAGTTAGTTAGCTTTCTATGCTTTGGAGAAGGTGATTAGTTACACCTGACTGAGATGAGAATTATTTTTAGAACGGGGTGATCCTTTATCTATACCCGTGATTGTTAAAATATTTTGTTTGTTTTCATAAATTCATTCTAAACTACAGCTATCATATTTTTCACTTGGATTTTACAATTTGAATTGAGTAAACAGCTCGAAATTTTGTTTTTGTATGAGTGTCTTCATTTCAGTCTGCAAAGCAACAAATCGTGAACATTTTGAAGGGGTGATTTTTTTCTATACCCACTCTATGTCTTATATGGCTGATGTGCTTGGGAGTGACAATGTTTGAATGGTTCCATTTCAAACCTCAGGTAAATTATGATAATACTGTACACCTCTGACCTTTGGACCCTCCTTTCCTGTTTTGCCCCGTGGACCAGACTCTCCATCTTCTCCCTGAAAAACATGCACATGCTTAATATTATTTAAATTAATTTTAGTGCATTATTATGTTGAGAGAATGATACAATAAACATTGTTCAAACATACTTTTATCAAACTTTATTCTATAGGCTGTACCTCAATCCCTTGAAGTCCAGGCAGACCTTTAATTCCCGGAAAACCGGGAATACCAGTGGGTCCTTGCTCACCCTGAGTACCCCTTATCCCTTGGGCCCCTTTGACACCCTGGGTCAGACATTAAGAGAAATTGATTTAACAAATGTCAAGTGTCTTTCCATGACAACATTTTTGGCAAAATATATAGATAAAAAATGTCACTTACTTTGTCACCTTTAGGTCCTATATCCCCCTTGTCTCCATCTGATCCCCTTTTACCCTTGTAAAACAGCCAGTATATGAGAAACATAAAAAATGTATCACTGCAAAAAATAAATGTGTAATGGAGTAACTCCTACGTTCATTTTACAGGCTTAACTGGAAATTTAGGCTACTTCACGTACTGATTTGCACATTATGACAGAACTAAAACAATAAATGTACTGTAAACCTATTTAAAGTCTGAGGTGAAAAAGGGGATATTTACAGTTAAAAGGACATAAGTAACTGCAATTTTAAAACTGAAATACCCTCTTTCTCAATGTGATATCACTGAAGTTTATTATCAATATTTTCATTTATATCTGAGAGCATATCATAGCTATTTTATTCATATTTGATAGTTATACACCAAGTTTAATTTCATGTAACCAGAATACTTTATGTCAAGCTAGGTCCTCCACACAGTTGTTTGAACTGACCATACAATTTTATAAGCGGGGGCACTATAGACAGTATCTCACACTACCCACTATCCCATGTGCTAAACAATTGAGGCTTTATCTTTGCCTTTTACATCCTGATCACATTGCCTCAAACTGCTGCCTGCACTGGTGGAGATCAGGTACTTCAGCGCTGCTTTTCAATACTGTTTCTATACTGTTTAGACTCTTCATTACCTGTAATAGATACGGTTTCTGTGTATTCCTATCCTTCGGTGAAAAATAAAATAAAATAAAGTCACACTTACTTGGTCACCCAAAATACCCTGTGAACCTTGAACCCCTGATGCGCCCTGAAATTCAAAATGAAATTCATGAGACAATGTTTCATTTCACCAAGCATAGCAGCTCACCTGTAGAGTAATAAAGGAAGACACGTAGTGCATGCGGAAGTCTAGCCTAGTCAGAAGCAGGCAGTCATCCTGCTACTAGCTGAGCTCTTCTGTTGTACAGATTTTTACAAATGCAGTGATGCACAATTGTAAAACACAGTATGCCAGATAGAAAACGCATTCTGTGAAAAAACAACTTTGGTAATCATCAAGCAGTGAAATCTTACAATACATTCTGCTCCACTTTTTATTTGTGGTGTAAATCCCTTGTTGTGTTTTCTTAATTGCACCCCTCTATAATTTGAATGGAGGGTCCATGCTTGTTCCTATGGTGATGCTGAAAATAATCTGCATAATAATCTGCACAAGCTGATCTGCACAAGCTTTCCAGTGGCAAATTAAAACCTGAAAGACTACAGCTGAAAACAGACAATAAACAGGGCCAGTAATGTTTCTCTGGGACTTGGCAACTACAAACACAAACAATGGCAATACTACTAACGAGAGATTAACAGACTGTTTCTAATCAAACAAGCTGTTTTCACAGCATGTCTCACCAATTAGAGATTGTCACATGTATTCTTTGATGACACTTGTATTGGCAAGTGTGTGGTGTGTGGCTGCAAAGATCAACTGAGACTGTGATAATTTTTTCTCTATGTAGGGCTGAAACAGCGCTGACAGGGTAATATACAATGTCATCTGCGACAGATGGTTGGTCACTTAAGCCCAACTTCACATCGCCGACACTGTCCCGTGATGAAAGCTGGGATGCTGTTTGATGTGAACCATATGGGATGATTTTCATCTCATATTTTACAGTGTCACTAGATGAGTTTTCAGATATGGCCATAGGGCCATCTGCTGAAGAAAGCACCTCACCATCAATTTGCGTCTCTCAGCTGTCATTTAAGAGGTAACACTACACCAGAGGAACGTCAGGTACAATTGTCTAGGAATGTCAAACAGTTGTGATGTCTGCCTATGGTGTTAAAATATTGTGTGCAAATTCAAAACACTAAAGGATAAAACCACAAAAACACTTCACATCTGAAGATTATAATTTACTAAACATGTAAAGATGTTTTTAATAATAACTTTTGATTGTCTAGCTGGATGAAAGTGAGTCACTTAGACATACTGAAGTACTTACAGAGGGGCCCTCAAACCCTGGCTCGCCCCGAAGGCCTGTCTGCCCGCTAGGTCCCTGAGAGAGAAAAACAGACAGGAAAAGTAGACCTATAATACAAGAGTCTGTCTAGAATAATACCAATTTAGTGAACTATGCTAAAACATGAAACAGTACCTATAATGTGTCACTGGCATGATTTGTAAGGCTTTGTGGTTTCCCATTATAGCACATCCTACATTTTTATTATATTTACACATGGTTTTATTTTTACTGTGCATTTAAGACAGATATTTTGAAAATACCTCTGGTCTGACTGGTTGCCTTTAATCAAAAACCAGTTCAAGCTAAACTATCCTGTGTAACTTGGCATGGGCTAAACTGCTATACAACACAGTACAAGCAACATAGGCTGTTCCTGCAGCTTAATTTCCATTTTTGGAATTGAACGGTCTGTTTTGAAAACATAACAGTGTTTATGTACAATGTTAAACTTGTTTATTTAAACAAAAGGAAAGCAATTTCAGTTTTACATGAAACAGGTCCTTTAAAGCTGGTACTGTAAAGACTACATTGCCCTTTATCTCTCGTAAATACACTAAAATTCAAGAAAACTTTGAATATACTCACAAGATTTCCTTTTGGTCCTGGTTTTCCTTCTCTGCCTGGCTGGCCCTGTGAACATGTACAAATACAAATCTGCTATGGCCATGGGCACTTGCTAGTCATTTAAAGCCCAGTCTCTCAATTTCCTCAGCAGTATCTTTTAAGCTTGTGCCTTAATTCAAGCTCAGTTCAAGCTGTTTTGCTCAGGGGGATGAACAGTGTTCTCTAGAACCCCTGATAACGTAATTAGCATTTCGATAACCTACCTCCTTTTCTAAACGATCCATTTTTTCCCCTTCCTGTGTGTCGTTTTAATGCTGAGATATTCTAACTCCCTTTCAGAAATCTAGATACACAGAACAGTGAGATGTTTTTGATGGCCAAACTAACATACTACTTGCCTGCCACTATGTCTCTTTGAACGTCCTGATTTAATATATGCCTGGCACCTAGAATCTGTTCATTTAGTTAAGGAAATCTATCAGTAAATACGGTAGGAAACTGTGGTTAGAAGAACATGTTCAATTATAAAATGGATAGATGAAGGACCTTGACAAAATGGATAGATAGATTACAAACATTTCATTTTGAGTACATTCATGTTGCAGGCCTTTTGTGTCCACTTCACTCTCCAGTTCACTTTTGACAATTTTAGCTGTGATAATGCATATGGAATGAAATTTCCTAAGGGTCTGGAGTTATTTCAGATCTTTTAACTTCAACTCATTTAATATATCAATAATATACTCCATACATCCAATTGTAACACTTAACTTGTTCATGGTCACTTTTGGCCAAATGAAAGCTACATGAAAACTACATTTTTTATTATTTACTCTGTTAAATTATACAATTTAGGTTAATATGCTTTCATTCTAAACTCAACACTTTAGAAATTTAGTTTTTAATGTTTTCTTCCGGATTATGTCATTTATCCATTTTTGGCCCCAGTAGTATTGAGAATATAGAAAATGGTTTTGAAGTTGTTTACTAACAAGTGCAAAAATGGATAAATGACATAATCTGGAAGAAACCACTAAAAACTACATTTCTCAAGTGTTGAGTTTAGATTGAAAGCATTTTAACCTCAATTGTATGATTTAACAGTGTAAATAACAAGGAATTTAAAAATTTAGTTTTCAATGGCCACGAACAAGCTGAATGTATAGTAAAAACGAACAAGGCCAGATAGTTAAAGGCTTTGATCTAAAAAACATAACATATTTGCCCTCAGCACAATTTCTCCAGTATGCTGGTTTCTAATCTACTGTTTCTCCAGTTGTAGTCTATGCCTTTTTCAAACTATACAAATAAAACTGGACTGAAACCGATGCATTAGTGACAACCCAAATTCTCTGTTATCACTTAAGTGACTTAGATTTAATCTCTTAACTGAGGCTGAGCATTATGATAAACCCAAAGTATCACCTGTGGGCCTGGGGGCCCTGGAGATCCGATCTGCCCCTCCAATCCCATAGGAGCCTGGTGACGACACAGACATGATGTGGACATTAGTCATCAAGTGCTTATTCTGCCCTTCTTTCAAATGAAAGAGATGAAGGATCTTCTGACAGTATGACACAACACACCTGGGGCCCTTGAGGTCCAGTGCTTCCCGCAGGTCCAGGCTCTCCCTACAAAGAGAAGCAGAGAATAGAAACAGTCATGGAGCTGTTGTGCAACAGAAAAAGAAGAACAGAAGGAAATATTGTCATTAAAGCATGCATCGCCTCACCCGTGAGCCATTCACCCCCTGAGCACCAACCAAACCAGTGACACCAGGTGGGCCCTACAATGAATGAATGAATGAATGAATAAATAAATACATTAGAAAACTTAAGGTAGCTACTGAAAGCTACTGGCTAATATATAAATGGAAAATGTTTTAGTCTATCAATAAAACTGAGTTCACTGGTCAATACATTTACAGTTTTACAGTAATTAACCCAGTAATTAATGTTCATTTTTAATATTATAGTCTAGGTTTTCAGCCGTACACAATTCAGACTACAATAAACACAGTTAACTGTAAAGAGGTTCACTCTTCAATTCTTTGCTCTCTTGCCTTACAATATTAGTTGTTATCAAATAATTCACAGTTACTAAATGTATCATAAGGTTAGTAATTAGTAATTTAAGGTAACTAGGATGTAAACTTGAAACTAGGATGTAAACTAGGATGTAAACTTGAAAAACCTACAGGAGGACCTGGGGGACCTGGCAGGCCTTCCAACCCATCCTCTCCCTAGAACAGACAGAAACACGGAACGTTTATCATCCAAACGAAGCACATACTTCCACATTGTACTCCTTTACCCATGTAGGGAATACCACAAGAAATGACAATGTGTACTATGTACATGTAGAATTTTGGTTTCACTCACATCTGGCCCTGTAGGCCCCTCAGGGCCCTCAATCCCTCTGAGCCCTTGTAGCCCCTGCATTTAAATTATTGTAATCAGTCAGCATTTTGATAATAAAACTCATGCACCCCACTCACCCAAAAGTAATCTCAACAATAGACAGAAACATAATCATTCATTGTCATTGCGGACTACTTTAATAAAAAGAACACAATATCAAGAATATAGTGAGATCAGAAACTTACTTGAGTGCCAACAGGACCAGGCTGGCCAATGAGTCCTTTAGAACCCTAAACAAGACAAATAATATACATCAAAAGTTCTTCATACTTCCTACTAATTTATTTAGCAGTCCTTCACACACCCACTAGATGGCAACAATTTCTAAAAGAAAATCATCAGCTGTTTTCATGTAATTCACATGAATGTGCAGTCGAGGTCTTTATGCAAAATGGCAAACTTTGATGGGTTAATAAAAATAAAAGTTTTTAAAACAGCAGGCCTTACTTTCTCTCCAGGTTGTCCCATATCTCCACAGGGACCTTCCTCTCCAATAAGTCCCTAGGGAAAACAGTGCATGTCTTTGGTTTAGGTAACAAGCATTAAGTAATACCCATGTGGTGCAATCACTTTACTTCCCCTTCAGCTTCCTCTTACCTCATCTCCTTTATCTCCAGGTGAGCCAGATTCTCCTTTATAGCCAAGAGGCCCCTATGGGACAAAAAAGAGTGAATTGCATCACAGTATAAGAGCAAAACACAAAAGACTTTACTGTTTACTGTCATCAAATGATAATGTAATAGTGCTAATATGGCTGATGGCATAACATTGTCTTACTCTACCTGTGGGCCAGGTATCCCAGGAGCCCCCTGATGCCCATACAGACCGTTTTCTCCATCTTTCCCAGGAATTCCTGCTTTGCCAGGTACACCTGGTAGACCAGGGTCACCCTGTAGCACAAAAGAGGACAAAACATTGTTTAGTATTAAGTAGACTGCTCTCTTTTCAAATAATGGATTCATATAAAAAGTAGCTAGACCAAAAAAATGAGCCTTCACACAAACACACACACACACACACACACACACACACACACACACACACACACACACACACACACACACACACACACACACACAGGCACACAAACACAAACACACACACACACACACACACAAACACACACACACACGGCGAAGTGTGCTGTCTAACACATCAGTCGTCAGTTCAAAATCTCACATTTATGTTCAGCTAGACAGAGATCTAGTGTCTGTGAAGGCCACAACATATATTTACATAATTTGAAAACCAATTAAACTCCCCTTGTATCCTGTGCATGGGAGCACTGTCATCCTGGTAGAGGCCTATGCTGCTCTCTTGGTATATGTCACATACACATTTGCCCATTTGCAGAGGATATGGTTAGTAATGATACTAATATTATAATACATTAACTCTTACACATCTCTGTAGACCAGTGTCTGTGTTTTTTTCCACCACTGAAGTTTCAAATGGTCATTTGTCTTTGTAATGAGGGGTTCAAGATCTATAATATTCCTCTTTATGGATCACTCTTGTTGACGCAGTCTGATCATTGACATTCTCCTGGGGAACAACTGCCCTTTTTTTTCTTTCAATTCACAATAATGCACAAACATCACATTAAACATTAAATGTGTGCTTTTACTACAATCACCAACCTTGTCTTGTCTTTCTGCTTAAATAGCCTCCTGACGTGGTAAAATGAACTCCATGTCACCCAAGAATGCCTCTCTCATGCTTTAATGCCACCATACTTCATTAACAGTAGACCATCTGGCTAGTGCGGGGTCAGTGTGTCTGAAAGTCTGTTACTGTCACACTTCATCCAAAAAAAACCATGATGGAGATTTCAGACATCACAGCTTGTTTATGTGGCTGAAGCGCAGAACTCTGAAGGGTTGTGCTTTTAAGACCTTTTGCCACACAGTCATAAAGCTTTTAGTCATAAAGTCATAAAGTGGCTCTTATTTCATACAACAGTCTGAGAGAAACAACATAACTAATGTGTACAATAACACGACAGAATTACAATGAAAACTGAAAAATTACAAAGGAAAATGCAGCTTTTGGTCCTTATTTCCCCACTTCTATGCTGAGATCAATTGCCTAAGAAATCCTAACATAATCCCTGTTTACTGTTCTAATTCAAGTCTAGCAGTTCTGTTTGGGACTCGGTTCTGTTTACAGAGATTAGCTTTTACTTTACACCTTATTATATCTTATTATTGTGAATTCTGTGCTTACCATGTCTCCCATGAGCCCTTTCTGTCCCCTTTGTCCTGGATCACCCTGTAGTCCCTGAGTAAAATAGGCAAAGAGTAATCAAGTATAATGGGGTTGGAAGTCCAGTTACTAGTGCAGAAATAGTGCAGGCCTTATTTAAGCACGATATCAAAACCCATGTCTTTCTAATTGCAGGAGCAACTCCTTAACCACTAGGCCATGAGCTGCCCTCAGGAGGACTCAGGACTTAGAAGGTCTACTGGTCTTGTTCTTAGCTATGCATTAGACTTTTTTGATTTGTATAGTTACAAACTTCAACAATAAAAACACAATAAAAGTCCCACAGCTCCAGAAGCAAACTGCAGACACTAAACATATATTGTCTGATAGATATTTAAGTAAGCATGAGACTGTGTAAATGTAATTTTTTCTCAGAACTAAACTTTAATTGAATGCAGAATGGTATCTCTAGCATCTTACCTGTGGACCTGGTTTCCCAATTTCTCCCTCCAAGCCAGGTGGGCCCTGAACTCTCTACAAGCTCACAGAGAACAAATCAGATTCAGAGATAGTCAATATTTCCTGAATCTGAAACTCATCTATAGACTAAAAAACCCATTAACTGTTCTGCATACTTACAGGCCAACCTGCATACAGCAGCTGGAAGAATGAGGTTTGCTGTGAAAAGAGAAAAGGAAAACAAGTAACATATAAACACTTCATCGTTCTGAATGACTTTGATATTGAATAACACATGTTTCACATGTTCATGAAATAATGACACTGTAGTTCTCTTAAACTAAAGTGATAAAGTGGCATTTGAGCTGTTTATAAGACTTCTATCAAATTAATAAATAAATAAAAACTTATTGGGAAAGGACAGTTATCAGTATCACTTCAATGATATATGCCCTCAAACTAAACTGGTACAATAAAAACATCAATTTGGATCAATATCTGTGATAAAACTGATGTATACTGTGTTAATTAAACCTCTTTCTTATCTAACTACATGAAAGTAATGCTTCAAAACAGTATTATAACAGTATTATACAACAGCAGGACAATTTATTTTTAACAAACAAAAACATTTTGTAGCATCTTGCAGATTACTCAAGTATACATCTGTAAATATATTATTCAGGGCTTATTCATGGCTACTTTCGCCAGGATTGGTTATCCGCTGTGTTGTATAAAATTAGCCAATCCGAGCACCGAAGTCGCCATATTATTAGCCAATCACAGCCGACAGAGGCGTGATTTGTCAGAAAATGGGTGTGTTAAAAAAAAAAGCAGAGCAGAGCTGGCAGTAACGAAAGAGAATCCGGTCTCTCACACACACAGTGAGGGGAAAATCTTTGTAGTTTTAGCTCGGAGATGTATCTACTCGACTTTAATGGTCAGAGTTCTCGTTTAGAACCGGATGGCGTTAAAACGGCTATGTTTCATGGTTAAAGCAGCACTGACACAGTGCTGGACTGGCCATCAGGCATACCGGGCCGATGGTAAATTTGGGCCGGCGTGGAAATCATCAGCCCCCAAACCTCCCCGACCCCCGGATAAATAGGCCCCGGCGCGCAATATTGATGTGTTTCATCGAAAAACACCCTCCGTGTAAGAACCTCCCACCCCCACCCCTCCGGGAATGACAGTCTGGACAGCATGAAATTCTGTGGCCCCCGAACCCCCAGTGACTTTCATATCCGGCCCACTTGCCATTGTAGTTGAATAGCCCTGGTCTAATGACATCTACATTTTGTGCATATATTGTGGCATGAACATGGGGGCCAGACACCGCTTCCAGTTAGAGTATACTGGTATTTCCCAGTATCAGTGAGGAGATGCGCTCTTCACTCTTGCAGGAGAGGGAGAGTTTGATTGATGGGGTTACAGTGACCCTGTCCTAGCTATGCTCCATCAAACAGGAGGGAGTTTAGCCCTTGCCTCTAGTGATGAGAATGACCTCTGACCTCCTCCAACCAAGTGCAGACAGCAAAAAGGCTCTCTTCCTCATCTGAATCCATTAAGAGAGTCTGTAACTGTACAGTACAGTTCAAAGGCTATGAGTAACAAATAACCCATTATCGCAACAAGGGAGTGCTCTGGCTGTCCCAGACAGCATCTTTATTCAATCCCAGGCCATGCTGTGGGGTTTCACTCTGCTGTAACACAAGGAGCAGCTGTGTGAAAGCGGCTACATGAAAGAACTAAGGGAGAACTGCTGAGCCAGTTTGTGCCTACCCACACGAACACCACCACAGTGATTCACTTCAGTGATTCAGTGATTTCTGACATTTTATGCCATGGTGTTACTTCAAATTAATAGACAAGATGGACAAAATGCATAATACACCAGCAAGTCTGCTACTACTGTTTAACCTATGGTACCATGCAAAAGTCTAGAGCCACCTCTTATTTCTTTATATTTTGCTTTGAATCACCTTGTTGGTCCAACAATACTACTTTATGCCTGTCAAACTATCTTTGGCATATTGCATACACTGGATTAAAGAAATGGGAACTTTTTTTTTGCTGTGAAAGGTTGCCTAAGAACACAAGGAGCCTACATAAAGGAGTTCCAACCACTCAGCATTCAGCACCACCAGTATACTGATCACCGCCTGATCATCT
>JBBPCY010000150.1:7664477-7680748 GCA_037974405.1 Brachyalestes nurse | reverse complement strand
ATATATATAATGTATATATATATATATAATGTGTATATATATATATATGTGTGTATATATATGTTGAAATTCTCTACAGTGAATACAGCAATACTTTTGTGCAAATGCACACTTTCTAGTTTAACATATTGTAAAATAATAAACAGACAGTTTTTTAGAATACACCTTTGCTTTGGCCACAGGCTAAAGTTTGAACTGTTTCTTCTGCCCTTGCCTTGTTGGCCATGCACAAACACACCTTCTGTTGGAAGCTTGTTTAGCCTCAGTCCCATGAGAAGAGATGGTGGAGAGCTCACGCAGCAGTGAGATGACCAAACAGTCCCCCCCACACCCAACAATCCTCTCTTGCTTCACCACAGCACGGGCAAACATCACCCAGGGGTGAATGTCTAATTCATTTCACATACAAAAGAGACAGACCAATTTGGCCTGGGATGTCACATCATGCCAGAGCTTAGGACCAGTGTGGGTCCGTTTTCCAAAGGGCCAGGACACTATTAAGAAGAAAACTTTAATATGGTAGCTTCAGAATTAGAAAAAAAAACAGTTACACAGAATTGTTATTAATAGTGTGATGGTTTATTCTTGCTGTTTACACTCTTCTGATTGGTGGACATAAGTTTCCGCTGTTTGTTATTATTAGCTTTGTTACTCCAGTGCAAAACTCAAGGAACAAAGTTCAGTCACGGCTCATTCATTCTGGGTCATCAGAATCAGAATCGCGTTTTTTTCGCGAGTATGTGAGCGAACACAGGGAATTTGATTCCGGTCGATGGTGTCCCCCAAGCACAATAGAATACAACAGCAACAATATGTAAAGCCACAATGAACAATATACTGAACAATATAACATACAATAATGTACAATCTACAACATGAGTACCCAATATGGATTTATATTTATAAATATAAAGATAAATGTTAATAAATGTATCTAAGTATCATTTGTACACATATGTCATTTAGGGCCATTTTCAGGTCATTTTAGGTCGTCGTCCTTACTACTGGTTGGTCTTTACTAAACAGACCCTGATAGACTTTCATGCACAAAAATAATTTTTGCATATTTTTCATGTTAAAAAAAACTTCTAAGAAGATTTCCCTCTGCCTGATGGTCTAAACTGTTTGTGGCTTGTTGTCTACAGTGACATACAGACGTAAAGCGCACAGTCATTCCGGTGGACACCAATCAGTTAAAACATGTCCACTAAATGCCCAGCGATGTTTGTGAGGTAGTGTTAGCCTGCTTCCCGAAGGCTCTGAATGTTTAGAGCGTTAGGAAGAGCCAAGAGCGGAGCTGACCACTCGTCTGCAGGCTTTCTGCTCCATCCACCCCTCCTCTATAGAACATTCCTCACAGCGGTGGGAAAAAATAATGTTGCTCAGAGGACGGGCACATCCGAGCTTCTATAAGTTATATCTAAGAACAAACAACCAACCAATGTGTGTCTATTTATTCATTATGGTGTGTTTCTTTTCCATGAAAGACCATGAGTCATGATGTCTCCTCGACCTGTTGAATTTCGCACGTATTTATTTTCGGGATGGACGGGCAAATATGGCCGCTCCTAACATCAGTCAGTGGGCTGAGTGGAATATAATACGTTTCTTTAAATCATGTGATGGAGCCGCACAAAACAAACACCAACACAAACTGCAGATGCCCCAGCAAAACCCTTGTTGATGAAGATAAAGGACACCTTTAAAAATGATCTCTTTTAACATGCTCGCATCCTACAGTGGTTCTGCAGAAGGAAATTTTGATCTTTGGTGGAACTTTGGATAACTTTTTTGTGGTGGATTTTTGGGAGTGGGCTCTTCTGATTTTCATTAGCTAGTAAATACAGAGGAAAATAAAAATATGATATTTAACCATGATAACAGTCCTAAAATCATCATTGCTATGGACAGAAGGGAATACTCAAATGGCAGAATTAACTAAAAGCTGAGGTTAGCAAGGCTACCTGACTATCTACACACTTCATCTGAGTTTGGCTCTGTTTCTCCTAGCCGAACTGATGAAAATTGTCTCTAACATGTTGTGGAGAATAAACAGTTTTCTTTATGGTTTTGTTTGATGAGTGAGGTAAGAGGTACACCAGTATTTGCTTGGTTGCATTTATTAGCCTGTAGATCACTAGGTTGGTGGACACCACAGGGATTCTTAATGTTGTATGATGTGTTTGTTTAATGCATTCTGAGAGAACGTTGATGAATAAGAACATGAAAGCAATAAACACTCATGAATTCTGTAAAATCAGTGAGGCTGAGGAATATAATGCTGAATATTACCCAGCAAAAACAACACTGTGCACATTGTAACTCTAGTTTTAGGCCAGAATGCCCCTCCAATTAAGTCCTTTTCCCAAGCAAATTGACAGCACTGCCACTGAATCTCAGTATATCTTTATCTTTGACCTCCTATCTCTCCCTATGTGTGGATAGACTTGATACAGGCCTGCTAGTTGCTACATGCTGATGTGAGTAAACTATGCTCTGCTCCAATGCATTCTGGAGGGCCAGTTTGCACCCAGCAGACAAAGTGTGTCCTCACCCGGGTGTGCAGTGTTATCGGGCGTGAGCAGGGCTGTGCCGAGGCTACTCTTGAGAAGTAGCACATCATTAGGAATATATTAACATCCTAATGCTCACTCGGAGCCTGCACTCAACGACTTGGAGGGAGCCGATAGTAAGGGAGGACCCTATCTGTGGAGAATCGGTGACCTTAATCAAGGGACCTTGGAGTGGATTAGCAAACATAGGGCTCTGGAAAATACTTTGAAAACAAATGTACTAAAGTTTTGAGCCACAAATCATGTGTGCTGCAGTAATTTTATCACATTGTTAGTATGTATATACATGAATCTTATACACACACAGACACTCTCACATATATACATATATATCACATACATACATACATGTATATATGAACACAGTAAACCTTTTACATGATAATTCAAATACAATAATATAACAAATAATACAAAACATCAGTTGTTATGTTGCACATTAACCATAATAACTCAATGTTAAGCATGAAACCAGACATCTCTTCTTGATTTGAATATTTTTTTATATTTTATTCATTTTTTATTATATATTTTACCACATAGGTAAAGCAAAACACTGGTTTTCAGACTAACCTGGTAGCACATGTTATTATCACCTGTCTTTCACTTTCACTGTAAAAGAAGGACAAGAAAATGTGGTCTTTTTTGTATGATTTTAAAGTCATCTTTCCCAGTGAGAGCTGTGGTGTATGTATCTTTGTGCCTCCTGTGTTGTCAGCAGACTGCAGTCTCAGAGAGTGAAGGAGGAGGAGAACAGGCCGACTCTCCTCGTCTCCCTGGCAAACAGAATCAGGAACAGGAGCTAAAGTTTCCCAGCGTAAGTGTCAAAACCACATGAGCCTTGATCACACTGAGCGGGGGCGCAGGGAGGCAAACACACCTGCAGGGGTCAACTCCGATCACCCCTCTCTCTCGTGCACATACACACTTCGACAGAGTGTTTCACCGTTTTCAGCTTTTCCAGAATCACACAGATTAGCTGATTAGCATTAGCAAGTTACTGTTAGGGATGTTTTAAGGATATTCTTCCTCTTCGCCTTCCATTTTTGTGCTGTGGTGTGCTGGTTGTTATCAGAAAAGAAAGGTCCTGGACACAATATTTTCTAGTAAAAATCTAGTACTAGTTGTGTTTTCTTGAACTGAGGGAAGCCCATTTTAATTGCTTGTTACCACATGAAGAAACTGCTTAGTTTGAACAGATGAGCTGCGAATCTTTCACAGTGTGTGAATAACTCCTGCAAACTTTCATTCCAGTGAAATTTTATTACTTTAATGAATAATTGCGTTCATTAATGTGTGCATTAGTTCACTGAAACTCTGACGTGTCCTGTTGTGAGTTAACTGAGAGTGGAAAAGTCCACCGAGACTTTTCCACTCTTTTGCCACGCACACCTGCGGAGAGCCTGAGTGAGAGAGGAGAGCAGGAGGGTGAGAGACAGGATGGAGGAGTGCTGGAAGCCTCTACAGACACATGCGTGGCGTTCATTTTTATCACACCTCCTCGCCAGGGTGGATGTGGGCAAACAGAGCAGGACCCGGGTGAAGGGGGAGAGAGAAGGCAAACAGTGGGCAGACTGGACGAGAGCTGGACAGAACCAGAGGGTTCGGGGCCAAACAGCCTTCTCTCACTAGAACTGAAGAAATGATGCATTACGTTTGACCTCAAATGTGTATTATCAAGAGTAATTAAACAGAAAGAAATGTGTTCATATATTCTTAATTGTGGGGAAAGTATTCGAGAGCACAGTTACATATCATTTTCGAAACTAACTAGTGTCTACATTTGTGTGATTTATTATTTTATACATCATTTGAAAAGGCCTGCTGCTGTTTACACAGTGTCAGAATTTCATCCATGATGATCTGATCAATAGAAAAGGCCCAAAATAACTAAATAATAAAATGAATGAAAAGAAATGAATGTATTAATTTACACTGAAAGTCAAAAACAATCCCAAATTAATGTTCTTTTTTTATTCTGAGCAGTTGTTCATCATCAATTGTGTGTTTTATTTCTCACCAGTAGTTTACTGAATCAAGCAGAGAAATTCTCTGGAAAGCATCAGTTCTAAACTTTCGGTTGATGCTCTATTTGTGTTGAAGGGTAGAAGAGGAGATATTTTCTTGGGATTTAAATTTGATGACATTCTTTATGTCAAAGGCTTGGTTTTTATATTTGATGAAAGTCAAAAGTGCAGACTTGAGCCTGATGATACAGAATATAAAACTAATGTAAGTATAACTTGTGATGTAATATTCTAATTGACTTGTGTATTACAATTACAGTGGCTAAAAGATACCAAAAACTTCACCTTTCTAAAGTAGCTGTAGCGGTGAATGTAGAGTGCTCTGGTGGTGTTTGTGTGTGTGTGTGTGTGTGTGGACTGTAGGTGTGTGAGTATTCACTTACATTTTCAACAGCTCTCTTCCTCACTCCCTCCCCCCGGCCGTCACACACTGTGCTGGATTCAGGGGCCGTGTGTGTGCTGGAGGGTCAGGTGCTGAGGCTAACACCCCAAAACTGTGAGAAATGACATTCTCCTCATCACCTCTGATCTCTGAACTAATGCCCGTTACCATATCAACCCCTCCGCACAGTAACGGCGCAAAGATTTGCATGAAATGCTGCAGAGAACAGGAGAAAAGCACTTAAAGTGCCCTTTCAAATCAACTTTTATCTCAACAGATCTTCTCACAGGAGCTCCGGGTCCCCAGGTTTTCCACTCTACAGCCCAACTTTTTGGAGATGTTCAAGACCAACGTTCTACTTTTGGTATTGCTGGCCTCCTATTTCTTGCTTAATAATGGAGTGTATTTGCACTCATTGACAAACCAAGCATCTGCTTACACAGTCGTTCGCAAAAGTTTGGGTTCCTTGGTCAAATGACTCTATGTTGATGTTAAGATAAGATATGACGGAACTTTATTTATCCTGAGAGAAAGAATAAAAGTAAGACAATAGAAAAAATATATAATAAAATAAAATATAATAAAAAGTATATTCGACAATAAACAATAATGCAGCACCATGACTGGAACATTCGTCTAACAAATAATTGTTGTATATTGCACAAATCCAGGTCAGAACAGAGTGTTCTAAGTGAAATTATGCTCAAACCCCCCCCTACCAGTACACACTTCTGCACATTTGAATGCACAGTTACTCTTTTCATTGCTTAGGTGATCATATTGATGTAGCTTGTGCAAAGATTATGATGCTTATATTTGACAGTTTGTTTGTGGAAAATGGCACATTGAAGTTTGTTGTATTTGTTGTAGAGGATGCTGGGATGTTTCTCAAACTTTTGCATATGCCTGTATTTGTGCAACTACTTTTAAACGATTTTTTTCCTTAAGTTACACCTATTGTTTGGATTCACATGTCATGCCTTGCATTGCCTGATGACCAAACAGAGAGTGAAGGAGCCGCTGAGCAAATCGAATGCTGCAGCCATGACCGAGCACAAGCTTCGCCACATGCACAGCCTCTCCCTCTCCCACATGGCTCACACACGCAGGTCAGTCTGCAGAGGACAGTGGGCGTGAAACAGATAGTGGTGAAGAGTTATTAACACGTTTGTTACAACTGCTTGTGCATCATTTTTGTATTAACTTTAGCATTTTAATTATGCAGTCAATCTTTTTTTCTTCTCTGTGAGCAGACTGCTAGACAAAAATGGACTCACCCTGCAGTACGATAGCGGTGACAGCATCAGTGACCTGGTTAGTTCCACACAAAATATACACTATATGGAAAAGTACTGGGACTCCTGTTTTTCAGGGTTTGAGGTAGACCCCTTACTTCCAGTGAAGGGTAATCTTAATGCTTCAGTATACCAAGACATTCTGGATAACACCATGCTTCCAACTTTGTGGTCACAGTTTGGAGAAGATCCTTTTCTATTCCAGCATGACTGTGCCCCAGTGCACAAAGCGAGCTCCATAAAGACACGATTGGATGAGTTCAGTGTGGGAGAACTTGACTGACCCGCACAGAGAACTGACCTCAACACCATCCAATACCTTTGGGGTGAATGGAGATTGTGAGCCAGACCTTCTCGTCCAACATCAGTGTCTGAGCTCATAAATGCCCTACAGAATGAATGGACACAAATTCCCACAAAAACACGCCAAAATCTTGTAGAAACCCATCCAAGATGTGTTTTAATGTAATGTAATCAATGTTGCTGTTGGGGTAATGGTCAGACGTCCCAATAATTTTGTCCATGTAGTGCAGCATGACACGCAAATATATATATCAAGAAATTTGGAATATGCAGGTTTTCTTGACTCATTGAATTTCACCTCACTGAACAGCTGGAGCGTATGTGTCTGACCAAAACTAAAGAATCAAAATGTTCTGGAGGTCCTTCACTCCCAACACTATCTCTGAGAGAAAACCCAGAACAATTCATCGAGAAACCAATGACACCATCTGGCCAGGTGACCAGGTAAGGGCCGGTCATCATCAACGCTTGATTCAGTCACTGTAAATGATGCTAACATCACTCATTTCTGCAGTGCTCGGCAGTCTGAAGACTCAGAGATTGGCTACTATGAAGCCTCCAACCCAGAGGTGCCTTTGTCCATGGAAGACATTTACCCTCATAGTATTTCACTGGTAAGAAGTCGTATATTGTCGATGACTCATTTGTCCACTTCTTATACATGGACTACTCAGTTTTAAGTTACCTACCTTCTTTTTCAGGGTAAAGACTTCACTGAGAAGACATGGACCAATTATGTCTCATGAAGTAAAGTCTATGATGTCAGCACTGCAGCTCTGTTGAAGTAGTTCAGTATGCTGAAAGATTAATTTGTATTAAATTACCTTATCCGGTTTGACTTATCAGAACATTATATAATCATTTACTTTAATTTAAATGTCCCATAAAAGACTTCTGAAGAAATGTCATATCTGACAGTATGACTGTTTTTATTAAAGTACAAGAAACAGTAGTTGTTTATAAATAATTAAAAACCTTAATGAGTAAATAATAAAACCATCTTATATCATACCCAACTGTTTTGTGTGCTTCATCAATCTTATTGCATGATTCCTTCTTATTTATTTTTAGCATATAGACAACACACACACACACATCTCTTTAAAAAGTTGGTTTTATATATATAAAATATATATAAGAAGACAAAATGATTGTTTTTTATTAAAATAGTAAATCTAATTAACCCAAAATAAAGTTCAATTCCACACAACGGTGTGTAAACAGTACACAGCATTAGAAATGATTTGAGTAATTCAGTATAAAGTATAGTAGCTATGTTGTAAAGTAGTACTTGGTTTAGTGTGAAGTATAGTCTGTTTATTCCAGGTGTGGTGCTGGGTGCGAGTTCATTGGTTAAGCTGATCGGCTCTTAACCAATAGTAATTGAGCCGGCACGAGCGAGCCGGACCAATCAGCGTCCTCCCGGCAAATTAGGGCTACTGGGGGGCTTTTTATACAGAACTAGAAACTCAGAGGGCCCAACAGAGTTCTCTCTGACTTTAGTACTGGGAGTGTCTCTTTCTCTCTCTCTCACACACACACACGGAGGAGACTTCAACACAGTCTGGATTAAGGAGTCCTGTACTACTGAACTATGGCTTCAGCTGTCACTGAGGGTCCGGGGAAGGCTCGGGTGGACCACCTCTTGAGCGCCGTGGAGAGTGAGCTGCAGGCGGGCAGCGAGAAGGGAGACCCCACCGAGAGAGAGCTGAAAGTCAGCCTGGACGAGGTGGAGCTGTGGCAGAAGTTTAGAGAGCTGACCAACGAGATGATAGTGACCAAAAACGGCAGGTACACACAACACTATTACACTTCTGCACTAAATATCAATGCACTGATGTTGCTCTGGTCATATTTCACACATTAATGAGATTTACGTAGCTGTTACATAAATCTCATTAACATATAAAAGATTACTGTATCCAATGTGCGAAATTTCTAGTGCGTTATTACTGTTTTTATCAATGTCTGCTGCTACCAAGCAGCACTATGTACATATATACATACACACAAACTCCTGTATTGATATTATTGTATTTTTCTTTATACTATACTGATGTGTTGTATAGCTTTAATTCTATTGGTTAAGTTGCTTCTACTTTCTTCTCGTTCTGTCCACTTTGCTGCCTAACTGAAATTTTCTCATTTGTGGGACTAATAGGGTTATCTTTTGTTATCTTATTACATCACCAGAGTACTGGCAAAAGTGAGCAAACTGAGAATACTTTGTTGATTTAAAATGTTTTATTAATGTGTAATCCACACAGTCTTGAAAACATCACTTCAGTGCATTCCTTTGATCAATGTGCACACGTGAAAACAAAAGCATGCTCATCGGCTCATCTCAAACATCTGCTTAAATGCATTTTAGTAGGAGATTAAATATACTGTAAAAAATGAAACATAAATGTTCATCATTCATTTTCTTATTTTATCAAATCAGCTTAGAGCCACGGAATGTTCACATAACATGATAATGTGCGATGGTTCATTAAATGCTATTAATACTATAATGGGCATAAACATTTACATATAATAAATATACAATAAACACTTTGTGCTTAATGTGTTTACAGTGATCTCAGTTTCTAATGATCAGACAAATTACATATAAAACTGACCCAAAAATGGCACCTATTCAGCTTCAGTCTGTCCACTTACTCACATCCTCCTCTATAAACAGCACCAGAGTTTTCTTTGAAAGTGTGTGTGAGTGTGTGAGTGTGTGAGTGTGTGTGTGCTGCACTAAACTTTACTGCGGTCCTGACGTTGTGTGTTCCTCTCTCCTGGGCTGAAGGCGCATGTTCCCCGTACTAAAGGCGAGTGTGTGTGGCCTGGATCCCGGCGCCATGTACACCGTCCTGCTGGACTTTGTGGCAGCAGACAGTCACCGGTGGAAGTACGTGAACGGAGAGTGGGTGGCCGGCGGCAGGCCGGAGCCTCAGGGACCCAGCTGTGTGTACATGCACCCGGACTCGCCCAACTTCGGAGCACACTGGATGAAGGCACCCATCTCCTTCAGCAAAGTCAAACTCACCAACAAACTGAACGGAGGTGGACAGGTGGGCAACACACACATAAACACACTGCCCTGAAGAGATAGGCCATTTCATTCTACAGAATATACACATAACATATAGACTTGCACACTGTCCTGACCAGTCATACAGCGAGAGAGAGTCTACATCATTAATCAGAATCAGAAAACTTTATTGATCCTGGAGGAAATTGCTTATGCACAGACTGCACAGACACACGGAGACACAGCCCGAATTTTCCAAAGGGAACCTCCCTAAAGGATCAAGTGTCTATCTATTTAGAGACAAGAACAATATAGAATATAGAATACAAAGTCAAAAAATCTGCAGCAAATGCTCAATATGAAATAATTGATAATTAAATAGACATACACACAGTAAGAGACACTAAGTGTGTATACTGACCACTCATACAGAGTAAAGACAATTCAGATACATTTGTGCATACGAAAGAAATAACTATAAAGAGGCCTTTATGTTAAAACTGCGCCAGGTATTCCTCACTGTTTTGCAGCTCCATGAGAAATTCTAGCTGCCATATATTGTGTAGACTGTGCCGACTGTAAATCTCTTGTTGCCTTGCAGATCATGTTAAACTCTTTGCACAAGTATGAACCACGGATCCACATCGTGCGTGTCGGAGAGCCAAAGAGGATGGTCACCAGTCACTCCTTCCCTGAAACCCAGTTCATTGCAGTTACTGCGTACCAGAACGAAGAAGTGAGTGGTTTCAAGTCTCAGAATTGCGTTTAACCTCCTAAACTGTAGGCTTGTTTTTATCCATGTAATCACTTACTGAAATCATTCAGTTAGTAATAATGAAAATACTACATAAAGAGTAAAATTCTAAGAGTGGGTTATATTATAAGAGTGGATTATATTATAAGAGTAAAATTATAAGAGTGGACCTTTGGATGGATCCTTAAAGTTTAAAGTGTTAAAGCGTCATCTTACACCATAGAGACGAATGTTGTCTTTTTTTCAGATCACTGCTCTCAAAATAAAATACAACCCCTTCGCCAAAGCTTTCCTCGACGCCAAAGAAAGGTATGGGCTTTTACAGTTCTAACACTTATTTCTTTCCTTATGGTGCTGTAGTTTTTTTTGCTTGTTTGTTGAGAAAAAGATTCATGGCTCTTTTAATTCCTTCGTTTTTGCATTACAGAAGTGACCCTAAGGAAATACTGGATGACGCAGGTGACAGTCAACAGTCGGGCTATTCTCAGTGTAAGTGAGCGCAGTAATAATATGGTTACAGTATTCAGCTTCTTTGATTGGATTATTCTTGTGATTGTATTCCACCACATGTGTTAAATTCTGCCTTGTCTGCTTTGTGTGTGTAGTGAGTAGCTGGTTTTTGCCAGGATCAGGGTCAGTCTGCCCTCCTGCAAACACTCACCCTCAGTTCAGCGGCGCTCTGTCCATGTCTTCCTCTCATGGCTGTGAGCGCTATTCCACTTTGAGGAGTCACCGAGCTTCACCCTACCCCAACCCTTATCCCCACAGAACAGCCTCTCCCAGTAAGAGCACACACACACTCACACACACACTCACACACTAAAGGGCTTGTTTTTAAAATGTCAGCCCATAGGATCATACATACGTCTCATGTGTGTTAAAATCATAATTGTCTTTAGTTTGACATATTTTGTTTTAATTTTTAAGAAAGAAATATGTACACATCATCTACAGAGACCACACAATTTTATGTGCAGTTTCTGTTGCTGAATTTAATATTTAAAAACTAATATGTAAACTCTGCAAAAGCTGTAGTACTTCACATTACATTTTTATATTTGTTCCTTATGTTTAGTGAACTAAATGTGCACTAAATGTTGTCATATGTATGGTTTTCCCTAAGATGTGTGTTGAATAAATGTGTTTCTTTTTACTTAACAAATCATGTCATTTGACCAGGGTTTTCTAATCCTAATCCTGCCAAAACTTTAAAAAAAATTGATGTTCATGTAAATTCAGAGCTGATTTTGAACAGGGCTGTAGTAACAGTCACACATGCTCACACTTTTCTTACTGGCTTCCCTGACTCCACGCCATTAATGAGAAACTCAAACAAGTGCCACAGAGCAGAGAATGTCCTGCATTCCTCCTGCTTTTGTGCGTGTTAGAGGTCACAGTCGTAAACAAGAGCAACTCCGACGCGGAATGCCTGGACATCCATGTTTGGTTTTGTGGGTTTTTCTGGTAATCGACCTCTGCATGAAGGAAGAAAAACATGTTTTTGTGTCATGCCGTACCAAATCTTTATTGTCTCCTTGATTCTTTTCAGCGAGCTACGCAGATAACCCTTCAGCATGTCTGTCCATGCTGCCGTCCCATGATAACTGGTCCAGTCTACAGATGTCCTCTCACTCCAGTATGGTTCCAATGGGCCAGCACTCTCCTCCCAGCTCCAACTGCAGGTCAGCACATACCTCTCACACAAAAAGGGCCAAGGGGGTTCTTTAATGCTTTATCTCCTCAGGACTTAGTTACGATGTGAGTGTTTTTAGCAGCAGTCATGAATATTAATTATTGTGGGTTTCTGCTTTAACTGGGCTTGAAATTTACGTTCAAGCCTAAATGTTGAACTGACTGGAGATCAAAATAAACTCCATACTCCTAATAATGGCTTATTATTTGGCTGTTATGTGGCATTGATTACTGCCATGAAATGACTGAGGAACTCAATTTAAAAGTCCAAATTCATTAATCAATGTTTTGAGTAATGTCCCAAATTCTAGATAAACTTTACCTAATGTGTTGTTTTTACCCCAGAGTAACCAGTTCATATCGGTAAAGCTGAAATGTGATAAACAGGAGAAACCTTAATAATAACCATAATGCAGGTCAATTATGTGCTAGAGGTGAGAAATGAACCTGAGAAATAATGTGCAAACCTGACAAATAAGTGCATCCCTTATATTTTAAGTAATTTTAATTAATATTAAATTTTAACATAATATTGTCCCAAAAAGGGTGGTGGTAGCCTAGTGGGTAGGATACTTGCCTCTGGACCATGAGATCATGGGTTTGAATCCTTCAGCATACTACCACTGTGTCCCTGAGCAAGACCCTTAACCACAAATTGCTTCAGAGGACTGCCCCCTGTAGTTAGGGAATAAAAGTTGCTTTGGATAAAAGCATCTGTT
The DNA here is from genome assembly GCA_037974405.1 of Brachyalestes nurse. Lineage (NCBI taxonomy): Eukaryota > Metazoa > Chordata > Actinopteri > Characiformes > Alestidae > Brachyalestes > Brachyalestes nurse. The sequence continues at coordinate 7,667,981 of JBBPCY010000150.1, read as the reverse complement.
GAGTGCCATAAATGTAAATCATACAGTACATTCAGTCTTGCTCTTTGTTTCCGATGTCACTGTATTACTTGCGTCTGTATTTTTGCAAATCAGTGCAGGACAGACTTCTAACATGCCTGTGTCTTTCCTGCAGTCAGTACACTAGTCTGTGGACTGTGGGAAATGCCCCCCTGACTCCGGTCTCTCAGTCGGGGGGAATGGTCAGCAGTCTGAGCTCCGGATTCCTCCGCGGTCCTGGCAGCCACTACAGTAGCCTGGCTCACCCTGGCACAGTGCCCTCTGCTGGATCCCCGCTGTATGACAGCACTCCTGCCCACGAGGTGCATGAGGTCTCCCCTTACGACAGCTCCACTCACGTCCGGCTGCCCACGGCTTGGACACCCATCACACCTCCCTCAATATAGACCACAGAGCTCCACGCACGGATTCCACAGTGACGCCCCGGGCTTCTGAACTAGCACTCAATCTATGCAATGGCGCCGAAGAAACAGCGTCTGGATTCATACGGTTATTCGCATCAAATTAGGCAAACTCATAATGATATGAAATGGAAGGTCAAAGCAGATGTAGGCCTTCATTCCACACTGTAAATAGAACCACGTCCTCTTTGTCACCGACCTTCTAATATCTTCAAAATAATCATTATTTTTTAAATGTTTTACATGTGGGTTTATTTATAGTTTTCTAATGCGAGTCATGACTCGTTTTTGTGTCATGTATTGACAATCATTTGTACAAAGTGTAAATGTCATTAATGTTAAAATTGAGCTATTTTTGCCTCAGGATTGTGATTTCAGCATAAATACTTGTGATATACACATGATTGTATTTGTAATATCAATTCACTGCTGCACCACTGCAACAGAGCTAATGAATTCTCATTAAAAACACTGGGCTTGTTCCCTGATTCTAGAGCACCAACAGTCACTCCATGTTGTTGTTTTTGCTGTTATACTGAAAGAACACAGTAAAAATACAGTTATCTCACACAAAGTGCTGTAAATACAAACACTAATTCTGACTGATCCCTTTACATTTGAATTGATGGCCACAGTGTGAAGTATCTATCAGAAGTAGCAGTATAGCATGTTTTTTTAGGAATTTAAATCAAAACAACCTCTATTCCTACGCAGCCACTTTTATAACAAAACTCTTAATGTGCCAGTTTAAAGTTCCTTCTCAGGAAGCCTATTGCTCACTCTGCCCAGTGCAATTCGACTCTGTTTACTCTTCTGTTATGAGTGAATTCCACTCACTTAAGTGAGGAATGGCATCAATCTGCAGGAGCTATGGAAAGACTAGACTAGAAGCAGAGCTATGAAGAGACATGAGGGAGCATCAGAGCCACACTGATGCAAGAAAGGATCATGAAACTGCCACGGTGCTTTTAATTCTCATCTCACTGAGAGGAGCATAAATCTGTTTAATTATTGGTTGGTCCAGAGGGCAAAACGTTCATTAAACTAATGCCACAATATTAGGCAAACGTGGAACAATGAATATGACAGCGCTTGAAAGGTTTTGTGCTGTTCACTACTCCAATTACCCACAAGGTGGCACTACAAATGAGAGTATTTTTTAAAGAAATAAAATCCACACTGACACAAAAGGAAGCTGCAGATCTGTGATAGGGTTTGTAGTTCATTAAACATAGTTTTTGACTGGATTTCTTTCCAGTTTGAGATAGCTTTAACACGTGCCTTTCAGCATTTTCAAACATGTTACTGCTTTTGTACTCTTTTCAATCATGAGGACTCATGGGCCCATACTCTTCATATTTCTTGTATGGCTTGTTTTCTCAGAGGTCTGTTTGTTGACCTTACAAAATCTGTCATTGTGTATTTTATATGAACATTTTCCAGCCTCTTTTTAGCCATTTATGTTTACATTTAGAACATTTGGCAGGCTCTTATCTGGAAGGTGCATTGTAGTCCACAAGAAAATGTGCCTCACTATAAAAGGCTGAGGCTTAAAATGAAGAGCTGTTTGTAGATTAAGACTCTATGAGAGGTGAAGTTAGGCTGTGCTTTTTGGCATTGTAGCCGTTAGAGTCTTATATAAGCAAATACAGGAACCCAGTAAAGTGTTTAAACTAGTGGAATGTTGTGTGAGAAGTTTGGTGTATATGTGATGCATTCAGGATCACATATAAAGATCTTGTGGCCAGGAGTGAGTAGGCCAGTCTAGAAATGATACATGACTGGACATGCATCTGAGTCATAACAGTGGTTGGAGAAACCATGTAAAGATAATATCATCAGGAGAGTGGGTATATAAGGAAAATAGAAGGGGGCCTAGCACTGAGCCTTGGGGAACACCAGTGATAAACCTTCGTGGGGCAAATATCCTTTCCATTATTTTTTACTTTCTCTCTTTTTCTTTTTTCCACTCTCTCTGTTTTTGTTACTGCACCGTTAAGACTGATATATGTAAATGAGCTCTGATTGGCTGCCATGTATTGTGTCTGAAAGCCATTAGGGCTTAAACATACCTCCTACTGTAAGTATAAACTGGGGAAGGAACCAATCAGCCATGACATAAAAGCCACTGTCTAATATTGTGTAGGTCCTCCTTGGACCTCTGAAGGTGTGCTGTGGTTTCTGCATCAAGAAATTAGCAGCAGATCCTTAAAAATCCTGTAAGCTGTGAAGTGAGGTCTCCAAGGATTCGACTGGTTTACCCAGCACATACCACAGATGCTCTGTTGGATTGAGATCTGAGAAATTTTTAGGTCAAGTCAACACCTTGTACTTTGTCATGTACCTCAAATCATTCCTGAACAATTTTTGCAGTGTGGCAGGGCATGCTATGCTTCTGAACAAGGTCACTGCCATTAAGGAATGCTGTTGCTGTGAATGGGTATACTCGGTCTCAACAATGTTTAGATAGTTGAGATGTGCTGAAGTTAGTATAAACATGAATGCCAGGACCCCTGGGCTTCCCAGCAGAACAGTGCCTCCACTGGCTTGACTTCTTCTCACAGTGCACTCTGGTGTCATAATTTCCCCAGGTAAGTGAAACATATGCATGCATCCACATGATGTAAAAGAAAATGTGATTCATCAGACCAGTCCACCTTTTTCCATTGCTCCATGGTCCAGTTCTGATGCTTATGTGTCCAGTGTAGGCTCTCTGGCACTCTGGCCAGTCTGCTGCTACGTAGTCCCATACACAGCAAGCTGTAATGCATTGTGTGTTTTGACACCTTTCTATCATACCTAGCAATTATTTTTAGCAGTTTGTGCTACAGTAGCTCTTCTATGCTAGCCTTCGCTTCCATGCACATCGGTGAAACCTTGGTGTCCATGATACCGTCACCAATTGGTTATCCTTCCTTGGACCAATTGGTTATCCTTCCTTGGACCACTTTTGGAGGTACTGACCACTGGGTGGGGTGTTGTAGGGTCGAGTGGGTCGGATACTTGCTTCTGGACCAAGAGGTCATGGGTTCAAAGCCTACCTTCAGCACACCACCACTGGGTTCCTGAGCAAGACCCTTAACCC
>JBBPCY010000150.1:7651985-7664377 GCA_037974405.1 Brachyalestes nurse | reverse complement strand
GTTATGCACGTCGCAAATCACGTTATGCCACATTTTTTATCGGATCGGATTACGTCTTTTAGTCCTTCCCGATTTCCAGTAATTTAGGTCAGGATCGGACCGATGCCGATCCAGAATATCGGATCGGCGCATCTCTACTCTTTATGTGGTCCAAATGTGCTCATGATGACAGGAATACAGAACAGTCTGCAGAACTGGTGATATTCTTCTGGTTTTTACAAGGAAACATATTGTTTTCGACTCAAATTCAAATTTGTAAGAAAAATTGAGTGGATAATATGTACTTTGGTCAAGGTTAAGGTTAGAATTAGGTTAAGGCATGGATGTTTTACATTGCAGACATTCAGTATTACACAAGTCACAATACCAATGTGATTGTGTGTGTGTGTGTGTGTGTATGCATGCTTTTAATGCAGGAGGAGATAGCAACAGGCATAGTGTCACCTGATGGTGCATGCTGAAATCTGTCGAAGGTGTGTGTGTGTGTGTCTGTACATCTGCAGACAGAGGCGAGTGCTGGGCAGAAACCCTCATTACATTTTTCATTTTTTCTTATTCTTCTTTCTACTTTTCCTTCTTCTTTCTCCTCTGCACATAAATCACCAAATGAAAAGGAGAAAGACGAAGGGAAAAAAACGGCTGGCGTTAAAAAAATCACTTTGTTTTTTTTTTTTTGTGGTAATAATCCCATTAGGATCCTCTGAGAACCCCCCCTCCCCCTCCTCCTTCTGTCAAAGAGCGAGCATTGACGCAAGCAGCTTTGACGTCAGCAGCTGCAGTGAGCGTGTGTATGAGTGGAAGGGGGGGCGAACTGCGTGCACACACACACACACACACACACACATACACACATACACGCACACACTTCACCAGGGCATTAAAGCAAAGCGCTGGGGGTGTCGGGGGATTAGAATCTGTCCAATTCCCCACATATGGGCAAACGCTGCACTAAAGCTCCCTACAAAACAGACCGGGTTTCACTGGCGTGCCTCAAATCCCGGATTAGAGAGGGAATCCTAAACAGCTCCACACACAGCTGTGGTGGGCCAGCAGCCTGCACGCCATCCAGCAGCCTGCTCACACCAATACTCACCTCCACAACCTGCACCTCATATCAGAGGATCTGCTGGGAAAAGAGCAGTGCCTCAATCCCAGTCCTCCATCTCCCCCCTCACTCTCCTTGTCGCTATCTTTCTCACTCACTCTCGCTCTCTCTTTCTCTCCTCTCTCAATCAACAGGTGAGCGCGATCAGCTCCGTGCAGAATAGCGCCTGTAAGAGTCCACAGGAAAATTACAGCCGGTCAGGCAGTGTGGGGGCTTTAGTGGTGGTCTGTGAGACAAACTGGAAGGAGGGTCCCATTCTAATAATGAAAAAAAAGCACCTTTATCCCTTCTATCCCTCCCTGCACGCTGCAGCATATTATTTTTCTTTTGACTCTCTACTCAGACATGGGCTGCATGTGAAGGCTGCGTAAAATAACCAGGCTACCAGAACTAATGTGGGAGAAGTGCCTCTGTGTGTGTGTGTGTGTGTGAATGATCTGTAAAGACTCTTTGTCATTGCCATATGAAACGAGAGAGGTCTAAAAAAGTCTATCATTCCTGCATTATTTTTCTTTCTTTTGTCCTTTATTTGAGTCCCTGTCGCTTACAATACCTGGAAGATTTCTTGGAAATGATAATGCACCTTTGTGCACGTTGCATTCTTTCTTTCTTTCCTTCTTTCTTTATCTCTCTCTCTATCTCTCTCTTTATTGACGTTGTGCAGCGCGTGCAGACTCTCATTGCTTGCGTAAACTCTCCTCTCTGATCCTCTGATCTCTCTCTCGCTCTCTCTCCCCTCTCTCTTTCTCTCTCTCACTCACTCTCTCCCTCTCACACACACACACACGCTCTCTCTCTCTGTCTCTCTCTTTCTCTCTCTCACCCCCCTCCGTCTGGCTCCGCGTGCGGAGGAGGCTTGCTGACGTCACGCGCGCTCGTGAAGGGAAAAGCCACTCGTGCTGCTGACGGAGAGCCGCGACGGGAAGAAAATAAAGTCCGGAATCCGCCTCGCTCGCTTTAAACTAGTTTATAAGAATACTAACAACAGTAACAGTAATAAACAACCACACCGCGTTGTCCAGCAGCGGAAAAAAACGAAACAAAACAAGACAAAAAACAAACAAACAGAACTCCCCGGAGGGGCGCGCGGGGGGAGTCAGAATGCCGGAGCGCGAGACGCGTGGAGAGCGCGACACTGGCGCGAGAGGCGAAGGGCTGCGGCGCGAGCGCGGGAAGAGGGAGGCGGAGGCGTGCGCGCGGCGGCGCGCGGGGCTGGAGCGGAGCGCGCGGCGCGTGGAGGGATGAGCCCAACCTGCAGGTGCTACAGGTGCTTCCAGCGGTGGAGCGAGACAGGGTCTCACCTGAGCCCGACCCCCGGCCCGCTGAGCAGTCAGGAGTCTGGAGTCAGGACTCGGGAGTCAGTGGTCGAGAGATGTCCAGCACGGCGCCCCCAACTTCTCCCGTGTGAGAGCAGGATTCCCCCACTGTAATCCCGGACCCACGTGACCTCGCGTCTCGCGACCACAGCCTGCGCTTTCCGCGCGCTCCCCCGTGGCCAGATCCCCTTTTTCTGCTGTTTTTTGTCTTGGAGAGAGAGAGAGGGGTGCGTGTTATTTTCGTCTCCATCCCAGCAGCACCACTACCAGCAGCAGCAGCAGCAGTAACTCCTCACATCGCTCCTGCACCCGCACACCTGTCCGCGCGCACTCCGCTTTTTCCCGCCACCCGGCCCAAGAGAGAGAGAGAGAGAGAGAGAGAGAGAGACAGAGAGACAGAGAGTGAGAGAGAGAGAGACAGAGTGTGAGAGAGAGACAGAGAGAGAGAGCAAAAGAGTCGCACGAGACTGAAGCATCCCGTGTCGAGTCGCTCATGTCGAAGAAACGCAAAACTCCAGACGACGGAGGAGGAGGAAGAGGAGGAGGAGAAGAAGGAGGAGAGAAAGGAGGAGACCTCGCGAGCGTGGAGGATTCCTGCGATGACCAAGGTACGAACTCACTCACTCCCGGGACTGAGGAGCCTTTGTTTTGGTGGGTGTTCATGTTTGGCTCGTGAATTCACCGGTATCATTGTAAACAAACCCCATAAATCAAATAATAAAATAATAAAAGACCAAAGGGCGTGGGGTGAGGTGGGCCGAGGAGGACAGTGAGGTCAATGCAGCTTTGGGTTTTCCTCTTCTTAATTACGTCATTCAGAGAAGTCAGCCCAGGAGTACTGGGTGCTAAGAAAGGGAAAAAAGAGCTCACAGCATCAGGAGGCCTGAGAGGCTTCACAGAAGGTGTCATACCTGCCAAGACCACTTTAGAACTCAGTGGATATCAATACCTTTGTGGTCCTCTTTAATCCCCCATACTGGCACACGGGATTGAGCCCTGTTAGTGGTAAAATATGTTTGGTCAGTTCCACTCAGTGGTGCCAGACTCACTGATCTGTGGTCCTGGACCCTCACTGAGGAAGCTCTTTTAATGTGTTGGGTCTCAATACGAATAATGACGCACCATATTTCTCCTCCAGTGTGCTGATCCTCCCTCCTTGTTCCCCAGGCTGGCCCCTGTGTTGCTATGTGGAATACCCCTCACAGGCCGGGCTGCTCAAGGCTGGCATGGGCAGGCCTCGCTCTGGGTGAATGTGTGTGTAGGGGGTCCGGTTATGCTGTTTACACACATTGTGTGACCCAGCAGCGGGGCTCCGTTGGCTGGGCTCTTTGATGCCGAGCCAGAACGTGAGTTTCCCTTGGCCGCCATGGACAGGGGAAGTGGGCACTTCCTTTAGCCTGTAGAGCGTGGCATCTGCGTCCAAAAGCATCACAGGGTGGACATGTTGCAAAATGCCCATGTCCACATAGAAGGCACGCTTGCAGTCAAAAAAGGTTTTCTTTAGGAGAAAGCATGCGAAAAACTGTTGTTCTCTGGACTGACACGATCAGACAAAGACAAAAGAATACAATACAGCCTGGCATCAGAGATCAGTTCTCCCCCTTTCCGTTTTTTTTACAGCACTGTGGAAGATCTGGCTCGCACCAAGCAAACGCCATCACACAAAGCAGGCTTGCAAGCGCTAAAACTACTGATGCCCCTCTGTTTTCGGGTTCGCTTTTTTTTTCTCATCGGCCCCTTCTTCTCTGCAATTTCTGTGGCCTGGGTAAGGAGAGGAGGCTTAGAAAGAGGGGCATTGAGATTCATATCAGGGACCACAAAGGCCTTTTTGTCTCTGCTGCTGGAGTGAAGGCTTGACCTGTCCATGAGGGGAATTCTCCCCAGGTTGCAACCCAGAGCTGGCCATTCTGTTTCCCACGAAAGCAGAGAGGCCGCAGCATCTCTTGTGCAAAATGAACCTGTGTCTTTACACAGCCGAAAGAGGTCAATTTATGCCAAAATGGTGAACACAGCAACCAATCTTTTTCACGCAACTGTGGTGTTTATCAACTGGAAGGAGGAGTAATGAAGTGTTGTAGATTTCTGTAGCATTTTTAGCCACTAGTCAGAAATCTGGTGCCAGAGAGCAAGGGCAGCACTGAAAGCTGTGAGCACTGACACAAAGACATCAGAAGCACAAAGCTTGCATTGATGTGTAACAAGTTTCAGTTGGTTCAATTTTCTGCACTCTTAAAAATAAACAGTCCTGAATGGTTCTTGGCTTGGACATGCAGTTCTCTAGTGGTTTTATACTAATTTGCTTTTAAAAGTGTACTATAGCAAATTGCCCAAAAAGCTGGAGGCAGTATTGTGCCAAATCTCTGGTCCTGTGCAGGAAAAAGCATACACAAAGAAGATTTCTTTTTGCTATAGAAAATGTGCCTAGGTCAATAGTAAAAAAACGTCCTCTGTGCTTTCCCCAATGGAGGTTACAAGGTCCACAAAAGAGGTGATGGAGAATTTATAAGGACTTTATAAGAAAAAAAGATAATGACAGGATCTGACTGCACTCTGGGCACTCTGGTGAAACTACTGGTGCGTCACTTTAAATGTTTATTTTAAATGTCATTTTTTTCCTTTGTAAAGGATGGGGGCCCCACTGTGGGGCAGTGGGCACTGTTGCCGTACATCTCCAGGGTTGGGGGTTCGAATCCAGGCCCTGGCCTCTGGGGTCTCCGGTTTGTATTGGGGATTCTAAATTGACCGTAGGTGTGGGTGCATGAGTGGATGGTGAGTGTGGCTCCAGGTACCCCACAACTCTAGTGAGAAATAAGCAGTTACAGAAAATGAATGAATGTAAAGGATGGTCTAGTGTACCCTACACAGTACCGTAATAAAGGAAGCACTGAAGCATCTTTCCTCAGCACTTTCCTCAGAGAATCTGACCATCATGACTGCCAATTCCATACTTCCAGGTCATTTCACTCAGTTAGGAACCTTCCTGAGCAAAAAAGAATATTCAACCACAGGCCTCATGTTTCTAATTAAGAATCGACTTCTTTAAAGGAAAAGTTTGGGTCTCTAGAACTGTCAGTGGAGTGCTACAATAAGTTAAACTACATTACATTACATTATTTGACTCTTTAGTGTTGATTTTGTGGCATTACTATTCAATAACTCGCTCCAAACCTTTAAAACAACAGTACCATGCTGGACACACACCATAGTCTAGTGCATATGAGGTAGAGAAATGAGATTTGTGTTAACTAGATGCATTTCCACAAGAAAACACGAAGTGTTATTGTGTGGTTACTATAAAACTGCGTTTGGAAACACCCACACATTGGTTTCATGTGCTAAAAAAAGTTTGTGGTAAAAAAATAAACAAACTCGCACCATGCAATCAAACAGTGCCCGATGCTCTATCGCTGCACCACTGGGAGGGGCGCGAACTCATAGGCTCTTAACAAGCCATTTATGGGTAAGGACACGTAGCTGCATTTATGGGTAAGGACAGGTAGCTGCATTTATGGGTAAGGACAGGTAGCTGCATTTATGGGTAAGGACAGGTAGCTGCATTCACAGGCTGATTACTTTCATTTTAACCACAATAAACTATCTTTATAACAACTGACCTGAGCTTCAGTGTCTTGAAGTCTGTTTATGAATCTGCAGTGTTTTTTGCTCTGTGTTTGTTTCTCCACATTTGTGTTTCTCTGAGTTTTGTTGCTCAGTGACATCATCGACTCTCTCTGTCTCACACATTTTGAAGGCAACTCGACTGCCGGCTCTCTCTCCCTATACATTACAGAGCCGACTCAACCACAAAAATCAAAATTTTACTCGATCAATACTCGAATGGCACTACATGACTTCCCACCCACCCACAAGAGTCTAGACCGAAAGGAAAGAGGGGGGCTGTAGAAATGAAAAATCTACATAACGGTCAAACTTTTACTTTTAAAGAAATGGTCTGACAGAACATTACCCCGGATGAAGTTGATCAGTCAAGGCATCTTTCGAGTTCAAATGTGCTTCCTTAGTTTAGCACTGGAGTTAAGAGGCTAACGTTACTAACAAACACTAGAATTCATGGTCACCCAAATCATTCCTCTATATTTATCCCCAAAAGGTGCAGACATGTGCAGACTTGTCACTGCAGGCAGCAGTTTTAAAAAACCACTTTAGGAGCAGAAGTGCTGATCTCAAACCATTTTTTTTCTGGTAGTGACCCTCAGAATCTGATCAAAGTCCTGCTTTTAACTGCTTTGTGATCACCAGCCCTGGGGTTGTCTGAAATCAGGCTCTGTGGCACTTCATACTGCAAGTCATACTGGAACCCATCACAATGTAATGTAACCTATGCCACCGGCTGCACCAGGCCGCTGGTTCAAGCAGGGTGCAGTGGGACGCTACAGTATATTGGCATACAAAGTGCTGTGAGGTCCACAGAGTCTAGTAGAGTTCTTCCATTCAAGACACTTGAGTCCAGTAACACGTCATCCTCACGCTTTATTTGTCTCCCTGAATGACCTCAGTTAAAGTAGAATTTCTTCAACCCAGCTAATGTTTCCAGCATGCATGGAGCAAGCATGTTATTATGGCTTTGGCCTGAGGCATTAAGACCAAGTAGCTCCAGATGAGGCCGAGGGACACCAGCGTTAAACAGTGCAAGCTTGGCAGGAGAAAGCCAGAATAGTGTCTGGAACACATGCTCGTACAGACACAAGTGGAACCACAGTCTGTTGCTCTGATCCACTGTCAGATGATCACGTGGAGATTAAATTATTGGCCAGCTCGAAGAAAGCATACAGGCTTTGTCTTGTGGCAGGTGGATGAAATACAAACTGACTGATCTGTGATAAGAGCACTTTGATAAGTATACTGTACAGCCATGCTCATTCCTTACGCACAAAGTGCATCCCAAAAGAATTAATTAATGGGTGACATTAGATTTAAAGGGCTGTCCCCTCTGAATAGATCATGCAGAACACCAGATAGGCTTAGCCTGCAGCAGTCTGTCAGGCCAACCCTACTGTTTACTCTTTATCACGCCAAGAAGTGCATGCTGACGTGGGCTTGAAAGGACAGCTGGGTTTAAGAAAACCAGAGGAAATCTGCGATTGGATTAAGACGTTTGGTTTTGAAGGCAGTTTTATTAGAGAAAGTGGAAACAGGGCTGAGGGCGTGTTGTGTGAGAGCACAGACAGATTGCATTGTGGTTGCCACAGTTTTGACGTCACCGCGTTGGCACGGAGCTCAGCAGTGTGAACGGAGTGACTGTGTGTGTGTGTGTGTGTGTGTGTGTGTATGTTTGTGTGTGTGTGTGCAGGCGTGCGTGCATGTGTGTGAGCCTCATCAGACAACCACTTATCTGACTGAAGAAAGCAAAATAGTGTTCCTCAGTCTTAAATCTTCCAAAGTAGCCCCTGACAGAAAAAAAAATCAGTTCACTCATGCTCTTATCCAGAAAATACTAGTAATGTTTTTGTATTATGAAAACAAAAACAGTGCTACAGGGAACTTGATTCCTGGCATGTTTATATATATATATGTAATAATTTGGGCTGGATGAACTGTTACTACTCTCATATATACATATGTATGATGTAGTAACTACTATGTGGGCTCTTTGACATTATAACGGTGACAGATGTGGTAGTGAACCTTCTCTCTGTGAAGATTTGGTTTTGTATTTTTGCATAATATTGATCCATATGGCCCCTTACTTCGTGTTTTAATACATATTAGTGGGATGGGGTGGAAAAGGAGAGACCCTCAGCATGGGGCCGGATAAATGGCAACATTCCTGCACTGAATTTATAATAGACTTCAGCCCAAAATACAGAGTTCCTCACACACTCTTACACACCCAGGTGCAGCCTAGTCTGATTCAGGCGTTAAAGGAAAACGTTTCATGCGCAAATCGTTATGTTAATTTAAAACACGTTTCAGCTATTGTCTATTAAAATATTCGGTTCCTAATCTCGTGCTGTCTTGTGTTATCGCGATAAAATGCGAACAACAGCGCCCCGGGGGATTGTGGTCATTGTAGTCTGAGACCGTGTCAGCAGCAACGTCATGTGAACACTAGATGGAGACAAAGTAATTGCAAACTTAGGGACCTCTCGAATATTATCCGTTCATTTCTCGTGAATTATAATCCCTGCATCATAAATCACTGTGAAAAAAACCGAATAAAAACTGCCCAGTTTTGTAGTCTTAAACCTTATAAAAAGACTGTGACTCCACCCACTGGTAAGCTTTTATTAAACAGAGATTAAACAGAGAAAGGGATACTTTCTTGCTAAAAACTGTAAACCATGACAGCAATAACAAGGTACTGACATTTCAGTATTATAAATAATAATGTTTGCAATACAACTGGACTAAATTAGAGATTACAAAATCCACATTATAAATGTCTACAGGTTCTAACTTTGGCTTACTGGCTTGAGACTTTTAGTGATGTTATTACAATATGTTCAGGCATTAAAGCTTGAAAAAAAAACAGGGCAGCCCAGGCCATTTTGTGAGTGAGTGTGTGTATATGTGTGTGTGTGAGTGTGCGTGTGTGTGAGTGTGAGTATGTGTGTGTGTGTGTGTGTGTGTCTGTGTTCAGAGCTGAGTGTTCAGGACAGGAGAACAGCAGGATCAGACGTGAGTGTGTCCGCAGGGTTGTATTGACATGTTCCGGATGGGCCTGATGACCTCACACATCACACTCCTGTCTTTTTTGTGTCACTTTGCTCGATGCTTTAGCGTGAACTGTTCAGCTCTCCCTCCATTTAAACTGCGTTCCAATGAGGATCAGCTGATCCGTCCCTGCTCGTCTGGTCCTTATGTCAAATCAAGCTACACTTTTCTTCGTCATGATTCATTTTCATATTCAGCTTTCTTGTGATTCCTTTATGACATCCATTGTTTTTTTTTAAATGGATAGTGAACTAATATATATGTGTGTGTGTATATATATATATATATATATATATACACACACACACATATATGTATATAAGCTAGAATCACAAATCTGTCATTAATATAATTAACATAATTATTAATGATTAATACATTGATAAAGTTTGTTGTCATCTGTGATTAGAAATGCCAGTCCTGGTTTCACACATATGCCAGTGCCCTGTGAGTGACTTTAACAGGCCAAATAGAGGAAATATTCCCATAAACAATATTAGTAATGTTACTTTAGTGTTTAGTCGTGAGATCTTTTCGCACAGCATTGATTGACAGGAACAGCAGATGTGATTCTTAACATACTAAATGTGGCTCGATTGACTTTTTGTTCATGGTAAGGAGATCAGGAGTAAAGTTTGTTGCTGTCTCAGAGCTCTGCGGCCACGCTGCGCTTTTGTGTATGTGGAGGAGTTCAAGATTCTGCTTCGGCTCACAGCTCTGAGCATTAAAAAGAGTGAAAAGAAAACATGAGCAGCCATGATATCTGATTTGAAAGATGGCTTTGGTGTTAATGTTTGTGGTTTTAACGCTTGCCTTTTGTTTTCATGTGTTTTTTCATCTGTAAAACTCAGATTTGGTGTCAAAAGCCTTAGGGTTTATTGCCCCACCCCCAATTTTCCACAGCCTTTTAAAAGTTTGCGAAACCATGTTACAGGAAAATACCAACAGTTCAGTGTTTGTCCTTGGAAGAAATTAATTATGTAATGATACCCCACTTGTAAGTTGAAGAATAAATTTGCGATTTTTCCTTTTGGCTTGAGTAACAGCTCAGTAAATTGAGTGACCTGTCCTGAATAGGTGAAGCTATATTGTCCACCACCGGCAGGCACCTCCAAAAGCAGAGGGACCACTTACTTTAATTCTTAATTCAGAGAGTTATTTTTAAAGTACAGCAGACCTCCCTGCTCCTTTCATTCCTATGCACGCATAGAGCTTTACAGCATCTCTTGAAAGGAGCACCGTGATGGTTACTAAATCATCCTCCATTCACCTTCATGGTAAACTACAGTCAGGGTAGAAGCCTGTAGTACTTCAGGCCAGGTGTTTTGTCTCATCCTGCTCCACCAGACTATGGGAATGGCTGAGTTAACTCAGATGAAGTGACGGTTCACTAAAACCAGCTCGCATCCCTACTGCCTTCTTCACTCTGCCTTACATGAGTTCCTTTCTTCTTTTAGGCCTCTCAACTGCATGAATTCCTCTTTCTGCTCGATCCCTTCTAGCTATACTCGTCCTCTCTGATGTGTCATTCATCGACTGTCCTCTCGGGACATCCTCGGGCTGCGCTTAATGCTGATAAATAAGCTCAGGCCATGGATAATGTTTCAAAGAGAGGGGCTCCACACTTGTTTATAGTCTCCTGACCATTCAAACTCTGCTCATAATCTCACTTCACGCACGCTGGTATTATAATTCATTTAATACATACTCTCCACATCTCTCCATGTATGTGTGTGTATCATTTTTCGCTAGATATTATAAGGGCTCGAGGACTTGTTATGTGCCGTTTGAATGCTTTTAAAGCCAAATGCATGGTCTCCTATTCTTCTTATGAAAAAAATTTTTTTAATATGCAATTTGATTTAACTTGATTTAACACTTATTTAACATTAGGTCATGCATGCGGTCTGTGTCACACAAGAATCTGGCCCACTCTCACTTCTTCTTTTACGAGCACATACACTCATACTCATACACAGAAACAGACAGTGAGAGAGGGGGGCCACCTCGCGCAACACACACACACACACACACACACACGCACGCAGACACTCTCGCACACAGTTTAATGCGCCATTGCTGTTTGTTTTGTGAAGCTAACGCATTGGGAGAAAAACACGGCCTGTCCAAAATTATGTCTGAAAAAATGTGTCTCTATTTTGATTGTTCTATGTAAACACAGCAGCTGCATGAAACACAAGTTCACGAAGAACAGACCAAAAGAAATGGATGACTTAGAATAAAATATTTTTATATTTAATTATAATAAAGGAATGTTTTTGCCTTCACATGTGAAGTTACCATTTAGTAGATACTTGTTTTTTGGTCAGTTGTGAAATATATGTATCACTTATGATATTAATGACTGCTATTGTTTTATTCCATAATAACATACACTGAAAGACTATAAGTAAAATACTGGGAGACTATAAGACAATAGGTTATAACTGTTTATGTATTATTTAACATTGACACTAAGTTAATAAATAGCAATCTGTGTATAAAGACTGACACATTTTCTGCCTCAAGATCATCACTTTTAAAATACAAGGATGTTCATTTTTTCTAGATGTTTATTAAGCTCATTCTTGACACTATGCAGCTTTCATAGTTATTATTACAGCCCTTGTCCCTGAACACATCTAACATTTATATAGTTTTTACAGCTTCCTACAAGTTTTCGGAAACCCATATATACACATTATACAGGCAAAAAGTGAACGTACAACCAAACCTGAATCAAATATAACAAACCTAGCAGCAAATGTAACAAATTGGAGCAAAATAAAACGGAAATAAAAAATGCTACTTTCACACAGGCCCAATTTTAATTGGCGGGGGTGGGGGGCACTTACTGTTGTAAATAAACTTACTGTTGTAAATAAACAGTAAGTCCATTAAAATGTGCAGAAGTGTGTCTTTGTAAAGGAGGTGTCGTTTAAACCTGAGAGATTTCAGATTGGGGCTTTCAACCTTTTTAGACAGCAGCATATAACATTTGCATAACAAGTTCATATAGAACTACTCTCAACAAGAGCTTTTGTTTAAATCTAGAAGGGCTATGTTTCCTCTATCAGTTCAAAAACACTAATATGTACTACTCTAGTATATTTTAATATGCAACACTATACTATTTGTATTATTGCATTATTCAGCTCAGCATCTGTTCTGCTTTGTGATGGCCTCACCTTTGACTTCTTTATTTAATTTTAGACCTAGACTTACTGTTGTAAATAAACTTACTGTTGTAAATAAACAGTAAGTCCATTAAAATGTGCAGAAGTGTGTCTTTGTAA